>CM077175.1:4101115-4701115 GCA_039654105.1 Coreius guichenoti
TCTTTAAAGAGGATCTATTATGCCCTTTTACAGAGTCTTGATTTAGTTTTTGAGCTCTACTAGAATAGGTTTTCATGCTTGAATGTTCAAAAACCCATTATTTTTCACATATTCTCCATTGTTGCAGCTCCTCTCTTCTCAGTCTGTCAGTAACGCTCTGTTTAGTTCTTGTCTGAAGCTCCTCCTTCTGTAAAGCACAGTGTGCTCTGGTTGGTCGGCTGGACCAGTGTGTTGTGATTGGTCAACCACTTCAAGCATGTTTGGGAAATGTCACGCCCCTTACCATAACCGTGAGTTTACACACACCACTAACTAACTCAACCAGGCCCCGCCCCTTTATTTAGCTTATACTTTGGACGGGAATTATTTAAATGAGGAATATTGTGACATGTTTGTTCCCGGAATAAAACTCAAGACTACAATGGAGGCGTTTCAGGGAGTTCAGAATCAGTGACACTGATATAGAGAATAACTCCCGCTGGAGGGACTTCGCAAACAGTTTTCATGCTTTACATTACACACTTAGGAAAGCTGAACATGTAAAAAAGCATACTAGGTCTTCTTTAACCTACAAAGAACAATATAGCAACTCTATAGAAACACTATGTGGCCCAAAATGGTTTTCTTTGCCAAAGCTAACAACCACTGAACTCTCAGTTTAAACACTCTGTTTGCGTGCAGAATATGTGCCACACACACTCATCCTATAGCATAAAAACAGCAGAAATATCCCAGAGTGAGAGAGAGACAGAGAGAGACGGGAGGGGTTCATCCACACGGCTCCTGCTGTGCCACACCGGACACACAGATCAATTTAAATGATCTATGAGAGATATTAGTAATGACATTTATGAATACTTTATGGAATGTAGAAAATGTCATCATAAATTTTTATTCGGGCAAATGAGGCTGCGGCTGAAAGCAAACAGCATCAATGTTTGAGTACAGACACAAGGAGGAAATGAGAGAAACCGAGAGGAACGTCACACGGGCACCCCAAACACACACACACACACACACAAAATGAATGATTCTGTCTCATAAAAGATGTTTCCATTTTGTCCAGCATTAATACTCAATAAGGCTGTGTGTTACAAATTTTACCATGGTTAAAGAGGTGTTGTTTGAAACAGAACACACTCCATAACCGTAGTAAAACCACTGTAATTTGTGGTTTAGCATTTGCTTTCTGCAACAGTAATATGATAAAAGACATCAATGCTCAATAAATAACCAGATTTATTAATGATAACCATCACAATAAGCTATTCTTCAATCAAATAATATAGTGCATTTCCCTATTGGTTTGTAGCAACTTTCTGCATTAATGTAGTCACAGATCTGCATATACTAGCTGTTTTTGAATGCGGCCAAAACTATTAATTTTTTTATAAGTAATGTATAATGTACAGTCAGCCAGTCATTATTGTAAAATAAATGCATTGGAGTCTTGTATCACAACTAACTATCTTATTTATTGCATGACTACTCACCAAATAAATAAATAAATGGGTGTGAAATATTGATTTGAGCTTAAATTATTTGACAATGTGAGAACAAAGAAACCGCAAAACAATAATTAAATAAAGATATGGAACTAGTGCAGCTATGTAGGAAATCAGTTGCCTTGGACAAATATTTATCCAATCAGATTTTACAGCCCAAATTAATCATTTTTATAAGTAATGGATAGTGTACAGTCAGCCGGTCATTAATGTAAAACAAATGCATTTGAGTTTTGTATCACAGCTGACTGTAAAATATATTATTATATACTCACCAAATAAATAAATAATTTTGGACCCACTTTATATTAGGTGTCCCTAACTACTATGTACTAACATTTGAATTAATCATTTGATACAATGCACTTATTGTGTACATACATGTTTTTACATTGTACGTACATTTTAAAAAAATTACCTGCATGTAATTATATCTGTAATTAATTTCTGTAATTACATCTATAATTACTCTATTGACAGTTCCCTTATACCTAACCCTACCCTTAAACTTACCCATACCACCACACCTGTCCCTAACTTTACCCGTATCCACCTCAATATCAGTGTTTTGAAATACAATATGAACACAATAAGCACATTGTACTTATTTTTTGATGTAAGTACATAGTAGTAAAGGCCACCTAATATAAAGTGGGACCATTTTTTTTTTTTTTCTAACGTGAGAACAAATCCACAATGCAAACAAAAGACATGGAACTTGTGCGGCTATGGAGGAAATCAGTTGACTAGGACAGTTTAGAATCATTATAAAAATGTGACTATAACTGTCCTATAGTCAAATGATTATTTGTGTGAATATATGTGTAAAATATGTGACTATAACTGTCCTATAGTCAAATGATTATTTGTGTGAATATATGTGGAAAATATGTGACTATAACTGTCCTAGTCAAATTATTATTTGTGAATATATGTGTAAAATATGTGACTATAACTGTCCTATAGTCAAATGATTATTTGTGAATATGTGTAAAATATGTGACTATAACTGTCCTAGTCAAATGGTTATTTGTGTGAATATATGTGTAAAATATGTGACTATAACGTCTCGGTTACGTATGTAACCCTCGTTCCCTGAAGGAGGGAACGGAGACGCCACGTCGGAGACCGACGAATAGGAATCTCGCTCGCGAGAGCCAATCTACTTCGAGTGTAACTAAACGAGCCAATGCACAATTAGCTTCTTTTGCTGAGGAGCCGAGTAGGTAACTGGCACCCCAGCAGGGTACAGCGGACATGGTGACGGGACGTGGCGTCTCCGTTCCCTCCTTCAGGGAACGAGGGTTACATACGTAACCAAGACGTTCCCATTCAGTCGGTCACTTCCGACGCCACGTCGGAGACCGACGAATAGGAATCCCTACCAAAGCGCCATGGCCTTTGTCCCCTTCCAGTGCCCTGTGTGAGCCTCCTGAGCTCTCTTACCTGATGAGACGGGGCTCACACAGAGAAGTCCATCACTGCTGTTCCGCATGACCCACTCAGTGACTATTGGATAACACTGGGAAAGCGTGCCCTAGTGGAAGGGAACGCTGCGGAACCCACATCGTACCCGAAGGAGTTATGTGGAGTACAATGCTGAGCCGTAGCCCGCAACAGAGAGGGGGCTCCAGCCCCACTGAAGGGGGGGCTCTCCCAAAGGAAAGACACAGGCTTCCGTAGGAGGGACCGTGGAAAAATATATGGGATCCCCGCAGGGTCACTCATATAACCCCAGCCCAGTACCGGTTCTCAAGGATTCAGCGGCAAAGGGCCTGATGCCAGACGCTCCGCCACGTCCGGCACCGAGGGTGATGGAGGACTCGACAGAGTTTGCTTCTGGAGAATATAAGCGCCGTAGCGCAGCAAGCCGACAAGAGCCAGGGCCTCTCAGTGCTTCTACCCGTTTGAGGTGAGAACACAGGAGGAAACCGGCTCTACACGTAGGTTATAAAATCTAGCGAACGTGTTGGGTGTCGCCCAGCCCGCAGCTCTACAGATGTCTGACAGCGAGGCGCCACGTGCCAGCGCCCAGGAGGATGCAACACTTCTAGTAGAGTGTGCTCGCACCCTGAGCAGACAGGGCACACCTTGTGCTTGGTAAGCCAAGGTGATGGCATCCACTATCCAGTGGGCCATCCTCTGCTTGGAGACAGCCTTTCCCTTCTGCTGGCCTCCGTGACAGACAAAGAGCTGATCTGAGGTCCTGAAGCTTTGCCTTCTATCCACGTAGATCCGCAGAGCATGGACGAGACAGAGCAAAGCTAGGGCTGGGTCTGCCTCCTCCAAGGGCAAGTGGCAACTGAAGGGAGTGGTAGGAACCTTGGGCACATAGCCAGGCCGGGGTCTCAGTACCACGTGGGTGTCACCCGGCCCGAACTCACACAACCCGGCACAATTCGTCAACCGAAAATGCCTGCAGGTCCCCTACCCTCTTGATGGAGGCCAGTGCAGCCAACAGCAAAGTCTTCATAGACAGAATCTTTAGCTCTGCCGACTGCAAAGGCTCAAATGGGGCATTCTGAAGTGCTCGGAGCACCAGAGCAAGATCCCAAGAGGGTATGGAGGGAGGTCGAGGAGGATTTAACCGTCTCGCCCTCCTGAGGAACCTGACGACCAGGTCATGCTTCCCAACTGACTTACCTTCTACGTGATCGTGATAAGCAGATATTGCAGCAACATGGACTTTGAGGGTGGAGGGCGACAGCCTACGCTCCAACCCCTGTTGCAGGAAGGAAAGCACAGACCCCCTCGAACATCTTCGGGGGTCTTCTCAGCGAGAAGAACACCACTCGACGAACAGGTTCCACTTCGAGGCATAAGCCTGTCTCGTAGATGGTGCTCGTGCCGAAGTGATGGTGTTAACTACCTCTTGGGGTAAGTCACCTAGAACCTCCGCGTCCCGTCCAGGGACCAGACATGAAGTTTCCAGAGGTCTGGACGTGGGTGCCAAAGAGTGCCCCGTCTCTGAGTCAGAAGGTCCTTCCTCAGAGGAATGGGCCAGGGAGGGGCTATCGCGAGGAGCATAAGCTCCGGGAACCAAGTCTGGTTGGGCCAGTACGGCGCCACCAACAGGACCTGCTCCACGTCCTCCCTGACCCTGCACAGTGTCTGTGCAAGTAGGCTCACTGGGGGAAACGCATATTTGCGCAGGCCCCGGGGCCAGCTGTGCGCGAGTGCATCCGTGCCGAGTGTGCCCTCGGTCAGCGAATAAAACCACTGGCAGTGGGACGTTTCTGGGGAAGCAAACCGGTCGACCTGTGCCACCCCGAACTGTCTCCAGATCAGCTGGATCCAGATCAGTCGCTATTCTCCTGGGAGCGCAGCTCGTGACAGCTCGTCGGCCACACGGTTGCGCACACCAGGGACATGAATGGCCTGAAGCGACCTCAGACACTTCTGACTCCAGAGGAGGAGATGGCGGGCGAGTTGAGACATGCGACAGGAGCGCAGACCACCTTGTCAGTTGATGTAGGCAACGGTCGCAGTGTTGTCCGTACGGACCAATACATCTTTGCCCCGTAACAGCCTTTTGAGGTGGCTCAGTGCAAGATGTACTGCTAGCAACTCGAGGCAGTTGATGTGCCAATGCAGGTGTGGGCCCGTCCAAACCCCTGACACTGCATGCCCGTTGTACGTGGCCCCCCAGCCCATGGCAGAGGCATCCGTGAAAACCACAGCATGCCTGGACACCAGTTCCAAGGGCACCCCGGCCCGAAGGAACAAGGGGTCTGACCACGGGCTGAAGGTTTGGCGGCAGGCCGGTGTGATACTCACCCGGTGAGTGCCGTGTTGCCACGCCCATCTCGGGACCCGGCCGTGAAGCCAATGCTGAAGCGGTCTCATATGAAGCAGGCCGAGCGGTGTTACTGCCGCCACGGCCGCCATATGCCCCAGGAGCCTCTGAAATTGTTTCAGTGGGACCGCCATCCTGCCTTGAAACGTGTTCAGGCAGTTCAGCATCAACTGGACACGCTCCTCTGTGAGGCGCGCCGTCCGTTTGACCGAATCCAACTCCATACCGAGAAAAGAGATCCTCTGCACGGGGGCGAGTTTGCTCTTTTCCCAGTTGGCCCGAAGACCCAGCTGGCTGAGGTGTCTGAGCACCAGGTCCCTGTGTTCGCACAACTGATCCCTGGACTGTGCTAGAATGAGCCAGTCGTCGAGATAGTTGAGGATGCGAACGCCCTGTTCTCTCATTGGCACAAGGGCCCCCTCCGTGACCTTCATAAAGACACGGGGGGGCAGGGACAGCCCGAAGGGCAGGACTTTGTACTGATATGCTCGACCCTCGAAGGCAAAGCACAGAAATGGCCTGTGTCGAGGGAGAATCGAGACATGAAAGTACGCGTCCTTCAGGTCGATCGCTGCAAACCAATCTCGGGGACGGATGCACTCGAAAATGCGTTTCTGCGTGAGCATCTTGAACGGTAGCTTGTGAAGGCTCCGATTCAGAACTCGCAGGTCCAAGATTGGCCGTAACCCACCGGTTTTCTTGGGTACAATGAAGTACGGGCTGTAGAAGCCTGTCTTCATATCGGCTGGAGGGACCGGCTCTATCGTGTCCTTCGCCAGTAGGACTGCGATCTCCGCACGCAGGACATGGGCATCTGCAGCATTCACCGAAGTGAAGCGGACGCCCATGAACCTGGGGGGACGCCGGGCAAACTGAATCGCATAGCCGAGCCTGATGGTTCGAATGAGCCAGCGAGACGGACTGGGGAGCGCTAGCCAGGCTCGCAGAGACCGTACAAGCGGGACCAAAGGAACGACCGGCGTACCCTCCGTGGGGCAGCGAGGTGGAATGCAGGTACCGGGCTGGGACGGCCGTCTCGTGGAGGCGGCCCGCAACGAGGTGAGAGTGTGCTGTGCAACATTTACCTGATTCCACAAGTGGGCAGGGGGTACGTGAGGAGGCTTGGTTGCGTCCTCGAGCCGTCCACTGCTGCCCTCTGGCGAAGGGGGAGGATGAGTGTGGTCCGGCGTTTGACCGGCCACAGCTCTCCGAGCCCCCTGAGGACCCGGAGATAGAGGAAATTGCTCTTTTATTGAAAATTTGGGCGGAACACAAAGAAAATGGAACCAAAGATTCTCCGCCCCGGCCCTCCTTCGGGGGATGGAGCGGTGCGATCACCGTCTCCTGAAGAGCAGTCCTCCCCATCTCCGGGTCGCCCGTCTCAGGGCCGCTTGCCCTTGGCCTTGCCACCCCTCTTGGCGGGGGCCTGGTCGGGCGGGGCGGGGCGGCCTGCTTGCGCCCGGCTCCTCGACGTTGCTTGGGTGGAGGCTGCTGCTGCGACGCGGGAGCGGAGGCAGACGCAGGCGGCCGCCCTCGGCGACGAGCAGGCTGAGGCGCTGCCGGCGGCGGGGTGGAGACAGCAGCTGACCGCCGTGGCAGGATGTGACTGATCGCCTCAGTCTGCTTCTGTGCGGCCGAGAACTGCTGGGCGAAGTTCTGGACCGCGTCGCCGAAGAGGCCGGTCTGGGACACGGGGGAATTAAGGAACCTGATCTTTTCAGTTTCCCTCATGTCAGCCAGAAACAGCCAGAGATGGCGTTCCTGGACCACCATCGTGGACATCGCACGACCCACTGCCCGCGCCGTAACCTTCGTCGCACGAAGCACGAGGTCCGTTGCGGTTCTCAGTTCGTGCAGAACTGCGGGATCGTGACCACCCTCGTGCAAGGTCTTCAGTGCCTGGGCCTGATGGACCTGCAACAATGCCATGGCGTGTAAGGCGGACCCAGCATCTCCACAAGCCTGGTAGGCCTTTCCGATCAGATCAGACGAGTACCCACAGGCCCGGGAGGGGAGACACGGGTTCCCCCTGGATGTGGAGTTAGGGCACAGTTGCATAGCAACGGCCCGTTCCACGGGAGGAACCTGCGTGTAACCCTTTGCAGGTCCGCCATCGAGGGTGGTGAGGGAGGAGGATCCACCAGGCTGGTTTTAGGCAGTAAAAGGTGCCGTCCACGACTTGGTGAGCTCCTCTTGCACCTCCGGAAAGAAAGGAACCGGGGTGGGGCGCTGAGAACCAGCACGGGCCACCCCGAGAAACCAATCGTCCAGCCTCGAGGGTTCGGGACACGGTGGCTTCCACCTAGCGCACCGAACCAGCTGTGAGAACAGCCTTTGTGTTTGCTCTATCAAATAAAAAAGAGAGATGATCAAAGAACCACACGACCCGCTACAGCGCTGTCACACCAACACAGACTGAAGAGATCACTTCAAAAAGGCAGGCTTCAGTCAGTTCCACTGCGTAGAAGAGAGTGATATCTGGACGAACCATTTACCACTCGGCTCCTCAGCAAAAGAAGCTAATTTGATGCAAGCACCTGTGTCTCATTTATACCCGCGCTGCGTGGCATGAGCACCTGGTGCAATCATTGCATGCCAATGTGCATTGGCTCGTTTAGTTACACTCAAAGTAGATTGGCTCTCGCGAGCAAGATTCCTATTCGTCGTCTCCGACGTGGCGTCGGAAGTGACCGACTGAATGGGAACTGTCCTATAGTCAAATGATTATTTGTGTGAATACATGTGTAAAATATGTGACTATAACTGTCCTAGTCAAATGATTATTTGTGAATATATGTGTAAAATATGTGACTATAACTGTCCTACAGTCAAATGATTATTTGTGAATATGTGTAAAATATGTGACTATGACTGTCCTAGTCAAATGATTATTTGTGAATATATGTATAAAATATGTGACTATAACTGTCCTAGTCAAATGATTATTTGTGTGAATATATGTGTAAAATATGTGACTATAACTGTCCTAGTCAAATGATTATTTGTGTGAATATATGTGTAAAATATGTGACTATAACTGTCCTAGTCAAATGATTATTTGTGTGAATATATGTGTAAAATATGTGACTATAACTGTCCTATAGTCAAATGATTATTTGTGTGAATATATGTGTAAAATATGTGACTATAACTGTCCTATAGTCAAATGATTATTTGTGAATATATGTGTAAAATATGTGACTATAACTGTCCTAGTCAA
Organism: Coreius guichenoti; assembly: GCA_039654105.1. NCBI lineage: Eukaryota > Metazoa > Chordata > Actinopteri > Cypriniformes > Gobionidae > Coreius > Coreius guichenoti. The sequence continues at coordinate 4,109,637 of CM077175.1, forward strand.
ATGATTATTTGTGTGAATATATGTGTAAAATATGTGACTATAACTGTCCTAGTCAAATGATTATTTGTGTGAATATATGTGTAAAATATGTGACTATAACTGTCCTAGTCAAATGATTATTTGTGTGAATATATGTGTAAAATATGTGACTATAACTGTCCTAGTCAAATGATTATTTGTGAATATATGTGTAAAATATGTGACTATAACTGTCCTAGTCAAATGATTATTTGTGAATATATGTGTAAAATATGTGACTATAACTGTCCTATAGTCAAATGATTATTTCTGTGAATATATGTGTAAAATATGTGACTATAACTGTCCTAGTCAAATGATTATTTGTGTGAATATATGTGTAAAATATGTGACTATAACTGTCCTATAGTCAAATGATTATTTGTGAATATATGTGTAAAATATGTGACTATAACTGTCCTATAGTCAAATGATTATTTGTGTGAATATATGTGTAAAATATGTGACTATAACTGTCCTAGTCAAATGATTATTTGTGAATATATGTGTAAAATATGTGACTATAACTGTCCTAGTCAAATGATTATTTGTGAATATGTGTAAAATATGTGACTATAACTGTCCTAGTCAAATGATTATTTGTGTGAATATGTGTAAAATATGTGACTATAACTGTCCTATAGTCAAATGATTATTTGTGTGAATATATGTGTAAATTATGTGTAAAATATGTGACAATAACTGTCAGTCGACTGATTATTTTAACTCCTTTTTTATTGTAAAGCATTTTGAATTACCATTGTGTATGAAATGTGATAGATAAATAAACTTGCCTTGCCTTGCATTGCCTATAATGCTGCAATTGACCAATCAGAATCCAGTATTTCAGAGTGCGGCGTCATAATTAGATGAAAACACTTTTTCTTCAAATGTTCAAAATGTAAATAAGAAAACAGCTATTTGTGTTCCTGTTCATACCGATAAACCTGCACATGCATGTAACCGGCACTGAGTTCTCCCTGTTCAGTGTGACAGCATGCTGTTATCCACAGGAACACACACACACACACACACACACACACACACACACACATACTCGGTTTCGGGTATCTTTGTGGGGACTCTCCATAGGCGTAATGGATTTTATACTGTACAAAATGTATTTTCTATCCCCTAACCATAATCCTACCCATCACACAAAACTTTCTGCATTTTTACATTTTCAAAAAACATTTAGTCTGATTCATAAGCTGTTTTCCTCATGAGGACCAAAAACACACCAAATAAATAAATAATTTTGTCCCCCACACACACACACCGCACACATTTATCCCATTTTACAACAGCAAAATGAGGTGTGTGCCCTGAATTCAGCACAGCAGGGAAGGTGGAGGAGTCCGATTTGTCCTGCACATCTGTGGGTCAGGTTTTGACTACACTGTGGCGGCCAAATGTCCCCATAAAGATAGTAAAACCTGTAATCAACTACACGGTGGGAAGCTACAAGGGTCCCCAGGAGGAAAATGGCTTAATGCACATACAGTAAATAATGAAAATCTATAAATGCAGAAAGGTTTGTGTGAAGGTTAGTTTTAGTGTTAGGGGATAGAAATTATCATTAGCTCAGTATAAAATCAATACAAAATCAAGTCAATGGAAAGTCCCCATCATGGCAGAAAATCAAATGTCAGCACATACAGGATTTCACACAGAATCAGTGTTATTTTAGTGTCATTTAATACTAGTATAGTTTTATTCTAGTGCTGTCAAATTGATTAACTGCAATTAAACGCATCTAACATAAAAGTCTGTATATATTATATTATACACACACACACACACACATACAATTTTGTTCGTTTTTATTTTCCATCATTTTAATTTTAAAGTTTTAATAATTTTGTTGTTTTTTGTTACATTTTACTAGTTTTTGTTAAATATGTCTATAGGTTTCATTCATTTTAAATTCAGTTTTAGTATCAAGTTAAACTAACTGGGAACGATAAATGTTGCATTGGAAATTAGGTTCAATAAAATAAGTTTGTTTTTTGTTTATATTTTATTTAATAATAATTCATTTAATTTAATTTAATAAATAATAATAATAATAATTATTATTATTATTATTATTATTATTATTATTATTATTATTATTATTATTATATTTCAGTTAGCGTTCATTTTATTTCAAGTAAAAATGTTTTTTTTATGGTTTTAGTTTTTGTTTTAGTACTATAATAACCCTGCACAGAATTTAAGAAACCAAGTGAAATAAACAATCAGAAATATGATGTTCTGGATGAAGGAAACTGCACTGTTGCCTGTTGTTTCACACTGGGTTTCCTTGGCAACCCTAAGCTGGATTCAGCCTTCCTTCATACCCTTCCCACAGGAGCCGAACACTTGCCAAGAACCAAATTCTTTGGTAAAAAACAGACCAGTTTGCCTGCAACTATGAATTGCAAAAATAATGCATTCTAACCACACATAAAATATCCTTACTTGTGAGGATATTATTGAAATTTTTGAAATGCCCTGATAAATAATAATAATTATTATACTCTATAAACAACAACTACTAGTCTAAAATCAGCCCTCAGGTGTTAGCCAATCAGAAACATTGGAGGCGGTGCTCTTACTATTTTGCATGTTCGGTTTCAAGCTTAGTTGAAACTGTGACTTAAAGGGTTAGTTCACCCAAAAATAAAAAATATCCCATAATTGACTCACCCTCAAGCCATCCTAGGTGTATATGACTTTCCTCTTTCAGCCAAACACATTTGGAGTTATATTAAAAATATCCTGGCTCCTCCAAGCTTTATAATGGGAGTAAATGGAGCCTGAGATTTTGAAGGCCAAAAAAGCGCATCAATCCATTATAAAACTAATCCACAGGGCTCCAGGGGGTTAATAAAGGCCTTCCGAAGCGAAGCCATGCATTTTTGTAAGAAAAATATCCAAATTTTTGACTTTATAAACTATAATCACTGGCTTCCGGCAACGGTCATACACGTGTTCACGAGAGAGTCGGGTTCCGCGAAAGGGTGACCTCTGACCCGACCTATGACGTAGCAGATGGATAGAGCAACACAAAATTCCTGTCACAAATTAGAAGTTTAATAAAATGAGAAGTTTTAAAGAAAAATGTCGGAGGATTTCGATATAAGAGGAGTTGCGTCATACACTGGGTCAGAGGTCACCCTTCCGCCAGATCTCAACTCTCTTTCATTAACTTGCGTACGGCTGTTGCTGGAAGGCAGTGATTATAGTTTATAAAGTCTTAAATATGGATATTTTTCTTACAAAAACACATCGCTTCGCTCCAGAAGGCCTTTATTAACCCCCTGGAGCTGTATGGATTAGTTTTATAATGGATGGATGCACTTTTTTGAGCTTCAAAATCTACGGTACCATTCACTCCCATTATAAAGCTTGGAAGAGCCAGGATATTTTTAATATAACTCCAAATGTGTTTGGCTGAAAGAAGAAAGTTATATACACCTAGGATGGCTTGAGGGTGAGTAAATGATGGGATACTTTTCATTTTTGGGGTGAACTATTCATTTTGCCTCAATAAACTCCTAATTTACTGCTTTTTAATAGTTGTTAAGTTTAGGTATTGGGTAGGATGTAGAATATGGTCATGCAGAATAAGGCATTAATATGTGCTTTATAAGTGTTAATAAATAGACAATATCCTAGTAATATGCATGCTAATAAGCAACTAGTTAATAGTGAGAATTGAACCCTGAACTAAAGTGTTACAGGAAACTTAAATGACAATGTACAATGTGAAAAGGAAACAGAAACCAAAAGCACAAAGGCTATTTGTGAAAGCCGCTGTTTCAAACTGAGCAACACCTAAATATATATATTTTTAAGGGGAAAAATGTATGCAAAATAGTTTTAGTGTCAGGTAAAACAATCTAGGGCCGGTACATTTCCCCAATATCAGAGAGCAAAAAGTACATTTTAGCCCGGTAAACATGCACACACACTTCATATCAGCATCTACAGATGCATTTATAGATCGTAGAACTGAGCTAAATGAGAAAACTGACCTACGTTGATATTGATCATCTCTGTGTCTCTCTGTCTTTAGCGAGCATCTCTCCCTTGAGTCTGTGCGTATTCTAGACTGGAATATTCCTCCGAGGCACGTTTGCATGGCGAGGCACGTTTCCATGGCGAGACATCGATGATTGGTGTTAAGGATGTAATTATGCAAAATGAAAAATGGCTTGTCACTGGTGCCCACCATGTCTGGAGATCATCAAGTATGAGTATGCATGCTATCAGAATACACGTCGCATTCTCTGCGTGTGTGGCCAGTTAACAATACTGACCTTTAACCTCTGCCAGGCGCATGATTGACAGTCTCGGCATGATCGTGCCATAACCTTATCAACAGTGTGTACGTGTGTGGAGAATTTAGCTGCCAATCAATGATCTAATGGAATCAGTGAAGCATTTGAAATGCACCTGTCAATCGGGTAAACTGACAGATCTGAATCCAGTGTAACGACCCTGAAGGGACCTCATCCAAACAGGAAATGGAAAAGTCACCCACAGATTCTCTTAAAGTTACAAAAATAAAGAGAAAATGTGAGCGGGGCATAACTTGGTGTTGAGGGTGGTTGCCAGGGCGTTGCTATGTAGTTGGTGTTCTAAATGGTGTTCTAAATGGTTTACATGCATTATTCTACGTTTGATGTCATTGTAACATATTTAAATGCGGACCAACAACAATTGAGACCAACTTAAAGCCCCACTGAAGTGCCTTGAAACGCACAGCGTTATTCAATGTGTTGACGTAATTTCCACTGGAACAGGAAGACAGGGCGGGACATATCAGACAGCTCCTCCCCTTTTTAAAAATAGCCAATAGCGTTTTGTTTATATCACAGCTCGGCCAGAGCCGTTGAGCTCAGTAAAGCCGCAGTTTCCTCCTAATCTCTAACCGTTGCTCCTCCTAATCTCCTCCATATCGCTTTAAAATATCATTCTGTGCAGAATTCAAACGGGTCCGATACGCTTTCTGGTCTGCGTCGACTCGATCACATGATCCGCTCTGTGCTATCGTGTCTCCGGCGGTTCACGTGACACTAACGTGAAACCAGACTTCATTCGCCTCAATGGAAAGCATATTCACACTGTCTGAATCGTTCCCTATATCCTATATAGTGCACTATGTGCCATTCACCATGTAGAAAACAGTAAATGTGTGAACAAACGACCGATTTTAGAGTTTTACATTTATAATGTAGGGGGCTGGGCTTCAGATTCTAGAAAGCATTTGATTGGGCAGAAAATCTGATGAGAAGCTGAAGTGCAGAGTGATGTCATCAAAATCACTGATCCATATTGGTGGAAGTGAGAGACTGTAAGTTTTGAATGCTTATATCTTCTAAATGTGAATCTTGTCATTGTTTTGGAGCGCACTAGCTTATATATAACAGTAAGGCTGACATATTCATATTAAAAGCCAAAAAACTTCAATTTTGATTTCATGGGGACTTTAAAAGGATATTCCATAAGGCATATTTATTCACCCTCATGTCATTGCAAAACTGTCTTTATTTTGATATTTTGCTTGTGTGTTCCAGTAAAGAAAGTAAGTCAGGTTTAAAACAACATGAGGTTGAGTAAATGATACAATTTTAATTTTTTTGCCTGATCTATTCCTTTAACCATCCATTCTTGAATCATTACTAAATGTTTTTCTCAGAGACAAGAGAGAAAAGCAAAAGCTGTCTGCTGCCTGTCGGTCATCTGCAAAGTCAAGATTTATACACAAATAAACAGGCAAACAAAGAAATGGCCATGCTCCGGCGAGGAACTGCAGACGTTTCATTAGTCTGGGATAAAAGAGCGGCAAGATTTTGACGGACATCTGCGATTCATTTGCTTTCACACAGTTGTCATAAATTACCATCGTTATCAGCCGTCAGCTCTTCCCCGGACTGAAATAAACGAGTCTGTCAGCTTGTTACATGCTGATGACACAGTGTGCAACAGAATTCAAACAAACACACATACACACAACAGAATGAATTGGGTTAAATTCCCTCTCTACAATTATTAGAGATGCATGTTCAAAGGAACTACTGTGTTTAGATGAAGTGAAGTGAATACATAAATAACATTCATCTTAGTTAATTGCAAACACTTCTGTATTGCAAAATTACATGAACTATTACAAACATAAAATTACCAGTTCTATAATTAATAAGTAGTAGTGGTTAACCAGCATTGATTTTTCAATGGCTGATGGCATATATATATATACAGCTCTGGAAAAAATTAAGAGACCACTTAACATTGAGAAATCAATGTAAAGTGGTCTCTTAATTTTTTCCAGAGCTGTATATACACAATATTGCCAAAAGTATTGGGACACCCCTCCAAATCATTGAATTCAGGTGTTCCAATCACTTCCATGGCCACAGGTGTATAAAATCAAGCACTAGGCATGCAGACGCTTCTACAAACATTTGTGAAAGAATGGGTCGCTCTCAGGAGCTCAGTGAATTCAAGCGTGGTACCGTGATAGGTTGCCACCTGTGCAATAAGTCCATTCGTGAAATTTCCTCACTATTAAATATTCCACGCTCAACTGTTAGTGTTATTATAACAAAGTGGAAGCAACTGGGAACAACAGCAACTCAGCCACGAAGTGGTAGGCCACGTAAAATCACAGAGCAGGGTCAGCGCATGCTGAGGCACACAGTGCGCAGAAGTCGGTAACTTTTTTGCAGAGTCAATAGCTACAGACCTCCAAACTTCATGTGGCCTTCAGATTAGCTCAAGAACAGTGTAGAGAGCTTCATGGAATGGGTTTCCATGGCCGAGCAGCTCATCCAAGTGCAATGTAAAACATCGGATGCAGTGGTGTAAAGCACGCCGCCACTGGACTCTAGAGCAGTGGAAACGTGTTCTCTAGAGTGACCAATCATGCTTCTCTGTCTGGCAATCCGATGGACGAGTCTGGGTTTGGTGGTTGCCAGGAGAACAGTACTTGCCTGACTGCATTGTGCCAAGTGTAAAGTTTGGTGGAGGGGGGATTATGGTGTGGGGTTGTTTTTCAGGGCTTGGGCTTGGCCCCTTAGTTCCAGTGAAAGGAACTCTTAATGCTTCAGCAAACCAATACATTTTGGACAATTTCATGCTCCCAACTTTGTGGGAACAATTTGGGGATGGCCCCTTCCTGTTCCAACATGACAGCGCACCAGTGCACAAAGCAAGGTCCATAAAGACATAGATGAGCGAGTTTGGTGTGGAGGAACTTGACTGGCCTGCACAGAGTCCTGACCTCAACCCGATAGAACACCTTTGGGATGAATTAGAGCGGAGACTGCGAGCCAGGCCTTCTCATCCAACATCAGTGCCTGACCTCACAAATGCGCTTCTAGAAGTATATAGAAGTATACACTGTATATATAGTTGTGGTCAGAATTATTGGCACCCCTGGTAAATATGATCAAAAATGGCTGTAAAAATAAATCTGCACTTGTTTATCCTTTTGATCTTTCCTTCAAAAAATTTGCAAAAATGTAACCTTTCATTGAAGTAAAAGAATTGAAAGTGGGGGGGAAATCACATTATGAAATAAATGCTTTTCTCCAAAACACGTAAAACAAGAACATACAAACTAGTCACCATATTCCTCCAAAGACAAAATAAAATATTTCATATTCAGTATTTTGTAGTAGTTTATATGCGAGGTGTTAAAAACACGTGAATATCACAGTATCAGTATGAAGAGATCATGCCAGAATAAGAGCTTGGTAGTTCGACATCTCTGTGTTTGTAATCCCCGGAGATCCTTGTCAATGCAGCACTGAGATTGAGAGCAGCGGCTGTGATCTGATCTTAATATATATATGTTGTCTAAACAAACACAGCAGGGTTATTATATATATATATATATATATATAACAACCCTGCTTCTCTTTCAGGAAACCCCGCCAAGATAACAGCACTAACCGCTGTCTGTGGTGAGAGAGAGACAGATGACAACTGCTGAAAAACCATCCAATTACAGTCCAGCGCTGCTATCAGAGATCCATTACTGGCTTATCATGGAGAGAAACACTGTGTGTGTGTGTGTGTGTGTGTGTGATGGGAGACACACAGCAGGTGAAAATAAGTGTTTGTGTAAAGGGCAACAACAAGACCATGCATGAAAATGTGTGTGTGTGTGTGTGTGTGTGTGTGTGTATGTGTGTTTGTGTGTGTGTGTTTGTGTGTGTGTGTGTGTGTGTGTGTGTGAGAACAGTATGCACTGTATAAGACACATACTCTTTGTCTAGAATACTCCTGTGTTTGTTTAGACTGTTAGACATATCACAGAAAACACAATGAACACCTGCTTCCATTACAACAAAACAGACTGTACTGTATGAAAAAGGTTCTTTAATAATTCTTTTAGACTTTTAGGCTTCATTCACAACGCAAATACAAAGAAATTCATGAGCTGGTGCCAACATAAAAAAAGCAAGGAGAATGAATGAATGAATGAATGAATGAATCACTGGTAAATACTATACTATACTACATCACTACTATAATATAACAAATTAAATTTTATATTTTGTCATTACATGTGGCTACTATATGACCTTTTTCAAGATTTCAGCTTAAAATTTTAAAAAGTAAAAGTTTAGAAATTGTTATTCTAGTCACGTCTAGTAATTTTTTTCACCATTTATTCAACATTCATCATTGTTATAGTCAACTTAAATAATGTAGTCTAGCAGTGTGACGTTACATTTTGCAGTGATTATGATTATACACAAATATTGTATGTGGACCTTGAATTAATTATATAAAAATAGAAAGTGTTGTTTAAAGCTGAAGTGTGTCATTTCTGCACCATGAGCCTCACCAAACACCTATAGGAAGAAGCTGTGAAGGCGTCAGTCAGTTCTTTGCTGAATCTAGTTGACTAGATGGACATTAAGAACATTCTAGATGTTCCATTGCAGAATCTTTAGATCAGTTTTTTGGCTACTTAAAGCACCTTACTTAAAGCAGTTCTTTTTGCCAGTTCATTTGCCGAATAAATTCTGACGTAGCGAACATTAAACCCACATTACTAATCGGCTGTTTCCACTGATGATGTCAATAATGTTGCATAACATTTCAAATGTGGCCTCAGACATTCTGAAATGTCATAGTCAAAGTTTGTGAGAAAAATGTCTGGTCACTTTGACCTGTCTTTCCCATATGTACGGGGCTTGACGTCGTCGTAATGCCCTTGCTGCTAGTGCCTTCATCAGAAATTCGGCATTTCTTCTTCTGTGCATAGTAGGGTTGTAACGGTACACGTATTCGTACCGAATCGTTTCAGTACAGGACTTCCGATACGGTGCACGTGTGTACCGAACGGTACCGAATGCAATCTTTTAGAGTTAACAGTAGGCTTGTTTTACACGCGGAACATACCTCAATCCAAGTTCCCACACGAACATATTATGTATTCTGTCCATTTTACCTTGCGTGCGCTGCAGGATTTTAATCCATGACGGCGTAGTGTGTTACTAATGGTTTTCTTTGAGACTGTGGTCCCAGCTCTCTTCAGGTCATTGACCAGGTCCTGCCGTGTAGTTCTGGGCTGATCCCTCACCTTCCTCATGATCACTGATGCCCCACGAGGTGAGATCTTGCATGGTGCCCCAGACCGAGGGAGATTGACCGTCATCTTGAACTTCTTCCATTTTCTAATAATTGCGCCAACAGTTGTTGCCTTCTCACCAAGCTGCTTGCCTATTGTCCTGTAGCCCATCCCAGCCTTGTGCAGGTCTACAATTTTATCCCTGATGTCCTTACACAGCTCTCTGGTCTTGGCCATTGTGGAGAGGTTGGAGTCTGTTTGATTGAGTGTGTGGACAGGTGTCTTTTATACAGGTAACGAGTTCAAACAGGTGCAGTTAATACAGGTAATGAGTGGAGAACAGGAGGGCTTCTTAAAGAAAAACTAACAGGTCTGTGAGAGCTGGAATTCTTACTGGTTGGTAGGTGATCAAATACTTATGTCATGCAATAAAATGCAAATTAATTATTTAAAAATCATACAATGTGATTTTCTGGATTTTTGTTTTAGATTCCGTCTCTCACAGTTGAAGTGTACCTATGATAAAAAATTACAGACCTCTACATGCTTTGTAAGTGTATCAAATACTTGTTCTCCCCACTGTATATTCTACTTAACCTGTTAGTGATGTCTTGATTATTTAATGTATGTTTAAATAAATGTCATGAAAATTACAGCCACTGTGTATAAATGATTATATTTCAACAACCAATTGGAGTAAAAACATAATTTAATAATTAGATTTAGAAGTTAATGCAAAAACTGCCTTATGTGAAGTTTACATACAATATGTTATTTGAGTGTTGATTATTATATCTAAAAATAAATAGCAACTTAACTTTGGGCTGTGTTGTTAACCTTTAATATTACAGTAATGTGCAAGTAAGGGCTCCCTATATAGTTTACAGCATTATCTTTAAGAAACTTTTAGTTATAATTGAATTCATTTAAGGACAGACAAAATTTGTTCAGTAAACCACTGTTTAATAAAAATAAATAAAAAGCAATTTTATATTTAGTTTTCTCTCCCCTTCTGTACCGAACCCGTACGTACCGTGCCGTCAGTTTTGTGTACCGTTACACCCCTAGTGCATAGCATTCAATTTGGCGATTGCAAGCTGCACTGCTAGTAAATTTATAACTTGCCCAATCGTAACTAATTGCAGTCCTGTCTCCATTTTCTATGCGTGTCTTGTTTTATTTACTGTTGGTTACTAGGTTACCAATACCACCGTCATTCGCTTGAACAGCATGATGTAAACGCACCTAATTCACATTTGTTTAGTTTTTTTGCGAACTTTGAAAAGATTCACTTCACGTTTGGATTGAAACTCAGCTAATATCGCTTATCCTCATAATTATTTATGTGGCGAAATGCTGTGTAAAAAGTGTACTGTACCAGATCCCTTAAATGTCCGTCTAGTTTGAACTTGCTAGCAACTGTTTTCTTCGTGGAAGCTTTGCGTTTAAAGAGCTAATAAAATATTTAGATATTTCATGTCTAATTATGTGGCAAGTAGCCATATAATAAGCAGGATAATGTGGATGTACATTATCCCTTACAGAACATGGATGGCTCTCTAAAGGCCAATTCACACCAGATTACAGACCTTATTCACAGCAGCGCCATCTTTGATTTTTAACAGGAATGAAAGCGAGGCTCTGAGGGATAGACAATTATCTCTTCAGTGGGTTGTACTATTATTTCATGTGTTTTTGGATTGTTCTGCTGACGAGAAACTGCTAAAATATATATTTCCAAGAACTTTAAGTAGACAAAAAACACCAGACAATATGAGCTGTGCAAAATTATAAGTGACCTAGGAGCTTTATACAAGATTTTTTACAGAGGATGCCATTTAAAACATGGTAAGTCTATCCCTCACAGCCTTGCTTTCATACCTGTCATGGCGCTGTTCTGAATAAGGTCTATAATACGTACGTCACTTCTCAGACATATCTCGACCCAACAAGAGCCGATTCAGCACATTCAATCGGCTAACCTTAACCCTGATCCGAAAAAAACAGACAAAGTGTCTGTCAGCGCAGAGGGAATTGGCCTTAAAGAACTAGAGATTATAAAGTTCTTTGTGGAACTTTAAACGGTTCTCAAAACCCTTTCTGGTTCTAACTGGAATGTGCAGAGCTCTGAGATATAGTGAGAGACAGAGCGAGAGAATGTCAGAGAGATGTTTACTGAGGAAACATCGATCTTGTTGCCTTGACGACCGAATCTGCACTGCTCTGGCATTAAGATGTTCCTGCACTTGTTGCTGATTGTTATTCCTGTGCTTTTGCATTTAAGACACTGAACAGGAGACAAACACTAATTGTGTTCCTGAAATATTTTGACATCCTGTCCACACACCAGGAATAAAACTGATAGTGGCTATAAGAACATTATCATTTTATTATTTAGTACAACATAATTTCATTTAAAAGCTGCATGTATCATTGTGTTACATAAGCGCTGCTAACCGACATGCTCGCTTTCTCTCTCCAGAGCAGATGGTGCTGTGATATGATTTTAAGAGAAATAACTAATTACAGCTGGCAAACTGGAGAATTCAGAACCTCTCAAACAGCTAAACTGATCACAATTAAACTCTCTTGTTCTTTCATAGTTTCTGTTCCACTGTTGAGTTGGTATTGCAGTCTGTTTAATTGGCCTGGTGGACATTGTTTCTGTTTCATTGATTTTGCAATTCTGTACAGTGATGCTAGTTGCACTTCTACTTATAGGAGTGTAACGATACATGTATTCGTCCAGAACGGTCACGGTACGGTGCATACAGTCAGACGACGAATACAGTCAGTCACAAGCGATCCACACTCCAATCCAGAAGGGGGCGCGTGCGGTAATGCAATGCTGTTTGCTAACTGCCACAACAGGAAAAAGAGCAGAAGAAGAAGAGACGATCTATGCACCAATCCAAACAAGGGCTTTTTCTCAATTCCAAGAATGCAAAGAACGGACTTGCGTTCTCGTGGAGGCCGGTCTTGCCAGGTGACCTTGAAAGAACGAACACGGAAGGATGCGAGGACAGAGAACACATCCTTGTGAGAATTGAGATGTGCTGCGATCTTGTTGCTCAACCGTCCCAGCATATTATAACGGCCAATGCACAATAAGTACAACATAACATCACAAACAAATTTTATAACCTATTAAAACATTTCTTTTATATTATTATAGACATTGTTTTTATATAGTTTATATCTTTTTTTTTTTACCGCGTAATTATGAAAATGAGTAGCCTATGTGTTACCTATGCTTTGTCAATGTTAAGATTCTTTTTAATATGCCAATAAAAATACTGCAGGCTTTCTTCAGGTTACCACTTTATTAAAATTAAGAAAAACAAATGGACAAATGTTTACTTCCGTACGTCGACCGCCCGCAGTGTCTTATGGGATTTTTTTAACGGTTCGATTCTCTCAAGTCTGCATTCGATGCATCCTCGATATCAAGAACACATCTGTGTACTTTCATGCGTCCTCTGTACTTGCGTTCTTGAGTATTGGAATTGAACTTCGACGGTTGATGATGACGTAATACGAGAATACAAGGACACAAGATCGCTTAAGAACGCGTACTGAGTTCAGATGGCACGCAAGAGCTTGCTAGTAGCCTATACGTTGAGTTTCAATGAATTTTTGTGACGCACTCCACAAACTTCACGGGAAAGAAACTGGGATGGCAGAAAGCATCATCCTGTTTGTTTTCTTTATTTTACAAAAGCACAAATAATGTTTTGTTTTTATTGTGAGTGTAGTGTACACAAATAAAAATAGACTCTACAGTTTTGAATGATGTCTTACTCTTATCTGTATGACCATAAATGACAGAGTATTTTAAGTTTTTTCCGCTGTTATAATGAGACAAAATCATTTGGCATTGAGCCGATTTGTGTCGTGAAAGTCTCACTACAGTCCAGTGATGAAATATGTGTCCTGGAAATGGGAAGCCGCTTCACTCGCCATCTCCTCTTGGAAAGGTGAAGTAGCCTCAGAGGTAGATGGCACTTTTTCTACTTCTCACTCATCTTTCAGTGATTTCTTGATAAAAGCGTAATATTGAACTTTGTGCATCGCCATTCTGTACTTATGACACAAGAGATGCTTTTCATTTTTGTAGCTGATTTTGACCAAATACCTTGTTTTTTTTACCAGCCCTACAAAAAATTAGCTATGCAAGAGTGCATTCTGTTTACTGCTTAGTGCCTAATACACTAAAGGAGGCTGTACTGTACCAACTTCCTCAGGGGGACTAAATGCCGCTAGGTGGAACAAACTGAAATTTGCACTATTGTCTGTTCAAAATAAATGAAAAGAAACCTAGCAATGGGGATTTGTTGCTTTCTCCTGTTGTACTGAACTCGTATCGAATCGTGACCCCAAAGCCGAACCATGACTTCTGTGTACCGCTACACCCCTAAAAACTTTACACACACAAAAAAAAAACCATTAAAAAATAAACGCTTGTAATTATTAAGTGGTAAATTTCAAACCAACCAGAAACAATGTTCCACCGATAATTAATCTAAATGCTAAAGCTACATGCAATTGCAAATGGTATCTTTTACATAACATTCCTGCACTCCAACATTTTAGGATGTGACAATACTGTAGTGTATAGAAGTACGCAGGGCATTAATTGGGATGAGAATTGGGAATTAGGATATGTATAACTAAAGAATATGCATTATGGGTAAAAAGTACCAATCAAAAAAAACAAAAAACTAATTTAAAATAAATAAATAAATTAATTAATTAAATGTATGAATAGTTTTTAAGCATGGAATGTGCTGGTGAAACACTTGCATGACAGACACCCATTGACTGACAGAAACAAATCAATTTTATTGTTGAGTATTAATTTGCCTTTACAGATATAACGACCCACACTTACACAAACACACAGCATATGCACACACACGCACACACACACACTCTCACACACTCACACACACACACACACACACATACACACACACACACACACACACACACACACACACACACACACACACACCTCAGCTTATTCTGTAATTTGATGAGGAAAGCAGTGTCAACATTCAAACCCACAATGTTTTCTGTTATCTGTGCCACGGTATTAATCGATAGTGTTATAAAACGGCCCTACAGCGCACGTGTGTGTGTGTGGAGCTCAGATAATGGCACACTGCTTCAGTAAAAGCCAGAAATGGTGGTGAACTGTACTCAAACTGACCTCAAACCAGTTCTGACTGCTCTCAGAGAGTGTGAGAGAGAGAGAGAGAGAGAGAGAGCATGAGCGGATGTCAGGTGGTGGATGAGCATATGAACATGCATTATAGCAGAAATATGGCTCATGAAAAAACATCCTGCATTAATGTAAGTTATGAATATATTTGAATTGCATTTCAGAGACATTTGGGTTGGACTGTGTTTCTAGAACACTGACACACACATTTTTCACAATACCAACACACACACAGTTGAATGCAGCATGACTCTGACAGAATTAATCTGTTGTGTTTGCTAAAGTAAGCATCACTATAATGCTCACATTTAAACAAACCCTGAACCCTGAATATTAAAATTCAGCCTGTAACTCGTCCTGCACTTCTGTTTGTTTGTGTCTCAATAAACTCTATTTGTGGACATGATACTTTCACATTATCTGTGCAAAATAATGCTTTTTATGTGCTTGTATTCTGAAAGAGCAAGCACAACAAAGGTTTGCCTGGACGCATCCATCTTTTGACTTCATTCCCAGCTCCGACATCCCTCTTCCGAGGAAAATTACAAAATGTCACCTATAGAAATTTTCTATACACTATATTGTTCAAAAGTGTGAGGTCAGTCAGATTTGTCATTTTGCAAGGATGCATTAAAATGATCAAAAGTGACAGTAAAGACATTTATAATGTTGCAAAAGATTTCTATTTCAAATAAATGCTGTTCTATTGAACTTTCAAAGAACATTGCTGCTCAAGAAGCATTTCTTATTATCATCAAATATTATATTAGAATGATTTCTGAAGGATCATGTGACACTGAAGACTGGAGCAATTATACTGAAAATTCTGTTTTGAATCACAACAATAAATTATATTTTAAAATATATTCAAGTAGAAAACTGTTATTTTAAATTGTAATAATATTTCACAATTTTAGTGATTTTACTGCATTTTCGACTGAATAAATGCAGCCTTGATGAGCAGAAAACGTTTTAAAAATCTTACCGACCCCAAACTTTTAGTGTAATTAATCTATATGTCTTTATATTTACACCAGGGTGGAATAACACTTAATTTCCCAAAATGCAAATATGAAGTAAATTTTACTTCCTGTAATTCAATTCAACATCTGATGGTATGTGGTAATTCTATTCAAATTCCCACACCATTGAATGGAGCAATTTCTTCAATTCTGACACATGGAACACTTTAGCAACTGCATAGTATCTCCCTGGCAACCACCTTAGCAACCTCATAACAACAGCCTGAATGTCCACAACATATACTGTGGCTGTGTGTTTTGTGAAGGTAAAACCGCTTTTCACACTGCGCTTAACCCCGGGTTATTGTCATTCGAAACATCGCTTTTAACCCTGGGTAAAGCAACATTTCACATTGCACCGCTTTTTATCCGGGGGTTCACCCCGCACCGCTTTTGTACAGTGTAAAACAATGCAGTGTTAGAATGATACAGCTAAACGCTTAGCAACAGACGACCAATCGCGTGCCTCATATTTGCATGATTTGGACAGTCACGGAAACACTGCTCATTGTATTTAAACAGTAAAAATTCAGTGTTTGAGAGGAAAAATGTCAAATGCTGACAGAAAACACGACAATTTGAGTGAAGAGTGAGTGAGTGAATCATTCTTAACTTTATAGTCCAAAATGTCCATTCAGTATAAACATGATAGTACAGTCAGCAATACGAGGATGCGCAATGCTAGAGCTTTTATATAAACACATAAAATTTTCCACTACAGATTTCGACTTTTGTGATATTAAATGTCTATAAAAAACTATTGTGAAATGACAGCGTTTCCATTAACTGATGTTATGAGACCAAAACTTATTTTTTTCCTCTCGCGATTTACATACATCGCAGCCACTGCACTAGCCATTATTTTTAATCAAAGGAGACGTAGGTGTGTTATCCAAGCATTAACAGCAAGGAAAGCCCCTTATACTTGGGAGCGGCCACGGATGAGGTGTTTCTGAGAGGATTTCACAGAGGAACGGTAGCCTGGTTTCCATAACAGATTCCAGTATTCCCGTAATTCTTTTGTTTTTATGAGTTTAATTAAGAATTCTGTCTTGTCTTCTGTCCAAACTTCTGTCCATATGCGCCATCTTTAAAGAATGATCATGTGACTTTTACGTACACCATGTGACCTATAAATAATTGCATTGCAGTTTTGCGAAATATTCCTTTTTCGAATTGCCTGAAAAACCACCTCATGCGAGCGTAAAAACTTTTTTGCGATATATGGGAGTTTTTGTGAAATTGACGTGTTTCCATTATTCGTATAATGGCGTATTTTCAATTCGTAATTTCTACTTGCGCAATTTGAATGTTAATGGAAATGCAGCTAATAGCTATGGTTCCATTCACCAATTTTTATGGACATTTTGAGATATCACATCAAAAACTGCTGGACTGAAACGGCAAGATGCGCATAAATTATAAAAATGCGCTTAAAAAAACGTATGCGCTCGTTTGAGTCAGAAAACATACGCATAAACTATGATTAGGGGTGTGAACCGTCACTGGTCTCACGATTCAATTCGATTACAATTATCATCTCAACGATTCAATATTACGATGCATCACGATGCGTTGCAATATTACTGCACATGGCTACATTTTCTTCAATGAATACAAGCAGTCAAATATATATACTCTCTTTTTATTTGATCTGCTCCAAGAAAGTACACTTCCTGAATGTAGTCAAACACAACCTAAGTCTGAACACAGCAGACGACAGGAGCATTTAGAACGAGCTAAGTACTAAAAGCTAAATGAAACTGTCAAGTAGTGTACTTCAGTGCATTGTTTATTACTTGCTTTTGTGTTTCGTCTCACTCCACCATTTTATGCTAGCGAGACAAGCGTGTATGTGACGAATGATGTCAGAGAAACATCAGTAGGCTATAACGGCTATAATCGATTATGGTCTATTACTGCATCGATGCAGAATCCTCCACGTCCACATTGCGATGCATCAATGCAACGATTAATTTCAACACCCTTAACTATGATGGAAACACATTTACCAAATAAATTCCTCGATGCGCATCAAACAATCATGTGACTGTGCAATGGGATGTCATAAATGGACTAACCAGCGGAACGATCTTTTTGCACAGCATCTTAAATGCTGTTTTGGTTGTTCTGAAAGTCTGTCGTCAAAGTGGTTCGGTATAATTACCTCCCAGAACTGTCTTACACGACTGTGTTCCCAAACAGCATTAACTGTTAACCCCGGGTAAACATGAAGCAAGATAACCCAGTATTCCGTTTATTTCAAGTGTGAAAAGCCCTAATGTAAAAATGTAGTTATTTCTACAACTCAAAACTGTAATCTGTCCATCTTCACGTCTCCCCCTCCTCTCTTCTGCTCTTTTCTTATCTCCTCTCCTCATCCTTTCTCTTTTCTTCTCCTCTGGTCTCCTCCCAGTCTTCAGTGATCTGTCCCTCTATTCCTCTTTGTGTTTCTCTTCATCTCATGACACATCCTCTCTCTAATCTCAAACTCTCTCTCGTCTCCTCCTCAGGCTAAATTCATGCTCAGCTGTCTCTCTCTCTCCATCTCTCTGCACAGCAAACGCTTCACCCACGCAGGATTACTAACCCCCTACACACACACACACACACACACACACACACACACACAGCTTGAAAACACACTCTTCAGAAGAGCTTCTTGAGTGGGGGCTGGAGAGTGTTGGAGGAAGTGTGAGGGAGACAGAACGAGTGAGAAAGTTTGTGAAAGAAAGAGGGAGTAAGACAAGACGAGAGAGGGAGAGAGAGACAGTCTTCACTTCTTCATGGACTCACAGCAGTGAAAAAAAGAGAGGAAGAAACGCAGGAGGCGCTCCTCAAATCACCAGGAGACCACAGTCCATGTGTCAAGCAAAAAAAAACCCCACTGCATTATCCAGGACATTATCCAGTAATTTTACGGAAATTTCTTTAAATATGCGTCATTCAAAATACAAGTAATACACCTGTAAAAAACCAATACGGAAAATTCTTTCAGATTTATACAGTAAATTGTGCCCTATTTTTACAGACTTTTTTTTTTTACAGTGTATGCATATGGTTAGATTGTTAAAAATCACTTACATTAGAAAGGAAGGGATCAGAAACAAGTTAAATTTGACGCCATTTAAATGTATTTGTTATATATTTAAATAACTTTTTGTATTAAAAACATTAAAATAAATTAGAAGGCCAGAGATGAGAAATGATGCAATTAAAATTTCATTAGATATTTTAGTTTATATAAAACATATTAAAAATAATTAGAAGGCCAGAGTTCAGACACAAGTTTAATTTGATGATATTTTATTTGTTATGTATTTAAATAACTTAAAAAAAACTTTTTACTTTATATTAAAATTTATTTTATCTATCTATCTATCTATCTATCTATCTATCTATCTATCTATCTATCTATCTATCTATCTATCTATCTATCTATCTATCTACTTTATCTCTCTCTCTCTCTCGCTCTCTCTCATATATATATACACTCACCTAAAGGATTATTAGGAACACCATACTAATACTGTGTTTGACCCCCTTTCGCCTTCAGAACTGCCTTAATTCTACGTGGCATTGATTCAACAAGGTGCTGAAAGCATTCTTTAGAAATGTTGGCCCATATTGATAGGATAGCATCTTGCAGTTGATGGAGATTTGTGGGATGCACATCCAGGGCACGAAGCTCCCGTTCCACCACATCCCAAAGATGCTCTATTGGGTTGAGATCTGGTGACTGTGGGGGCCATTTTAGTACAGTGAACTCATTGTCATGTTCAAGAAACCAATTTGAAATGATTCGAGCTTTGTGACATGGTGCATTATCCTGCTGGAAGTAGCCATCAGAGGATGGGTACATGGTGGTCATAAAGGGATGGACATGGTCAGAAACAATGCTCAGGTAGGCCGTGGCATTTAAACGATGCCCAATTGGCACTAAGGGGCCTAAAGTGTGCCAAGAAAACATCCCCCACAAAATTACACCACCACCACCAGCCTGCACAGTGGTAACAAGGCATGATGGATCCATGTTCTCATTCTGTTTACGCCAAATTCTGACTCTACCATCTGAATGTCTCAACAGAAATCGAGACTCAGGCAACATTTTTCCAGTCTTCAACTGTCCAATTTTGGTGAGCTCGTGCAAATTGTAGCCTCTTTTTCCTATTTGTAGTGGAGATGAGTGGTACCCGGTGGGGTCTTCTGCTGTTGTAGCCCATCCGCCTCAAGGTTGTGCGTGTTGTGGCTTCACAAATGCTTTGCTGCATACCTCGGTTGTAACGAGTGGTTATTTCAGTCAAAGTTGCTCTTCTATCAGCTTGAATCAGTCGGCCCATTCTCCTCTGACCTCTAGCATCAACAAGGCATTTTCGCCCACAGGACTGCCGCATACTGGATGTTTTTCCCTTTTCACACCATTCTTTGTAAACTCTAGAAATGGTTGTGCGTGAAAATCCCAGTAACTGAGCAGATTGTGAAATACTCAGACCGGCCCGTCTGGCACCAACAACCATGCCACGCTCAAAATTGCTTAAATCACCTTTCTTTCCCATTCTGACATTCAGTTTGGAGTTCAGGAGATTGTCTTGACCAGGACCACACCCCTAAATGCATTGAAGCAACTGCCATGTGATTGGTTGATTAGATAATTGCATTAATGAGAAATTGAACAGGTGTTCCTAATAATCCTTTAGGTGAGTGTATATATATATATATATATATATATACACACACACACACACACACTATTATATACTGTATACTACTATTATATATATATATATATATATATATATATACACACATACACACATAAATATATATATAAATATTAAAAAAGTATTTAAAAATATTTTTATATTTAAATATATATATATATATATATATATATATACACATTTATTTTTTGCAGCCTTGAACTTAAGCACTAAAGTACAGAATGATTCAACGCCTAGTCCTGTCCTGTTGACTTTACATTAGGCTACCGGAAAGAAGAAATCTAAACCAAACTGGACCAAGGACAAAAAGGCTATCTTTTAAAAGACAAGCAGAAAACACCCACGCCTGCCGCTATAATCAGTCACTATTGCGTCAAGCCTGGCATGAGATAATTAATTGAAGCGCACAGTGGAAGTGCTGAAAAAATATGAATATGTTGGTGTTCATTCAATTTTATTTTTGACAATACACACTGTTTCACATCATACTTTCAACAGGCTTATTTCCATCGCTAAAAAGCCCATCTGTGCTTCCTCCTCAATTACCATGAAATCATCCATCGCATTTGATTTCAGCAGATGACTTAGGGGCCTGTTTTGGTCCCTTATGTTTTTTAGGGCTAAATGGACTTTAACTAAGAACTTTGTTGCAATGCATAACAGAACTTAAGGGAACTTTCAAGTATTTAATAGAAAATACTGCAGCCTTGTGGACCCTTTGGTTTTTTTCTTGCAACCCATATTTTACTAAGGCTACCCATAACCTTATAACTTAGGGTCTTCTTAACTTAAGGGCTTAAGGGTTTTCTTTAGGGACGTTAACTGAACATATGGTTTGCCAAACCAGGTTATTTTTAATTTGCTGCACCTGTGTTGTCAGTAGATTACCTGTACCTGATTATCATCGACTTCCGATGGGGGTAAATGAGCTTCAGTCGCTTTGATTTAATTCACAAATGCCAGTTGCATCCAATAGCTATAGTCAGAACAACTGTTATTTAAACCATGCATTATGCTGCAATTCCCAAAACAAAAAGTTACCAACCAAGTAGCCCTTAACTGTTCAGTATCAACAGTAACTTTACATTTACTCACCAAAATCAATTTTCACTTGCATTTGGACCCTGGAGACAAGCCTTCAAAATGTATACCAATAATTTACTCAGTTGCATTATCATAAAATCAGCATGTTCCAAAAGGTCTAATTTCTAACTGTAGCCTGTTTGAAGAGTTTCCAGATTGTTCGCTAAAACGGTCTCCCCTTTATGCACAAACATCTGAATGTGTGAAACATAAAGATAACCTGTCAGGTGGTTTGAGCGGCAAATGTTCTGTTAGAAATCACACATGCATCTCAGCACGACACACTTTTCACACTTTTGACAAAAAAAAAAAGTGGAGAGAAGAGCAAGACGAGATACACACCACTGACGCACATAGCGGATCCCCATACAGGAACACAAAGCACAATGCATTAGCGTCTCAGATTGTACGTGTTCCCCACAGACCTGAGACCAACTGTTCGCCATCGCACTGATGCATTGTGGGAGGTGCTTCTATAAGGACAAACAACACCTCTATACCACACATTCTCACACATGCCTAAAAACAACTCCCAAAACAGCGGCACCATTCAGAAATGAGTTATGTAAAGTACTGACATATTCTCTTTTACTGATCTCACACTTTCCCTCTCCGCTCTGAGCGTGTTTGACTTCAGTGAAATTGCACTCACATGAACTCACATGCCATCGGAACTATAGTGAACTATTTGGTGTCACTCACATGAACACACATCACACGCAAACATGCAAACCTTAACGATTGCCAGATTAATCACAGTTACAGAACATATCGCAATATTAGTGATTTTTGCTATATTTTAATTCAGTAGAAATGGTTTATATATTAAATAACCACATTTTTGGATTATCCAGCAAATTAAATCCTTTATAAATGAAAGGTGCTTGATTGTTTTTTTGCAAATCAAAAGACATGATTATTCATACCAAATGAATCATAAGTCTAGCATGAGTAACAGCTTCACATTATGCAACACTGAGACAAAAGCACATATTACAGAGACTTTATATTAAAATCTAAATTAAGCTATTATTATATTATATGTGACCCTGGACCACAAAACCAGTCATAAGTCACATGAGTATATTTGTGGCAATAGCCAACAATACATTGTATAGGTCAAAATTATCGATTTTTCTTTTATGCCAAAAATCATTAAGATATTAAGTAAATATCATGTTCCTTCATTTGGACAACTTTAAAAGCAATTTTCTCAATATTTAGACTTTTTTGCACCCTCAGATTCCAGATTTTCAAACCATACATCAATGGAAAGCTTATTTATTCAGCTTTCAGATGAAGTATAAATCTCAATTTCAAAAAAATTGACCCTTATGACTGGTTTTGTGGTCCAGGGTTATAATTATATTATATTATATTATATTATATTATATTATATTATATTATATTATATTATATTATAAATTGATCGTTCTAACTCCAAATTCTGATTGGATGAGTCATGAAAAAAAAAAGAAAGAAATAAAAAACATAATAAATAAATATAAATAAATAAATAAATAATAAAAATCTATAAATTAATAGATTGCGTTAATAAAAATATAAATAACATATTAAGTTATAAATTAATAATAAATACAAAAATAAATAAATAAATCGATTATTAAATAAATAAAGAGATCAAAACTAAAAATCTTCTCTACTTGTTTGCTACAGCATGTTCCTCAACTGTAACTGTAATGTAAATTGTAATTACTATATACTGTATATACCCTGTGATATATTTAAACATAAATATGGTATATATACCATCCTACCACTGTGTCTTAACCTGAATACATTGACACATTTTTTTGTTAAAATGCAGCTAACCATTTATTTGTGGTTTCAACTTTAAATCTCTTTATATATTTTATACCAAATCAATCATATCATCTTTAATATTCATAATCTATCTCTGTATTCCCTGCCGTCCTCTTTTTAAAAAAATCCCCACTGTGTCATCATCTTCAAATAATATTTAATCTTCAGCTCACACACACGCTGTGCTGGTGAAACCAATCATCTTCACTGCCTTCATGACAGCCAATCAGATACAATCAAAGGCCTTCACCGATTGGCCGAATTCAAAAGCACTGCTCTAAAGAGCCCCAGAGTGCACAAATAAATCACATTCGAAACGGACTGACAAAAAGATTGCGCCTAGTCTTATGTGATGAATAAGAAATTGTATTTTAAACAAGGCCACCGCATCCACGCTAATATCAACTTTGTGTTTCTGGAAACATACGGCTTCGTTTCATTTTTGTCTCTCTTCTCGGTTACCTTTCTCATTCTTTTAGTTTCTCTCCCTTCTTTCTTTTCATTAGCCATTCGTTTAATTAACGTCAGCAGGATGCTAAACACTCGTACATTAATGTGAATCTGTCTCTAACCTATACAGTACCAATGTATTATTAAATGCAATTAATTTTGCATTACAAAATTACAGATGAATAAAACATTACAAGAGAAGAAGGAGAAATGGAGGATGGTGCAAGCGGCCAATTAATTCTGATTAAGCTGTCAGTCTTTCAGCACGGGGCCGACGAGATGAAAAAGGAAAAAATGCAATTATAAATGAGAGGAATTCTGCGGAATATGGAAAGAGGGAGAGTCAAAGCGAGAGGCCTGCTGTAATCGAGGGCCAATTTAAATGAATATCTATTCAGGCCAATATACTCATCTCCTCTCTCTCGGCCGTACTGTATTAGCAGTTGATCAAATCTCTGCAGGGAGAATCACAGACCACACAAATACACTTAAAATCACTTCAAAAACAAGACTCTCACAATTTGCAGTCCATGCAACTCAGGCTCATGAAAGAATGTTTTGCTTTGCGTCAGTTTCAAAGTAAAATGTCCATGAGTGCCACTAAAAAGCATGTTCAGTTTTCTCCAAAACAGATAAACGTGACTGTTACATTGGTTCATCCATGGCAGTTTGGAAATTAAATGTCTGGTGAGAGGTTAATGCTCTATCGCATTTGAAAATAACGCACATTAAACCCAACCGGCAGTGTTGAAGAAAGAAAACGTGAGATATAAATGCATTTCCTAAAGCAATCATGCCATTTTACTGATTCTATGTCAAATTTACACTGCAAAGGCGGCTCTGAAGTGGCATTTAGGTGTCTTTACACAGGCTGTTTAAAGGTAGGGTAGCTAGAGAGGCTAGCTTTGAAAGCATTAGATCCCACCCTCCCTTCAGAGCGTCTCCAAAGCCACGCCTCCTTCAAAACACATGAGCGCGTACAGCAGGGAGCGAACAAAAGCGCCACGAGAGATGGCATTAAACTATGTCTCACTGTAAATTTCCTCAGAGGTGGCATAAATGCATTTACACAGCAATTGTAACTATACTTTGATACTAGGAGTAGAGCGTGCAGGCATAATTTAGTCTGGCTTTTATGCAGCATTGCATCTTTCCACTGAATTTTGAGCAGGCACAGATCAGCTTTAATCTAGCTGTGTAAAGATGCCTTAAGTTAGAGCTGGGTTAAAAAATATATTGATTTATTTTGTAGTCAATGCTAATTTCAGTTGATGCATGAACAAAATTTCACTAAATATTATTTGTAACGCACAAGCCCATCCGATAATCGCAATAAGCTTTGTTCTTTGTTACTTTTGATATGAAACAATGTTTCAGGTTTCAAATTCTGTCAATTTTATTATGAAATTCAAACAAAGTCAGAACATTCTGTTTTTGCTTTAAATCTTGAAATCATACAATCTAACTTAAATAAAAAAAACAACTGCTCATGCTACATATACTGTAGCATCTTTGTTTGGATAATGATTGCCTTTCATTTCAAACAGCTACAGAATTTTATTTTGTTTAAAGCCAGTTATAAGCCAGCCTGTAATAAAGCAAATAAATAACAAATAAATTTACTTAAAGAAAAAAAAATTGGAAACGGGATCAGAATCGGCCCATTTGCTTGTAAAAATTGGCAATCAGATTCAGCCATGAAAAATCATGATTGGTGCATCACTACGTAAAATCATCCCCTCATGCGACGCATCATCATTGACATGAAATGTGGTGCCATATTTAATTTATCCTATCCTTTAATTTATTAATTTATCCTATCCTAATGTTGTGTTGGTCCCCCTTCTGCTGCCAAAACAGCCCTGACCCGTCGAGGCATGGACTCCACTAGACCCCTGAAGGTGTGCTGTGGTATCTGGCACCAAGATGTTAGCAGCAGACCCTTTAAGTCCTGTAAGTTGCGAGGTGGGGCCTCCATGAATCGCAAAAATACTTTTATGGTGGTTTGTTTTGCAGCTTGAGGGCCCCAGTCCCCAATAACTTTCATGATTATGACAGAATGTTCATTTTGGGATGAGCTATTCCCTCTTTGTTTTCTGGCTTTATGTGTTTCTTTTTATATCTCCAATAGGGACAGACATTTTTACCTGTGCATTAGAGCTGCAGTGAGACTGAGAGGAGAAAGAGAGAGAGAGAGCCGTTCTTCCCTCCTGTGGGCTAGAGCTGCATTATCTGTCGCGAGGTGGACAGAACGTGAAAGCAAAATGAATAGCTCCATCTTTTGTGAAAATGAAAAAGGCCTGCAAAGGCAAACAGAAGAAATGAAGTGCAGACTAAAGCAGAGATGTGTGCACTTATGAGATATTCTGGGAATGATAAAGCGTCTCAGACAGTAATGGGGTCTGAGACAGTGACCTTTAGGTTGTAATATTCCTCCGTCTCTCCAAAGCTCCCGCCATCAACAAGTGAATCTGCTTAAGCGGGCTGGAGAATATGACCGCAGAAGAGAGAGTCTGTGTGGCACATCAAGGTTATTGTGTTTTCTGTTGAAATGACTTTATGTATTAAAGGGATAGTTCACCCAAAAATGAAAAATTCTGTCATTACTCACCCTCATGTCGTTCCAAACCCGTAAGACTTTCCTTCATCTTCAGAACACAAATGGAGATTTTTTTGATGAAATCTGAGAGCTTTCTGTCCCTCCATTGACAGATATGTAACTACTACTTTGATGCTTCAATAAAGAGATCGTAAAACTAATCCATATGAATTGAGCGGTTTAGTCCAAATTTTCTTAAGAGACTCGATCGCTTTATATGATGAACAGATTTAGGCTTTTATTCACGTTTAAACATTCATCACTGAACATAAACATGAGCTCAACCAAACCTGCTTGACGCAAAAAAACAAACCTCATTGGTTCTTGCTGAAGCTCAAACGTGATGCGTAACATGCTTGATCATGCTTGAGCTTCCGTTTACCACAACTGATGTGTGAGTTGATCAATGTTAATATGTGAATAAAAGCCTAAATTCAATCTGTTCATCATATAAAGTGACCGTGTAAACAGTTAGTATTGGAACATAAAGACATAGATGCCCAGTTGTGTGTCTATATGCTTCATGGGTGAAATTAACATATTGGCAAAGGCAGATGACAGCACACACAGAGGAAAATGAAATTATCATGCCTCGTTATAATTCAAAAAGCTAATCAGGAACAAAACAGTCCATTTATAGCAGGATTCCTTTAATCCTTCCATAGCTATCTTTTCATCCTCTCTCCCACTCTTGTGTTTTTGGCAGAATAATTAATACACAAATAAGCTGGTGGATGGGGTGGAGGAAAAATCCAGTTTGTGCTTTGGGATCTTAAAGAAATAGATCACCCAAAAATTAATATTCTGTCATCATCTACACACCCATATGCCGGTCTTGTCTTTCGCCCTATAAACTTGCAAATCTAGTGCATTCACAATACACACAAGAAAGAATGAAGCTTCTTTTTGTTCTTTGGTGTTAAGTATGCTACACTACTGCCTGTTTGCAAACAAAGAAGTTATTGCATGTATCTTGAGGGTGTGAATTATAGGGGGGTCTGACCCCCCTAAAAAAGGCTTGATCCCCCTGAAGGATGTCAAAACAAGATGTTAGGGGGTCATAGAAAGTAGTCTTGTAAAATGAAGAATTACCTGTAAATATGAAGATATATTTCTAGCTCTGACCAATTTTAAATAGTAATTTTGGCCACCCCTGAAAAGAGTCATACCATTGACATTACCTGAGCAGTTGAATTACAATACAATAAAATCGCACTCATTCAAGGGCATGCATTTATTGAGTAGTTCAGTGATAAAATTTGCCCCCTAATACTTTTAAACTAACTTTACAAAGCTAAATGTAAATTCACTCTAAAAATGCTGGGTTGTTTTAACCCAAATTTGGGTTAAATATGGACAAACCCAGTAGTTACATTTTTAACCCAACGGTTGGGTTTGTCCATATTTGACCCAAATTTGGGTTGAAACAACCCAGCATTTTTAATGTTAACAACATTGAAAAAAGTCTGTCAGTCAGCCTGTGAGAAATAATTCTATAGAAAATATTAATATGCAATATGCAATATTTTCTGATACAAATCACATCTTAAATTAATATTATGTTAAAATTAATTAATTATTAATTTATTTATTTATATTATATAATATTATTTAAAGGAGACCTATTATGCAAAATTCACTTTTACATGGTGTTTGAACATAAATGTGTGTTGGCAGTGTGTGTACACAACCACCCTATAATAGTAAAAATCCACCCACTCCTTTTTTTTTAATCCTCATAAATCATAAGCAGTGTCTCAGAACAAGCCTTTGCAGATTCCTGGCAAAGTGACATTAGCATACAGAAGACCCCGCCCCCAGAGAGTGGTACACAGTCCGCCACGTTTATCTCCTCGCCAGAGCATTTAAGAGCAGCATTCAAGTAAGAAATGTGTTCTTAATAAAGCTACTAAAGTTCATTCAGTGAAGAGCAGTGAGTGATTTTCTGTTTTAATTCTGTTGTTTGATTTATATTAACAGCATAAATAGCAGTAGGTACTGTATATTACACTGCTTTCACTTTAGTACACAGATCTAATATACACACAGGATTTCTGTACTTGCTGCATACGTGCACAGACATAACCAACTGTTTTCATGTGAACTTTGTGTGTTCCTGACATAACCTTGTGTGCATTTGACAGTTTAATCGCAATAACACATGAAAGAGAACTAGTCTAGTTTAATAGCCTACTCCCAGACGCACCGACATCCAGCTCTCTGTGCGCATGCGTCAGGTGTGTGTGCTCAAGTTGAGACTGATATTGCTTTAAAACGCATGCAGATGATAATATTTCATGATGATGAAGAACTGCAATGTCACGTGAGCGTGTCCACGATGATAATCAAAGCCAAACAGATATATCATGTTTCAGTTTTCATTCAGCTGTGAAGGCTCCGCCCTCTGGGGTGGGGAGCAGCAGCTCATTTGCATTTAAAGGAGACACACAAAACAGCTAATTTTTCTCAAACCCAAAAATTGGCATTTTCAAAATGGTATATTAAATTATCTGTTAGGAATTTTGATCTGAAACTTCACAGACACACTCTGGGGACACCTGAGACGTATATTACATCTTGTAAAAAGGGGCATAATAGGTGCCCTTTAACTCTTTTATTTTACATATGCATCTGCTTACATACCATCGCTTGTTTTTTTGCGTCTTCTTCATCTGTACAGATTTTCTCATAATAATGACTTAACATCTCGTAATAATGAGAAACTTTCTCATAATAATGACTTAACATCTCGTAATAATGAGAAACTTTCTCATAATAATGACTTAACATCTCGTAATAATGAGAAACTTTCTCATAATAATGACTTAACATCTCGTAATAATGAGAAACTTTCTCATAATAATGATTTAACATCTCGTAATAATGAGAAACTTTCTCATAATAATGACTTAACATCTCGTAATAATGAGAAACTTTCTCATAATAATGACTTAACATCTCGTAATAATGAGAAACTTTCTCATAATAATGACTTAACATCTCATAATAATGAGAAACTTTCTCGTAATAATGACTTAACATCTCGTAATAATGAGAAACTAAGTCATTATTACGAGAAAGTTTCTCATTATTACGAGATGTTAAATCATTATTATGAGAAAGTTTCTCATTATTATGAGATGTTAAGTCATTATTACGAGAAAGTTTCTCATTATTATGAGATGTTAAGTCATTATTACGAGAAAGTTTCTCATTATTACGAGAAAGTTTCTCATTATTACGAGATGTTAAGTCATTATTACGAGAAAGTTTCTCATTATTACGAGATGTTAAGTCATTATTATGAGAAAGTTTCTCATTATTACGAGATGTTAAGTCATTATTATGAGAAAGTTTCTCATTATTACGAGATGTTAAGTCATTATTATGAGAAAGTTTCTCATTATTATGAGATGTTAAGTCATTATTATGAGAAAGTTTCTCATTATTACGAGATATTAAGTCATTATTATGAGAAAGTTTCTCATTATTACAAGATGTTAAGTCATTATTACGAGAAAGTTTCTCATTATTACGAGATATTAAGTCATTATTATGAAACAAGTTTCTCATTATTATGACTTAAAGAATTATATTTTTTTACCCAATTGTGGCGGAAACGGGCTTCCATAGTTTTCTCACAAATAACGGAAAATTCCGTGTTTGGCGGGGAAAGAGTTAATACATAATGTTTATATTATAATATTAAATTTACAAACATTAAGTAAACATTTCCTTTTAATTATCTAAACAAGATTTACCTCCGCCACGGCCCTACCTACTTCCCAAAGATAAATCTAGTAATTATTTAAGCTTTTACGAAAATGTATAACTAGAATCAATTTTAACTGTTGCATTTTACCCATTCAGATGTTACATTTTGACAGAACTATTACTTTAAATGATGCAAGTCAGTGTTTCTTTTAACATCATTTTTTTTTTATTAAACAAGTTTAATCGCTGAATTCGCAGTGAAGAACTATAAACCTGCAAGAGCCACCAATCAAAGACATTGAAGTTACTACATAAGCTGATGATGTCACATTAGGGGGTGTGGCAGAGCTCAATTTACAGCCACAACAATGAAAAAGGGAAGACTTTAGCAATAGATCTCAAGGGTGACTGTCCATCATAAAACAAAGCTATCCATCAGCTTATAGCATTTGTGTGTTTTTTACACTTTAAATAAAGCCAATATATAGAACTGTTTTTACAAGCAAGTTGAATAATAAAAGCTACAAGAAGACTGGACGCAATCAAGTCAACGTTAACATGATAAGGGATGCCTCCTAAACATGTGCATGTCTACAATAAATGTTATTTTACAGATTTAATTACCGGTCAAATCAACAAATTCAGTCAGATGGGATTGTTTCCCCAGTGAAAACCTCAGTATTTGAGTCGCTGCTGAGAGCATCTATCAAAGTGAATTGAAGACAATATCAATCATGAAAATATGATGAATTATGTGGATAATGTAACACTAGAGGATATTAACAAAGGCAAAAAAAACTCGCTCAGTCCTAGAAAAAAACAGGACTGGATTTTGAATGTGGATTTTATCCGTGCTAAAGATGTGTTTACATAAATCTATTAACTGTTTGGTTGCTATTCATGAATTTTAAGCATTTCAGAGAAAATACATGAATACAGCAATATGAATCTTCAAAACACAAAAAATACTGCTATATTTTTAGCTATATATACAGCAATACTGACAACGATGGCCATGTAGTGCTCTCTCAGGGCTGGACAGACACTCCGATGTGTTGCAGAAAGCATCTTCACGTCAACTTCACTAAATCAAGCGGGACATTGAGAGCTTTGCATCACACTCACTAACACAAACAAAATGACAGCACTATTTGGTGCCAAACACAGTAGCTCTACATCATGCGTTTGGCAGCCGTGAGCAAGACCTAAAATAGCTGCTTGTCAATAACATTTACCACAGATCTTTCCACGCTGTAGAACCAGAGGCGCCTTTGCAATTCGGAGGCCCATTTCAAACAAACCCCATCTTCCCCACTCGTCTCTCTCTCAGCCCCTCAGCGAGCACCTTGGACAGCGTAATGACCAGGCCATGAAAGCAAAGAAATAAAAATTAGGGAACAGGAAGGCCTCCAGACTAACATTTGAGAGCAGTAGCACCGGTGCCACTAAGTTCTACAGATGGTGGCATCAGCACCTGATTTGGTAGCTCAGGGGGGATTTTTAATCATAAAGTTAATTCAATCATAAAATTGGAAATTTGACTGAGCTTGAATAGATGCAGGTAAAATTAACTTTTATTAACAACAGTAATGTGCAAAAAACCATTGTGCAATTGTTCTTTTATAGCATCATACTGATCTGACCGACAGCTTCAGTGATTTTTTTGTTTTTCATGAGACTTTGTGACTTTTCCATATATTAGAGTGGAAATTGCAAATACATCAATAAATGCTCCTCTGCCGCCATCTACTGGTTATAGTGGTAATTTCATGTCTTTTTAAAAAAATAAAAAATAAAAGTGTTTGCCACAAAGTGTTAGTTGTTTTCCTACACCTTTAAACTTTTAGTTTTACAAATCATCACATTAAAAATAGATGATTAAAAATGATATTTAGAGTGTTAAAATGCTGGAAAAAGTGTCAAGCACTTGAAAGCCCTTGTGAAGTGCATGAATTTCATTCTCAAAAAGTTGTACGAACCCTGAAATGAATAATGTAAAAACATTTGACTATTTCTGCCACAATACCATGGTTACAGTTAACGTTGCCTCATTAAATCCATGGCTGTGAGTGAATGTTGGTGATTTATGGACTGAAAAGCCTTCTATAACCTAACTTGTTCATTCATGGCACAATTCATTCTCCTGGTTTCCATGTGAGCACTGTTTGATCTGATATCTGGTCTATAACAGAGAATTCTGCACCAAATTTGAATGCTTCCTACTAGATCTCGCAGCGATGTTATAAATACTGTGGCTCGCTCTGCTCCGCGCGAGTATGCACGCATCGTTATTGCTCCGAGCTGATAAACGGAATAGGCTACTTCAAGACGAAATGTTTAACACTTAGGCTACTCCGATTTTAGAACTTGACTTTCCGATAATGGAGTGCTGCAAAAACTCTGACAAGTTTATACTTATCCAGCGATCTCATAACGTCGTGTTTGACATCTGGACATCTGGACAAGTGTTGACAGTCTTTCTTGCAGCATGGTGGGACCGCAGGTATGATTGTATCAGCCGCGGGTACGAGATATAAATATAGAAAATGAAACGATGGGAAAAAAATGTAATTAAACTAAAACTGCCAGTAGGTGGCGGCAAATCATTGTCTTAACGAGTCAATAATTCAGTCAAACCATTCCTTCAAAACATGGACTCATTCAGTTGCTCGGAGACACGAAATGGCTCTACTGTTGATTTGTTGCGTAAAAACAGACAAGGTTCTAAGTTTAAAATGAAAGTCACCTAACATTAATTTCTTGTTTATTGAACTGTTAATAGGCTATCACATTTGCAATCGTGCTGATAGTCTTGAAAATTTCACTCTATCCTGTTATAAATAAAAAACAAGAACTTATACAGGGACATTTTTGCCCCATATATATCTTGATTTTTGGGTGGCATTTTTGCCCCAAGCCCCTGTTAATTTCCATGATGGCGGGGCTCTTTTTCGAGCGCAAGTTGTTGAATATGGAAGACGGCAGTGAAGTTAGTCAGTGGAGGGAAAGTGAGCTGTTACACCCATAAGTAATTTACGGTGACAGCTCTATACAAGGCAAGGCAAGGCAAGGCAAGGCAAGGCAAGGCAAGGCAAGGCAAGGCAAGGCAAGGCAAGGCAAGGCAAGGCAAGGCAAGGCAAGTTTATTTTATTTTAAGTTTTTTTACAAGCAAAACTTGAGGAAAAACTTTGCTCTCTTTCATCGTCTGCGTCCTCATTATCGCCTGAGCACAAATTGGCTGGCTTATGCGGCCCATCACTGTATAAATGAATGCATGAATTCATTTGTTATTGTTCTTCTGTGCATGCGGGTCAGTTCAGGATCATGACTTGTTCACACTAGAATCTGATATTGGTCACATTTAAAAAATAATGTGAACAGCCAAACAAACAAAAAAAAAAACTGGATCTGAAAAAATAAATCAGAATTGAGCACTAAGGATTGCGGTGTGAATGTAGCCTTAAGTGTATTATATAAATATGCATAAAAAAGTGCATGGGAAATATCACAAGAAGCATAATTGTTTTTTCCATTAGCATGGAAAACAACACTCAACAACAATGCAATGCAACAATAAGCATTAAAACAGCATAAAATCACAAATATTGAGTAAAAAAGTCATATTTACCAATCAAAAAAGCTACTTTTATTTTAAAAAGTTCAGTACTGAATTAATTATATTTATAAAAATCCATATTTTTCCTCAATAGATTTGTGGAGCCTGATTCCCGGAAGTTGCACAAAGCCATTTAGATTGGAGCTTGTGATTTTAAATATAATATAGTCATGTTTTGTGTGTCTGTGGGCGAGCCGTATGAGACTACATCAGTCCTAATAAAACCAACACAGCACTTACATGCTGGATTTTACCCATCAGGACTAAATAAACCCACATAAATACACAGAGCAGGAGAAAATGATGTAAAAGAGACATCACAAATATGATCATATTAATATCGCAATTATTTTTCCCAGGCAGCAATTAAACAAAAGATTGGAGTCAGTACGTTTTTTTTTTTTTTATGTTTTTGAAAGAACTCTCTTATGCTCATCAAGGCTAAAATACAAAAATACAGTAAAAACAGTAATATTGTGAATTGTTATTACAATTTAAAATAGGTGTTTTCTATTTGAATATATTTTAAAATGTAATTTATTCCTGAGATCAAAGCTGAATTTTCAGCATCATTACTCCAGTCTTCAGTGTCACATGATCCTTTAGAAATCATTCTAAAATGATGATTTGCTGCTCAAGAAACATTTCTTATTATTATCAAATAAAAAAAAAGAAAGAAAATCTTACGTACCCCAAATTTTTGAAAGGTAGTGTACCTTTATTTTATAGTTCTATACTTTTACTGCATGACCACTGTTGACTCAGTTGTTTCTCCTAAAATTCCTTAAGAAAAATAGACACAAATATGACAAACCTGATACTTTTTGATAAGTTTTTACGTTCATTCATCGCTCTCACAAGTAAATAGCTTAAAGCAGTATATGCCATCATACTGACACACACACACAAACACACACACACATGAACACGGACAGGCCTACTTGTGAGGTAGATGTGGTGTGACCACTGAGGATGAAGGACAACATGGAGAATTTGTCAGCAGAAATCACCACTCCAGCTGCTGAGGGACACACACGCACACACACACACATACCAGTATACCACAGCATACATATGTATAAATGCACGCTCATAAACAAACACACTTGCCTCGGGCCAGCACATCACATTACTAGCTGCACTTTGAAATGAAAAAAGAAAAATATGCATGGGGGCGGGACTTAGTGACCTAGAATTCATGAGCGCAGCATTGGATCGTTATTCGTTTTGATGTGTGACTGTGTGCGCCTACATTTTAGGTCATCGCCAAGTGGCAGCAACATGGAACTCTCTCTCTCTCTCTCTCTCTCTCTCTCTCTCTCTCTCTCTCTCTCTTTATGACTTGTTATGTAAAAGGCCTCATTCTCATATTCAGCCTTCATGCCAATGCACAGTAGCACACGGAAAAGAAAAGACTTGAGCTGAGATTTGCTGGAGAGCAGTTCAGATTTATTCAGAACTAGTTTAGTTTACTCTAGTGGCTCATTAAAGTAATACACTATGAGACATTGTGCTTTACAGTGATTTTATGGTTTGATTTATGATTTTATTAATTTTAATAGAGTCTCACTTAAAATGAGCTATTTTTAGCCAAATAAATACTTTAGAGCTGAGCATGACTAGAGAAATGTCTACAACGTTTTAAGATTTTATTACTTTTCATGAGCGGAGATCTTAAAAGTTGGTAAGCCTGAGAAAAAGATCCCAGTAATCTCACATGTGCCTCCTCTAGAGTTTCAGAAGAGATCTCAGCAATAGCCTCTTTCACTCAGTAAGCCCAGTAAATTACTGTAAAATTATCAGAATGATTACTTGCTTTTGATACTTTATTTGAAGCAATTATTATTATCTTGTTGTTGTTATATATGCATTTTAAGTCATTTTAAAGGCTATTGTTCACTTAGGTCTATTTTTATTACCACAAAAAAAATCAGATTACTCGATTAATCATCAAAATAAATCGACTGATTACTCGACTACCAAAATAATCATTAGAGATTAGTTAAAATTTTTTTTTTTTTTTTTTTTGCATTTTTTGACTTTCAGTTGAATAAAAGACAACACTGAAGATTTCTTAAAAATAGTGTTAAAGGGGTCATGAACTGAATTTGCCTTGAGCTCTATGACTCGTTGTGGAATGTGCCTATAGATGGTGAAAGACCGCCTCTGCAGAAGAAGATCAACGCCTACTTCATCATCGCAACTTTGGCCCCGCCCACTGGCGTGTTAGTGAGATGACGAGGAGAGAAGAGCAATACAGAATCACTGGACTAAATATAAGATTACCTTCCAACGGATCCTAATGCTAGGAATGTGCTTATTTATTTTCAACAATGTGAATGTCTCAGCTGAGCATTATTTATTTGTATTCGGTACATTTCACTGTGGATTCTTTGGTAAATCAGTCGCTATTTCGGCGCAGGCTTTGCAAACAGACTTTTACGATATGGACTTGACAGTAATGCCACAACATGTAAGTAACCGTGTTAATTCGTGATTTCTGATATGTAATGATTCATGTACAGTCAGATGTTCTTTGTCTATGTGTCAGTAAATCAAACCAGTGACTTCACATTGTTTCTCTTAGTAGGATTAAAATAATCTGTTATTTAAACTGTGATTAAAATATATAGAAAGCGATCGCTGGAGCTGTCAATCAAACAGCGCAAGTTTATCAGTGACTGAGTTCTGGACTTGTGCCAAAACTCCCGTTATAATCAACGAATCTCGTATTTACATCATGTTTGCACAGTTAGTTATGATGAAATCATTTGTGAGAGTTACAATGATGAGATCACGGCATTCATGCGCTCAACATGTCTGTGATCAACTACAATGCTCATCACTGCAACCTTTCATGCCACAATCTAAATATAATGCCATAGATCTAAATATAATTCTATAATCAACACTTACAATTAGTTAACCTTGAGAGCTGTAATAGTAAAAACGTTCTAAAAGTTTTCAAGAGAGTTCCAGATGTAATACTAGCTATTTCATTTGCAAAGATGTTAGCCAATCACAGCAGTGGGCATTTACACTGAAGTCTCACAGCAGCCAATCACAGCAGTGGGCGTTTACACTGAAGTCTCACAGCAGACACGCCCCTTAAAACAGAGCATTCAAATCAAAGGCTAAAATCAGGGTAGGAAAAATGCCTTTTGTTTCTAAATGATGATATCAACATTATAAGTGCACCACAGGAAACATTATAAAACAATGAAACAATGCAGTTCATGAACCCTTTAAAATAGCACCTCGTCTCGTTCTTGTGCGTCTTGTGCGTTCTCGTGAGCTAAGTGTATCACACCTCTAATAAAATGTAATTTTCCAACAACAAAATTGTGGCCAGTTGAAAATGTTGAGTAGTAACTTTTAGAAAACCACTAGCCACAGTGGGTGGTGAGCAAAAAAGTTAATGTCAAGCTCTGGGCACAATGGTTAAAAATGTCCATCTAGCACATATTTACAGAGTTTACTGTAAACATCGGGTCATCTCCATAAGAAATTTATGATTGGCCCAAAGCAGACTTCTTACGTTAGTGCTTTCAGACCTTGTACGTGCTCATACCGGTAATCTTCAGTCTTTGATAAGATACCAAAGTCTGTGATCAAAAGTAATAGATCTCAATATGAATGCAACTGTTTCTCATCAAATTATCTGATCTACTATTCATTTTATAGCTCTACTCTTACTGTATGAGAACTATTGACTCATTTGGGTCTTTTCAAATCTGAGACAAAGTTGGTTGATAAATCAGTTCAGTTAGCAGTGCTAAAACATGTGGCTCTGTTTAAATGACACTGAACTCAAATGAATATGTCAAAAGAACATCTATGCCTTTTGTTAGATGAACTGTAAAACGAGACGGCGAAGCAAAGCAAAGGTGCCACTACGGTCGGCCACTGGCAGTGTATTTGCGTGTGTGTGCATGTGTGCTGGCTGAAATTGCATTTTTTCTCATTACACTTACACTGATAACAGGCTTGCTGGCGTTTCTATGGCAACTATAGATCCCTCAAGCTGTGCCTCACTGAAGGATGTCGAGAACAGCGGATAGAGAACACACACACAAACACACACGTAGAAATCCTGTGTATCTACAGCTGAGCTCTATTGAGATTCACTCCCAGCTGTGATCCTTCCCAAAGCCACAGAGTTATTGAAAATACACAACTGCTATTTACAATCTATACATGGGGATGAATAACATTCTAGACCCCTAAAGCCACATTATACACTAGTGGTTCTCAACTAGTTTTGCTTTAGAATCCAGATTTTACATTGGACATCAAATGGCGACTTAAAACAGTATCTGAATTGTTCATACTCTGGACCAATAATTCAATGCACAAAACACCAATGAAGTCCAGGCCTCCCTCTCTTCAGTATGTTTTTCTCCTCTGCTCCTTAATTTCCTTAAATATATGCTGACAATGTGTCCACAATAATTTTTCCTGCTATCACTGTGAATCAGCCCCGCAGGGATTCATAAGAAGCTTTACTGAACTAAAGCAAATGAATGTAAGTTTAGTTCAGTTCAATTGAATGGAATTTGATTCAACGTGAACTGGATTGATTTTTAATGAATTTAACAGAATTCTGTCAAAAGGAATTTGCTGTACGATATGCACAGAGGGCCGTCCCCAATCCCATCGGCTCTCATTTCTGAGGATGGAAATACAGGGCGTTAAAACTGACCAAATTTACTACCTTTATTCAGTGGCATCTCTACATTCTGTTTCACTCGGAAATATGTCACAGTACAGTACAAGTAAAACAGGTTTTCTTAATATCATTAATTCATCTTTGTCATTAGGATATGTACTGAAAACCTTTAAGTTAGCTATTATTAAACTACAAAAAAACGCAACTTGATCCTACAGAATTAGTCAATTACAGGCCAATCTCAAATCTACCCTTTCTCTCAAAAATACTAGAAAAGGCAGTGTCTTCACAACTACGCTCCTTTCGCATGCGTTCATGACCTCAAGGCTAGATTATTGTAATGCTCTACTGGGTGGTTGCCCTGCACGCTTAATAAATAAACTGCAGCTGGTCCAAAACGCAGCAGCTCAAGTTCTTACTAGAACCAGGAAGTATGACCATATTAGCCCAGTTCTGTCAACACTGCACTGGCTCCCTATTAAACATTGCATACAATTGAAAATCTTGCTAATTACTTACAAAGCACTAAATGGTTTAGCTCCTCAGTTCTTGAGCGAGCTCTATAACGCATTATACTCCATCACGTCTATTGCAGTCTTAAAATTCTGGCCAGTTGATAATACCTAAAATATCAAAATCAACTGCAGGCGGTCGATCCTTTTCCTATTTAGCACCTAAACTCTGGAACAGTCTTCCTAGCATTGTTCGGGAAGCAGACACACTCTGCCAGTTTAAATCTAGACTAAAAACACATCTCTTTACTATGGCATACACATAGAACATTATCAATTTATATTATTCAAATGAGTTAAATGA
This sequence comes from Coreius guichenoti, assembly GCA_039654105.1. NCBI lineage: Eukaryota > Metazoa > Chordata > Actinopteri > Cypriniformes > Gobionidae > Coreius > Coreius guichenoti. Next base: position 4,148,970 of record CM077175.1, read on the forward strand.
TTGTTTTAGGCTGCATTAACCAGGTAACCGGAACCGGGAACACTTCCCATAACACCTGATGTACACGTTACATCATAAGAAGAATGGCATCTACGCTAATGTTAGTCTCTCTGTTTATCCCGAGGTTTACTGCAGTCAGCCGGATCCGGGCCGTATCCAGATCAGATGGTGGACCTGCGCCTAGACATGACCAACGCATCCCTGAAGTGTCTGTAGAGACCGTGTCAATTAAACTCCCCCCTGTAAATGCCGCATCGACACAACATCCTCATTAAACCCGTCTCTGGCGTGACGACTCCAATCTTTTGAATAATCTTACGAATATCTTTTGATCTAATATGACTTCTGACCTGTAATGTTGCCAGAATCATAATCATACACTATTTGTTCGTCGGCCAGAGGAGAACTGGCACCCCGACTGAGCCTGGTTTCTCCCAAGGTTTTTTTCTCCATTCTGGCCCCTGAAGGAGTTTTGGTTCCTTGCCACCGTCGCCTTTGGCTTTTGGCTTGTTCAGTTGGGGACACTAAAATTTCAACTATATTACTGATCTGCCCGCATTGACACTATATGATAATTGAAATTAGCTGGATGACATCACCGTTTTCTCCAGAGAGACTGTACAGCCGAATCAAATTCTGTTGCATTATTTTTCTGTTAACACTGTGAAGCTACTTTGAAACAATCGGCATTGTAAAAAGCGCTATATAAATAAAGGTGACTTGACTTGACTTGCAAATGGCCTTTCCAGAGTCCGTACACCATCAGACCAATTAATTTCGATGATTTTTTCAGTCGTTTATGACTACTGGATGTTTAAAAAAACATTTTAAAGAGATTGCACTTACAAAATCTCATTTATAGCCCGACCACAATAAGGTGGTTTAGTTCATACCTATCTGGCCATTACTATTTTGTTTATTTAAACAGTGAATTTTCCAAGTTAACGTCAGCAAATTATGGAGTGCCACAAGGGTCTGTTTTAGGCCCTCTCCTATTTTCAATACTGGTAATATTAGAAAACAAATTAGTTTCCACTGTTATGCTGATGATACTCAGTTATATATTCATGATGTCCAGATGAAATCTTTAAATTATCCAAATTGACAGTGTGTTAAAGGTATAAAATATTGGATGACCAGTAATTTTCTTCTATTAAATTCGGATAAGACTGAGGTAGTACTTATTGAACCAAAAACCTGTACACAGAATCTGTTAGAATACAATTTGCATTTAGAAGGATGTACTGTTATTTCATCCTCTACAGTTAAAGACCTGGGTGTTATATTAGACAGCAACTTGTCTTTTGAAAATCATATTTCATATGTTACAAAAACAGCCAAAAACAGGAACATGCTATCTGTTTCTGATGCAGAAAAGCTAGTTCATGCATTCATGACCTCTAGACTGGATTACTGTAATGCATTACTGGCTGGTTGTCCTGCATCTTCAATAAACAAGCTATAATTAGTCCAAAATGCAGCTGCTAAAGTTCTTGAAAATATGAAACATATGGCCATATAACTCCAATTTTATCATCTCTACACTGGTTACCCATTAAGGTCCATATCAATTATACATTGCTACTGACCTATAAGGCCCTAAATGGTTTTAGCTCCTAACCAAACCTCTATTGCGCTACAATCCATCACACTCTTTAAGGTCACAAAACTCTGGACTTTCAGTAGTTCCTAGGATATCCAAGTCCACTAAAGGAGGAGGAGCGTTTTCACATTTGGCTCCTAAACTCTGGAATAGCCTTCCTGATAACGTTCGGGGGTCAGAGACACAATCCCAGTTTAAATCTAGATTAAAGACACATCTCTTTAGCCAAGCATTCACATAATGCATCTCATAACCTTATATCAGATTAAATGCGCATGATTATCTATTGCCTGAAATATTATGAGCAGCAGCTACGCTAATTATTTTCCCAACTCGAGGTAACTAGAGAGTACACCAGCTCCAGATTGGATCCTGCCTCTTACGAAGATTTCAGATGACCCAACACCTGTGAAAAGATGACGGCAATCCCTGCGAGGACGCCAACTTTGCATCAACTGCGATTAATCGGCACCGATTGCTGGATCAATCAGTTATTGGCAAAAATAAATACCAGTAGTTTTTCCTTGTTGCATCCATTTCTAAAGCAGCTGAGAAGGGTCGGCTCTAGGGGTGAAATAAAAACTGATGCCTCGTGGAGTTTGTTTTGACACATGAGGCTGCACGGAGCGGGACACTTCAGATGCGGATTTAAAACAGACAATGAAACGGTATGTATACAGTACACTATATCATCATAAAGTAATTAATTTGTTGACTAGATGCTGCATTAGTGGAGAACACCAGTATGTTTGCTGTCGAGGCTGAGAGGATGCTAACATTAGTACCTCAAGCAGTTAAAACAATGTGACAAAAACACGCAAGTCTGATCCAAAAGTTTAATGGCACGATTGTTACCATCTATTTGCATTAGTTTATATCCAGCTGGTCGCTTTTATGCATTCGTTATGCAGCGAAGTGTCATATTTAAAGCTAGTGACATGATAAAGCGAACCGATATGTTCATGCAGCCGACAGAAACATATAAACAAATCAGAAACGCATTTGATTTCAGTTCTTTTTTATCGTCACTGTAAAACATATTTTGTTATTTTGATTAGATAATCAAGTGTTCTAAAATAGAAGCAAATAAAGCGTGAGAGTATACATGCAATATACATATGCGTCTAATTTCAATGACATGGCGGTTGTGTAGATATTTAAAGATGGCCATCTTTAAGCATGACTGTTTGAATTTATATGAAATGGTAACACTTTACAATAAGAGTCCAGTTCTAACATTAACTAAGGTTAATAAAAGTATTGTTCATTGTTAATTTCAACATTTACAATTACTAATAAATTTTTACAGTTGTATCTCTTAACATTAGTTAATGCACTATGAACTAATATGTGACCCTGGACCACAAAACCGGTCATAAGTCGCACGGGTATATTTGTGGCAATAGCCAACAACACATTGTATACTATGGGTCAAAATTAGCATTATTTTTCTTTTATGCCAAAAATCATTAGGATATTAAGTAAAGATCATGTTCCATGAAGATATTTTGTAAATTTCCTACCGTAAATATATAAAAAAATTATTAGTAGTAGCAATATGCATTGCTAAGGACTTCATTTGGACAACTTAAAAGGCGATTTTCTCAATACCCTCAGATTCCAGATTTTCAATATTTTCAGTCTCTCGGCCAAATATTGTCCTATCCTAACAAACCATACATCAATGGAAAGCTTATTTATTCAGCTTTCAGATGATGTATAAATCTCAGTTTCAAAAAATTGACCCATATGACTGGTTTTGTGGTCCAGGGTCACATATGAATGATGATGATCAAAAAAGTATGATGAATGATGAATATGATGAAGGTATGATTAATATTTATCTATATTTTTTATATTTAAAAAGTAAAGTACATTTTTATGGTTCGGTACTGTTTTTCAATTTTTTGTAATAAAGTTCAGCACTGTTTTATGTGTTATGTTTGTTTTCATTCAATATCCATTTTAAAAACTATCGGTAGATTAATCGGTTATCGGACAACGTGGGCCAAGCTAGCTATCGTTACCTGTAAAATCCACTATCAGTCGACCTCTCATTGTAATCATTACGATCACAACTTGTAATAATTGCTTTAATGAGCTCATTGTTTCTGGCTAAATGAATACATGATGTTAGCTAACTACATGATTAGTATCATCTGAGAACTGTACATTTCTGACATATGGACATAACTTGGACACAGTCACATCTGATAACAGATCACTAGACACATGCATTTTCTGTAAAGCTGCTTTGAAACGATATGTATTGTGAAAAGCGCTACACAAATAAATGTGGACTTTTTAGGATTGTACTAAATTACATGACTTTTCCAGGCCTGACAATTCCATTAAAAATTCCCTGGCATTTTCCAGGTTTACTATGACCCTGCGTTTCATGTTACCTATAAATAAACGGAGGAAAAAAATGACATGCCAAACGTCAGGATAGCACCAAACGCACCATCGGCAGGGATTCATACGTATTTTCACGGCCTCTGATCTCATTTTACTCTGTTCTTTTATTTGAGATGAAAAAATAATGGCCTTTCTGTCCCAACTATCCAATAATGTCTTGTACGAATGCAAAACAAGTATAAGATTCGCTGTTTCTCTGTCTCTCTCATCCTCCTCCTCTGACCTCTCTACCCTGATGCCTGCTTTCCGCAGACGCTTAATGGAGATGTGGGAACTCTGTCGACCCTTTGCGGCTTTGCGTTCAACATACACACATGCAAAAGTGCACATATATGCCTTGGGCTGTCAACATGACCCTCGTCACCCTGTTTGTGTATACCATCTCTTTCTACTTTTCTTTCCTGTAAACTCGACGCGCCCCAGCGTATTCCTGCACATATTACTCTATTCATCTTCCAGCTCCCTCTATTTATATTCTTTTGCGCTCCGTCTCTCTCCTCTTCCTGCTTCCTAGACATCTCTCTGATAAATACCCTAGTTATGAATTATATTGTAGTTCTTGTGGCTGAACCAACCAGAGCGCAATAATTCCTCATAGTACAACAATACAATCTGACAAGCCGATAGAGCTCTTAAATAAAAGGAAAGTAAGGAAACAGTGCACGCACACACCATAAATTTCCTTCAGACATTTCAGTTGAGTCGTCTGACTTCATGGGAAATCGTTGAACAGGGTTGACTAGCTCACACCCTTGATAACTATACAACATACATTAATCAATATTAGTGAACGTCCATGTGATTGATTGTCCCCTCATTTCATCTGTTTTGCATTAGATCTTAGAACTCAACCGGTCCCATGTGTTTTAGTTGAACCTGCCGGTCTGATGCATACTGGACTCAAAAATTTCAAAAACAAATACCGCAACTGTATCATTTCATGGAGTCAGCATATACTGTCTGAAAAAAAAAGTAAAGTTCCCAAACTATTAAGACATCTGAGGACGAACTTGTCTGTTGGTTTGACAAAGTTTGAGTTTTAATGATAAAGAGTTTGATTATTATATCAGTTATATCATATTTACCTGTACATAAACATCACATAATAAAAAAAACAATCACAGTCAATGAGAACATATTTTATTATTAATATACACTACTGTTCTGAAGGAAGTCTCTTATGAACGGTAGTGTAGTTATTCAAATTTATATGGAAGAAATAGGGCCCTATCATACACCTGCCGCAATTTGTGTTTTTTGCTAGTTTCAGCCTGATGCAGTTATCATTTTCATGTCCAGCGCCACGTTTACATAGCAAATGCACTCGCACCCATCTGTTCACCCATGAGCGTGCTGGTCTGAAAACCAGGTGTGTTCAGATGCATTGTTGGTGCATTGCTATTTTGAGGAACTGAAAGCGACTGCGCCATTGACTTTAGACCAGGTTTTTGTTGGTCAATGGTGCAGTCGCTTTCAGTTTCAGTATTTTTTGTGTTATTTAAAGGGCGCGTTAGTAATATGCGCCTATAGACGGGTGCACAACGCGTGTACACTCTGCTTATTACACACACAGGGACGCACAGCAGCACACAAACATTTTTAAATATTAAAAATAAAAGGATTCCTCTCTAGAGAAGCGTTCAGTCTTTCCGCTCACATATCCCGCCATGTAAATAGCGAATCCACCATGGTGCAAGCGCAACTGGCTTTTAAAGGGAATGGGAGATGAGACTCTGATTGGTTTATTGCACGTTATGCCCAACACACACCCATAACTCATTAAGAGACTAGATACAACCCTAAGTCCTAAGTGCACCTGCACCATGCGCTTCAGACCATGTGCTCAGATCGTTAAAATAGGGCCCATAGTTTTTCTATAATTTGCCATTGTGTTGCATTTGAATAGGACTCGATGTAAAATTATGCCAATTGCAGATTGAATCATGAAGCCTAAACTAAATCTTGCAAACTATATTCACTAAAACCCTTCCCAGTTCAGAATGAAACTTAACCGGCCACAAAAAAACTAACAAAAAAAAAAAAAAAACAAGCCAGCGAGTGACTGCTGTTTCTTGTTTCTAAACCAGTTCAGGTGTCACATGACTGACTGTTATTCCACTGACACCCCGTCTGCTCCTGAAATAGTCTCTCCAGCCTAAAATTACGCTCCACTGCTCTCTTTTACAGTGACCCCACTCCAAACACATACACAGAAACACACACACCTCAAAGTAAAAGTAGCTCATTCCTTTTTCAGACACCGGTTCTATAATTGGGCTCCATTCAGACACATTCAGGGTTCATAATACACGTCTTAATCTGAAAATGATGACCAGTATTATCATAATCCACAGTGCTACATGTCCCATTAAGACCAGGTTTGCTTGTAAATCTATGAGTAAATCTATAATATAATATAATATAATATAATAATTACTGTGGTAGTATTTGTTGTGCTGATTTAAATAAAAAAAACAATCTTTTTAGTAATTTTTTTATGAGACTCTATTGAGAATCATCATTGAGAATGAAGAAAATTCAAAAGTAAAAATGTGTAATTGTAAAATAGCACAATTAATTGTCTACAAATGTGTTTTTCATTAACCAATACTGATATCTAGAGAGATGCAGAGAGATGTACACAAAATCACTTAATTTAAATATGAAAATTTAATTAAAAAAAAACTTTTTCTCCACAACATTTACTCAAAATTCACTAAAAATAAATGTTTGAAAATTTAAAAGACAATGTCAACAGACTGAATAGTAGGTTGAATGACCACCACTGGGCACAACAAAATCTAACATTTTATTTTTAGGGGGGTAAAATGTGACCTTGTTCTTGACAGGTTTCGTGAGATTCAGTTGAGTGCGTATGTGTGCATAAATCCAGAAGTGCATGTATTTATATCGTATTTTTCTGCATCTGTGTGTGCGAGCAAACAAGGTTAATGTTCATGACCTTTCCATAAATCTACTGCCGCTCTTTTCCACCGTCGTGGTTTCGGGCAGCTGGCCCACGGCAGCGATAGACCCCACGGGAGCGTATGAATGTGCAGCTACATGTCTGCTCGTGACAGCCAAACATGTGTACATGTGCTCGCACGAGAGCCAGACAAACTCTATAGCTCACCTCTGATTAACACATGCTACATTCCCCATGGATCATACGTCACCTAAACATACAGCTCCATTTACACACATGGGAAAGAGAAATCTCAAATGAGTTCTCTTTAATATCTCAACTGCAGACAACAACGAGGTTAAATGGAGACCGCGGTAATCTCAGTGTATCAGCTATATCTTCTCTGCTCTGCTATCAATCACGCAACATTAAATTAGCAGGAGAATAACATAATGAAACAGCATTTCCTCTGTATGAGGGTGAACCTGAGCAGACTGACTTAAGAGCCAAAGGCACGATGAAATAAAAACATCTGCCACACACAAACTTCTGACGGACGTGTTTGCCCTCAGCATCAATGACCCCCGAACGTTACAGAAATGTTACAGGGATGAAAATTTAAGGAGGCACATAAACACTTCCACTACAGTCTACCATCATCTACTCACTTCAACCTCCTTCATGCCACAAAACCAGACGTGTTGTCAAAATGTCACGTTGTTCTTTTCAGCACAATGAAAGTGGATGTGACCAGAGGCTGTCAAGCTCAGAAAACAATCAAAAAGTACCATAAAAGTGCTTACATAGAATAATTTACACTCACCTAAAGGATTATTAGGAACACCTGTTCAATTTCTCATTAATGCAATTATCTAATCAACCAATCACATGGCAGTTGCTTCAATGCATTTAGGGGTGTGGTCCTGGTCAAGACAATCTCCTGAACTCCAAACTGAATGTCAGAATGGGAAAGAAAGGTGATTTAAGCAATTTTGAGCGTGGCATGGTTGTTGGTGCCAGACGGGCCGGTCTGAGTATTTCACAATCTGCTCAGTTACTGGGATTTTCATGCACAACCATTTCTAGAGTTTACAAAGAATGGTGTGAAAAGGGAAAAACATCCAGTATGCGGCAGTCCTGTGGGCGAAAATGCCTTGTTGATGCTAGAGGTCAGAGGAGAATGGGCCGACTGATTCAAGCTGATAGAAGAGCAACTTTGACTGAAATAACCACTCGTTACAACCGAGGTATGCAGCAAAGCATTTGTGAAGCCACAACACGCACAACCTTGAGGCGGATGGGCTACAACAGCAGAAGACCCCACCGGGTACCACTCATCTCCACTGCAAATAGGAAAAAGAGGCTACAATTTGCACGAGCTCACCAAAATTGGACAGTTGAAGACTGGAAAAATGTTGCCTGGTCTGATGAGTCTCGATTTCTGTTGAGACATTCAGATGGTAGAGTCAGAATTTGGCGTAAACAGAATGAGAACATGGATCCATCATGCCTTGTTACCACTGTGCAGGCTGGTGGTGGTGGTGTAATGGTGTGGGGGATGTTTTCTTGGCACACTTTAGGCCCCTTAGTGCCAATTGGGCATCGTTTAAATGCCACGGCCTACCTGAGCATTGTTTCTGACCATGTCCATCCCTTTATGACCACCATGTACCCATCCTCTGATGGCTACTTCCAGCAGGATAATGCACCATGTCACAAAGCTCGAATCATTTCAAATTGATTTCTTGAACATGACAATGAGTTCACTGTACTAAAATGGCCCCCACAGTCACCAGATCTCAACCCAATAGAGCATCTTTGGGATGTGGTGGAACGGGAGCTTCGTGCCCTGGATGTGCATCCCACAAATCTCCATCAACTGCAAGATGCTATCCTATCAATATGGGCCAACATTTCTAAAGAATGCTTTCAGCACCTTGTTGAATCAATGCCACGTAGAATTAAGGCAGTTCTGAAGGTGAAAGGGGGTCAAACACAGTATTAGTATGGTGTTCCTAATAATCCTTTAGGTGAGTGTATATCACAATGTACTCAAGTGATAACAATATAATCATAAACTACACAATTTTATGGAAATGGGATTGAAAAAAATACAGAAAGATGCATTTGGTTGAGTGCCTGCAACACCTTTAAGGCCCCGATATACTTCAAGCGAACTCGAAGAACGAACTGATGTGATGTCATTTCGGAAAAAAAGGCCGAAACTAATTTTGGAGTTCGTTTTGGGAGTTTGAAACAGCTTGCCAAAGCGAAGTTTCTGGAAAAGTTCGCTTCGGCTGGTAAACACCTTTGTACTACCATTGGTCTGTGGCGATTACGTAATAGGTGGGTGTGTGCGGAGGCTCCGCCTTCTTTCACGTGGAAATCTTTTCTAGTTAATTTCTCCTGTTCAGTCCGTCGAGGTCAGACGTGAAAACATGAACACACTGGAGAGCTGCTATAGTAAAATAGCAGCAGATACACTTAAGCCTTTTTTTAAGATTTACGCAATTTAATTAGTAAAATTTCATCAAATTGATTTAAATAATCCTTGTGTATTTTAATTGAATAATTTATTAAGGAGTGTAAAGCTTAAAAAAGGCTTAAAAGCGTATTTACATATTCATCTAAACGCCGTTCTCAGCGGTGTGGCGGCGTTGGATGTTCACTAACAGTATGGGCCCTATCATACACCCGGTGCAATGTGCCGGCAGGCGCGATGCAAGTGTTTTTTGCTAGTTTCAGCCCGACGCAGTTATCATTTTCACATCCAGCGCCACATTGTTAAATAGCAAATGCACTCGCGCCCATCTGTTCACCCATGAGCGTGCTGGTCTGAAAACCAGTTGTGTTCAGGCGCATTGTTGGCACGTTGCTATTTTGAGGAACTGAAAACGGCTGCGCCATTGACCAACAAAAACCTGGTCTAAAGTTTTACTGGTTTAGCAGTATTTTTTTGTGTTATTTAAAGGGCGTGTTAGTAATATGCGTCTATAAGCGGGTGCACGTACACTCTGCTTATTACACACACACACAGGGACGCGCAGCAGCACACAGACATTTTTAAATATTAAAAATAAAAGGATTCCTCTCTGGAGAAGCGTTCAGTCTTTCCGCTCGGACCATGTGCTCAGATCATTAAAATAGGGCCCTATATCACTGGTCACACATTTCAAACTTTGTTTTACCCCTAAGCAAAGAACCAAAAAGAACTTTGCTGTGAGTATATCGGGGCCTTTAACATTTACAATATTTCCACTAAATAACCCAGCTAACAGGGAACGTTCTCAGAACTTTAGCTAATGTCTAATAGCTAATTTCTCTCAAAGTTATGAACAAACATTTTTCCAGTAACAGATGTTAACAGAACGTTTGTTGAATGTTATCTGGTCTTTAATATTGTTCTCAGAACATTATTACAAAAATAGTTATTTATACGTTGTTTATACAAAATTTTTTAATGTTTAGTTGGACGTTCATCTAACATTTTTTAAATGTTACGGTAACACTTTATTTTACAGTGTCATTGTTACATATGTTACTGTGGTAACTATAAATTATGCATAATTACATGCAACTAACCATAAACCAAACCAAACCCTAATCCTAACCCTATAGTAAGTACATGTAGTTACTTAATATTACTCAGTACTTAAATGTATTATTACAGTGTAACAAAGACACCTTAAAATAAAGTGTAACCACTGTTACTTCTTGTTTCAGAATGTTCAGAGAACATTCTAAAGTAACGTTCCCAAAATGTTTGCAGAATGATAAAATGGAATGTTTCCTTAATGACTGCATAACCAAGAAAAAACATTTGAAAAAATTGAAAAACTGGACGTTTTAAACGTTCAGATAACTTTCAGAAATAACGTTTTCATAACTTAATGGGAACATAGGCGAAACATTCTTACACCATATTTTTGTTAGCTGGGAAGAGCCTTATTGCTTTTATAAAAATATTAGACACTAATTTCCAATCAAATGTTATTTTATTAAGCAATTTCCATTGAATTCCTTTTTTAGAAATTGACAGTCACCAACGTCTTCCGTTGTATGGAAAAGAACCTGGACATTCTGCCAATTTGTGTAAATTTGTGTTTCAGAGAGAGAGTTAAAAGAAACATAAGACTGATTCTTTGGTAAACTGTTCCTTTAAGCTTTCCTACAACTATAATCTAATGACTACATATATCAAGAGAACACAGAAGAACTATACAACAAATTTGAAGTTGCTTCTGAATTGCATTCAACGGTTAGAACATTTCTGCCTGAAATAGATGAAACAAACAAACAAAAAGACATTAGAGAAAGAGATTAAAAGAGACTTACCCCTGGAAGAGTCTTCTGTTCATGCAATGCATTCTGGGCTTTGATGGCTGATTCACGAGCGCAGTACGTGAGGAACGCACAGCCTGTAAAAATGAGACGAGAATCAGAACTGCACACACCGACACAAAACACACACTCATGCACCACAGCTGAATGTTACACTTCCATTTACCACAAAGACTCTCTGCACAGGAAAACACAGTTTACTAGATTTTTACGCTCTGAAGAAAACATGAGTGATGTTTGCCTGTGCAAAAACTTGCTAGGGTGTTCTAGGTGGTTGCCAAGGTGTTGCTATGCTGTTGCCAAGGTGTTGAGTTTTCTTAACATGTCCCTGGCATTCTAAGTGGTTACTAGGTGGCATTATAGAATTATATTCTTATCGCTAATAAAGCTAAGCAATAGTAATAGTGACATATGACTTAGAATTCATGCATTTACATGTATTACATGTATTCATCTAGCAGCTGCTTTTATCCAAAGCGACTTTCAAATGAATGTCATCACAAGCAATTTGTCATAAGAGCCGACAATACACACATATGCCATGTTTAAAGTATAAACTAGATTTCGAACTGGGTTACAGTGTTTCTGGCTGCCCTGACCTTGTAACCTCAGCTCAGTGCCTCTACTCCCAAAAGAGCCACTAACAATGACTGTCAATCGCTGTGTTCAGTCATCAGTCACGTCTGTCATTCTGTGCTCTCTCTCTCTCTCTCTCTCTCTCTCATCGGTGTTGTAAGCGAAGTAGCCACAATAGATTTTAAGCGTATAAAATTACTTCACACCCCATAACAAAGCAACCTGATGTCTTCCGGTTATCTATAAGCTATTGTGCTCCAAAACAATGACAAAAATGCGAATTTAGAAGATATAAGCATTCAAAACTTACAGTCTCTCACTTCCACCAATGATTTTGATGACATCACTCTGCACTTCAGCTTCTCATCAGATTTTCTGTCCAATCAAATGCTCTCTATATTCTGAAGCCCCGCCTACATAGGGGATAGGGAACGATTCAGACAGTGTAAATATGCTTTCCATTGAGGCGAATGAAGTCTGGTTTCACGTTAGTGTCAGTGAACCGCCCCAGCTCCGGTCCAGAGACACGAGAGCACAGAGCGGATCATGTGATCGAGTCGACACAGACCAGAAAACGTATCGGACTCATTTGAATTCTGTATTTTAAAGCGATACGGAGGAGATTAGGAGGAGCAACGGTTAGAGATTAGGAAGAAACTGCGGCTTTACTGAGCTCAACGGCTCTGGCCGAGCTGTGATATAAACTAAACGCTATTGGCTATTTTTAAAAAGGGGAGGAGCTGTTCGATATGTCCTGCCCTGTCTTCCTGTTTCAGTGGAAATTACGTCAACACATTGAATAACGCTGCGTGTTTCAAGGCACTTCAAAAAAATGTAAACAATCAATTACACATCAAAGTATTATGCAATCATTTAAGCCATTTCTCTTTATAAAATGTTCTTTAAAATTGAGTCAAGAACCCTATAGGGTTCTCTATAAAACCACATTGAAGCTATACTTGTTACATGTCTAGTCTGTTTTGCTAGTCTTTGAGTTTGTTCCTTTGTTCAGTTTTCCCGTCATTGTCATTACCGTCAAAGTTCTCCTTCGCCTTCGTGAGTTTAGAGTTACACCTAGTATTGTAACAGATCGACGGACCCAAAGACAGTTTTTTTTGGTGGCGTTTTCCCCTTTTTTTGAGTTTTTCCCCGTTTCCCCATGGCCCTTCTCGCTGTTTGCCTTCTCTGCCTGGAGCAGGGAGACCGTCCGCTGGAAACCCATACACGGGACTTCCAGGACCTTGCGTGGCAGACACACTTCCCTGACCGCTCACTCTGTGCTTTTTACTATGCTGGCCTGAGTGAGCGGTCAAAAGCATGCGTTCCAGCGGGCGGTCCCAAGGAGGATTTCGCCGCATTCGTGGAGTGGGTACTGGTATCCAACAACTTGCCCTTTACCATCGGCCCCGCTGAGGAGGACAGCGTTACCAGTCCCACTCCACCACCGCCAGAGACCAGCCATCCACCACCGACCACGACCGGCACGAGGGAGTTGCCTGTGCCCGCCGCAGACCGTGGAGACCGGCCTGCCGCGATCGACGAGCCCGAACCCAGGCAGAGGTTGAGAGGAGTCATCGCCCTGGAGCCCGGACCACAGCGAGGGTCTGACCAAGTGCGTGAGCCGGCAACATCATGCGTCGTGGAGGGAGTCCTTGTGGAGCTTGAGGGCTGGGAAAGGAGCACCGCCCACCACCCCGTCGCGGTGGAAGCAATGAGGACCTCTGGCGGCTATTTAGAGGAACTGAAGGACATTTTTTAGGTGTATTTAATGGACTTTTTTGGAGAAGTTATACCCTGTTCCCCTGTATCTCCAGCGCCCCCTGTATCTCCTGTGTTTCCTGTTTCTCCAGCGTCTCCATCCTCGGAATTCCCGCCCAGCCTCCCTCTCCCGCCTCCTCACTCAGCCAGTTCCTCAGCCCCAGCATCACTGCTGTCCTTCAGCCCCTCTGCTCGCCCCACATGCTGTGTGGCCCCGCTCCGTGTCCTCAGTCCATCAGCTCTAGCCAGCGCAGAGGATCCCCTGTCGTCGCCGCCAGTCTCTGCACCCTGTACTCCACCGCGGCCCGTCGACACTTCGGCTACGCCATGGCTCCTCCCTCCCTCGACTCCACCGGAAACCTGCGGCCATACGGCTTCTCCGGGCTCCCTCGTCTCTCCGGCTCCGCCTTGGTGAGTCGTCAACCTGCCTGCACCTTCGGCTTCGTCTGGCTCCGCCTTCCCCTCTGCTCCGCCTTCGTCCTCGGTCCCACCGGCTCAGCCTCTGTCCTGCGGTCTTCCGTCTCCACCTCGGATGCTCGTCGCCGCGGCTCCACCTCGGTCTCCTGGGCCTCTGGTCTCGTGCGGGCTCATCCACTCTGCAGCTCCTCCAGTGGCTCCATCATCGGTGGCGGTTTCCTCGTTGGTCGTCCCCAGGGTGTTTTCCACCGAGTTGTCGACACCATGGCTCCTCCCTCCTCCGACTCTGCCCTGGGGCCTTGTCTGGGCTGGTCTCTGGCATCTCACCTGGCTTCTCCTGCTCCAGGCCCCTCATTGGCTCCTCCCACCTTCAACTCCCCCATGGACTGGTTTTCTTTGTTTTGGACTTTGTGTTGTTTCCTGTTTGTTTCCACGCCCACCTCCAGAGCCCCCACCCTCCCTCCTCAGTTTTTCCTTTTACGGCGCAAGGACGCGCCTACTCGGAGGGGGCATAATGTTACATGTCTAGTCTGTTTTGCTTGTCTTTGAGTTTGTTCCTTTGTTCAGTTTTCCCGCCATTGTCATTTATGAGTTAATTTGTCCCAGCTGTGTCTTGTTAATTAGTCTAGTCATCACCTTGTTTGCCCTGTGTATTTAGTCCTCAGTTTTCCCTCAGTGTTTGTCCGTCGACGTTCATGTATACCGGTGTTTCTGAGTGTTCCCTGTGAGTTTTGTAATTAAAGTTCCTGTTCCAAGTTCTCCTTCGCCTTCGTGAGTTTTGAGTTACACCTAGTATTGTAACAATACTATTGACACTGTTCTAACTATGAATAACAAACAATAATAAATTAAAAAATGTAAAACACTTTTTTAATAAAACATTAATTTTGAACAGTGTTGCTAATGTTAGATAAAACTAAAAACTTTGTCTTTGTTAAAATTGTAAATTGTAAAAATTTGTTAATATTTTTGTTTATTGCAATAAAAATGTAAACATTCGAAAAGCTAACTCACGAAAATTAGAAAAGTTTAAGTTGAAGCACTAAAATGAGTAAACTTAAAAATAAATTAAAGCTAACAAAAAAAAAAAATTATGAAAATCTAAAATTGATAAAATCACAACAAAATTAATAAACTTAAGACAAAATTAAAATAAAACTGTAAATATAAAACTAAAAAGTTCATAAAAAAATAATAATAAATAATACTAAAATAACTGAATTTTGGATTCTTCTAAAGTAGAGTGAAAACAGGTCATTTGAGCTGAAATGAATGGTAGATTTGTCCCAAATTACCTGAATTTACCCTGCATATTTTGCCTAGCAATTAACCTTATAGGGAGATTTTCAATAGTATTTTGAAACCTGAATAATCTATATTGCAAGTTAACTTTGTGCTAATCAGAAAGTGTCAAAAAATATGATTAAAAAAGCAAAAAAATTAATTAAAACTACATTAAGAGACTCATTCCTTTCTATTCAGGCTCTTTTACAATTCTTCATATTCACATTCAAGCCTTTCCCGAACATTAAGACATTAATAAATTCATTATATTCTGAAGTAAAACTATTGCATTGCCCCTTGGAGTCGGCTCTCGAAGATCAGAGAATAGAATGGATAGGAATAATAAAGCAGTTAGTGATCTGGAGCGGCCCAGCCTGTTCGCGTTCCCGTCCATTGTTCTGATATTTTCACAGCTCCAGTAGAATTGGTTTGTAATGATTGCCGTTATAGGAGCAGTAGTCTAGCGTAACCTGTAAACCTTAATTAAACCAGTCACATTCAGATGGACCCAAACAGACCCTCTGAGCGAAGCCATGTGTCCAGTGAGTGCAGACCACCTCATGTAGAACTAATCACACACACATTGTGTTTCCATGTTTTATGGGGACTTTCCACAGACATAATGTTTTTTATACTGTACAAACTGTATATTATACCCTCTAAACCTACCCATAACAAAACACTTTCTGCATTTTTAACATTTTCAAAAAACATCACTTAGTCTGATTTATATGCTGTTTTTCTCATGGGGACCAAAAAAATGTCCCCAAAAGGACAAAGATTTCAGATATTGCTATCTTTGTGAGGACATTTTGTCCCCATTATGTAGGGTTTATCAGGGCCAGGGCCACACACACACACACACACACACACAAACACATAGGGCTGCACAATTAATCGAATTTATAATCGTGATTACAATTATGGATGCCACAATTACATAATCATTGAAAGGCGCAATTACAAAAAAAAATGTCCACTTACATTATTCTCCATGCTTAAGATGTGGATTTGTTTGTTTTTCTTTCTACAGGTTAAGGGTTTTTTTCCCCATTGTTTTAATTTTAATTTTAGTATAACATTATAATACCATGCATATTTTTACTTTTATTTATTTAAAAAAGAAATCAAACCAATGTATAGTTGACATTTGAGGCTTAATGCTATAGAAAAGCAATAAAAGTTTTTTCAGGAAGAGTGTTTTCAGCTTGTTTTTTATTTTTATATAAAAATATAGCATGCAGTTGCAGTCAAACAGTGGTATAAAGCTATTCAAAACATGATTCAATGTAAATTGTGATAATCGTAATTACTAAATCGCAATTACAATTTTAAGGGAATAATCGACAACTATGATTTTTGTCATAATTGTGCAGCCCTACACACACACACAGAATGGCGTTTCGAGAGAGCAGAGAGTGTAACAGCTCTGTGTCCGTTCTCCATTCGACAAGAATATCATGCTAATACATGAACACCAGCACAGCATGAAGACAACAAACATACTCTATAAATCAACACATCACATCTCATTAGCAGCTCACCCATGCCAGAACCGATTAGTAAGTTTGTAAAACTAGTTTTAAAGACCCCATAAATTGTTTTGACATGCACACTTTACTTCTCTGCATTGACTTACAGTATTACCTGTAGAAACAGGACGTTGATCTGAAACATATTCAAAAGGCAGTAACACTTTACAACAAGATCCCATTAGTTTTAAAGTCCCAACTTTAGTTAATGCATTAACTAACAAGGAGCAATACATTTTTTGCAGTATTAATCTTTGTTAACGTTGTTAATATAAAAAACTGTTCATTGCTAGTTCATGATAGCTCAGGTCCATTTAAATCATGTATTACTAAATGTTGACATTAACTAAGATTAATAAATGCTTTAGAAGTTGTTGTCATTTTTAGTTCATGTTAACTAATGTAGCTATCTATAATGTTAACAAATGAAACCGTATTGTAAAGTGTTACCAAAAAGGCTTCTCTTTTTTTATTAGCATCCAAAAGCCTTTAGGTTACATTATAGCCTGACAAAATCAGACTTGACACCAATGACAAAACTTTCTTTATACATTTTCCTGGTCTTATTGTGAACACTTTACTGCAGATGTCTGTCTTTGTAAACTTTCATCAAGATGCAATAACTTGTGCTATCCATGAGATGGAAGACGTCACAGAAACTCATGTGATCATGTGACACTGAAGACTGGAGTAATGATGCTGAAAATTCAGCTTTGTCATCACAGGAATAAATAACATTTATTAAAATAGAAAACAGTAATTTAAATTGTAATACTTTCACAATATTACTATTTTTACTGTGAAAACAGTACCACTATGAAACAAAACAGACATTTTAAACAGCAAAAATGCTGACACTTAAATGAATTGTTTTGCCACTTTTGCACTTGTTATTTATGTATTTTGAATGCAAAAGGCACTTTATTATTTTTTTTTTAATTAGTGTTGATTTGTTATGCATTTTTATTAAAAACAAGTTTTGTAATAATCAATTGCTCCGGACCTTTGACATTGATGAAAATTCAGATTTGGACCTTTGAATGTAGACTTTGAGAACCCCTGCCCTATATAGTGCACTATGTGCCATTCAACATGTAGAAAATAGTAAATGTGCAAACAAGTGACCGATGTCAGCCGCAGCTTCAGCGTCTGTTTATAATGTAGGGGGCGGTCAGATTCTAGAGAGCATTTGATTGGACAGAAAATCTGATGAGAAGCTGAAGTGCAGAGTGATGTCATCAAAATCATTGATCCTTACTGGCGGCAGTGAGAGACTAAGTTTTGAATGCTTATATTGGAGCACACTAGCTTACAGACAACAGTAAGGCTAACATATTCATACTAAAAGTTCAATTTTGATTTCATGGGGACTTTAATGTTAATGTAAAGTGTTAATGGTAATGTAAAACAAGCAATCAAAGCTGTGATTCGGTACATTCGAGACAGTATGGCACAACTACAGCGCTTACAAAAAGAACAAAAAAAGAGCGTTTGGCTTTATACACCAGAGGATTACACGCTGGCTAATTTAAGATAGAGAAAGAAAATTGGATTCAGGCAGTGTTATTCTGT
Source organism: Coreius guichenoti (assembly GCA_039654105.1). Classification (NCBI taxonomy): domain Eukaryota; kingdom Metazoa; phylum Chordata; class Actinopteri; order Cypriniformes; family Gobionidae; genus Coreius; species Coreius guichenoti. Next base: position 4,167,376 of record CM077175.1, read on the forward strand.
GCATGTGGTATCTGTGTTGTATCAAGCTCGGATCAATACATTCGGGTAGCAGAAAATGATAGTTATCTCCTTATCATTTTCCATTAAAATCCCCTTTTGATAACATTTCATCACAGGCTGGTGGGAAGGGAGAGAGAAGGAAAGACAATGATAGAGATAGAGAGTTTTTGTAGCCCCATAAAAACAACTTTATCTCCTCTGTTTGCCCCCAAACGCTCCAAAAGCAGGCCGCACTGGATTATAGTCTATAAATTATATTAAAATCTCTCCGTTGTAGTAATTTCATTTTCTCCCTTAAAATAAATCTCGGCCCAGCAGACACAAAGCACTGGATGCCAAAGAGTTTTTGGACAGCGTTAAATATAGCCACAGAGGTTATTTCTGAATTAAACTACTCTATTGGCAATTTTTCATGTGTGTTTTAACTCAGCTTGACTTCATTACGTCCGAACGACTTGGGTGTAAAACAGCTTTAGGGCTGGAATAAATTTAGCTGAGTATTTTTAAACAATGTGGTGAAAATTTTAGCCAAAATCCAGATTGTTAGTAGTTTGTGTCCATGCAAAACTATATGTTTTATCAACAGCCAATCGTAAATCATAAATCTAATTGCTTGGTAAAGTAAAAGGAAAGCACACCTCAACAAGACATTCATGGCCATGCAGAATACACAACATGCTGAAGTTTAATATTTACGGTATATCATTCAACACATTAGCAACTGCATCTCATTACTTGTCTGAAGCATAATGGACTGTCCACACAGAGAACATAAAAACACCTACAGTTTTTTCCACAAGCTCACAATTTTGTTTTATCTACGCATGTTGGAAAGGCAATGAAATGCAATTACGGTTGACTTCCGACCCTCCATTACCTTACATTAAATCGCCATTACATTGTATTGCTTTATCTTTATAGTATATATAGCTTGTCTGTCCAATAATGTAATCGTGTCATCAGTCAAGTTCTGCCTTCTTTTCTCTGAACTGCCTTAAGGGCCTTTCACATAAATTGTACACATATACATATACACTGTGATTAAACAAACATACTGTGAATACATTTACTAGAAATGTAAACATTGGTTGTTGAAAGATTTCTAACTTCTTTTATCTGAAAACTGATATATCTGATATATGGTCTATTGCTAAAATAGTTTGAATACTTAGGGTGTGTTCACACTTGTAATTTGGTTCATTTGGTCTGGACAAAAAAAAAAAAAAAAGTCCTGGTCCGCTTAGCGTTCACATTGGCATTTTAACACTGAACCTAAAGACACTGACCCTAAAGGCATAGGGATATGTTCACAACCTGATTGGTCGGAAGGCGTATATTTCGCAGCGGAACTTACCGAACATCCAAAGCAATGCTGTGTGTGGCTAAATGCGCTCGTTGTGTGTGCGTAGCTACATATGATGGTATTTTGACCAGCTGAGAACTCGTGAAGAGATTATAAAATGTGTAAAGGAGTCAAAACAGCATCAGGAATCCCTCCGTCACACACACAAACCAAGATCTGCTGTGCGGAGACGCAGTTCTGACGCCTGTATGGGCAACATCACGATATGATAAGAAAAAACGGGTATGCTTGAGCATTCTGTCCTTTTTAGGGTCACATCTTGTGACATCATGTCCTGTTTTTGGTTCGTTTACATGTCTTTGGTCCGTGTTGCGCTTATATTTCAGTCGAACCGCACCACAGTTGGTTTGGAAGCGGAGCGAGACTCATCTTTTCAGCATCTCGGTCCACTTGTTTGGTGCGCACCAGGGTTCAGACGGCAGCGTTCACACTTACTCATATGAACCACACTAACAGAGCAATCGCACCAGGGTTCGTTTTAATCCAACCAAACATGCCAAGTGTGAACACACCCTAAAAGTTCAAATTATTTTGACTTCACTGACTTTTCAAAGCGCAGTCAATGATTGCGGGTCAATTTGCATGATGTGTCATTGTGTGGCATGTCTGGCACAAACATAAAACAAGATAAAAGAGAAACTGTACCTGTACAGACACAATTTTATGACAATGTCGAATCAAAGTCCCTATCAAGGAAAGTCTGTTCACTCAGTGGCCATATTTGCAACGCCTCCGGGCAGCTATTTCGGGCGTACAAGACCAAGTCCTATCTATTTGAATGGGGGAATCCTGGAATCTCAAAAACTGCTTGCCGAACTCACAATTAAATAACATATGTCAAATCAGCAACAAAATCTGACATGAACTGTCCCATAAATGTTGTTTCTTGTGCTTAAATAGCAATAAAAAAGCTTATTTTTCAGGCTAAACGAGCCAACGCGCATGTGCAGTCCTAGCACGAGTCTCAGGTTTCTATGGGAACCAGAGCTTCTAACGGCAGCTGCAGTGATTCAATGACTTTACCAATCAGCGATTGGCTCTTTTACTTTAGAAGGCGGGATTATTCTGCCATATTGCGCGTTGCGTTTCTCCCATTCATGAGTAATAGGAGTAAACCGTCTTTCTACATCAATAGCCTTTGATCAAAAGCACATTGAAAGAATCATCATATTATAGCAATCATCATTAAATATTCAGACTTTTATATTCATCAATGCAAATGAATACATTAATTGGACAAATCGCTCTAACATGACACTATCTGCAGCGATTTTCATGTGGAGATCATGAGAAAGCACCATTAGATTGACTGTCATATATAGCTGAATCCTCTTCCATAAGGAAAACTTAATGCACATTACAATATTCACATACACTAAAAGACCTTTACCTCCGCCTGAAAGAGCACAACATCACAAAAAGATCACTCTTAAAAAAAAAAGGATAAAGAGTGACTGTTACAAACAACTTTTTATCCTCTAATTCTTTAGACAACCATCTATTTTTAATGGTGCTTTAAAGAGCCCCAAAACCACTTGAAGATCTGAAGGACCTGTAATGTAAAATCAACGTTTTAACCATATAGCGACTCAAGAACCCTATACAGCTAAAAAATGGTTCTTGATGAGATGAGGCTGAATAAACTGAATAAACTTTGCTCTAACAATGTACTCCAGATTTTGAAGATGATATGTAGCTATCAAATGCATTATACTGTATTATAAAATAATTAAAAACATGCAGAGAATGATAGAGAGAATCATGACTCATAGTATAGCCTGAAGGTTACCATTACCCTTCATTTCCTTCTCAACAAAACCAATATTCGCTATAACATATTTCATAATCTGACATCATGCTAAACAGTAATTACCTCATTGTTTCACCTTGCATTGAGTGCGGACGTTAGTTTGAATAACAAGCTTTTGCGCACCTACTCGGACGGCACAATCCTGGCATTTATTGACAACCCTGATTAAACTTGTGCATGTGAGTGCAGGTCAAAGGAAGCCTGTAAACATGGTGCTAGTGATGATTAATGTTTACCGCTGAGGCTGTTTGTCTAACCGATGCACACACACAAATACATACCCACTGTCTTCTAAAAACTAGTTGATTTTAAATTAGTTCATTGTTATCATGCTGCTAAAATGATATTCCAATAAGTGTAAAAACAGTGTTGGGCAATCTACTCTGAAACTGTAGCTTTACAAGCTACTTGTAAGTTAAAGTAGTTAAGTTACATTCAAGCTACCCTTTTGAAAATGTAGGCAGCTACATTGAAACTACTTTTCTTTTTTCTTTTTTTTTTCAATGACATTATTACAAATAACTGAATAATTGTTAATGAAGAATGTTATAATATTTGGGGTTTCAAGCAACATAATGCAATGTAATTATGATTTCAAAGAGTATAGGGTGAATTCAGGTTGATTGGGACACTTTTGTCATTTCAATGGCAAAAACTGTCAGAATCATTTGATTTTGTAAACTATCCGATACACACAATACTCAAATATAGCCTATATCTCAAACTGGCTGTCAAAGTGCAAAATGACTACAAATTTAACATCAGTGCAAGAACAAAATGTATGCAACCTTAATTAAATACTCAGGAGTCAGGATTAGTCTAAAAATGCAGGTTAAACTCACAGCACATGCAGTGATGGAGTGCAGCATTTTGAATAGAAACTCTCTGAGACGCCAGTCATGAGCTGCTCGCGTGAACAGTGCGCATTGCTTGACTATTTCTTTTCGTTTCCAATTGTTTCGTTTAAAAAGTGGACATTTCAAGCTTTCTATACACATATTTCTCATCTCTGTGAGGCAAGTAGCTTGCTGAGTTTTGGTTTATTTATGAGAAACGCTCCAGTTCATGTGCAATGCAAGTGATCGCTCCGGCGCCTCCATGTCACGATTATTGTCTGCTATAGGCGATTTGCTTCTTATTTATTAAATCCAGGCAATTGGTTGATGAAACATTGATTAAAATTAAGATACAATTTATACAAAACGAAATTCACTTTAAAGAAAGGCTTTCTACAAAACAAAACTTAATGAAGTTGTCAAAATCATTTCTTACCCTATGTCTTTGACATATATTACGCATCTTTGCACTTTTCATGATCAATATAGCCTAGATGAAATTTAAAAATAACATTATAATATTTAAACATAAATACGAAACAAAATACATTGTTTAATGGCTACAACTAGTAGGCTATAGTAGGGTACAGTACAGAGGAATTTCATGTCTGAACGAGTGGAGCGAACGTTGTTTTACCGGTGACCGGTTCATGAGTGGAGCGCGCTGGCATAGAGCAGATTGTTGAGCTGAGCGTCCGTCACACCGCTCCGCTTCGCTCATTACAGGCTCGTTCTCATCAGAACCCAAAACTAAATGTAGCTTTTGGTCGCGCTACACCGCTACTTGCTGGATAAAGTAGTTAGCTACTGGAAAAGCTACACTGTTTTAAAAGTAACTGAGCTACTTACAAGCTACTGAAAAATGTAGTTAAGCTAGTAGCATCGCTACTTGTAGCTCGCTACTGCCCAACGCTGTGTAAAAATACATAGCACAAACAAATACTGGGTAAAATGATCTCTTTTTAAATACACTGAACTATTTTTATGGTCTGCCATCTTGGATTGATTGTCATAACATAATGCATTCTGTGACTGCTGTGAAGGGTGCATGTGATGCTCCCTTAAAATTTGGTATCTTAGATGGCTGAATATAATCATGCCTACAACAATTTAAAGCATCATGGCCAGTTAAAATCCAACCATTTATAACAGCATTTGCATCATCCCGATGATGCTTTAAAATGTTGCATGTGTAGAAAAAAAGGAGTCACTGTGAAATGAAAATTCCCCCTATATTCTAAATGAATGCTAGATCTTATTGGGAATTTGTTTTTGTTTGTTTGACCTCATAATGTTTAATCAAAATGTCATAACTGTACCTTCAAGTGAAACGACTTCTTTCTAGTGACATATGCAGGATTTCTCCTATCATTTAGTCCACTTACAGTGCCCCTATTATGCCATTTTAAAGGTTGCTAATTTTGTTTTGGCATCTCCTACAAAAGGTTTACATGCATGCAAGGTCAAAAAACTGTTTAATTTTCTCATAATACATTGCACATCGCCTCATTTCTCAAAAAATCTGAAAACGGTTCGTTCGAAGATTCAGTCTCTCTAAACCCCTCCTTTCCGAGAACCTACTCTGCTCTGTTTGGTCAGACGGCCCAGTCTGTTGTGATTGGTCGACTGCTTACAGCACGTGTCGGAAACGAAACGCTCATTACCATATCTGAATTTCAGCTCTAGAGGCTTGCTCAGCACTTGATACACGGTGATACGAACAGTAACAATGGTGTTGGTTTCACTCTATCAATTTGAGCCCGAGTCCTCATCCTTTAGAAGTGCATGCAAGGTGGATTTGATTTGGCAGCGCAGAAAACAGCGTCTACATGTCGACTAGAGCCCGACCAATTTATCGGTCTGCCGATTTTATCAGCCGATATGAGCCTGTCGCAGATATATCGGCATCATGTGCCGCAGATATGCCACCGATATGAATGCGCGCCCAAGTATGCCCACACGTCTCACAGCGCGTTAATATTCACACAAAATTATGTCAAAATGCCTGTCTTGTCGAGTATCATCGAAAACATAGTTGGTTATGTCTTAAGTGAATGTGAACATGAAATTTGACACTTGCCAGTCACCGCCAGCGTTTTTGGTCATTTTCACAAGTTTCATGGCCTACAAGACTACATACAGATGTCCTGTACACACAGTCCTATAGCTCGTCCTGGGTCGACATTATATAAGTGGCACTCTCATAAAGCCGCCTCTCAAACAGCTCGCAAGAACAAAAATTGACTTATTTTTCGTGGCTTATTGCACTTAAACGATCAGATACATACAAAATTATGTCAAAATGCCCATCTTGACGAGTATTTAAGTAAATACAGTCAGTTTTGGAACGTAAATATTTGAGAGAAAACGCATGTTATGTAGCAGTATATTGGATCTGTGCATTCGCTCTTAAAGTGACAGCAGCCTAATAAACCTGCTGATGTCTGTCAAAGAACAAAAGACAAAGAGAAAATCACTCGTTGCTCTTGACTGAATAACTTTTGTAGCTTTAATTGTAAGCATTAATCTGTATTTAATTGTTACAATAAAAAAATATCCAGTGTTACTTTACATTTGATTACTTTCATTTCTGTAGTATTTCTTACCTGAATACTACTATTAGACCCACCTTAAAGTTAGATAATAACAAATTATCTGTATGGCTATATGGCAGTTTTCCCTGTGGTATTGAAAATGGTATTGAATTTGATATTTTTTGAGGTATTATATCGAAGTAGGAAATTCCAGTATCGTGACAACACTAAAAGGTAATATTGAAAAACGCATAATAGGGGCACTTTAAAAACCTCTGCAGGCTTGCGTTCATCTACCACTTTTGAGTGCAATGCCCACATCTCAACATCCAATAAACAAATGATGCATAAAATCAAGTCCCTGTTCTACAGTTTTTTTCGTTCTGATAATCTGTTAAACTCAAACATATGCCACAGTACGAAAGAAAAGATCGGTCGCTACTTCAGTTTCATTATGACTTTAAACCAGCCAAAAGACGTTAGCTGGTCTCCCAGTGCAGACTAGTATGGTCTATTTTGCTGGTTTTCAGGCACTTGTCAGCTATTGGCTAAGCCAGCATAAACCAGTTAAGACCAGTGAGCCACCGTAGGCAAGCTTAGGCTATTTTTTCAGCAGTGTTGTGAAAAAAAGTAATTGACGTGCATCTAATGCTGTTTTCCATTGATTTCACCCTCAGCCTATTGTGGCAGGTCTTGCACACTCACAAACAACATTTCATAGCAGTAATTTAATGTCAATGTAAATGATAATCTAACAGCACTGTACTAATAACGTCCCACTGAGACAGCAGTCAACAGAGAGAGAGTGAGTGTGTGTGTGTGTGTGTCTGTGTGTATGTGTGTGTGCGTGTGTGAGTGTGACAGGCCTCCTACGCTGATTCATCCTCCCTCTCGCACCCTCCTATGGGCATAAACCATTATTCATTTGTGCAGTGTGTGTGTGAGTGTATGTGAGCATGTGTGTGCCTCTGAGCGTGACAGAAAGAGGGAATATTTCGAGCAGAAGAAGGGAGGGGGTCGCAGATACTCACAGAGGAGTATGCTGCTTTAAATGGGTTTTCAAGTTCAATTAACATGATGTTTTTAATGAATTAGAGGACTAAGTTTTCTTTCACTAATAAATGAAATAATCACAGAAAACCTGGGCAAGACACTGTCTGTTTGAAATGCATATGAAATGTATTACATCCCTCTAGCACTGCTCTCAAATCAAATTAGAGCTTCAGTCAAGTGAGATGACCTGCGTAAGACTGAAGAGAAATCGAGGAATATTTTCAGTACTATTACTAACACTATTCTAAGCTTTATAAAAATATACAGGAATATATATTTTACACACACACATATACATATATATATATATTCTATAGAAGCGAGTTTCCGCCACGGAATAAAACAATTTCAAAGATAACTGGGACTTTTTATCTCACAATTCTGACTTTTTTTTCTCACAATTGCGAGTTATAATGTCAGAATTGTGGGATATAAACTTGCAATTGCGAGAAATAAAGTCAGAATTGCGAGATATAAACTCACAATTCTGACTTTTTTCTCACAGTTTTGACTTTTTTCTCACAATTTTGAGTTTATATCTCGCAATTCTGACTTTTCTCAGAATTATGAGATATTAACTCGCTGTTGCGAGTTATAAAGTCCAGTTCTGAGGTAAAGACTTTTCTTAGAATTGTGTATACAGTGGGGAGAACAAGTATTTGATACACTGCAGATTTTGCAGGTTTGCCCACTTACAAAGCATGTAGAAGTCTGTAATTTTTATCATAGGTACTGTTCAACTGTGAGTGACGGAATCTAAAACAAAAATCCAGAAAATCACATTGTATGATTTTTAAGTAATTCATTTGCATTTTATTGCATGACATAAGTATTTGATACATCAGAAAAGCAGAACTTAATATTTGGTACAGAAACCTTTGTTTGCAATTACAGAGATCATACGTTTCCTGTAGTTCTTGACCAGGTTTGCACACACTGCAGCAGGGATTTTGGCCCACTCCTCCATACAGACCTTCTCCAGATCCTTCAGGTTTCGGGGCTGTCGCTGGGCAATACGGACTTTCAGCTCCCTCCAAAGATTTTCTATTGGGTTCAGGTCTGGAGACTGGCTAGGCCACTCCAGGACCTTGAGATGCTTCTTACAGAGCCACTCCTTAGTTGCCCTGGCTGTGTGTTTCGGGTCGTTGTCATGCTGGAAGACCCAGCCACAACCCATCTTCAATGCTCTTACTGAGGGAAGGAGGTTGTTGGCCAAGATCTCGCGATACATGGCCCCATCCATCCTCCCCTCAATACGGTGCAGTCGTCCTGTCCCCTTTGCAGAAAAGCATCCCCAAAGAATGATCTTTCCACATCCATGCTTCACGGTTGGGATGGTGTTCTTGGGGTTGTACTCATCCTTCTTCTTCCTCCAAACACGGCGAGTGGAGTTTAGACCAAAAAGCTCTATTTTTGGCTCATCAGACCACATGACCTTCTCCCATTCCTCCTCTGGATCATCCAGATGGTCATTGGCAAACTTCAGACGGGCCTGGACATGCGCTGGCTTGAGCAGGGGGACCTTGCGTGCACTGCAGGATTTTAATCCATGACGGCGTAGTGTGTTACTAATGGTTTTCTTTGAGACTGTGGTCCCAGCTCTTTTCAGGTCATTGACCAGGTCCTGCCGTGTAGTTCTGGGCTGATCCCTCACCTTCCTCATGATCATTGATGCCCCACGAGGTGAGATCTTGCATGGTGCCCCAGACCGAGGGAGATTGACCGTCATCTTGAACTTCTTCCATTTTCTAATAATTGCGCCAACAGTTGTTGCCTTCTTACCAAGATGCTTGCCTATTGTCCTGTAGCCCATCCCAGACTTTGTGCAGGTCTACAATTTTATCCCTGACGTCCTTACACAGCTCTCTGGTCTTGGCCATTGTGGAGAGGTTGGAGTCTGTTTGATTGAGTGTGTGGACAGGTGTCTTTTTTACAGGTAACGAGTTCAAACAGGTGCAGTTAATACAGGTAATGAGTGGAGAACAGGAGGGCTTCTTAAAGAAAAACTAACAGGTCTGTGAGAGCCGGAATTCTTACTGGTTGGTAGGTGATCAAATACTTATGTCATGCAATAAAATGCAAATTAATTATTTAAAAATCATACAATGTGATTTTCTGGATTTTTGTTTTAGATTCCGTCACTCACAGTTGAAGAGTACCTATGATAAAAATTACAGACCTCTACATGCTTTGTAAGTAGGAAAACCTGCAAAATCGGCAGTGTATCAAATACTTGTTCTCCCCACTGTATCTATCTATCTATCTATCTATCTATCTATCTATCTATCTATCTATCTATCTATCTATCACTGTCTGATAGAGATCAACGTGGGATCGTCTATTTATAATGTAGGGGACGGGGCTTCAGATTCTAGAGAGCATTTGATTGGACAGAAGATGTGATGAGAAGCTGAAGTCCGCGGTGATGTCATAAAAATCCATTTTAGCGGAAGTGAGAGACTGTAAGTTTTGAATGCTTATATCTTCTGAATTTTGTCATTGTTTTGGAACACACCAGCTTATTCATAACCTTAAGGCTAACATATTCATACTAAAAGCTAAAAAAAACCATACATTTTTATTTCAGGGGGCCTTTAAGAAAGCACCTTTAAAAAAAAAAATCATTGCATGAATCCATGACAAATCACCTACTTCTTAAAGCATCATGCCCTAATTCCTATTGCCGCATTAATTTGAATGAGACTTTGGGAATTTGAAAAAAATAATGCATGCATGCTCAAATGAATTCTCAAATGCCAAACAAAGGAGCACAGAATCTTTTGTGGGTTTTGTGATTTCTTTGAATGCACAAATTATTGTGTACTGCAAGGTCCACGTTTTGCTGTGTGAATGAGAAACACCACACCAAATGTTTCATTTCACGTCGCACACTGGGAGCTCTTAGTATGCATCATCTGCGCGCAAAGCGGGGCTGCCCTACTTCTGTGAGCACACACGAAAATATGAGATGATACACAAGTGGGAGTGACCACAGTACAAACAGCATCCTTTTTATTGTCATGACACTGCACACAAACACAATGCATTAGTGAACTGCATGAGAAATAGTTACTCTAAAAGAGAAATCTGTCAAGATAAGATGAGTCTGAATGACATCTGACAGCATGCATTGATGGAAATCAGTAGCAGTCACACTAACTGTGCAATGTGGGACATAAATAGCCTGCATACTGTGCATAAAGAATGAGCGTACGTGCAAAGGAACAAATTTGATGCTGATATTTGAAGTTATTCTATTGCATATCTTAAATTGCATAATGCTACACAGGGTGAACCAGTACAAAAATACAATGCATTACAAGAAATAGACCATTTTACTCTAAAAAGAGTGACAGAGGTTGGTTATACAGAATACACAGTGTGCATGATTAATACATCCATGCACAACATTAATTTGATTTTGACATTGAACTAGTTCATGTTCCTCAAGAAAGTGAGCTGTAGATTGGAAATCAGTTGCAATCTGACAGTGCATAATGAGTTAAAATGTAAAGACAGGCATAGCCTACACACAGCGTGTAAAGAGCAAATGTGCATGCAACTGAACCAATCTGATGTTTATAAAATATAATGTATGTTTTCTATCGTATATCTTATATTTTATAAGACTGGTTAACCAGGTGCGCAAATACGAAATTACAATGCATCAGTGTATTGGGTGAAAAATAGACTGTTACTCCTAAAAAGACAGAAAGAGACAGGTTTGAATTCCATTAATGCACGCTGTCAGATGTCAATCACTTGCAATCGTAGACCAGAATGAGTGAAAAACAAGAGTACGCTCTGCGCGTAAAGAATAAATATGCGCAACAGAAGAAAATTGATGTTTACAAGTAAGCCGTGTTAATACAAACATATATTTCCCTCGTAATGCATAACATAAAAGGTTACCCATGTGGCCAAAGCCCTCAACACCCATTGAAAAGCATCATTACCTTTGTGCATGCCGGTGTAACGGTCCTTGAGGACAGTCAGTTCGTGGATCTTTCCAAACTGTTCGAAAAGAGGCTTCAGGTCCTTCTCCTCCAGGTTGCGCGGGATCTGTCCTATAAAGAGCTTGATGGCATCCTGGTCTTTCATGGTGCCGTTGTCGGGGTGGATGGAGATGGGCTCGGAGCCGTTCATGGGCTTGGGGAAGGTGATGTGCGCGTACTGGGGCTGGTGCGGGATCAGGAGCAGTGGTGCCGCTGCCTGGCTCGGTACCGCCCCCGGTCCGGTGAGGAGCAGGCTGGCGTGGGCAGGCTGAGGATGCTGCTGAGGATGCTGCTGCCTCCTCGATTCAGTCTGGGTGAATCTAGCCATTCTGCGCGCGGCGGAGAGCGCGATAATAATAACAACATACACACGCACGCACACGCGCCGGGAGAGAGTACGCGCTCAGCTGGAAACGAGACGCTCGCTTTCTATTCGAAACATGTCAAGCTCGCGCCCCCCGCACCTGAGAGGAGGAGGAGATGAGAGCAGAGCGCGGTCACGACTCACATGCGCGGCCCCGTAGCGCCATCTGCCGACCAATAGTCAACTGCACCGATAGATAGATAGAACGAAAGATAGAACGACAGAACAATAGATAGATAGATAGATAGATAGATAGATAGATAGATAGATAGATAGATGACAGACAGAATGATAGATAGATAGATAGATAGATAGATAGATAGATAGATAGATAGATAGATAGATAGATAGATAGATAGATAGATAGATAGAACGACAGAACAATATATATAGACAGATAGATGACAGACAGAACGACAGAATGATAGATAGATAGATAGATAGATAGATAGATAGATAGATAGATAGATAGATAGAACAATATATATAGATAGATAGATGACAGACAGAATGATAGAACGATAGAACAACAGAATGATAGATAGATAGATAGATAGATAGATAGATAGATAGATAGATAGATAGATAGATAGATAGATAGATAGATAGATAGATAGATAGAACGACAGAATGATAGATAGATAGATAGATAGATAGATAGATAGATAGATAGATAGATAGATAGATAGATAGATAGATAGATAGATAGAAAGATAGAATGATAGATAGATAGATAGATAGATAGATAGATAGATAGATAGATAGATAGATAGATAGATAGATAGATAGATAGATAGAATGACAGAACAATATATATAGATAGATAGATGACAGACAGAATGATAGAACGATAGAACAACAGAATGATAGATAGATAGATAGATAGATAGATAGATAGATAGATAGATAGATAGATAGATAGATAGATAGATAGATAGATAGATAGAACGACAGAATGATAGATAGATAGATAGATAGATAGATAGATAGATAGATAGATAGATAGATAGATAGATAGATAGATAGATAGATAGATAGAAAGATAGAATGATAGATAGATAGATAGATAGATAGATAGATAGATAGATAGATAGATAGATAGATAGATAGATAGATAGATAGATAGATAGACTCTTAAAAATGCTGGGTTAAAAACAACCCAAGTTGGGTTGAAAATGGATAAACCCAGCAATTGGATTGTTTTAACCCAGCGGTTGTCCATTTTCAACCCAACTTGGGTTGTTTTTAACCCAGCATTTTTAAGAGTGTAGATAGATAGATAGATAGATAGATAGATAGATAGATAGATAGATAGATAGATAGATAGATAGATAGATAGATAGATAGATAGATAGATAGATAGATAGATAGATAGAACGACAGAATGATAGATAGATAGATAGATAGATAGATAGATAGATAGATAGATAGATAGATAGATAGATAGATAGATAGAACGACAGAACAATATATATAGATAGATAGATGACAGACAGAATGATAGAACGATAGAACAACAGAATGATAGATAGATAGATAGATAGATAGATAGATAGATAGATAGATAGATAGATAGATAGATAGATAGATAGATAGATAGAACGACAGAATGATAGATAGATAGATAGATAGATAGATAGATAGATAGATAGATAGATAGATAGATAGATAGATAGATAGATAGATAGATAGATAGATAGAACAATATATATAGATAGATAGATGACAGACAGAATGATAGAACGATAGAACAACAGAATGATAGATAGATAGATAGATAGATAGATAGATAGATAGATAGATAGATAGATAGATAGATAGATAGATAGATAGATAGATAGATAGAACGACAGAATGATAGATAGATAGATAGATAGATAGATAGATAGATAGATAGATAGATAGATAGATAGATAGATAGATAGATAGAACAATATATATAGATAGATAGATGACAGACAGAATGATAGAACGATAGAACAACAGAATGATAGATAGATAGATAGATAGATAGATAGATAGATAGATAGATAGATAGATAGATAGATAGATAGATAGATAGATAGATAGATAGAACGACAGAATGATAGATAGATAGATAGATAGATAGATAGATAGATAGATAGATAGATAGATAGACAGATAGACAGAACAATATATATAGATAGATAGATGACAGACAGAATGATAGAACGATAGAACAACAGAATGATAGATAGATAGATAGATAGATAGATAGATAGATAGATAGATAGATAGATAGATAGATAGATAGATAGATAGATAGATAGATAGATAGATAGATAGAACGACAGATAGATAGATAGATAGATAGATAGATAGATAGATAGATAGATAGATAGATAGATAGATAGATAGATAGATAGATAGATAGATAGATAGATAGATAGATAGATAGATAGATAGATAGATAGACTCTTAAAAATGCTGGGTTAAAAACAACCCAAGTTGGGTTGAAAATGGATAAACCCAGCAATTGGATTGTTTTAACCCAGCGGTTGTCCATTTTCAACCCAACTTGGGTTGTTTTTAACCCAGCATTTTTAAGAGTGTAGATAGATAGATAGATAGATAGATAGATAGATAGATAGATAGATAGATAGATAGATAGATAGATAGATAGATAGATAGAACAATATACACTCACCTAAAGGATTATTAGGAACACCATACTAATACTGTGTTTGACCCCCTTTCGCCTTCAGAACTGCCTTAATTCTACGTGGCATTGATTCAACAAGGTGCTGAAAGCATTCTTTAGAAATGTTGGCCCATATTGATAGGATAGCATCTTGCAGTTGATGGAGATTTGTGGGATGCACATCCAGGGCACGAAGCTCCCGTTCCACCACATCCCAAAGATGCTCTATTGGGTTGAGATCTGGTGACTGTGGGGGCCATTTTAGTACAGTGAACTCATTGTCATGTTCAAGAAACCAATTTGAAATGATTCGAGCTTTGTGACATGGTGCATTATCCTGCTGGAAGTAGCCATCAGAGGATGGGTACATGGTGGTCATAAAGCGATGGACATGGTCAGAAACAATGCTCAGGTAGGCCGTGGCATTTAAACGATGCCCAATTGGCACTAAGGGGCCTAAAGTGTGCCAAGAAAACATCCCCCACACCATTACACCACCACCACCAGCCTGCACAGTGGTAACAAGGCATGATGGATCCATGTTCTCATTCTGTTTACGCCAAATTCTGACTCTACCATCTGAATGTCTCAACAGAAATCGAGACTCATCAGACCAGGCAACATTTTTCCAGTCTTCAACTGTCCAATTTTGGTGAGCTCGTGCAAATTGTAGCCTCTTTTTCCTATTTGTAGTGGAGATGAGTGGTACCCGGTGGGGTCTTCTGCTGTTGTAGCCCATCCGCCTCAAGGTTGTGCGTGTTGTGGCTTCACAAATGCTTTGCTGCATACCTCGGTTGTAACGAGTGGTTATTTCAGTCAAAGTTGCTCTTCTATCAGCTTGAATCAGTCGGCCCATTCTCCTCTGACCTCTAGCATCAACAAGGCATTTTCGCCCACAGGACTGCCGCATACTGGATGTTTTTCCCTTTTCACACCATTCTTTGTAAACTCTAGAAATGGTTGTGCGTGAAAATCCCAGTAACTGAGCAGATTGTGAAATACTCAGACCGGCCCGTCTGGCACCAACAACCATGCCACGCTCAAAATTGCTTAAATCACCTTTCTTTCCCATTCTGACATTCAGTTTGGAGTTCAGGAGATTGTCTTGACCAGGACCACACCCCTAAATGCATTGAAGCAACTGCCATGTGATTGGTTGATTAGATAATTGCATTAATGAGAAATTGAACAGGTGTTCCTAATAATCCTTTAGGTGAGTGTATATAGATAGATAGATGACAGACAGAATGATAGAACGATAGAACAACAGAATGATAGATAGATAGATAGATAGATAGATAGATAGAACGACAGAATGATAGATAGATAGATAGATAGATAGATAGATAGATAGATAGATAGATAGATAGATAGATAGATAGAACGACAGAACAATATATATAGATAGATAGATGACAGACAGAATGATAGAACGATAGAACAACAGATAGATAGATAGATAGATAGATAGATAGATAGATAGATAGATAGATAGATAGATAGATAGATAGATAGATAGATAGATAGATAGAACGACAGAATGATAGATAGATAGATAGATAGATAGATAGATAGATAGATAGATAGATAGATAGATAGATAGATAGATAGATAGATAGATAGATAGATAGATAGATAGATAGATAGATAGACTCTTAAAAATGCTGGGTTAAAAACAACCCAAGTTGGGTTGAAAATGGATAAACCCAGCAATTGGATTGTTTTAACCCAGCGGTTGTCCATTTTCAACCCAACTTGGGTTGTTTTTAACCCAGCATTTTTAAGAGTGTAGATAGATAGATAGATAGATAGATAGATAGATAGATAGATAGATAGATAGATAGATAGATAGATAGATAGATAGATAGATAGATAGATAGATAGATAGATAAATAGAATGATAGAACAATAGATAGATGACACAGAACAATAGAACGAAAGATAGAACGACAGAATGATAGATAGAATGATAGATAGCGATCTATCTTTTTAAAAGCAACATTTTATGGAATTGAACTCCATAAACTATTCCAGAACTATTTTTGTTAATATTTTGAATTTGATTTTATTTTTATATTTTCTGTTTTCATGGAAATTTTAGTTAAAGTTTTAGTAATTGTGTGCTTTTGCCATTTTTATTGGTTATCACAGATATGACATCCAGCCAACAGAATCATAAAGTTTATCATACTGTATACTTTTAGTATATTAGACAATGTAGGCTTATGTTTCCCAAATAAAATCATAATTGGCAATAACAAATCAACTGAACTGGGGTTAAAGGGACCTTTTTTTTTCTAAACAACATAATCTTTAAAAAAAAAAAAAAACATCTTAATATGAAATCACATATCAACATATTTTTGGAACAAGGCTCTTGGATGGAAAGGAAAACAAATTTCATCTATTATAGCTGATCCACCTGCACACAATCTCACTGACGTCATCCAGCATGTGCACAGCAGAACTCTACGCAGTACACACACATTCTTGCCGTCACGCGGAGGACCAACACAGTGCACACAGAACCGTTTGAACGGAAGAACAGAAAACTCTTGCTTTTACTGACAAATTTTAACTTACCTTTTAATCAGAAAGTTCGCCATGTCGGTGAATTACGCCGCGGGACTTTCTCCATATGCGGATAAAGGCATCTGCGGCCTCCCGGAGGTGATGTTTACATCTGTTGCTGTTAGCCGGCTAGCTAGAATTAGCTTAATTTAGTGCACACTGCCGTCAAATTTGCTGTTTTGCTTTCTGAAACGTACTATTATCCTGCATCGAAAGCTGTTTCGGTCTCTGTAGACACACGTGGGTATGACCATTGTATGCTTCATAACTTCGTGGGCTACCAGATAATACTGAACAAAAACATTCAGCAGTTACTGAATTAGTTGTCATAGTAATAATAAAAAAGATCGAGTGTTACTTTGATTTTACCACAGTGAAGGGGAAACGGTATTAAAATGATAAAAGTCACCTGTGGTCAATGAATAATTGATTTTGCTTTTAATAATTATCCGTTCACTAGCCCAACTGTACGGCTGCTTATGGTTGCCAAGCAACATAGCGCTTAATGTCAAGTGAGCTATTATCGAATTATATATATGTATATATGTATGCATACTTTTTATAAATACATGATAAATACATAAAAGTGATAACTAAAAAGAAATCCTCCTGAGAACCAGGAAAAAAAGTGATTCTTAACTATGTTATGTAAGATATAACAGAACGATTTGATATATAATTTTGCTTTATGCAATATGTGTATAAAATGGCAATAAGCGGGTTTTCCCATTATATACAATGTATCTCAATGTATCTATATATAATGTATCTCAATGTATACATTGTATCTAATTTGCATATTAATGTGTTCTTGGGGCAAAATGTAATGAAAAAAGAAGTTTAATAATGGGAGTAGTAATTGGCAAGAGTTTCATAATAATATCTAATATTTCATAAAAATATTGAAACATAGTTTCTTTCGCTATTCACTTGTGTCTCACAGAATGCCTGATAAACATGCTTTAAGTTCCGGTGTCCTCTACAGTGGAAATCGATGTCCTGTAACAGAAAGTCATATTTTGATTTGAAACCCCATAACATTTTCCTGAGATGTTGATTTATGACAAACAATTAAAGAATTAGTCATACATATTTCCATAAGAGTGTTAAATTTGATCACTAAATTAATGTCAGTCATTTTTAAAGCCCAAGGAGAGGCAGTTACCATTGTGAAACTTCCAAACATTTGGTATCTCTGAAAAGCTCTGAATGTGCTCTTTAAAATTGTGACATGTATGATGTCAGAGAAATTCACTAAAATGTAATGTCCACTACAGAGGACAAAAGTTTATTCCTGGTCCCAGGAGGATATAATGATGTATATAAAATGTATGTAGGCCTACAGTATAATAGTGCACTATATCATATGACACAATAATTTGAAGCAGTCTATCTACATTTGTTTATGTGACCACTTACTATATGTTACAGCAGCTGGGCCGCAGGTCTCTGACAGTAACACTTCTGTATTTATATGTTTATGTGTGTATGTTTGCAGATGTTTGACAGCCCAGAGGAGTTGAAGACTAAAGTGGAGACACTGGCCCAGTGGATCAAGGAGTCGCAGTACATGGTGGTGCATTCAGGAGCTGGAATCAGCACGTCCACAGGGATCCCAGACTTCAGGTACTCCTCACCACAGAAATGTATATGCCGATGGCACATTCGACTGCTACAGACACGTTGGCGCACCCGCCATCTTGGAATGGTCAGCGTGTCGTCACTCACAGTAAGAATCAATGATGCCACAACATTGCGTAGCTTCTGGTTGTGAAACCGTCAAGATTTAAATTCCTGAAGAAGTGGGATAACCTTTCACACATGCGTCTAACTACGGTTGCATATGTTCAAACCACTCTTGAATGCTCTCGGATCGATTGTTTGACCATTCCAATATGGTGGACGGCTTACGTATAGAGGCCCATAGAAACAGCCACTAATGAGGCATCTATGTTTATACATCTATGCTATGACAAACATGTTTGCATTAATGTTATTTTCAAAAGTGTAAAAACAACAATCTTTTAATGGGATCATAGGTGTTTTTTGTGGGGAAGCTAGAATGTTATTGCTGTTCATCTGTGTTATGATAGAGGGCGCTCAACTGCTCTTTTGAACGCATGTTCAACTGTTGACTGTCAAGCACTAAAATGGACAAAAAAGCACCATAAAAGTAGTCAGTCTCAAATTTTTTGCTTTATATGTCATCTGAAGCCATACAATAGCTTTGTGTATAGTTTTCAGCTATTCACTGAAAATCTTGACTTCTTCATTAGCTTTCAAGTCTTGTTTTATGTACTCAATGCACATAAGAATTGGAGAGGCTACTCACTGCAGAGCCATTACCTCCAGCCCCAACCCCCATTGGAACATGTCAGTGAGTAAATGAGTACAGAATGATAATTTTTAGGTGAACTAACTCTTTAAGAGCAGGGCATGTTTCTTCATAGAGTCGTCATGTAAACTTGAATGTGTTTAGTGTCTCTTTGAAGTCAGGACTAAAATATTTATATAGGTATTCTGCATGTAATGCAATCAACTGAGCTAAAGCCAATGGGCAGTGATGCATTTATGTTTTCCAGCCACATTCCAAATCTGGCAGCCCAGTAGAAGGAAATGGGGATAATCCTGTGGATTTAATCCTTCAGAGATAACCAAAACCATGGTTTTCTTAGCCAGAAATAAAGCTTTTGTTTGTTTCCATATTTCTTTGCATGCTGGTTCAGTTTGTGTGTTTGCTTTTTTTTGTTTACTGTACAGATACAACCCTCTTGTGCATTGGTAATGAAAAAAAGCCCTGAACTCCCACATTAATATGACCTGGCCTCAAAGTAGATCGAATTAGTGTGTGTTAAGAAAGACTGACATGTTATACTTCTCCGCCAGAATCACAGTAAACCACTAGAGGGAAATATGACGTTTTAGTACCAATAATAGCCGACACTCTCATTCAAATCTTAGGCTGTGGCAGTATATACTGCATACAGCTCACAGTTTTTTTAGAATGTGAAGCAGTAATATCCAACAATGAATGTTTTAATTTTTTGTATACTCCACATTTAGTCAAACGTAGTAGGTCATCCAGGTATTCAATATTGCATAAAAAAAAAAATCCAACTTCAATTTTGTCTGACAAACTCTATTTCAAATGTTGATTGAACTATCAAATGTAGAAAAAGAGGACATTAAATAAGGAATTAAAGTCATCTTTTAAGACCATTTAGTATGTGAAACTCATATATTAAACGGCAAGAACTTAATGTGAAGTTTGCTGTGAGGGTCGAACTAACTGATTCACTCAAAGAATTTGTGTTTTTGGTCAAAGCATGATGACAACTATTTGTTATTCAGAATTAATAACAATTAAGGAATAAATTAAGGAATTAATAATTGAGGAACTTTACACACTTCTTGAACCAAGCTGAATCAGCACTAAACTAATTTCAGCTGAACAATGACACTTTTGTTGTTTTGGAGCTGCTTTACAGCAGAATTTAATTCTGTTTGCATCATTGATCATTATTTTCCTGTTTATCACTGTTAAGCTGCTTTGACACAATCTGTATTGTAAAAAGCGCTATATAAATAAAGGTGACTTGACTTAAAGGTAGGGTAGGCAATAGCCTGGATGTCAGCCGAACTTAGCCCCGCCCACAACATTTGAGGCCGGGAAGTTCAGTCTGGACTTGATCCGTTGTGGAGCAACTATGCTCGAACCAGAGCTGTTTGGACCAATCAAATTGTCAGGGCAGGTTTTATACGATGATGGACAGATGATCAACAGTAACGTAATCATCCACGTCACCAAAGAGCGCTTGGGTTGAATTCGTTCTAATCCTAAACGGAGAACTTGTTCGTATATGCATTCACCTTTACTATTTCTCTCAAAAAGGATGATCGTGTTGGTAAGTACTCCGTGTATCCTTAAATTCTTTTCACAACACCGGCAAAGATTGTTTACACTCATCTTCTTCTTCTTCTACTTCTTCCAGCGTGCGTGCAGTTGAGTTCTGTTGACAACTATGCGTTGCTCAACATACATCACTTACTCCGTTGCTCTGATTGGTTGTAGGTCTATCCAATTGAGTGCAGAGGCATTTTCTTTCCTGGTTCAGTTGAAACCCGCCTCATAATCACAGCCCAATGGAGCAGTATCATACTCATATTCTGACTAGAATCTGAGTATGACGACGTCAGGCTAGGTAGGCAGTGCTTTTAAAGGGGTCATGAACTGGCTTTTTAATTTTTTTATACTGTTGTCTGAGGTCAATTTATGACGTTCGCATGGTTTTTACATTCAAAAACATCATAATGAATAAGTAATAGGCTATTTTCTATCCTGGTTTTGAGCCTAGCTCCTGAAACGCTCGTTTTTTTTATGGGCGTGCCACATTGAAGACTTGGAAGTAAACGCCCACTGCTATGATTGGATAACAGTTTTGCATATTATAATGAGCTTCGGCTCCCCCGTCAGTACATGTGGGGAATTTTGAAAACGTGTGGAAAAACGGAAACCGGAATGATTCGCCCACAGGGCTCGCAAAATGTCTTTATCAAACAAACACAATGATTTATCTCTCATCCACCCACAATTAATTGGAATGTTATTTTTTATTACTTGGCCTGCCCGACCGGTGGATATAACCGTGAACTGTGCATCACTAACACACACACATGCACACACACACAAGCCAAGTACGTAAATCAGCAAAACTTCACTGCAGACAAATCAGCATGCTTAAAACTTCCGCGATTGTATTTTTACTTCAAATAACAAGTCAAGAGAGTGAACAACGCACATCAAGAAAGGAATGTTATTTCACTATTTAAGATAGCCCGTCGGGCAGGCCGGTGATACATTTTGTTAGCCCGACTAGAATACACATTAGCCCCGGGATGTCGGGCTTTGCGAGCCCTGGCCCATACATGTTCAAGTCTGATCCCGAATCGCAGGACAATGAACCAACAACACCTCAAATACAAAGGATACTCCAGCCTGTGACAGCGTGGTAAGTTATGTTTAGTTAGACACATACACATAATCAGTAGATGTCAAACGATCTGTTACATTACATGTGTAACTCTCTCAAAAACTTTTAGCGCGTTTGTACTATTACAGCTCTCAAGGTTTACTTATCGTGAAAAGTGTTGATTATAGCATTATATTTAGATCTATGGCATTATATTTAGGTTGTGGCATGAAAAGTTGCAGTGATGAGCATTGTAGCTGATCACAGACATGTTGAGAGCATGAATGCCGTGATCTCGTCATTGTAACTCGGTTTCTGCAAACTAAGGAATGCTTTAATCATAACTAACAGTGCAAACACAATGTAAATAAGAGATTTGTTGATTATAACGGGAGTTTTGGCACAAGTCCAGAACTCAGTCACTGATAAACTCGCGCTGTTTGATTGACAGCAGCGATTATGAAGGGAGCGTTCTTTGATCGCTTTCTATATATAATTTAATCACAGTTTAAATAACAGATTATTTTCATCCTAGAAACAATGTGAAGTTGACCGTTTAGTCACTAGTTTGATTTACTAACACATCTGACTATACATGAATCATTACTTATCAGAAATCACTGGTCACAGATCAGGCATTAGAATTAACACATTTACTTACATGCTGTGGCATTACTGTCGAGTCCATATCGTAAAAGTCTCTTTGCAAAGCCTGCGCCAAAATTGCGAATGATTTACCAAAGAATCCACAATGAAATGTACCGAATACAAATAAATAATGCTCAACTGAGACATTCACATTGTTGAAAATAAATAAGCACATTCCTAGCATTAGGATCCTTTGGAAGGTAATTATTTGTAGTCCAGTGATCCTGTATCGCTCTTCTAGTCATCTCACTATCACGCCAGTGGGCGGGGCCAAAGCTGTGATGATGAAGTAGGCGTTGATCATCTTCTGCAGAGGCGGTCTTTTACCATCTATAGGCACATTCCACAGCGAGTCATTCTCTGGGCTTGGTTACAATAAAAGCTGTTTTTGGACTAACAAGGAAGTTTTCACTTCTAAAAAAAGTTCAAAACTGATATTTTTATAGTATGATGACCTCTTATATGTCAAAAGCTCAAGTAAAATTTGATTTCTAAGTTCATGACCCCTTTAATAATTGGTCTGATGATAGAACTTTTGTTAAGCGTGTCAGAGAGGTTCTGGGTTCTAATCCACCCTTGTATAGTTTTTTTTTTTCTTCATTAAAACCAAAGATCAGTGATTGTATTTCAAGAGCATGGACACATTTGTGTGCATTTTGTTTTGTGATTTCACCGGAACGAATAGAGAGTCTCCACAACGGCATTGAACGATAGATTGAAACGCTCATTTGTGTGAAGTGCATGAGCGCCAAGAGAAAACTGTTGCCTTCCGCCACTGATTACAGAGACAGTGAGCACTCAGCATGATTTAAAAAAAACAACACATTCCAGCGCCTGATTGCCTCTTATTTAACAAACAAACAAAATTAATGCTTTGCTAGTCAAGTGGATATGTTTCATTTGTATTAGGTACATCCATGCCGTGAGAAAAAATGGTAAGGACAATATCGACCCTGGCAAAAAGTGGTGGGGACATCTCACCCATCCAGCCCGCAAATTACGCCTATGATTATTATTGTAATGTTATGTGCTTTGAGACATGAGGTAATTTAGCGCCATCTCTTGTGACGCTTTTGTTCGCTCCCTGCTGTACGTGTTCATGTGTTTTGAAGGAGGCGTGGCTTTGGAGACGCTCTGAAGGAAGGGTGGGATCTAATGCTTTCAAAGCTAGCTCGCTATTGCTAGCCTCTCTGAAATTTCCTATCCTACCTTTAATAGATTGTTTACCTCTATGTAGTGTTGTTGTTTTTGTTGTTGTTATTTTATTACATTGTAAAAGTTCAAGTCACCATTAAAATTATTATGTTCTCTTCTGTGAAGTTTCTTCCATTTTCAATAAGTATCCAACTTGTTTTGGTGTATAGAAGAAAGGAACTCTATATTACCTTTTCAGTTTGCTTAACAAACTGATACACAAGTTAGACAAATTAATAAAGTTATATTTCACTTTTATGTAATGTTAATGCTCAGCTTAATAGAAGCTTAATAGAAGCTGGATCCACAACTTATATCAGTTATGCTTTGGCATTACAAAGCCAAATCAAAAGAAAAACTAGAAATCATTCATTTCAGTGAACGCTCTGATAACCTTTTACATGTCTGATAAAAATTCATGAAAGAAAAACTGGGCGATAATTCTGGTCTCAGTATTTCCTAAGCTTCCTAAGTTTCTAAATGAAGCCTGCCGCTGTACCTCTAGTGTTTCTTTTCTATCTGATATTGAATCTTCCAGTTTTACACCACATAATTGATCAGCTCTGACTGATGCAAAGATGAGCACCTTTGCTTTATTAAATAATTGATCTACATGCCTTAGTGGGAGCCTACTTAAGGATTGTCTTGCTTACAACTATTTAAGTACTAAGTACTTCTACAAATCAGTAGCAGTTTATGTAATTTGTATGGTCAAGCTGCCATATTATGCATTACATTTGTTTATTTAGCAATATATTCTGTACTCATATTTGGGGACTCTAATTAGGAACATCTGCCTTATATTATACCCCAGAATCAGCAAAGAAGGAATAAGAAACTACTTAATCAACCGTTAAGATTATATTGCACTGTGACATTTAGGACCCCAGTTATCAGTTGCTGTGTCTCATTTCGAAGGCTGCATCCTCCGGAGGTCTCATTTGTCAGCCGTATGAGCTGTAATGACATATGCTGTCGACATATGCGATCTCCTGAGGACTCGGCCTTTAAAATGAAACACAGCTATTGTCATTATGTGTCTTAATGTTTTGTTTGTTTGTTTGTTTGTTTAGTAATTCTCATTAGATACTCATGACTTTTTACAGTAATGTAAAATTGTGTCTGTCCAGATGCAATTTTGCTTTACCAATTAAAGCTGCAGTCCGTGACTCCAAAATAATTTTTTGAGCAAGTACATGACCAGCCATAACCATAACATAACCATAACTTTTTCAAACCTATCTCCTTACCTTAGCCCGATTCACAACGGTAAGCTTGTAATAATGTGTTATAATTTTAGTGGTACTGGTAGCTTTCCGTGGGAAATTCAAGCATGACACCGTTCGTCTTTGCGTCGTTACGTCACGCTGTATACATAAAGGAAGCGTCTGGCTAGTAGGCTATCGCATGTGAGGATGCTGCAGGTGGCGGATCATTTATAGCCTTTTCTCACAGCAGCTGGAATAATTAAATTTATCATTTTGATGGCGAATTGTAATCCAGAAAGGTCCAAACGACAATCATCAGTGACAACTGGAGATTCACCCATAGTCAAAAGCAAAAGATTAGACTGTACAGAAATTGAAATCTACATGTAACGCTAATACACAGTAAATACTCGTAGTCAGACAATGCTGATGTTGTTAACATTAACAATTTGAGAACAAAGTATAACAATAATAATAATTTGCACGGTTTGCTGTGACATGAGCTAAGAGATCGTTAGATTTAATCACTGTTGGTCGCGCGATTTATTGAAATGCTTTTTTTTTTCTTAGTTGGTCAGAACAAAAGTGGCAGACGTGTTACTTACTTGTTCAGATGACATTTTCCGGTGAAAATTCTTATTTTGGTCATACTTCCAAGACGTAGAATCTGTGATTCCGAAGTACAGTATCCACACCGGTGCGGTGAATGAATGACAGCCACACAAACTCCTCAAAACATTAGATTCATCTGCGCTGAGGAGCCGTACCGATGCACAACCCATGTAAAGATGATAATTCAACAAATAACTGCAATTACAGGTTTCAAACAGAGATGGCGACAAAGACGCAAAACTTACGGACTGCAGCTTTAAACGGATAGTTCACCCAAAAATTTACATTTGCCCATGATTTACTCACCCTCAAGTCATCCTAGGTGTATATGACATTCTTCTTTCAGACGAACACAATCGGAGTTATATTAAAAAATGTCCTGACTCTTCCAAGCTGAATGGCTTTTCTGTTTTGAAGTCCATAAAAGTGCATATATCCATCATAAAAGATATCCACATGGCTCCGTGGGGTTAATAAAGGCCTTCTGAAGCGATGCGTTTGTGTAAGAAAAATATCCATATTTAAAACTTTAAAAACTAAAATAACAAGCTTCCGGCAGATGGCCTACGCAAGTCGAAATTAAAAATTTTCAATTTTGGGTGAACTATCCCTTTAACATGTTAAGTTAATTTATATATTGTTTTTTTGTTTTTTACATTACGATAATGAAGATGAGGAGTTGTGCTTAAATGTCACAATGCAAAAAAAATCTTAATGGTTGTAAAATAGCATTAATTTCATATACAAAATATGTATTTATTAATTGTATAGTACTAATGCAAAAAATGTAAATGAGTGAAATATAGCAGGTGTTTTCCATCCAAGCAAAAGACCAAAAGGAGGAAAAAACTTTTTAGAGGATATTGTCTTGAATCCTGTAGACATTGACGGTGGCTTTAGATGTATTACTGCGGTCTCATCTCATTTTGTACTACAGTCTTATTCTCATGTTTATTATGAATGTGTGTGTGTGTGTAGTGCTTTTCCACGCTGCTGATCCAAGCTGACCTCAATTCACTTGGGTTTACTTTCAGATTTGTGTTTGATGTACAAATGTTTAATGTTCCATGAATTTAAGGGTGATTTAATTGGATTCGCCTTCATCTAGTTTGTCATTTTGCTAACACTCTGTGCAGGGGTTTTAATTTTAGAGGATGCTGACGCCATGTTGAGTGACGCCTCTTACATTTATTCTCCTTATTTCACCTTTCCTTTTTTCCCCTCTTTGTCATTATCAGAGGGAATGTATGTGATGTGGTGGGCAGCTGCACTTTTTTCTTCCTGTGTTCTCTTATATGAAATTTTCATAAGAACACCTGTCTATCAAATCTTGATTGACAGACTATTTTTAGAGTTGATGCTTCTATAGGTGCAAATAGGGCTCTGCCTGACTGTCAAGAGCACATATAACACTTAAAGCAATTGTTCGTCTAAAAAAAATGACAATTCTGTCACCATTTATTCACCTCGTGTCATCTGAACCAAATTAGATTTGTGTGTGGAATACAAAAGGAGTTTAATTCCCAAGGGACACTGATGAAATGTGTAGTTTGAATGCATTGTAAGCGTAGACTGTAAGTCATGAATAAAGGCATCTGTTTTTTGCAGCAGTGTTGAGTTATTTAGCGGAATGTTCCCGCCCATGTCTTTTCTTTTTTTTTTAACATCAAAACTAGGTGTAATTAAAAGAAATATATATAGCAAGTTCACTGCAGTTCCAAAATTTCCGATCAGTTTTTAATGTTTTTGAAAAAAGTCAGTAAAAACAGTAATATTTTGAAATACTATTACAATTTAAAATAACTGTTTTCTTTTTGAATATATATATATATATATATATATATATATATATATATATATATATATATATATACACACACAGTTGTGGTCAGAATTATTGGCACCCCTGGTAAATATGATCAAAAATGGCTGTAAAAATAAATCTGCAGTGTTTATCCTTTTGATCTTTTATTTAAAAATGCGCAAAAACCTAACCTTTCATTGAAGTAAAAGAATTGAAAGTGGGGGGTAAATCACATTATGAAATAAATGCTTTTCTCCAAAACATGTTGGCCATAATTATTGGCACTCCTAAATTTTTTTTATGAGTAAAATATCTTTCAAGTATATTTCCATTAATATTTACATTTTTTTTTTTTAGCACACTAGGGTGACTATGAGCATGAAATTGTCTAGCTATGACGTCTTGTTTCACAGGAGTATAAATGTGAGGAAACAGAAAGGCCAAATTCCCTTAATCATCCATCAGAATGAGTAAAACCAAAGAATATAGTTATGATATGCAGCAAAATATTGTTGAGCTTCACAAAATAGAAAGTGGCTGTAAGAAAATAGCTTAAGCATTGAAAATCCCCATTTCCACCATCAGCGCAATAATTAAGAAGTTCCAGTCAACTAAAGATGTTACAAATCTGCCTGGAAGAGTACATGTGTCTATATCGTCCTAATGCATGGTGAGGAGGAGAGTTTGAGTGGACAAAGACTTTCCAAGGATCACAGATGGAGAATTGCAGAGATTAGTTGAGTCTTGGGGTCAGAAAGCCTTTAAAAAAAATCTAACAACCCCTATAAATCACCACAAGTTGTTTGGGAGGGTTTCAAGAAAAATCTTCCATGCTCATCCAAAAACAAACTCCAGCATATTCAGTTGTCAGATACGACTAGGGATGGGTATCGAGAACCGGTTCCAGTTTAGAACCGGTTCCAAATTGCCCAGAACCGGTGATTCGATACCTGAAAATGTTTATTTCAATCCTATCTTTGTTCAGTTGTATTTATTTGTGCAATTGCTAATTTGTTTATTTGTTCTTTTTTTAATTACTGAGTGTTTACTTGTCTTTAATAATGCTTGAAATTTATATTAGGCTTTTTTTTTTTTTTTTTTTTTTTTTTTTGCTATGGTATTTTTAAACCATAGGCAAAAGTTGCTAGCCTGTTGATTTTTGTTCATGGTATTCAGCTACAATGAAATGTTTTGCAATAATAGCCTAATAATAAATGTGAATGATATCTAAGGTTTTTTTTTTTACCCTATTGGAATCTAAATTAGGAATCGATAAGAATCATTAAGCAGAATCGGAATCGGAATTGTTAAAATTCAAATGATACCCAACCCTAGATACGACTGGAACTTCAAAAGGGACCTGGTTCTGTGGTAAGATGAAACTAAAGAAAGAGCTTTTTGGCAGGAAACCCACCAGATGTGTTTGGTCCAAACAGGGATAAAAAGTACCCCATGCCCACGGTTAAATATACTGCTAAATCTTTAATGTTGTGGGCCTATTTTTTTGCTGGAGGTCCTGGACATCTTGTTCAGATACATGGTATCATGGATTCTACCAAATACCAACAGATAAAAAATCCAAACCCGACCGCTTCTGCTAGAAATCTTATAATGGGCCGTGGTTGGATCTTTCATCAGGACAACGATCCAAAACACACATCAAAATCAACACACAAATGTGTCACTGAGCACAAAATGAAGCTTCTGCCATGGTCGTCCCAGTCCCATGACCTGAACCCTATAGAAAATGAGTGGGGTGAACTGAAGAGAAGAAGCACCAACATGGATCTGGGAATCTGAAGGATCTGGAGAGATTCTGTATGAAGGAATGGTCTCTGATCTCTTGTCAGGTGTTCTCCAAACTCATCAGGCGTTATAGAAGAAGACTCAGAGCTGTTATCTTGGCAAAAGGAGGTAGCAAAAAGTATTTAATAAAAGGGTGCCAATAATTATGGCCAACGTGTTTTGGAGAAAAGCATTTATTTCATAATGCGATTGACCCCCCACTTTCAATTGTTTTACTTCAATAAAAGGTTAGATTTTTGCGCATTTAAATAAAAGATCAAAAGGATAAACATTGCAGATTTATTTTTACAGCCATCTTTGATCGTATTTACCAGGGGTGCCAATAATTCTGACCACAACTGCATATAAATGTAATTTTTTCCTTTGATTTTTAGCATCATTACTCCAGTCTTCAGTGTCACATGATTCTTCATAAATTATTCCAATATGCCGATTTGCTGCTCAAGAAACGTTTCTGATTATTATCAGTGTTGAAAACAGTTGTGCTGCTTAACATTTTTGTGAAAACCGTGATACTTTTTTTCAGGTTTCTTTGAATAGCCTGTATGTTTAAAACATAGACTGTAAAAAAAAGATGGACGACGCGCCTTCACTCTCTTCCGTTGAAGCAAGTGAAGCCACCAGTGTCCAAACATGGCGCTGACATCTTGGGTCTCGAGTCTGCGCAGTAGTGAGCCCAAAGTGGAGACGCAATATGAAGGTCCCGCCCACACTCTCGCCTAATCAACAACTTTTTGTGAAATAAACAGTTATGGAAATGTGGAAATTAAAGTTAAAGCTCCAATCTCCTTCCGAAGTTCCCGAAAAATGTCCGTTGGTGCCTCAGTGACAACTTCACTCAGAGAAGCTGTCAATCTCAGCGTCACACCCCCGTTTTTATAGCATCAAATAACTAAAACCAAACTTATTTAAAGAACGAACACTTGAACTTATATCAGTGTGATAAAAACTGCCTAAAATGAAAAAAAACATCTTTGGATAAAATTGTGTATTTTAAAAGTGTAATTTGATTGTTTAGTTTGTCTGTGTCCCATTACATTTAATGGAGAGGGCGGTGTTCATGACCTATACTGCATCTAGCCACCTGGGGGCGATCGAGACGCTTTGGCTTCACTTTTGAGGACTCGTGTGGCACACTTGGTTTAAAAGAAGGGCATTTATTTTAAATATAATTTTTGTAACAATGTAAAGTCTTTTGTCACTTTTTATCAATATAATGCATCCTTGCTGAATAAAAGTGTTCATTTCTTTAAAAAAAAAAAAAAAAAAAAATCATACAGACCCCAAACTGTTGAACGATATATATCAAATCAAATAAAATTAAATCACCTTTATTTATATAGCGCTTTTTACAATGCCAATTGTTTCAAAGCAGCTTCACAGTGGTAACAGGAAAATAATGCAACAGAATTTGATTCAGCTGTACAGCCGCTCTGGTGAAAACGGTGATGTCATCCAGCTCATTTCAATTATCATATAGTGTCAATGCGGGCAGATCAGTAATATAGTTGAAATTTAAGTGTCCCCAACTGAGCAAGCCAAAAGCCAAAGGCGACGGTGGCAAGGAACCAAAACTCCTTCAGGGCCAGAATGGAGAAAAAAACCTTGGGAGAAACCAGGCTCAGTCGGGGTGCCAGTTCTCCTCTGGCCGACGAACAAATAGTGTATGATTATGATTCTGGCAACATTACAGATCAGAAGTCATATTAGATCAATAGATATTCGTAGGATTATTCGAAAGATTATAGTCGTCACGCCGGGGACGGGTTTAATGAGGATGTCGTGTCAATGCGCTATTTACGGGGGGGGTTTAATTGACACGGTCTCTACAGACACTTCAGGAATGCGTTCGTCATGTCCAGGCTAAGGTCCACCATCTGGTCCGGATACGGCCCGGATCCGGCCGACTGCAGTAAACCTCGGGATAAACAGAGAGACTAACATTAGCGTAGATGCCATTCTTCTTATGATGTAACGAGTACATCAGGTGTTATGGGAAGTTTCCCGGTTCCGGCTGACCTAGTTAATGCAGCCTAAAACATGATATGATCATAGTGTGTGTATATATATATATATATATATATATATATATATATATATATATGTGTATATATATATATATATACACAGTGTGGAGAACAAGTATTTGATACACTGCCGATTTTGCAGGTTTTCCTACTTACAAAGCATGTAGAGGTCTGTAATTTTTATCATAGGTACACTTCAACTCTGAGAGACGGAATCTAAAACAAAAATCCAGAAAATCACATTGTATGATTTTTAAATAATTAATTTGCATTTTATTGCATGACATAAGTATTGGATCACCTACCAACCAGTAAGAATTCCGGCTCTCACAGACCTGTTATTTTTTCTTTAAGAAGCCCTCCTGTTCTCCACTCATTACCTGTATTGACTGCACCTGTTTGAACTCGTTACCTGTATAAAAGACACCTATCCACACACTCAATCAAACAGACTCCAACCTCTCCACAATGGCCAAGACCAGAGAGCTGTGTAAGGACATCAGGGATAAAATTGTAGACCTGCACAAGGCTGGGATGGGCTACAGGACAATAGGCAAGCAGCTTGGTGAGAAGGCAGCAACTGTTGGCGCAATTATTAGAAAATGGAAGAAGTTCAAGATGACGGTCAATCTCCCTCGGTCTGGGGCACCATGCAAGATTTCACCTCGTGGGGCATCAATGATCATGAGGAAGGTGAGCCCAGAACTACACGGCAGGACCTGGTCAATGACCTGAAGAGAGCTGGGACCACAGTCTCAAAGAAAACCATTAGTAACACACTACGCCGTCATGAATTAAAATCCTGCAGCGCACGCAAGGTCCCCCTGCTCAAGCCAGCACATGTCCAGGCCCGTCTGAAGTTTGCCAATGACCATCTGGATGATCCAGAGGAGGAATGGGAAAAGGTCATGTGGTCTGATGAGTGGTCTAAACTCCACTCGCCGTGTTTGGAGGAAGAAGAAGGAGGAGTACAACCCCAAGAACACCATCCCAACCGTGAAGCATGGAGGTGAAAACATCATTCTTTGGGGATGCTTTTCTGCAAAGGGGACAGGACGACTGCACCGTATTGAGGGGAGGATGGATGGGGCCATGTATCGCGAGATCTTGGCCAACAACCTCCTTCCCTCAGTAAGAGCATTGAAGATGGGTCGTGGCTGGGTCTTCCAGCATGACAACGACCCGAAACACACAGCCAGGGCAACTAAGGAGTGGCTCCGTAAGAAGCATCTCAAGGTCCTGGAGTGGCCTAGCCAGTCTCCAGACCTGAACCCAATAGAAAATCTTTGGAGGGAGCTGAAAGTCCGTATTGCCCAGCGACAGCCCCGAAACCTGAAGGGTCTGGAGAAGGTCTGTATGGAGGAGTGGGCCAAAATCCCTGCTGCAGTGTGTACAAACCTGGTCAAGAACTACAGGAAACGTATGATCTCTGTAATTGCAAACAAAGGTTTCTGTACCAAATATTAAGTTCTGCTTTTCTGATGTATCAAATACTTATGTCATGCAATAAAATGCTAATTAATTACTTAAAAATCATACGTGATTTTCTGGATTTTTGTTTTAGATTCCGTCACTCACAGTTGAAGAGTACCTATGATAAAAATTACAGACTTCTACATGCTTTGTAAGTGGGCAAACCTGCAAAGTTGGCAGTGTATGTATATGTATGTATGTATGTATGTGTATATACACTCACCTAAAGGATTATTAGGAACACCATACTAATACTGTGTTTGACCCCCTTTCGCCTTCAGAACTGCCTTAATTCTACGTGGCATTGATTCAACAAGGTGCTGAAAGCATTCTTTAGAAATGTTGGCCCATATTGATAGGATAGCATCTTGCAGTTGATGGAGATTTGTGGGATGCACATCCAGGGCACGAAGCTCCCATTCCACCACATCCCAAAGATGCTCTATTGGGTTGAGATCTGGTGACTGTGGGGGCCATTTTAGTACAGTGAACTCATTGTCATGTTCAAGAAACCAATTTGAAATGATTCGAGCTTTGTGACATGGTGCATTATCCTGCTGGAAGTAGCCATCAGAGGATGGGTACATGGTGGTCATAAAGGGATGGACATGGTCAGAAACAATGCTCAGGTAGGCCGTGGCATTTAAACGATGCCCAATTGGCACTAAGGGGCCTAAAGTGTGCCAAGAAAACATCCCCCACACCATTACACCACCACCACCAGCCTGCACAGTGGTAACAAGGCATGATGGATCCATGTTCTCATTCTGTTTACGCCAAATTCTGACTCTACCATCTGAATGTCTCAACAGAAATCGAGACTCATCAGACCAGGCAGCATTTTTCCAGTCTTCAACTGTCCAATTTTGGTGAGCTCGTGCAAATTGTAGCCTCTTTTTCCTATTTGTAGTGGAGATGAGTGGTACCCGGTGGGGTCTTCTGCTGTTGTAGCCCATCCGCCTCAAGGTTGTGCGTGTTGTGGCTTCACAAATGCTTTGCTGCATACCTCGGTTGTAACGAGTGGTTATTTCAGTCAAAGTTGCTCTTCTATCAGCTTGAATCAGTCGGCCCATTCTCCTCTGACCTCTAGCATCAACAAGGCATTTTCGCCCACAGGACTGCCGCATACTGGATGTTTTTCCCTTTTCACACCATTCTTTGTAAACTCTAGAAATGGTTGTGCGTGAAAATCCCAGTAACTGAGCAGATTGTGAAATACTCAGACCGGCCCGTCTGGCACCAACAACCATGCCACGCTCAAAATTGCTTAAATCACCTTTCTTTCCCATTCTGACATTCAGTTTGGAGTTCAGGAGATTGTCTTGACCAGGACCACACCCCTAAATGCATTGAAGCAACTGCCATGTGATTGGTTGATTAGATAATTGCATTAATGAGAAATTGAACAGGTGTTCCTAATAATCCTTTAGGTGAGTGTATATTATATATATATACAAACCCGATTCCAAAAAAGTTGGGACACTGTACAAATTGTGAATAAAAACAGAATGCAATGATGTGGAAGTTTCAAATTTCAATATTTTATTCAGAATACAACATAGATGACATATCAAATGTTTAAACTGAGAAAATGTATAACTTTAAGGGAAAAATAAGTTGATTTTAAATTTCATGGCATCAACACATCTCAAAAAACTTGGGACAAGGCCATGTTTACCACTGTGTGGCATCCCCTCTTCTTTTTATAACAGTCTTCAAACGTCTGGGGACTGAGGAGACAAGTTGCTCAAGTTTAGGAATAGGAATGTTGTCCCATTCTTGTCTAATACAGGCTTCTAGTTGCTCAACTGTCTTAGGTCTTCTTTATCGCATCTTCCTCTTTATGATGCGACAAATGTTTTCTATGGGTGAAAGATCTGGACTGCAGGCTGGCCATTTCAGTACCCGGATCCTTCTTCTACGCAGCCATGATGTTGTAATTGATGCAGTATGTGGTCTGGCATTGTCATGTTGGAAAATGCAAGGTCTTCCCTGAAAGAGACAACGTCTGGATGGGAGCATGTGTTGTTCTAGAACTTGGATATACCTTTCAGCATTGATGGTGCCTTTCCAGATGTGTAAGCTGCCCATGCCACACGCACTCATGCAACCCCATACCATCAGAGATGCAGGCTTCTGAACTGAGCGCTGATAACAACTTGGGTTGTCCTTGTCCTCTTTAGTCCAGATGACATGGCGTCCCAGTTTTCCAAAAAGAACTTCAAATTTTGATTCGTCTGACCACAGAACAGTTTTCCACTTTGCCACAGTCCATTTTAAATGAGCCTTGGCCCAGAGAAAACGCCTGCGCTTCTGGATCATGTTTAGATATGGCTTCTTTTTTGACCTATAGAGTTTTAGCCGGCAACGGCGAATGGCACGGTGGATTGTGTTCACCGACAATGTTTTCTGGAAGTATTCCTGAGCCCATGTTGTGATTTCCATTACAGTAGCATTCCTGTATGTGATGCAGTGCCGTCTAAGGGCCCGAAGATCACGGGCATCCAGTATGGTTTTCCGGCCTTGACCCTTACGCACAGAGATAGATTCAGAGAATCTGGAACATTGGATGATATTATGCACTGTAGATGATGATAACTTCAAATTCTTTGCAATTTTTCTCTGAGAAACTCCTTTCTGATATTGCTCCACTGTTTTTCTCCGCAGCATTGGGGGAATTGGTGATCCTCTGCCCATCTTGACTTCTGAGAGACACTGCCACTCTGAGAGGCTCTTTTTATACCCAATCATGTTGCCAATTGACCTAATAAGTTGCAAATTGGTCCTCCAGCTGTTCCTTATATGTAACTTTTCCGGCCTCTTAACTTTTCCGGCCTCTTATTTCTACCTGTCCCAACTTTTTTGGAATGTGTAGCCCTCATGAAATCCAAAATGAGCCAATATTTGGCATGACATTTCAAAATGTCTCACTTTCAACATTTGATATGTTATCTATATTCTATTGTGAATAAAATATAAGTTAATCGGGTTTGTGTGTATATATATATATATATATATATAGCAGTGCACTAGAATCTCATTTCAATTTCCTAGATTGCATAGCTATATTGCCTCCTGCTCTCAACACCGGCCTGTTTTAGTCAGCTTTGTTGGTGTGCTATGCAGTATTTAATAAGTGGAGAGCTTAGTTGGGACATATGTAGTCTCAGGCTCAGACGGCAAGCCCACGGACTGTTTACTGACCGTTTGCGTATTGCACACACATTCTGAGCTCCATTCTGATTGCCTGGCTTTACGAGTTTTCAAGAGTCAAAGTGCACAGGCTTATATAAATGCACCGGGAAACAAACTTGACAGTCTGCTTTGGGAAGAACTAAACACTGCATTTGTTTAGTTGTTTAGTTTGGGATACTGAATCTTTACAAGACAGTCAAAAGTTTTATTTGAGATACTTAATCCTTGAGCAGACTTGTATATTACTGTATATCCACTTGGTTTTCATCCGATTTCAGATTTACCTGCCCCCTAAATGTCACATTAAGGAAAAGCTAACTGTGTTTGATGCTTTAAATGTCAGTCAGACGCCCTCTTTCTGTCTAAGCGGGTGGTTCTTGGCCAGAATAAGCTGCTGCAGTGTGTACAAGACTTTGATCAGTAGCCTAAAGCCTGGCTAGGACTTATTTAGAGGTTTATACAGTACTTGTAAGAGCTTATCCAAGTTTAGTAAGAACAGAAAACTTTTGATAAGTCAGGCAGGGAAAGCTGTTGCATGTGTGTAACAAGGAAGGCATGAAAAAGCAAACTGGATTTCAGAAGGATTGGCTGTTATGTGTGTATGTGTGTGTTAATGCAAATTCCCAAGTGCACAAGAGCAAGCTTTCTGCCCGCAAGGGCTTGTTTAAGTGAACTTTTGAGTTGTTTCTCTTAGTAACTCCATCTGCAGTCATTAGAAAGCACAGTGGCCTCCTGCTGTTCTCCTTGATAGCTAAAACCCTATCTTTGTCATCTGAGATTTCCAGCAGCTCAGCTCAGCAGCTTTACTGAATCACAGAGAGAGAGGACGATCAGACCGGAGAACAAGGGTTGTGGAAATCCAGAGTCATTTTGTTTTTTCCCCCTCAAGTTCACTTATAGTGTTAGTCAGGGTTTCTTGCAACAAAAACAGCTGGAATGTAGTTATATATAACGGTTTTCAAACCTTAATTCTGGAATAATTTACATTTATGCATTTCGCAGATGCATTTCAAGTTATGGTATTCTATTGGTTTGTTTTATTGATTGACTTAAACCAATGACTTTGGTGTTGCTATTACCATGCAGTAGCGTTCAAACGTTTAGGATCTGTAATATTTTTTTTTATGTTTTTGAAAGAAGTTAAGTATTAAAATAACTGTTCTATTTGAATATATTTATGTAATTTATTCCTGAGATCAAAGCTGAATTTTCAGCATCATTATTCCGGTCTTCAGTGTCACATGATCCTTCAGAAATCATTCTAATATGATGATTTGCTGCTCAAGAAACATTTCTGAGTATTATCAGTGTTGAAAACAGTTAATTTAAGTTGTATTATTGTCTTTACTGTCACTTTTGATCAATTTAATGCATCCTTGCTGAATAAAAGTATTAATTTCTTTAAAAAAAAAACCTTGAATGGTAGCATAGATGCACTTCATAGATTTATGTTTGTGTTCGTCATTGTGCACAGATTTCAGAAGTAGATCTGTTTGCAGTTTTGTTTACATTATAAATGGATTTTTTTTCTGCCATACATTTTAAGTTTCGAAAGTAACAGTATGTTTTCATAGTACATTAAGCTCTAGATTTCAAAAGATCAAGGAAGATTCAGTTTTTTATCATTTCAGTAAGGAGTACAGTCTGTCTGAGCATTGTACTTCTCATTGAGGACAAGAGGCTGTATTTCAACAAAGACATGTTTGTGATCTCTGTGCTGTGATGTCTGTGATTATCAGAGGTCCTAACGGAGTGTGGACGATGGAGGAGAGAGGCGAGACGCCTCACTTTAACACCACGTTCGAAGACGCACGTCCCAGCGTGACTCACATGGCTCTGCTGCAGCTGCAGAGGACGGGACACCTCAAATACCTCATCAGCCAGAACGTAGACGGCCTTCACTTGCGCTCCGGGTTTCCCAGGTAATGGTGGATATTGCACACAAAAATACCAAAAGCTTTCTCAAAAGGTTGCAATCTGATTGGCTGGCTTCATGCAGGACCCACGTCTCTCATACCGCTATGATTAAAGTTTTGACCTCCGTCCTGTGTGTGATGTCAGATGTGTCATGTTGATTAGCTTTTGTTATTTTCCCCTCCTGTAAGTGAACACAATCAGGGTGTCTTGTTCTGGGCAGATGATTTGAAGCTGTTAATGTCAAATTTAGCATATTGATATAATGAACTTCCCGTTATATTCAGGCGGACCTAATTAAAAGCCCTCAGTCTTCATATATAAGTTTTGTATTTGGATCAGGGTTATTAAACTCAAACTACCATAGAAAACCTTCT
Source organism: Coreius guichenoti (assembly GCA_039654105.1). Classification (NCBI taxonomy): domain Eukaryota; kingdom Metazoa; phylum Chordata; class Actinopteri; order Cypriniformes; family Gobionidae; genus Coreius; species Coreius guichenoti. The sequence goes on from CM077175.1 coordinate 4,205,792, forward strand.
AACTATTTGGTGTAAAATAAACGTTAACTGAAATTAAATTAAATGAAATGTAAAAAAAAAAAATCAACTTGTTTTAGTGCAGTTAGTTGCCAAGGCAACTTTTGTCATTTTTTTTCATTTAGTGTTGAAGTTAGATTATGTACTAAAATAACTAATATTAAAACTAAAATTGATTAAAAACTATAGAGTGGATCTAGAAAAATGTTTATGGTGGCATGAGGACTGTGAGAGGTGGCGACACAGAAGAAAGCATCCATGCATAGTTCTGGTGGATTTACGTCTATACTGTTTAAAAATAATTAAATTAATAACAAAATATCAATATCCAGGACACCAAGACACTGCCTCATAAACACATCAACAGACTGTACATGCCTCTTTAGAGTAGGTTCATCATTACTACATAAAGAAGAGTTGTTGTATTAATATTAGATAGGCTACTTTGATGATGTATAAATCACATATTTTAGTGCATTAAGTTGAAGAGCAGCAAAAACTTTTGAATTTGCTAACATTTGCAATAGGGATGTCAATTTACATAAATTCCCATGATCGATAGTTGTTTGAATTCACGATCAATTAATCGATTAATCATTAGCCTTAATACTCCAATATGTGTCTACAGCAGTGGCTTATAGTCAACCGCATGACAGGGTGTGTAAACACTGCTCAAAACGCCATGTTCCTCACCAAATGAATGAAGGGTTTTTAGTCTAAATAAAGGGCTAGTGGGATTGTAAAATGAGTCGATGTGATTTGATCATTTAATAATCAAATATAACAAGTAATACAATGTGTCACCAATGCCTCAGATGCGTGCTGTTCGGAATGTGTGGATGCTAGGGGTGTAACGATACACCTATGCCACGGTTCGGTTCACATCACGGTTTTGGAGCCATGGTTCGGTTCTGTTTGCTGTGGGACAGGGTTCATGGCAGGGCACCAGCAATAATAACACTAGATTCACTTTTAACTTAATAATAACAACAACAACAACAACAATAATTTAACTCATTAACTTTATCTTTATAACTTGGCTTCATGTTTTCTTTAGAGTAGTTAGCATACCTGAGTAAACTAAAATGAAATAAATGCCTCCACTGTAGACTAGTCAGAAATAAACTGGTTTATCTACTCATTTTACCATACATTTATGTTCAATTAAAGTTTAAGTTCTTCAAAAACACCATCATGTCCACATTCTCAGGTGAGAGGCTTGCTCTCTGTGCTGTAACAATGTCCCTTTTATATATATATATATATATATATATATAATGACACACACAAGTAATGTCCCACTTTAGCCTACTTAAACACATAAATTGTATGAATATGACTAATACTGATGAATAAATAGGCCTATAAGGTAAAGCTATTAAATAGTAGTTTTTGTTAATACAATAAAGTAGCCACCACACTAATTTAAAAATATACAAAATAACATAAATTGAAAATAAAGTGGCATTTTGGGGTTATGGAAACAACAGTTACTATGGTGAATACACAATACCAACATATACTGTTAATGAAACATGAAAACTGCTCCTGATGAACAGAATGAACATCATACCTGCATGCAAATCCTTCCCAGCTAACACACGTCGTACCAGTTACATGATTTATTGGTACGTGACTTTTATTTCATGACTTCGGTTCGACATGAGAGTATCGCGGTTCGAACCGTGGGTGGTGTATCGCGTTTTTTCGGTTTGGTTTGAATATCGTTACACCCCTAGTGGATGCGTTTTTCCTGGAAACTAAACCCAATGAATTCACAATGATTTATTAAATTAGTGTTTTCATTAATGTTATGTAATATGACAGGCCCAATAATAGTTGTTATTAGTCGTGCATTGCTGTTTGAGCTGCATAAGCTGAAGATGATCACCAGCACGCTTTACTATCGCGTTAATTCTTAACAAAATGCATCCTATATGAGATAAATCAGATATATATGGGCCTACACAAAATAAACACAATTTTACAACTTACATTTGCACAAAACAAAAGGCTGTGAATACACGCACAAACAGTCCAGATGAAGGTGTAACTCTACCCTATGTTTCTAGCCAAACATAACTCTGGCACGATCGCTTCATTTTTCCTCGTGTCTGCTTTCCGTTACCAGTTGAGCAGCACACACGCTCATCACCCTGCTTAATCGACGATTGATAAGTTTATAGACAATTAATCGATTGACGATTAATCATTAACATCCCTAATTGGCATGCGTTCGGCCAATCAACGTGCACTTACGTCACTGGTAATTTCTATTGTGCTGGGTTAGACCCTACTCTGAAATAGGAGATAATTTAGTCCCCCCAACAGGTTCCTGTACAGTGCATCCGGAAAGTATTCACAGTGCTTCACTTTTTCCACATTTTGTTATGTATTGAACAAAGGCTGTGTATATAATACACATGTACATAATACTTATGTACACATGATTTTTTTTTTGTTGTTGTTTGTTCTTATTTTTAATAAATTTGCAAAGATTTCAAACAAACTTCTTTCATGTTGTCATTATGGGGTATTGTTTGTAGAATTGAGGAAAAAAATAATGAATTTAATCCATTTTGGAATAAGGCTGTAACATAACAAAATGTGGAAAAAGTGAAGCGCTGTGAATACTTTCCGGATGTACTGTAACTAAAATCATTCCCAGTTCCTGTGGTACGGACACACCAAAAAGTGGGTACTTCCGCCAATAGTTAAAACGTTCTTCTGGTGTGAAAACCCCTAATATAAAGAACGGCCAAAATATCAAAGCACTAAGACTTCACCCAGAACACACTAGCAACCATATAGCAACAACCCTGTCTGTCTATCTATATCTCTGTCTATCTATATCTCTGTCTGTCTATATCTCTGTCTGTCTGTCTGTATCTCTGTCTGTCTGTCTGTCTGTCTGTCTGTATCTCTGTCTGTCTGTCTGTCTGTCTATATCTCTGTCTGTCTGTCTATATCTCTGTCTGTCTGTCTATATCTCTGTTTGTCTGTCTTTCTGTCTATCTATATCTCTGTTTGTCTTTCTGTCTATCTATATCTCTGTTTGTCTGTCTGTCTGTCTATCTATATCTCTGTTTGTCTGTCTATCTATCAATATCTCTGTTTGTCTGTCTGTCTGTCTATATCTCTGTTTGTCTGTCTGTCTGTCTGTCTAGATCTCTGTTTGTTTGTCTGTCTGTCTGTCTGTCTGTCTAGATCTCTGTTTGTTTGTCTGTCTGTCTGTCTGTCTAGATCTCTGTTTGTTTGTCTGTCTGTCTGTCTATATCTCTGTTTGTCTGTCTGTCTGTCTATCTAAATCAAATCACCTTTATTTATATAGCGCTTTTTACAATGCCAATTGTTTCAAAGCAGCTTCACAGTGTTAACAGGAAAATAATGCAACAGAATTTGATTCAGCTGTACAGCCGCTCTGGTGAAAACGGTGATGTCATCCAGCTAATTACAATTATCATATAGTGTCATTGTGGGCAGATCAGTAATATAGTTGAAATTTAAGTGTCCCCAACTGAGCAAGCCAAAAGCCAAAGGCGACGGTGGCAAGGAACCAAAACTCCTTCAGGGCCAGAATGGAGAAAAAAACCTTGGGAGAAACCAGGCTCAGTTGGGGTGCCAGTTCTCCTCTGGTCGACGAACAAATAGTGTATGATTATGATTCTGGCAACATTACAGGTCAGAAGTCATATTAGATCAATAGATATATGTCGGATTATTCGAAAGATTGGAGTCGTCATGCTGGGGACGGGTTTATTGAGGATGTCGTGTCGATGCGGCATTTACGGGGGGGGGTTTAATTGACACGGTCTCTACAGACACTTCAGGGATGCGTTCGTCATGTCCAGGCTAAGGTCTACCATCTGGTCCGGATACGGCCCGGATCCGGCCGACTGCAGTAAACCTCGGGATAAACAGAGAGACTAACATTAGCGTAGATGCCATTCTTCTTATGATGTAACGAGTACATCAGGTGTTATGGGAAGTGTTCCCGGTTCTGGCTGACCTAGTTAATGCAGCCTAAAACAATCATTTAACTGATTTGAATAATATAAATTAAAAATGTTTTATGTGTATGCCATAGTAAAGAGATGTGTTTTTAGTCTAGATTTAAACTGACAGAGTGTGTCTGCTTCCCGAACAATGCTAGGAAGACTGTTCCAGAGTTTAGGTGCTAAATAGGAAAAGGATCGACTGCCTGCAGTTGATTTTGATATTCTAGGTATTATCAGCTGGCCAGAATTTTGAGACCGCAGTAGACGTGATGGAGTATAATGCGTTAAGAGCTCGCTCAAGTACTGGGGAGCTAAACCATTTAGTGCTTTGTAAGTAATCAGCAAGATTTTAAAATGTATACGATGTTTAATAGGGAGCCAATGCGGTGTTGCCAGAACCGGGCTAATATGGTCATACTTCCTGGTTCTAGTAAGAACTCGAGCTGCTGCGTTTTGGACAAGCTGCAGTTTATTTATTAAGCGAGCAGGGCAACCACCCAGTAGAGCATTACAATAATCTAGCCTTGAGGTCATGAACGCATGAACTAACTGTTCAGCATTTTGCATTGAAAGCATGTGCTGTAATTTAGATATATTTTTAAGATGGTAGAATGCGGTTTTACAGATGCTAGAAACGTGGCTTTCAAATGAGAGATTGGTATCAAAGAGCACACCCAGGTTCCTTACTGACGACGAGGACTTGACAGAGCAGTCATCAAGTGTTAGACAGTATTCTAGGTTACTACTAGTGTAGTTTTTTTGTCCATTGATTAAAAATTCAGTTTTTTCTGAATTAAGTTGCAGGAAATTACTAGTCATCCAATTTTTTATATCAGCTATGCATTCCGTTAATCTTGTGAATTGGTAAGTTTCCTCAGAGCGTGAAGAAATATAGAGCTGAGTATCGTCAGCATAACAATGAAAACTAACACCATGCTTCCTAATAATATCTCCCAGTGGTAGCATGTACAGGGTGAAAAGCAACGGTCCTAGCACTGAGCCCTGCGGTACTCCATACTGAACTTGTGATCGGTGTGACATCTCTTCATTTACTGCTACAAACTGATAACGGTCAGATAAGTATGATTTAAACCATGCCAATGAAATTCCACTAATGCCAACATAATTTCTGAGTCTATTCAAAAGAATGTTGTGGTCGATAGTATCGAATGCAGCGCTAAATCGAGTAACACTAATAGAGATATACAACCAAGATCGGATGATAAGAGTAAATCATTTGTAACTCTATGAGAGCAGTCTCAGTACTATGATACGGTCTAAATCCTGACTGGAAATCCTCACAGAAACCATTTCTTTCTAAAAGGAGCATAATTGTGAGGACACTGCCTTTTCTAGTATTTTTGACAGAAAGGGTAGATTTGAGATTGGCCTGTAATTGACTAATTCTGTAGGATCAAGTTGCGTTTTTTTTAATAAGTGGTTTAATAATAGCCAACTTAAAAGTTTTCGGTACATATCCTAATGTCAAGGATGAATTAATGATATTAAGAAGAGGATCTATGACCTCTGGAAGCATCTCTTTTAGTAGTTTAATCGGTATAGGGTCGAGCATATATGTTGTTGATTTTGATGATTTAACAAGTTTAGCCAATTCTTCTTCTCCTATAGCAGTGAATGAATGTAATTTTTCCTCAGTGACACTACAATGCACTTTCTGATGTGATACTGTAGTAGACGGCTGCATGGTTATAATTTTTTTTCTTAATATTATCAATCTTACAAGTAAAGAAGTTCATAAAGTCATTACTGCTGTGCTGTTTATAAACATCAGAAGTTGAAGCTTTATCTTTGGTTAATTTAGTCACTGTATCAAATAAATACCTAGGGTTGTGTTTGTTTTCTTGAGAAATAAGCAGATCTAGCAGTTTTTACGGCCTTTCTGTATACAATCATGCTCTCTTTCCACGAAATGCGAAAAACTTCCAGTTTTGTTTCTTCCAGCTGCGCTCCATTTTTCTGGCTGTTGTTTTAAGGGCCCGGGTGTGCTCGTTGTACCACGGCGTTGGACTATTTTCTTTAATCTTCTTTAAGCGCCGGGGAGCAACTGTGTCTAAAGTGCTGGAAAAGAGAGAGTCAGTAGTTTCTGTTGCAACATCGAGTTCCTCTAGGCTATCTAGGATGCTGAGGAGATGAAACTGATGAGGAAGATTATTTACAAAGCAATCTTTAGTTGCAGCAGTGATAGTCCTGCCATATTTGAATATTAGCCGTTTGCTAAATTAAGTGTACATGATACCAGGTAATGATCTGAGATGTCATCGCTCTGCTGCAGAATTTCAATGGTATCAACATTTATTCCATGTGACAGTATTAGGTCTAAAGTATGATTACGGCGATGAGTGGGTCCTGACACGTGTTGCCTTACTCCAATAGAGTTTAGAATGTCTCTAAATGCCAATCCCAATCGAATTCATGCATCTTTTTCATTATCTAGATGAATATTAAAATCACCAACAATTAAGACTTTATCTGCAGCCAGTACTAACTCTGATAGAAAATTAGCAAATTCTCTGGTAAAGTCTGTATGGTGCCCTGGTGGCCTGTATACAGTAGCCAACACAAATGTCAAACGGGATTTATCAATTTCACTACATAACGTTACATAAAGCACCAAAACTTCAACGGAATTATATTTGAATATATCTACCAATATCTGTCTGTCTGTCTGTCTGTCTGCCTGTCTATCTAGATCTCTGTCTGTCTATCTATCTATCTATCTATCTATCTATCTATCTATCTATCTATCTATCTATCTAAATTCAAATTCAAAAATTGCTTTATTGGCATGAATGTAAATACAATATTGCCAAAGCTAGGAATATATGAACATAAATAATAATAAATTATAATAATAAACATCAAAATAATAGAAGGAAATATTACAACATAACTTAAACTTAAATAAAGTGTAACAAATTAGAACATTTGATACCACAGTGTTTTAACATATATACACGCTCATACATACTGAGGGTCACTGTGGTGGACAGTAGGGAAACACACTGAGGTCAGACACAATACACGCATTACACACACATTCACCTGCTGTCTCTCAGGCTGTGGCACATCCACAAATATCTCGCAGCCAGTGCTGCTGTCTGTCCCTCTCCTAATATTATCTTTATTTGTTCTACTTCAGTCATGGCTGTAAAGTTATATATTAATGTATTGAATTTATTTAAGTAGAGGTCTCTTATGGAAATGTATTTGTGACAGTGAAGGAGGAAGTGCGTCTCTGTCTCGATCTCTCCTGTCCTACAGTGAACACACACCCTTTGCTCTCTTGGTAACCAGCTCTTTCTGTGTCTGCCGGTCTCGATGGCCAGACTGTGCTCACTGAGCCTGTACTTGGTCAGGATCCGTCTCTGCTTTGTGTCTCTGACACTCTGTAGATATTCTTCCAATTCATAATTTGACTTTAGAGTTCGATAGAATTGTAATTTACTTTGTGTTTTAGTTTCCTGATCCCAATGTTCCAGATATGTATTTTCAGATTGTTTGATAATTTGGTTTATTTTGATGTTTGCGTGAGAAGCAGTGCTGGTCTGAGACTGGTTAGTGTTAGTAGAGTTAGTCGGGTTAGTAAGTCTCAGAACCAGCTGACTGAGGGGATTTTTTTCGGGGTTCAGTTCTTGGGTTTGTAACGCTTTAAAATGTAGCGATTCTGTGGGATTTGATTTTAGGTGCATCCAGAATTTGAGGGATCTTTTTTGCATATTTATAATTAATGGGAATCGGCCTAATTCTGCCCTACATGCGTTATTGGGTGTTTTTCTTTGTAGTTTTAGAATCATTTTGCAGAATTCTGTGTGTAGGGCTTCTGTTGGATGTCTGTCCCGTCTAGTGTAGCTCTGATCACTGAGTGGACCCCAAACCTCACTTCCATACAGCACTATGGGTTGAAAGTCAAAAGATTTTACACCAGATTGGAATCGGTAATTCAATGGTTTGGAATTTTTTCTTAATGGCATATAGAGCTCGTCGAGCTTTGTCTTTGAGAGCATTCACTGCCATACTGAAACTCCCCGATGCAGTGATGACCAGGCCGAGGTAAGTGTACTGCATCGTGTGCTCTAGGGCGGTGCTGCCTAGGCTGAACTGGTGTCTGTGTTCCTGACATCTGGGCTTTTTCTGAAAGACCATAATGTTGGTCTTTGTGAGGTTCACTGCCAGGGCCCAGTTCTGGCAGTAGATCTCCAGCAGGTCCAGGTGCTGCTGTAGTCCCTGTGCAGTGGGTGACAGCAGCACCAGGTCGTCTGCATACAGCAGGAGCTTGACGTGTTTGTCTTCTAGAGTGAGTCCAGGGCCTGTAGACTGTTCCAACTGCACGGCTAGTTCATTAATGTAAATGTTGAACAGCAATGGACTCAGGCTACAGCCCTGCCGCACTCCTCTCTTCTGGGTGAAGAATTCTGTATGTTTGTTGCCAATTCGTATTGCACATTTGTTGTTCGAATACATTGATTTTATAATGTCATAAACTTTACCGCCTACACCGCTTTGTAAAAGTTTGTAATATAATCCGTTGTGCCAAATAGAATCAAATGCTTTTTTGAAATCGACAAAGCATGCAAATATTTTTCCGTTTTTGGTCTGTTTTACGTGTTTATTAATTAGGGTGTGTAGGGTGTAAATGTGGTCAGTAGTTCTGTGATTTGGAAGGAAGCCAATCTGACTTGGACTCAAGACATTGTGTTCGTTAAGGAAGTTTACAATTCTATTGTTTAAAATACTGCTAAATAACTTCCCCAGATTACTGCTCACACAAATGCCTCTGAAATTATTAGTGTCCAATTTATTTCCACTTTTATGAATTGGGGTAATAAGTCCTTGGCTCCAGATGTCAGGAAAACAGCCTGAACTAAGTACAATGTTGAATAGTTTGAGCACAGCCGTCTGCAGCTCAGGTGTGCTGTGTTTCAGCATTTCACCCAGAATGCTGTCCGGACCACAAGATTTCTTACTTTTTTGGCTTTTGAGTTTGTTTGTCAATTCTTCATGTGTAATTGGGAAGTCAAGTGGATTCTGATTATTAGGGCCCGAGCACTGATGGTGTGAGGACCCTATTGGAATTGCTCAGCCTATTATTATTCTTCTCCCAAATGAATCGCATTTTTGATGGCCTAAACATGCTCGAAAACTCATGAAACTTTGCACACGCGTCAAAAGTGTTGAAAATTTACGTCTGATATGGGTTTCAGAATTAGGCGTGGCAAAATGGCTCGATAGCGCCACCTACAACGTTTCAACGAATTGCCCCTCCCGCTATGTTTCACGTACAGGTATGAAATTCGGGAGACACATGTAACAGCCCAATACCTACAAAAAAGTCTCCTGGTACGAAATCTGAAAACCAACAGGAAGTGAGATATTTTGAATTTTCTTTGCAAAATTGTTGCAAATTTTGCCATTTCCAGACGTTGTACTTTAACGAACTCCTCCTAGAGATTTAATCAGATCATCATCATATTTGCACAGTCTAATCTAAAGGCCTTTGCGACGTTGAATTGCGAAGATCTTGAGTTTTCCCTGGAGGGTGTGTCCGTGGCGGCCTGACAAAGTTCGATGTTTCTCCATAAAACAGGAAGTTGTTGTAACTCGGTCATACAATGTCCGATCTGCCCCAAACTTCACATGTATTATTAGAGTCCTGGCCCGAAGACATCTACACGCCAATATTCAGTTACAGGCATAGCGCCACCTACTGGCAACAGGAAATGGCATGTTTTACACTGTGATTAACTCCTCATAGTGATTTAACCAGATCAACATCATATTTGGTCAGTCTAATCTAAAGGCCTTTGCGACGTTAAATTGTGAAGATCTTGAGTTTTCGCTGAAGGGCGTGTTCGTGGCGGCCTCACAAAATCTGATATTTCGCCATGACACAGGAAGCTGTTGTAAGTCAGGCATACAATGTCCGATCTGCCCCAAACTTCATATGTTTGATAAGAGTCCTGGCCTGAAGACATCTACATATGAGTTTCAGAATTAGGCATGGCAAAATTGCTCGATAGCGCCACCTACAACATTTCAACGAAGTGCCCCTCCCGCTACGTTTCACTTACAGGTGTGAAATTCGGTACACACGTGTAACAGCCCAATACCTACAAAAAAGTCTCCTGGTACGAAATCTGAAAACCAACAGGAAGTGAGATATTTTGAATTTTTTTTTGCAAAATTGTTGCAAATTTTGCCATTTCCAGACACTGTAGTTTAACGAACTCCTAGAGATTTATTCAGATCATCATCATATTTGCACAGTCTAATCTAAAGGCCTTTGTGATGTTAAATTGTGAAGATCTTGAGTTTTCCCCAAAGGGCGTGTCCGTGGCGGCCTGACAAATTTCAATGTTTCGCCATGAAACAGGAAGTTGTTGTAACTCGGACATACAATGTCCGATCTGCCCCAAACTTCACATGTTTTATTAGAGTCCTGGCCTGAAGACATCTACATGCCAATATTCAGTTACAATATTTCGCCACCTGTGGGCAACAGGAAAGACCATGTTTTACACTGTGATGAGTATCCTCATTGAGATTTAACCAGAACAACATCACGTTTGGTCAGTCTAATCTTAAGGCCTTGGTGATGTTAAATTGTGAAGATCTTGAGTTTTCGCTGAAGGGCGTGTCCGTGGCGGCCTGTCAAAATCTGATGTTTCGCCATTACACAGGAAGCTGTTGTAAGTTAGGCATACAATGTCCGATCTGCCCCAAACTTCACATGTTTGATAAGAGTCCTGTCCTGAAGACATCTACATGCCAATGTTAGTTAGTCATAGCGCCACCTGCTGGGAACAGGAAATGGCATGCTTTACACTGTAATTCCCTCCCAGAAACACATTTAAATATGCCATCAAGTCCTAAACATGCTAGAGAAACATTAAATCAAGCAAAGCTTGGTTAAGTGCTAATGTATGCGATTTACGCCACAAAACAGGAAGTTGTTGTAACTCAGGCATACAGTGTCCGATCTGCCCCAAACGTCACATGTTTGATAATAGTCCTGGCCTGCCAATATTCGGTTATAGTCAAAGCGCCACCTGCTGGCAGCAGGAAGTGTGGCATATTGAAGTGACTTTGCCATATTTCTCCTATATTTACCCGCTTAAATGCATGTCGCCCACTATTTGCTGTTTTCCTGAGGCCACCGGGTGGCGGTGCTCCCGGGTGCGAGGGCCCTTTCATCGCTGCTTGCAGCTTTAATTTTTAATTGTGTCTTCATAAGTTTGTAGATTTTGTTTGATCAGATTATAATTCTCATTAAGTTGTTTTGGTGGGATTTCTTTATATAATTTTTCAAAATGCTTTGTCCAAATTTCTCCATCTTGTATTGGTAGGTCTTGTGGTTTTGTTGTGCTCAGATTATTCCACATATCCCAGAACTGATTATGATTGATTGAGTGTTCTATTTCCTGTAAACTTTTGGTCAGATGGTGTTGCTTTTTTACTCTAATTGTGTCTTTGTATTGTTTTAGTTTTGAACAGTATTCAGATCTTATGTCTGTGTTGTTTGGTTCTTTATGTTTCAGATTTGATAATTTTCTAAGTTGTTTTCTTAATGTTTTGCAGTCTGAGTCGAACCATTTTTCATCTTTTGGTGTTTTTTGTATTTTTTTTTTTGCCTTTCTTTTTAAATTCACTTTTATATGCTGCTTTTTTAAATATGTAATTGATTTCATTTGTAGCCAAATTAACACCAATTTTATATCGAATTTTGTAGTAATAAATGTATTTATCAGATTTTTTAGTTCTTCCGAATTGAGGGCTTGAATAATTTTGTCTGGGCTGTCTTGAGCCCATCTGTATCTCTGCTGGACCTGATGCATTTTGCAGGTTTCCAGCCTGTTTTGTTCTGGTATGTTGTGTGTTTTGATATAAATTTTAGTTTGGTTATGGTCAGAAAGCGGAGTTTGCTGTTTGACAGTGAATGCACTGAAGGAGGATGGGTCCATGTCAGTGATGCCATAGTCAACTACACTAGCTCCAAGAGCTGAACAACACGTGAACCTCCCTAAAGAGTCCCCTCTGATCCTGCCGTTAAGTATGTACAGGCCCGAGGCTCGGCAGAGGTGCACTAACTCTCTACCGTTTTTATTCACTGTTTGGTCAAGGTTGTTTCTTGGTGGGAGATTTTTTGTGAGACTCAGGGGGTTGTGGCCAAAAACATATTCATTGCCCTTTGGATCTGTGTTATCCAGTTCAGATCCAGTTCTTGCATTAAAGTCTCCACACAGTAGCACGTTTCCCTGGGCCTGGAAATGGCTGGTTTCTGTGTGGATGTTGTTCATGCATTCCTCATCATGGTAAGGGGAATCCGCTGGGGGAATGTAGATGGCAATTTGGTTGTTTAGTTTTAACCAGCAATGAAACTTTCCAACTGTAATAACAGAAATGTGTTTGGCCAGATCCTCCCTGTACCACACCAGAATTCCTCCCGAGTCTCGTCCACGATGGACTGTACTAAGTTTAACTGAGGGCACAATTATTTCGTAGTAGCCTGAGGGAAAGTAGGTTAGCGCATCATTTCGACACCAGGTTTCAGTTAAGATTATAATATCAGCATCTTTGATATTTTGTCTCAGACTTAGACGACTCGGGATTTTGTTTCAAGACCGGTCAAGACCACAACTGCTGGGATATTACTAAATTGCCGGTGCATTGACTGATTTATTTATTAACATCATTAATGTGATTTGGATGTAAAACTTACTGCTACAGATGCAATCAATAACTTATTTCTAATTTGATTTATTTATTGTGCCGATTCAGAAATTAATTAGGGATTGTGATCAAAAATGTCACAAAAAATTAATACAAATGCTCACAAAATTCAAGATATTGTTGCAAAAATTTTTTGTATGAGATCTGGATTTATAACGTGATATAATTAACCAGTATCACAAGAGCAAGAGAGCTGTTTTCAGAGCTGTTTCTCGACTTGGTCTCGGATTAGGTGGTCTTGACTACAACACTACCTGATAGCACTAAAAATAGTTAATAAAAGCGATGTAAACCGAACTCAGTTTGGTACTGACACACGGACCGATGTCAGACTGGCTGCGGATTCTGTGCACGCTTTTGCCGCCTGTCAACGCTCGCGCGAGCATACCGAATGTGTTCTATTTCTAGGCTTATTGCCCTTGAACGATCAAATACACACATTAATATGCCTATGTCCATATTGACGGTTATGTCTTGAGCAAACAAGTTTGGGACGTGTGTCAGTATCTCCTTTTTACTGTAGGTCTTAAAGTGAAAACAACCTAATGTAGCCTATACCCGCTCCTGTCTGTCGTTAATATTAATCAAACAACAACAATAATGGGAAAAGTATTTAAACTTAAAGCAGTGTTTGTATCTGTATCTTTGTTGTATTATTTGTCCTATTGTCATTTGTTCTTAAAAAGTTCTTATTTTATTACTGACCGTTTACTTGATTACTTAATTACTTAAGAACGTTTTCTTATATTAAGTAATTGCTTATTGCTGTTGTTTACTTGTAAGATTTTGGTCATATTTCCCACCCTAAGCGATCATGTTATTAAAGCTAGATAGCACTGGACTAGCCTTTTTTTGTAAGATACCAAACAAGATTTATGCATTTTGTTAGTTTTATTGTCATGTGTGACTATTGTCCATGTAACACAATAATATGGTAAATGTGGCATCCTAATTATGAAAAAAAAAAAAAAAAAAAATACGGCAAATTTCGGGAAATTACCATCACAAAATCATTTTGTCAAAGTCATGACAAAGTAATTCTCAAAAATCACCTATATATATATATATATATATAGTGAAATCCTGGTGGGATTGAGCTATGGGGAAGTGCAAGTTTATTGATACTTTGTTCAATTTGAATAAATTAATTTTGTGATTCTGCATTTCCTTTGTACGTTTTTTTATTGCGTGATATAGGCTAGGTCTTAAATTTTATTCATAATGGTCTTAAAAAGGTCTTAAAAAGTCTTAAATTTTACTTGGTAAAACCTGCAGAAACCCTGTAATAGCTCCATTCTCTCATTATGAATTTGGATTGATTTCTCATTCTTCTGGTCTTACTGGGTTTGTTTATTTCTCTCTGTATCTGCTAGGGATCGATTGTCGGAGCTGCACGGGAACATGTTTGTTGAAGAATGTGAGAAGTGTGGCAAGTATGTAATCAATCTCTCTCTGAACATGTTAATGAAGTCTGTCTGCACAGTGCCAAGAATAGTGCCAAGAACTTCTAATGTTGTTTGATAAATGCTTTACAAGCAGAAGACATTCAGAACGGTTTTAAACGCGTTGCTGTGTTACTGGTCGCTAAGGGCAGATAATGATGTAAAAAAAAAAAAAAAACTCATTTATTTGACCAGCAGCATATACAGTCAACATTTTCTCACATTGTCAGTTTATTCGCTATAGTTTAGAAAATGGTAATAAAATATGACAAGAACTCAGAATTAAACTGTCAGAACAAATTCATCTTGATAATGTCAGATAACTTTAATAGAAAGGTATGTAATGGATTACAATCAACCAATCAGCTGTCAGCTGTTAAATTTAAGTACACAATTAGATAATACCAATTTAGGTCAGCCAATGACCAAGCAATGCTTCATTTTGTTCAGTCTGTGGTGTAAAATGTTGCATAAGTGTCTGAATAATTTTGGTCCCAAATTTTTATCAATTTTACTGGTAGTCCACTGTATGAAGAATTTTTTGGGTATAATATGTCACAGCTTACTTTATTTTGCTATCTTCACTTGCATAAATGAACTACAATGTAATGCACCCACTAGTAAAAAATTATATCTAGTGTCTGAATAATTTTTGGTTTGACTGTAGTAGCAGAAACGGCTTTCACAGGGTTTTTTTTAAGGCCAAGTAAAGAAAATTTAAGGAATAAATGAAAGGGAACACAATATGTCAATATGTCCTTTAAATGTAAATGTCTAGAGTTGTATTAGCAACACTTCACGGTTTAAAAATACAACTTTCAACAAATGTCCATTACTTTTTCATTCATTGTACAAAAAAATATCTTGAATGATAGATATTTGTATTGGAAAACAGGACAAAAATACTGAGGAAGATACTTGTTTTTTGCACTGCATACAACATTTAATGCCATCACTTTCTGAATGTAAGACTTTTTTTAAGACTGGCAGAAACCCTATTTCATCTGAACTTCAGCTTGTTTTAACAAATAGTTTAAATTTATTTTTAAAGTGTGTACTTTTGTATGTTAAAGTACTTTCTCTCATCCCAGTTTATAGCAATATTCCAAGTTCATTATCATCATTCAAATTAAGCTCAATCGACACCATTTGTGGTTCATTACCACAAAAAAATATTTTTGAGGCACTTACAATGAAAGTGAATGCGGCCAATCTGTAAACATTAAAATACTCTCTTTAAACAGTACAGCCACAAGACAAACCAAATGTTTCTGTCACTGCCACAGCGATAAGCACTTGTGCCCTGGGCTGTTTCAGGCAATATGTTCGGGACACAGTAATCGGAGTGATGGGTCTGAAGCCAACCGGACGCTACTGCGATGTCACACGTTCCAGAGGACTCCGATCTTGCAGGTGATTGCACCATTTTAAAGGAATGGACCAGATAAGGTCCATCACGGTTTTCCATGATGGTGGGAACCCAAAATGTCACTGACTATGCACTCACATATCTATTCTGTGTGTGTATTACTGTGAACGTCTGGGTTCCCACCATCAATCCAATTTGTCCTAAACATGAGACATGCTTTATATTACAGGCTTTTTAAATAACTCATAAGATAGTTAACGTGTATAGTTTAGTGCTCTGACAGATACTTGTGCCGTTTAATGCGCTTTTGATATGGTGTTTTCTACAGTGCATAACTTACATTTTACAGGTATATTCTCCATCTGTAAATGTTAGAAAGTCATGCAAATATTTCTATTTTGCGTGTCAGGAGTGGACAAGCCTGCAAGCGAGTCTCCGCTAAACTTCACAGACTTCAGTGAACAAGCGCCGCCAAACAGACGGAGCGCAATAGAATAAGCCACAATAATTCTGACTAAAATATACACTATATTGCCAAAAGTATTGGGACACCTGTCCAAATCATTGAATGGACGAGTCTGGGTTTGGCGGTTGCCAGGAGAACGGTACTTGCCTGACTGCATTGTGCCAAGTGTAAAGTTTGGTGGACGGGGGATTATGGTGTGGGGTTGTTTTTCAGGGGTTGGGCTTGGCCCCTTAGTTCCAGTGAAAGGAACTCTTAATGCTTCAGCATACCAAGACATTTTGGACAATTTCATGCTCCCAACTTTGTGGGAACAGTTTGGGGATGGCCCCTTCCTGTTCCAACATGACAGCGCACCAGTGCACAAAGCAAGGTCCATAAAGACATGGATGAGCGAGTTTGGTGTGGAGGAACTTGACTGGCCTGCACAGTCCTGACCTCAACCCGATAGAACACCTTTGGGATGAATTAGAGCGGAGACTGCGAGCCAGGCCTTCTTGTTCAACATCAGTGCCTGACCTAACAAATGTGCTTCTAGAAGAATGGTCAAAAATTCCCATAAACACACTCCTAAATCTTGTGGAAAGCCTTCCCAGAAGAGTTGCAGAAGCTGTTATAGCTGCAAAGGGTGGGCCAACTCCATATTAAACCCTACGGATAAAGAATGGGATGTCATTAAAGTGCATGTATTGGCAGGTGTCCCAAAACTTTTGGCAATATAGTGTATGTTGTAGGACATTAAATGTGCCACATGTAGAATTTTAAACCTTTTTTTTTGCACATAATATATAGCATTAGCTTAAATGGTTACAGTCACTATATTTGTTTTCATAGCCTTCCATATGAACATCTTGTTGGACAACTAATGTGAAATAGCATTTTTTTAACTCTTTCCCCACCATTGACGGAATTTTCCAGCTTTCCATGTTTTCGCTGTTATACAGTAGGGGGTGTTATTACGCATCTTCTGAAAGAGTACAGAATCTCCTGATCAAAACACAAGCGAAGAAGATGCAGAAACAAGCAATAGCATATGTAAGCATATGTAAAATTACGCGATCATCAACATTGAACAGCATATAAATCTAAACTGCCTAATGTTACTGAATGAAATGTCGACCCAGGATGAGCTATAGGATTGTGCAAGCATTAGGGGTGTTGATGGACTCCATCTACTCCATCTGCTTTTTGATCATCATTGTGAAGCCGATCCAGAACAGGAAAAAACACGATTTTCTCAGATTTTTGCTCAAAATGTTGCTTTTTTTTTTATGAAACTTACCCACATTCAAATGTTGATTTAAAAAAAAGCATGAAGCTAGAATAAAAAAGTTTTTTTGTTTAAAAGCAGAGGGTCTGTTCTTTCTGGGGGCCATGAAACTTTTGTGAAAATTATCAAAAATGCTGATGGTGGCTGGCAACTAGGGGAACTCGGGGAAAAGTAAAAAAAAATATATATATATTTTTTTATTCTTCAAATAGAAAAAAGTAGAAAGTACAGAGATGTATACTGTATTTCGGCGTTCAGCCAAAAAGTACAGAGATATGTTTTTTTTTTTTGGCCATATCGTCCAGCCCTAGTTTGTACCGAGGGGCCTCAGGGGCCCTAGTTGTCAGCTCACACAGTTTGCTCCAAGGGAGCTGGTCAGTTTTCATTGGCAGTCTCTGTGTGCCTGTGACTTTAAAGGCCCCTGGCAGCTGAGGTCCTCGGTCACCGGCCCCACCGCTTCATAATCAAGGTTTGATACTGACATTGATGCGCTGCTTTCTTAACTTGACGTGCTATCTTAAAAATGTGTTTGTGGCACATTTTGCCACACTAAAAAAAATGATGAAGCGCACAAAGACATCCATCTGACACGTGTACATAAAACAATTTTAAAATAGCAAGAACGCGTCCTGCACACACACCCCCTCATGTTTCTGTGCTTGTCATGAGCTATTTATTTTGTCTCATCTGTGTGTGTGTTTTCTCTACAGAGGGAAGTTGATCAGCACTATATTGGACTGGGAGGACTCACTGCCTGACAGAGACCTAAATAGAGCTGACGAGGCATGTAGGTAAGGAAGATAAATATCCCGAGACTGAGAATGAATGAGGAAGGTGTGCTCTAACAATACAGAGAGAAGGCCATTATATTTAGGGAATCAAGAGCGGTGTTCATTAAGAACAAGGCAAGCAGTGCTTACGAGACCAAAGTAAAGTTCAGCACATTCGTTTGGTGATTGACAGGTGAATTTAGGAATGTACAATGATACCAAAATACAATGGGGAGAACAAGTATTTGATACACTGCCGATTTTGCAGGTTTGCCCACTTACAAAGCATGTAGAAGTCTGTAATTTTTATCATAGGTACTGTTCAACTGTGAGTGACGGAATCTAAAACAAAAATCCAGAAAATCACATTGTATGATTTTTAAGTAATTAATTTGCGTTTTATTGCATGACATAAGTATTTGATACATCAGAAAAGCAGAACTTAATATTTGGTACAGAAACCTTTGTTTGCAATTACAGAGATCATACGTTTCCTGTAGTTCTTGACCAGGTTTGCACACACTGCAGCAGGGATTTTGGCCCACTCCTCCATACAAACCTTCTCCAGATCCTTCATGTTTCGGGGCTGTCGCTGGGCAATACGGACTTTCAGCTCCCTCCAAAGATTTTCTATTGGGTTCAGGTCTGGAGACTGGCTAGGCCACTCCAGGACATTGAGATGCTTCTTATGGAGCCACTTCTTAGTTGCCCTGGCTGTGTGTTTCAGGTCGTTGTCATGCTGGAAGACCCAGCCATGACCCATCTTCAATGCTCTTACTGAGGGAAGGAGGTTGTTGGCCAAGATCTCGCGATACATGGCCCCATCCATCCTCCCCTCAATACGGTGCAGTCGTCCTGTCCCCTTTGCAGAAAAGCATCCCCAAAGAATGATGTTTCCACCTCCATGCTTCACGGTTGGGATGGTGTTCTTGGGGTTGTACTCATCCTTCTTCTTCCTCCAAACACGACGAGTGGAGTTTAGACCAAAAAGCTCTATTTTTGTCTCATCAGACCACATGACCTTCTCCCATTCCTCCTCTGGATCATCCAGATGGTCTTTGGCAAACTTCAGACGGGCCTGGACATACGCTGGCTTGAGCGGGGGGACCTTGCGTGCGCTGCAGGATTTTAATCCATGACGGCGTAGTGTGTTACTAATGGTTTTCTTTGAGACTGTGGTCCCAGCTCTCTTCAGGTCATTGACCAGGTCCTGCCGTGTAGTTCTGGGCTGATCCCTCACCTTCCTCATGATCATTGATGCCCCACGAGGTGAGATCTTGCATGGTGCCCCAGACCGAGGGAGATTGACCGTCATCTTGAACTTCTTCCATTTTCTAATAATTGCGCCAACAGTTGTTGCCTTCTCACCAAGCTGCTTGCCTATTGTCCTGTAGCCCATCCCAGCCTTGTGCAGGTCTACAATTTTATCCCTGATGTCCTTACACAGCTCTCTGGTCTTGGCCATTGTGGAGAGGTTGGAGTCTGTTTGATTGAGTGTGTGGACAGGTGTCTTTTATACAGGTAACGAGTTCAAACAGGTGCAGTTAATACAGGTAATGAGTGGAGAACAGGAGGGCTTCTTTAAGAAAAACTAACAGGTCTGTGAGAATTCTTACTGGTTGGTAGGTGATCAAATACTTATGTCATGCAATAAAATGCAAATTAATTATTTAAAAATCATACAATGAGATTTTCTGGATTTTTGTTTTAGATTCCGTCTCTCACAGTTGAAGTGTACCTATGATATAAATTATAGAGCTCTACATGCTTTGTAAGTGGGCAAACCTGCAAAATCGTAAGTGTATCAAATACTTGTTCTCCCCACTGTAACTGGTTGGTGGAGCTTTAACCCAATTTATGGGGTATTCTCTGGGAATTGTGACAGTGATACTTGCAGTGATTTCACAGCAATATGCAAATTTCTTGATTTTGTGATTGGACTGCAGATGATTTGTGAATAAAGTAAAGAACAATAAATTGAAGTAATTGTTAACAAAACATATTTAAATTGGTTCAAAATTACATATTAAAAATGACAATTCTTATTTATGTTATCGAACATTGTGTTTATTATGAATGATTTATCCATGCACATCATTGGGTGGGTTGCACCAATAAGGATAAATTAAGTTTAGTGTTAATCAAGGATTTGTTGACCTGGGTTTTATTTTAAATCGAGTTGTGTTGCACCACTTAATATTAAGCACAGATTAACAATTCAGGGATTCGAATTCTAACCTGCGATCTAACCTCCATTTATGATTAATTTTCTCCGTCATGATGGATCTGCCATTGTACAGCAACAATGTTAATATTCCATTTCTGTCCAGAAACTTGATTTAGGTTAAGGTATTGCAAAACTAACATGAATTTTGGACTTCATTTATACATTAATTTATATAGCCAAAATGCTACAGTGTGTTCTGGCAGTGATGCATTGTAAACTTGAACTCACTTCCTATACAACGCCCTCGACCATCAACATTTTTTGGAGTGTTGCGATTTCATTTTCGGTTGCAATTATTAGATTAAGTGTATCTGAAAGTGCTACCTTACAAGTATTAAAAGAACTTGGAATCAGAATTCCTTATGAAGTCAATCTTCATTATTGTATCAACAGCAGCAGATCCAGCTTAATCATATTACGATGAACGTCTTGCAGTCTCGACACACAGACACGCGCACACACACACACATACAAAACATCCCACAACACCTGCTGCACATCTTACGTGCGACTGTCCTCTGGGCTTCCTCATGCTTTTAAAATCCACTGGAGTTTGATGGAAAATAAAGTTGACCTTGAATATGTTTTTTCCCTTTTTTTTTTGTGATGCACAATAGTTACAATTTGAGTTCCTCAAGTGATTCATTGAATGTTATTCGTTGGTTCATTTGTTTAGGCTGTCAATAGTTTGCTTAAGGGCATAGGCTGTTTCTCAATTCTAAGAACGCAAAGTACAGACTTGCGTTCTCGTGGAGACCGGTCTTGCCAGGCTACCTTGAAAAACTTGGAAGGACACGAGGAACACATCCTTGTGAGAATTGAGATGTGCTGCGATCTTGTTGCTCAACTGGCCGTCCCAGCATATTATTAGTAAAAGAGTAAAAAAAGGTGCGTTAGCTCAAGCTGTGAGGTAGCTCTGCATAAAGACACAGATACGTGTATGTACAGCTGGCTAATCAGAAGTCTGTAATGTCTGTATAAAAGGTGTTTATTGTGTTTGAACTTGTTCTGAGGATGGCACTCTTGGCATTGCTCAAAGATCTTACTGCACGCGTGCTTTGGCGAGAACGTGCCTGTAGAGAGCATCATGTTTGCTGAGAGTGACGAAAGAAAAGGGTGTGTCTGAAATGCCCTTATATGGACATGGTTTGGGCGTGTATTATGTAAATGACTTACCTCGGGCAGGTGGTCGCTTATTTAGAATACTCCGAATTCATCAACATTAGATCAAGGTTACGAACAAATTCATGTGCATACACCCGTGTTGTAAATTAGGTGGAACATTTTCGTGAGAAGTTCAAATGTGCATATAAATACAAACGCATTTATTAGTGAATGAGACCCATTTTTTTCATAGCATTTTATCTCTTTTTAATTTATCATATGTATTTGTGAAATTGAGTACAGGTAATGTTACTTGCGCTTTGTCAATGTAAAGATTCTTTTTAATATCACTTTATTAAAATTAGGCAAAACAAAACGACAAACGTTTACTTGACAAGCTTTCAAGCTTACTTTGAGAAGTTTAAAGCTTACAGGCTTCCGTACGTCGACCGCCCGCAGCGTCATTTTTAACGGTTCAATTCTCTCAAGTCTGCATTCTTGATATCCAGGACGCGACGAACACATCTGGGTACTTTCATGCGTCCTCTGTACTGGCGTTCTCAAGTATTGGAATTGAACTTCGAAGGTTGATGATGACGTAGTACGAGAACACAAGGACGCAAGATCGCTTAAGAACGCGTACTGAGAAACCGCCAAAGTACTACAAAGCTGCATGTGCCTTCCTGTAATATAACTTTGTTTCCTAGTTTACAAGATCACTCTATTGCATGATTTTAAGAGTGAGATTCATATACAGGGCATCCGGAAAGTATTCACAGCGTTTCACTTTTTCCACATTTTGTTATGTTACAGCCTTATTCCAAAATGGATTAAATTAATTATTTTCCTCAAAATTCTACAAACAATACCCCATAATGACAACATGAAAGAAGTTTGTTTGAAATCTTTGCAAATTTATAAAAAAATAACGGAAAAAAAATCACATAAGTATTCACAGCCTTTGCCATGACGCTCAAAATTGAGCTCTGGTGCATCCTGTTTCCACTGATCATCCTTGAGATGTTTCTACAACTTGATTGGAGTCCACCTGTGGTAAATTCAGTTGATTGGACATGATTTGGAAAGGCACACACCTGTCTATATAAGGTCCCACAGTTAACAGTGCATGTCAGAGCACAAACCAAGCGATGAAGTCCAAGGAATTGTCTGTAGACCTCCGAGACAGGATTGTATCGAGGCACAGATCTGGGGATGGGTACAGAAAAAATTCTGCAGCATTTAACCCTCTGGAGTCTGAGCTGTTTTGGGGCCCTTTAGAAGTTTTGACATGCTCTGACATTTGTGCTTTTTTCAGTTGCTTATAAACACATTAATGGAAAAAGTGTAATACACTGTATTCAGCACAAACTGGGCTACCATAATATGTGAGCAACATGTATGTACATGCTTGTATTTTTGAGAGAATAATGTGTATGCGTAAAACTAAAATTTTTGTTTTAAAATTAAGGCCTCAAAACACACAATAGATATGTGTCCACAAGACTTTAGACTAATGGGTGATGTTGCCTAGAGTTTTTGCTTCAACCTGATGTGAGAATCATTGTGCCTACTTATTTCCACAACACAATATATTGATTTAAATTTTGTAAGACACATTTTCTTTACAAAGGCCGTATGCGAAGAGGCGTGAATGATCATGAATAATGCTGTGATTCACACCTGACAGAACAAAAGAACTCATAATGAACCGCATAATGAGCTGCATAATGAATGAGCCTCAGGTGTGTGACTGAGAGAGCTAAGCAACAGGACAAAGGAAATATATTTTGTTGTAGTTTATTTAGAATGTAGTCAACAAAGGCACATTACAAAGGCCTATTATATTTTAAATTATCAAAAGATTTGACTACACTGCAAAAAATGCTCTTCTATATTTAGTATTTTTTCTTGTTTCCAGTCCAAATATCTAAAAATTCTTAAATCAAGATTCATTTACTAGATTACTAGATAAAATTTTCTATGGGGTAAGAAAAATAATCTTATTTCTGTTTGGGACAGACACAAGAAACAAGATTTCAATCAGAAATTCAAAAGATTATTTTTCTTCCCCATTGGCAGATAATTTTGGATGTTTTAAGCAAACACTCACTTCATTTTGATTTTACTTTCAACAAAACAAGAAAAAATATCTTATGTCATTTTACTTATCTAGTAAATGCATCTTGATTTAAGAATTTGTAGATATTTAGACTAGAAACAAGACAAAAATACTAAATAAGAGCATTTTTTGCAGTGTAGTTTTTCTTTTCTTTTTTTTTTTTCTTTTTTAAATAAGTCTCATGCTAAAAAAAAACAGTAATATTGTGACACTGAACACAGTTCAGTATTCAGTAAATACAAATAACTGAATAATTGGTAATGATGAATGTTATAAGTAAAATATTTGGGATTTAAATGCAATGCAATTATGATTTCAAAGAGTATAGGGTGAATTCAGGTTGATTGGGACACTTTTTCCCCAGTCATTTCAATGGCAAACATTTTCTGAATCATTTGATTTTGTAAACTATCCAATACACACAATACTCAAATATCATTTCAAGCGTTGGTTCATTTATGAGACATGCGTGCAATGCATGATCACGCCAGCGCTAAGGCTATTGTCTGCTATGCTATCTTATTAAATAAGAAACAAATATATTAAAAACATTGATTAAAATTAAGATACAATTTATACAAAACAAAATTCACTTTAAATAAAGGCTTTCTACAAAACAAAACTTAATGAAGTGGTCAAAATAATTTCTGACAAACTCCATGTCTTCTGATATATTGCGCATCAAATGATGTGTCCTTTATTACTCGTGCTGTTCACTTTTCACAATCAACATATATTAAATTAAAAAATACCATTAGGCTATAATATTTAAACATCAATATGAAACAAAATAAGTTTTACTGGTACTATATTTATAGCATCTGAGCAGACATTTGCTAATAAAAGCTGTATTGATGTAACACTAGGCTATTTTACAGTAAACACTTCATAATCTGTCCAAAACAGGCCAAAGAAATCTTGTCTAAACAGTCTTATGTCTATGACATTTTATGTTGCAACAGGATTCATATTTAAACGGTCTTTTTGCGTTTAATATTCACAGAAAACTAACAGAATAAACTTACCTCACAATCAGCGGCTGAATCCGTTGCTCTTAGAAATAAACAGCTTTCATGAGGTAAATTATTCCAGGATTATTCCTCAACGCATCTCAAAACTATGTAGCTAAAGTATAGCACTAAACTTGATGCGTTTATTTGAGTTGATGTGGGCGTTGACTGTGCTCTTGCGTGGATCGGTCAGTATTTGAATCTCAAAAGAACGCGCGCTTCGTGGGCGTGGCGCATTAGTGGATAATGAGACACTCGCGAACGACTGACATCTCTCTCTTTTCAAACAGATTGCATAAACACAGAATATTTGTTATATTATATTTACATTATTTAAAACCTGACATTGCAACATTTCTTTAGACATATGTCTCATGTTTGTGTGACAAGTGTTCACTAAGTTAGAGTTCCTTTTCTGAAGACTTTCTGAATGAACGTCTTTGAGAGAGAGGCTGCAGATTGCGCATCATGTTTGTTTTCTTTATTTTGCAAAAAGCACAACAATCTGTTTTTATTGTGACTGTACACAAAAAAAATAGAAACTTAACATATTATAATGATGTATAACACTTGCCTGAATTATAAAAATCGACAGTTATTTGAGTCTCTTTGGCACTGTTAAGAAAAAAAGCGAGTTGATCACGCCGGCGCGACGGCCGACTCCAGGGGGTTAAGGTCCCAATGAGCACAGTGGCCTCCATCATCTGTAAATGGAAGAAGTTTGGAACCACCAGGACTCTTCCTAGAGCTGGCCGCCCGGCCAAACTGAGCGATCAGGGGAGAAGGGCCTTAGTCAGGGTGGTTACCAAAAACCCGATGGTCACTCTGACAGAGCTCCAGCGTTTCTCTGTGGAAGCCACTCCTCAGTAAAAGGCACATGGCAGCCCATCTGGAGTTTGCCAAAAGGCACCTGAAGGACTCTGACCATGAGAAACAAAATTCTCTGCTCTGATGAAACAAAGATTGAACTCTTTGGCCTGAATGGCAAGCATCATGTCTGGAGGAAACCAGGCACCCCTCATCACCTGGCCAATACCATCCCTACAGTGAAGCATGGTGGTGGCAGCATCATGCTGTGGGGATGTTTCTCAGCGGCAGGAACTGGGAGACTAGTCAGGATCGAGGGAAAGATGAATGCAGCAATGTACAGAGACATCCTTGATGAAAACCTGCTCCCAGAGCGCTCTGGACCTCAGACTAGGGCGAAGGTTCATCTTCCCAACAGGACAATGACCCTAAGCACACAGCCAAGATAACAAAGGAATGGCTTCGGGAGAACTCTGTGAATGTCCTTGAGTGGCCCAGCCAGAGCCCAGACTTGAACCCGATTGAATATCTCTGGAGAGATCTGAAAATGGCTGGGCACCGAAGCTCCCCGTCCAACCTGATGGAGCTTGAGAGGTCCTGCAAAGAAGAATGGGAGAAACTGCCCAAAAATAGGTGTGCCAAGCTTGTAGCATCATACTCAAAAAGACTTGAGGCTGTAATTGGTGCCAAAGGTGCTTCAACAAAGTATCGAGCAAAGGCTGTGAATACTTATGTACTTTAATAAATTTGCAAAGATTTCAAACAAACTTCTTTGACGTTGTCATTATGGGGTATTGTTTGTAGAATTTTGAGGAAAATAATGAATTTAATCCATTTTGGAATAAGGCTGTAACATAACAAAATGTGGAAAAAAATGAAGCACTGTGAATACTTTCCGGATGCACTGTATAAACATTGGAATGTGTGTTATTAATTGTGCTTGCTACTGTAAATAGTGCATACTATTGCTCATACCTGGAATTGGTGAACTTTGCGTAAGTGTGAAGTCTAGTTTGTTTTCGTTTTACTGTTCGATTGGTTTGTCTTTGTTTCTATATTTCATAATGTGATGCAGCTGATTGACAGCTGATGTTTTCTACTGCAGGTCAGGTAGGTACAGTCTTAAGATGCGTTCATATTTACCGTTATTCTGGCATTATTGTGGGCAAAAAAATACAGGCATTTTGACAGGAATCCATGCAATCGGGAATTTCGCATGAGGGCGAAAGATTACCCCTCGCAGATTTCGCAGCGAGTTCAAGTTGGTCAGATTCACTGCACTGACCGACAAATGCTGCTTGGTTTGAAAGTAAGTAATGTGTGAGCTGTGCTTCATACATCACTACAATATTGACAATGGAACTTTTTTGCATGCAAAATTTATTTGAAATGTGACCACACCTTTATAGATTTGTCTTTCAAATGCGTTTTAGGTAAAAGCATGTTTAAGCATATCGGTTTCACAGTGGTGCATGGTATTCTGAGATTGATGGTGTGTTCAGGTACCGATGAGTTTCCTCCGACCACATGAAGAAAACCAATCAAACTCCTACAAGCTCCTGTTCAGACTTAAAGGAGATTCGTAATTCTCACTTTCACTCTTTCAATTTTCTCTCTCATGGTCTGAGGTCACTTGTGGTTTCTTTAGAAGAAAACTTGTATTTTCTTAGCCTACTGCAATAATTTACTTTGAAAGATGTCCGGATTATATTTTTTTGGTCTGGTTTTTCATCCTCCTTTCATCTCCTTTGTCATGCATAGAAACTTCTTAATAGAAAATTAATGGAGCTTTTAGTCAACCAGTATTCATGATCTTGTATGCAGGATAATCAGCTCTTTTATGAATATTTAATTAAATATAAGTATTGTTCTGTTTCTTTTGAAGCTTGTACTTCATAAAGTTAATAATGTTCAGATAAAAAGAGATTTCAGCAATGATAAAAGGCACAAGGTTCTTTAACTATTAGAGCTTTGCTCATGTTTCAGTTCAGGTCAGGTCTGTGAAAATCTTACAGCTTTTTCCTCACTACTGTTGCATTTTGCTATTTGTGTTTGTAATTAAATATTTTCTAAAATGTCAGCATCACAAAAAGACTCGTGACGCAGGCAAAATGGTTCACTAGCCATCCAGCAACTGGCTAGTCAACCGTTTTGACCCATTCCAATTTTCTGTATTAATTTAAATACTATATTTCACCTCAAAATCTTTTTTTTTTTTTTTCATAAAGAAAATGCAGCTTATACTTAAATTTAAGATTTTTTGCATTGTGACATTTTTGATTAGCATGTCTTCATCTAATTCTCATTGCCAAAATGTGTTTTATTTAAAGTAATATAATGTTTTACTGTTTATATACACTTCATTTTTTTTTTCATTCAAAACAACATAATGGCAGTAGTGATGTTATTTTTAACTTAAACTGTTAAAAACTTTTCATTAATTGAAATGAAACTGAAATAAATATAAATATTAGATGAAAACTTTTTTTTTTTTTTTCAGTTATTTGCCAAGGCAACATTTTTTATTTTCATTTCAAGCACTACAGTTATTGAAACTGAACTAAAAATAACACAAATTTAAAAAAAAAAACATTTAAAAATGACAAAAATTTTAACTAACATTAAAAAACTGAAAATATACAAATAAAAGAAAATGTAAAATATTAATAAAAACTATAATCAAATAATATTAATGAAACTGAAAGGTAGTACAAAAAATTGCCCTATTTTTTTGCCCATTACAGTAATGTGAATTTGGTTCTTAATTGTCCTGACAACAGTCCAAAACATCTTAATTCTTTCTTTATGTGAAATATAATTTCTTATTTTTTCTTTTGCCTTTGAGTGTGACCAAGACATGTTCTTTACAGGTTTTGCATATTACATAATAAATGATGATTAATGAAATCAAAGAAACTGTATAGAATCAGTGGATTGTTTGTTATAAATAGTTTATTTGTGGTATAATGAACACTTGAAGGTTATAGAGTTGTGAATTAAGCCTTTTATTGGTCGTAATAAAGCAGGAACAGACCATTAAAAGGACAATCACACTTCCAGAAGCGTGACATTTGTGTGTTCGTTATGACTCACATGGCCTGTGAGAGTACCGACTGAGGCTGAGACAAATGTGAACCTACCTATTCACCAATTCTGAGAAAAGAACAACAGACCCCAGCGGCTGATATTGTGTGTCTCTTCACAGGCGAGCTGACTTGGCCTTGACGTTGGGTACATCTCTTCAAATTAAACCTAGCGGAGACCTTCCTCTTCTAACCAAACGTACTGGAGGGAAGCTGGCTATAGTCAACCTTCAGCCTACAAAACATGTACGTCTCACCAACACTATACCTCAAAATGCACATACAAAAGTTTTGACTATAGTTTTGACAATTTACTATTTTACATGATGTTTTTAGCATATGATGTCTTTTGAAATTAATTGTTAATTTAATAGTTACTGTTCAAAAGTTTGAAGTCAGGAAGAATTTTAAAGAAATTACTACATTTATTCAGCAAGGATGCATTACATTGCTCAAAAGTGACAGTAAAGACATTTATAATGTTACAAAAGATTTCTAATTCAAATAAATGCTGTTCGTTTTGAACAACATGTATCATTGTTTCCACAAAAAATATGAAGCAGCAACTGTTTTCAACATTGATAATAATACATGTTTCTTGAGCAGCAAGTCAGCATATTAGAATGATTTCTGAAGGATCATGTGACACTGAAGACTGGAGTAATGATGCTGAAAATTCAGGAATAAATTACATTTTAAATTATATTCACATAGAAAATGCTTATTTTAAATTGTAATACTATTTCACAATATCACTGTTTTTACTGTATTTTTGATCAAATAAATGCAGCTTTGGTGAGCAGAAGAGACTTCTTTCAAAAACAATCTAACCAATCCCAAACTTTTGAATGGTAGTGTATAAGGATTAATTTCAGTTAATATTCTGCAGACATCAGAGCAGCTCAGTAGGTTTTAAAACAGTCTTTATCTTAGTCCTCACCCACACAAAAGTACGCACGCTTACACAAACACACAGTAGTTTGAAATCTGTCAGCACGTGAGCTCTGAGCACACGGCATCACACACGCTCAGATTAGTGTCCTTCAGAAGCACAGCTGCGCTAAACCCTTTGACCATTCATTCTCATTATTAAAACAATTTTGATTAAGAAGCTTTGCAGCTTTGTATCATAAGTCTGTCGTTTCCTTTCTGATCGCATCATGTGGCTGGAGTATTTTTAATGGATTAATCCTATTAATTTTAAGACGTGTTGTTACCAGCCCATGTTTGAGTCATGTTTGAGGTTATTTTTGCCGATTTACCTCATTGCTTCCAATTCCTGTCAACATCTCAGTTCACAAATTGGATTTATTTTTTATAAATCTTGTTTGAAATTCCAAGTCTGACGTATATACAAAGTGTTATTCCACATGTCAGATTTTTGGGTGGGCGAGTTTATGGTATTATAACTGCGTAACATGTAAAGGAATAGAATTTGACATTTTTTGGGCAGTTTTGTAATGTCGGTAATCTGTCTGTGCCGTGTTTGATTAAAGTGTGTGTTTATTCAAAGTAAATAGTATTGCACACAGACTGGCTGTGTAATGCATTCAAGGAGCACATACACTACCGTTCAAAAGTTTGAAAGAAGTCTCTCTTGCTCACCAAGGCTCCATTTATTTGATCAAAATAACTGTATTGATAACTAATACAGTAAAAAGTGGAATATTATTACAATTTAAAATAACCATTTTCTATTTTAATGTTTTAAAATATAATTTATTCCTGTGATCGAAGCTGAATTTTCAGCATCATTACTCCGGTCTTCAGTGTCACATGATCCTTCAGAAATCATTCTAATATGATGATTTGCTGCTCAAGAAACATTTATGATTATTATTAATGTTGAAAACAGTTGCTGCTTGATATTTTTGTGGAAACGTGATACATTTTTTTTCAGGATATTTTGATGAATACAAAGTATAAAAGAATAGCATTTATTTGAATTAGAAAACTTTTGTAACATACAGGTCTTTACTCTCACTTTTGATCAATTTAATGCATCCTTGCTGAGTAAAAGAATTAATTTCTTTAAAAAATATCTTAGTGACCCCCAAACTTTTGAACAATAATCTATATGATTTTTCAGATTTATTAAAAACAGTTCTGTTTATTCAGGGAATTTTGCATTTCAATTGAATCACACTCTTAAAGATGTAGTAAGCGATTTCTGATAAACTGTTGAAAGTGTATCGGACCAAGCAGCACAACACACTTGTGGGCAATCAGCAGTAGGGGCGTGTCCACTTATGATGGGGGAGGAGAGAGAGTGAGCCAATCAGCAGCAGGGGGTGTGTCCACTTATGATGGGGGAGGAGAGAGAGTGAGCCAACCAGCTGTAGGGGGCGTGTCCACTCATGATGGGGGAGGAGAAAGAGTGAGCCATTCAGCAGTAGGGGCGTGTGTACATGATGGGGGAGGAGAGAGAGTGAGCCAATCAGCAGCAGCAGGAGGGGGTGTGTCCACTCATGATGGAGGAGAGAGATTGAACCAATCAGCAGTAGGGGGAGTGTCCACTCATGATGGGGGAGGAGAGGGAATGAGCCAATCAGTAGTAGCAGCAGCAGGAGGGGGCGTGTCCACTCATGATGGGGGAGGAGGGGAGAGAGAGTGAGCCAATCAGTGATAGGGGGTGTGTCCACTCATGGTGGGGAAGAAAGGGAGTGAGCCAATCAGCAGTAGGGGCATGTCTACTCATGATGGGGGAGGAGAGTGAGCCAATCAGTGGTAGGGGGTGTGTCCATTCATGCTGGGGAGGAAAGGGAGTGAGCCAATCAGCAGTAGTGTCCACTCATGATGAGAGTGAGTGAGCAAGAGGGAGATTTTTAGAAAGACTGTAGAAAGAGAGATGGCTGAGAGACATTACAAAAGAGAAAAGCTCAGAGGAATATCACAGGAAATGAAGGGTTATGATCAGGCAAGAGCTTTAGGACCCGCGTTAATTTTAGAAAAGCTTTTCAGCGCTGGAGAGACCTAAGCAGCAAGCACTGAAAACAGACGCTGAGGTTGCGTTGTTTCTGCTTTATCGTGGTTTATCGTGAAACTGGTAATCGTCCCATCCCTATTCTGCTCCATACGTGAGTAACATTGGTTTTGCTGTTTCACAGAACCAAGATATACTGCTGTTGTAATGTTAGCTATAGTAACAAGACACTTTTGAGTGTCATTGTTTGTCTGGAGCTGCTGGAGAATAACAACCAACTCTTGCTGGTATATAGACCGTTTCAACGGCAACAACATAAACAATCGTTACTGCGCATGCGCCAAACTTAACTTCCGGTAGGCGTTCTTATGCGTTATCATCTTTCATTTTAATTGTGCAACATATCTTAATTGTATTTTTTTTTATTGTTTCAGCAGGTTTATTATAAATAATCTCCCATTTCTGTCTACAATAGGGTAGAGTGGGGGAAAACGCCCCCCCTTAAGGACTGTGTAATGCCGTTTTCTGCATGTTACACAGCCTATAAATGCTTGCGCGTCTTTCAAATAATAAATGCCTTTCAATCATGCAATGCGTTGGAATAACATGTTTCTTTGTTTTATCATATAGGATTAATGTTGGGAAACTTAAACTGGTAGATTAAGTAATATGTGAGTGTTTCTGAGCTAGTTTCTCTGTATGTATAATTGTCTTTGTATGTTATTTTATTGTTTTGATTAGTGTTTTTATATTTTTATTGTTTTTAAAATTTTTGTACAGCACAATGGGCAGCAACTGTTGTTTTATTGTGCTATATAAATAAACTCAACTAAATACCCTACTTTGAGATTGATTGTATATGAATACATCACAAAAATCCCATGCTCTACGGGCATTGCCATTGATAGAGGATAAAGCGAAAGTTGTTTTACACTCCGTCATAAAGGCCTATTACATACCTAATTTAAATATTTTGCGGGAAACAGAAATCCGATCAGTTATCCAGATACAGCGACCAACAAATGTAAACGCGTCATGTCCTGATTGACTGATGATCCGATCTGTTTGATCGCATGTTTATGCCAAGTGTAACAGCTAGATGTTCCTCTAAAGTGGATTATTTCTGATAACAAGCAAAATAAATAAGTAAATGACATTAGACACAAGACACAACGCTGCTCTCGTATGCAGTCAGACTGGAAATTTATGAAGCTTTCAAGGCTTTTTGGTGAGTCACACACACAGTTTTTGCACTGGTGTCATATTCTCTCTGCTTGATTGTTAATATTTATATCATGTTATCCAAGAGTAGTACGTAAGAAATGTGTTTCTACTGAGCAGTGCGCCATACTAGCCACTAGCCAGACCGATAAACAAACACAGACCAGAAGTTAACTTCGGGACAGGCGCGTAACCGTGGCAACGCGCGTGCTTCCGATGAAACCGTCTATACTCTTGTGTACTGTATGTTAATTTTTTGTTCTTGCTTGTCGTTCGTTTGCCATCTTCGCTTTATTTTTCAGCGAAGCATTATTTAGTTTCAGCTATGATAAAGAGACATCCACTCTTGCATAGTGTGTTCGTACATTTTGTAGGCGGAGCAATGAAGGGAGGGGCGTGTTTGTTTGGGTTAATATCAACAACAGTGTTTCTCAGAAATCGCTTACTCAATGCAATAATAATAGTTGAGAGCATACAAAAAATGAAAAATCCCTCCTTCTGTGGAACACAAAAAGTGATGGACAAAAAGCATGATAAACGTCGCCAAGTAGCAGTCATACAACTTCTGATCTCATACAATAGCTATATGTGATGGTGATTAATGGCTTAAATTGTCATACACAAAAAGCTATTGTATGAGATCAGAAGTCATATTGACTATTTTTATGGTATGTTTTATTTATAACATGGTTCATTATCATTTATGTTCATTGTATGAACAAGAAAGTCATGGGATTTGAGTAAATAATGACAGAATTAAAATTTTTAGTGAACTATCCCTTTAAAACTTCACTTAACACTACTTGGTTTTTGTAGGACAAGCACGGCCACCTGCTTATCCACGGCTACGTAGATGAGGTCATGGGTCAGTTGATGAAGCTGCTGGGATTGGAGGTTCCTGAGTGGGCGGGACCGACGCTGTGTGAAAGCTCAGGTGGAGACCTGGACATCCTCCCCTTTGGATCCTGGAAAAAGGAAGTAAAGATCGAGCTGAAGATAGAGGAAAATAAACACACTGTCCCAAAGAAACGAAAGAAGAAAGAGCAGGGTGGCGAGATAAACTGCAAGAAAGATGTTAAAGTAGAAGAAGAGACAAAAGAAGGGGGAAAGAAAACGGCGTTTAGTGACTCTCGACCAATCAAAGCGCAGACGGACATTGAACAATCCTCTTCTTAGAGCCGTATCACGATCAGACAGAAACTGTATGACACATCTCAGGAATTGAGATGGTGGTCACCAAATGCCCTGTGTTTACTCAAACCTGTTAGATTTCTTGCACACTGAGCAGAAGGAAGTGATGTCATAGAGCCATGAGTGTGTACAGCTAGTTAGTGGCTAATTTAGCTCGGTATGATTTCTATTTGCCAGCTGATCTCTGCAGTTATCGTGGATGGAGGTTTTGGTGAATAATGGTTTTGTACTGTTAAAATAATGTGATCTTTTCTAACCTCAAATAAATCAGGTTTGTAAAAATAAGGTTCACTGCATGAAAAATGTCTTTTATATTTCATCCCAATATCAAAAGAAAGAAAGAAAAGATTTTTAATGACAATTAAGCACATTTTCCCACAGTGCAGCCTTATTTTGCATAGTATTATTATTTTTATAATTCTCTATATTCTCAATGATTTTCATTAGATTCTCATAATACAATGTATTTATGATTGTACAACAAATACAACTATAATCTGTGAATATGTGTATGTAATTATTTTAACAATGAGAATGATACATTTGTCACATGGGGAGTATGCTTAATTGTCATGCAACAATGCAAAAAACATGGGTGAACCAGACAGGCTTTGTGAAATTCAACCTTAAAGGAAAAAAAAGTCAAATGCTTTACCATGCGATTTAATAGGTTTGCTAAACACATTTGTAAGTTTGTCTGTGTTTGGAGAGAATGAGTGTTTGCTTAAACTACTCATATTAGTTGTGTAACTTGTAATGCTTCATAACGTCCTTTTCTTTATTATTTTGCCTACACTGATAAGACATTTATTGATTATTTTGTTTCAGTCTTCCGAGACATGCTGTGTAAGGTCATTGTTTTTGTACTTTTTTTGTGAAGAAGTGAAGTTTTATAAAAAAAAAAGATGCTGAAAATATCACCAGACTAGTGTTGAGTTATTTTTGGACATAGGCTTTATGTATTTATTTAATTTTATATAATTTTTTTGAATGTTTTGTTTTTGGTCTATATATATATATATACATACATATATACATACATATAAATATATACACACACACACACACTCACTCACTCACCGGCCACTTTATTAAGTACACCTTGCTAGTACTGGGTTGGACTCCCTTTTGCCTTTAGGGCTCCGTTTGTTTATGCCCACTCCAAATGTTTATGCCCTTCCCTCGCTAACTTCCCTCCGTCTCGTTCACTCGGATATGTGCCATTGCTTACATTGCACAAGTGCCCACTACTGGCAGAACTCTGTTAAGGTTTAAATGTAACGCACTAAGCCCTTGATCACTTGAGCTGATATATTATTTTATGTTTTATGCACCATTCTATATGCATATAAGTTGTTGGAGAAAATATATAATATCCTATAGGTTTATGAGCTGTTGGAGAAAAATAAAATATCAATAGTATAAACTTTGACTGTGAACATAAGGTGGCTACAAGTATTATGTGATTAAATCTCAACATAACATTTTATACACTATTATGTGAATAATTCTCAAAATAATATATCATACACTACAGTTAAGCGCGATCTGCTGTGACGTCACAATCAAGTTGAATTGTGGGATATAGAGCTGCTTGAAGTGTACATTGGAGTAGCTCCCTCTGTCAAGATCAAGGGGACGAGGGCCTATCTAAATAAACTTCCCTCGCCCACCTGACAAAGCGGAACTCACTTCAAAATGGTGGAAGTTTGCAAGTGCATGTCTAAAAGCGAAGTAGAATGCACCCCAGAACTGCCTTAATTCTTTGTGGCATAGATTCAACAAGGTGCTGGAAACATTCCTCTGAGATTTTGGTCCATATTGACATTATAGCATCACGCACTTGCTGCAGATTTGTCGGCTTCACATCTCCTATTCCAGCACATCCCAAAGCTGCTCTATTGGATTGAGATCGGGTGACTGTGGAGGCCATTTGAGTTTAGTGAACTCACCGTCATGATCAAGAAACCAGTTTGAGATGATATGAGCTTTGTGGCACGGTGTGCTATCCTGCTGGAAGTAGCCATCACAAGATGGGCACACTGTGGTCATAAAGGGATGGACATGGCTGTGGCGTTTAAACGATGCTCAGTTGGTACTAAAGGCCCAAAGTGTGCCAAGAAATTATCCTCCACACCATTACACCAGCAGCCTGAACTGCTGATACAAGGCAGGATGGATCCATGCTTTCATGTTTTTTATGCCAAATTCTGAATGTCATTTTCCAACATTTTCCAATCTTCTATTGTCCTTTCCCGTGTGAATTGTAGCCTCAGTTTGCTGTTCTTAGCTGACAGTGTCACCAGTGTGTCTTCTGCTGCTGTAGCTCTTCTGCTTCAAGGTTTGACGTGTTGGTCGTTCAGAGATGCCCTTCTGCAGACCTTGGTTGTAACGAGTGGTTATATGAGTTCTGTTGCCTTTCTATCAGCTTCAACCAGTCAACAAGCCATTTTCACCCACAGAACTGCCACTTTTTTTCTTTTTCTGACCATTCTCTGTAAACCCTAGAGATGGTTGTGTGTAAATATCCCAGTAGATCAGCAGTTTCTGATACACTCAGACCAGCCCATCTGGCACCAACAACCATGCCATGTTCAAAGTCACTTAAATCACCTTTCTTCCCCATGCTGATGCTAAGTTTGAACCTCAGCAGATCATCTTCACCATGTCTGCATCCTAAATTGCATACTCTCTTGAGTAGGTACTTATTTTGAATAAGTAATTACTTCACAACCGCTAAAAAAGTATGTTCTATGTAGTATGAATGTGTGTAGTATGAATGTAATCCGGACGTACTACATTCGCCATGTTGTCATCATCATGTGGCCTACCAGCGTCCATTCACGTCCATTCACAAATCGCCCCCTGTGGCCTCATGGGATAATAAAGTGTCCATCATATGCACACTTCAGAATCTCTCTTAATGAGTGATTAAGACTTGCCTACTCTTTTATGAGTACTGTGAATTCAGACATGCTTCTTTTGCCACATACTGTTCACCTACTATATACTAGGGAAGTATGCGATTTCAGATGCAGCCCATGTCTACATGCATAAATGCACTGAGTTGCTGCCATGTGATGGGCTGATTAGATATTTGAGTTGAACAGGTGTACCTAATAAAGTGGCCAGAGAGAGTGTGTGTGGGATGCTGGATAGAGGGAAAGGAAAATGTATATTTCATTCAATACCAGAGAGTATTGATAAATAATTGTGTAAGCTATTTATATCTAATTAAATTAGACTAATTTAGTCAAAATGTGCATGCTGTGTATTTATCGAGTTGTTAGCTTCAAACTCCATTGGAATCAACTGAGTCATTTGTGTAGCATATTAACTTGCTGCCTATTCAGAGCCTTCCGAACACATTTACATTTAAGCATTTGATAGATTCTTTTACACACAGGTCAGCACTTGTGTCATTTCATTTTGATTACGACACTCCCTTAGAAGGTAGCTATTTGCAAACTTATCATCTCACAGGATGGAGAAACTAGCATAGCAGCAAACAACCAAATTCTCCAGACGAGCCTTCGAAAGTGTTGCATTAAACTGAGGGTGTTCGTGATGGATGGTGACCGTCCGGCTGATCCGTGAGGATAGTAGAAGTCAACATCCATCTAGCTGCCGCAGAGACTATTAGCATGTCCCCGAGGTGCCTTCAAGACTGTTTTGACAGTCCTCTAGTGATCCAGCCACTTCTGAAAGAAAAATTGAAAGCCTTTCTAACCCTCTTGTGTTTTTGCCTGTTCAAAAAGCGCTCATGCAGAAACCCCAAATGAAACAACAGAGGCACGGGGAAAGCGTGCTTCAGGACAAGCCAGATATACACAGAACTCGTGTTCAGATCGCACTAGGGACCAAAGCTGTTCCGGTGAAGTCAGCAGACGCTTCTCTCATGATCAAAGATGAATAAAAGCAGGACCGAGAACTCTGACAATCCAAAGAACAAAGTCCTTGTACAGGCTGCACTGCCTGGATTCCTCCGAGAAACATCTGTTGTATGTTCACCACATGAAGCCTTAAAAGTCTGCAGAGATACTTTCAACAGCACAAAGCCTTTAGTCAACAATAGCTCAACAGAGACAAAATCCCCACAGAGACCTTGAAAAGTATGGCATGATGTCTTAGAAGAAGCGTCCTCTAGTTTATCCACTTAAGATGAATGAGTTCATTATGTTCACAGCTGCATCATTGAAGTGCTTGTCAACAGATCGATCTTTGTGAACTATCACAATCTTTGTGCGTTGCAGGAAGCAAATTATTATAGTTCATAGACTAAAGCCGGGCTCACACTACAGGAGTTTTAGGCCGATTTATCCCCGATTTTCCCCTCCCGAGAGTCAGAGAAAAAATCTTGTCGAGGACCTCAATCGTTTCTGATGTTCGGCGGAGATTATCTGGTAATGTGAAGCGTTCACAGATTGAATCTTGCACCTCCCGATCTGCTCTCGCACAAATCGGGGCCGCCCGATCATATCAAACATGTTTGATATTTAGGATTTTAAATCGGGTTGATTACATCAGCTCTTTCACAATAGCCAATGAGAGAAGTACGGAGCCCCGCACATGACGTGCAAGAAAAAAAAAGTAAATTGTACGCATGATTTACTAATTCATTCCCTCGATTTATAAATCATGCGCACAATTTAATATTTCGTTCCCTCGATTTGTTAAATCGTGCGGACAATTTACTAATTCGTTCCCTCGATTTATAAATCGTGCGCACGATTTAGCAAATCATGGGAACGAATTAGTAAATCATGCGCACGATTTAGCCTACTGTTTTTTCCTGCATGTCATGTGCGGGGCTCCGTAGAGAACTGGAGGGTAGAAAACTGCTAGCATATGTAAACATCACCTGTTGAGACATCAGTGACGATACACACGTTTACACCCGCTCCCCATGAGATGAGGTGCTCATCCTGGCATGATAATCTTAATAATATCTTGTAGTGTGTGATGAGCAAAAATGTTAAAATCTTGTAGTGTGTGCATGTTTGAGATTTGAGAGAAAAAAATCTTTCTCCTTATGTGAGTGATGCCACCAGATTTCATAATCATTTAGGATTTAAAAACTCCTCTAGTCTGAGTCTTAAAGCACAAATGATTTTGAAGGTGTTTAATGGTGCTTCACTTAAGATAGTAAGTCTTGTTTGTTGACCCCAAACTCATTAATAAATCTTAAAATTAAAACTCAAAATTAAGTGACTTTTGCTTAAAACAAAAATAAATGTATGCCAGTGGGATAACCCTTAATCTCTCAATAAACTCTTAATCTCTCAGCCTTTCACCCTCGTATTTGATATGAATTTCTAAGGCCTCTAAATGATCAACATGATCAAAACTGATAAACCTGTTGCACACAATCTACTACATGCCTTCTGTCATCTGATTGATAGTTTATAGTTTTTATAGCAAGCAAAAGCCTTTTAGTGGTGTGAAATCTTTACTGAGTTTTATTAAGTAAACGTAAAAATAACTTATATTGTTAATAATATTTCAAGATGAACAATTTAGGTTTACTTGATTATCATACATCATTTTTTAGAAAAATCACATTAAAATGTAATGTAACAAATATAATCCGTCCAATATACAACATCTTTTGTTATTTGTTCGTCTCTCAATTCTTATTTTTTATGGAATAATTGCATTATTTCTTATGTATCTTAGAAAATCTTTTTTTAAAATTCATGTTCCCTTTAATCTTTAATCCACATAAGTTCCCCTCCCTCTTGCAGCGACATCTCTTCTCTTCTCTGATGATGAGGGCGGGGTAACCTGTCACTCACATGAGATCCACCAATAGCAAACCACAACCATCCAATCAGGATGAAAAGACTATTACAACTTCTGTTTCATGCTGACTTTAAGGGTAAAAATTAAAGCAATTTCTGCAGTGTCATTTTCTGTCAGACTGTACAAAATGCTGCAAAAGAGATGTATTAGGTGGTACATCTAATCAGCATTTTTCAGCAAATACATCTCTTTTGCAGCATTTTCTACAGTCTGACAGAAAATGACACTGTAGAAATTGCTTTAATGGAAGGCAAGTGTTATCTATTGGCAGACACCTGAACTACCATGTTGCAAGCTCAGACTGTCTGCTGTTGAACACTTGGATAATTTTCCAATCATTCCCGGCTTCCACATCCAGCCCATCTCAGTATGGACACCTCAGCACCCCCTCCGGGCTGTTCAACAGCCCTGTTGCCTCCGCAGCATACTAACATCTTCCTGCTTTGTTACCCAACCACTTTGTCAAGGGCTGTCATGACTATCAGCAGAAAACACCTCATAGACTAATGCCTCTGAAACCTGCTCCATAAAATTGGGATAGAAATTCACATCTCTGGGAAATCTTTGTACTTAATTTGTACTTCTGTAGAGTTGCTGTTGTTTATATTAATTTTGTCTGTACAAATAACAAGATATTTTGCTCAGTTTGGTCCTCTAAATAAAACTAGGCAATGATTTTTTCCTGGTTCAGTATATGCTCCATATTCTCACTATATAAGCTATAAAAGTATATATATATATATACACCAATCAGGCATAATATTATGAGGTGAAATGAATAACTCTGATTATCTCTTTATCACGGCACCTGTTAGTGGGTGGGATATATTAGGCAGCAAGTGAACATTTTGTCAAGTGAACAAGTTGATGTGTTAGAAGCAGGAAAAATGGGCAAGCGTAAGGATTTGAGCAAGTTTGACAAAGGCCAAATTGTGATGGCTAGACGACTGGGTCAGAGCATCTCCAAAACTGCAGCTCTTGTGGGGTGTTCCCGGTCTGCAGTAGTCAGTATCTATCAAAAGTGCTCCAAGGAAGGAACAGTGGTGAACCGGCGACAGGGTCATGGGTGGCCAAGGCTCATTGATGCACGTGGGGAGCGAAGGCTGGGCCATGTGGAACACATGACACCAGGATGCATACACTGATCGGTGTATATGGCATATATATATATATATATATACAAAATTATAAACGCAACACTTTTGTTTTTGTCCCCATTTTTCATGAGCTGAACTCAAAGATCTAAGACTTTTTCTATGTACACAAAAGGCCTATTTCTCTTAAATATTGTTCACAAATCTGTCTAAATCTGTGTTAGTGAGCACTTCTCCTTTGCTGAGATAATCCATCCACCTCACAGGTGTGGCATATCAAGATGCCGATTAGACAGCATGATTATTGCACAGGTGTGCCTTAGGCTGGCCACAATAAAAGGCCACTCTAAAATGTGCAGTTTTACTGTATTGGGGGGTCCGGGGGGGTCCCGGGGGGTCCAGAAAAAAGTCAATATCTGGTGCGACCACCATTTGTCTCACGCAGTGCAACACATCTTTTTTGCATAGAGTTGATCAGGTTGTTGATTGTGGCCCGTGGAATGTTGGTCCACTCTTCAATGGCTGTGCGAAGTTGCTGGATATTGGCAGGAACTGGAACACGCTGTTGTATACGCCGATCCAGAACATCCCAAACATGCTCAATGGATGACATGTCCGGTGAGTATGCTGGCCATGCAAGAACTGGAATGTTTTCAGCTTCCAGGAATTGTGTACAGATCCTTGCAACATGGGGCCGTGCATTATCATGCTGCAACATGAGGTGATGGTCGTGGATGAATGGCACAACAATGGGCCTCAGGATCTCGTCACGGTATCTCTGTGCATTCAAAATGCCATCAATAAAATGCACCTGTGTTCGTTGTCCATAACATACGCCTGCCCATACCATAACCCCACCGCCACCATGGGCCACTCGAGCCACAACATTGACATCAGCAAACCGCTCACCCACATGACGCCATACACGCTGTCTGCCATCTGCCCTGTACAGTGAAAACCGGGATTCATCCGTGAGGAGAACACCTCTCCAAAGTGCCAGATGCCATCGAATGTGAGCATTTGCCCACTCAAGTCGGTTACGATGACGAACTGCAGTCAGGTCGAGACCCCGATGAGGACGACGAGCATGCAGATGAGCTTCTCTGAGACGGTTTCTGACGGTTTGTGCAGAAATTCTTTGGTTATGCAAACTGATTGTTGCAGCAGCTGTCCAGGTGGCTGGTCTCAGACGATCTTGGAGGTGAAGATGCTTTGGAGAGGTGTTCTCCTCACGGATGAATCCCGGTTTTCACTGTACAGGGCAGATGGCAGACAGCGTGTATGGCGTCATGTGGGTGAGCGGTTTGCTGATGTCAATGTTGTGGCTCGAGTGGCCCATGGTGGCGGTGGGGTTATGGTATGGGCAGGCGTATGTTATGGACAACGAACACAGGT
This sequence comes from Coreius guichenoti, assembly GCA_039654105.1. Lineage (NCBI taxonomy): Eukaryota > Metazoa > Chordata > Actinopteri > Cypriniformes > Gobionidae > Coreius > Coreius guichenoti. Next base: position 4,247,825 of record CM077175.1, read on the forward strand.
GCATTTTATTGATGGCATTTTGACTGCACAGAGATACCGTGACGAGATCCTGAGGCCCATTGTTGTGCCATTCATCCACGACCATCACCTCATGTTGCAGCACGATAATGCACGGCCCCATGTTGCAAGGATCTGTACACAATTCCTGGAAGTTGAAAACATCCCAGTTCTTGCATGGCCAGCATACTCACCGGACATGTCACCCATTGAGCATGTTTGGGATGCTCTGGATCGGCGTATACGTCAGCGTGTTCCAGTTCCTGCCAATATCCAGCAACTTCCCACAGCCATTGAAGAGGAGTGGACCAACATTCCACAGGCCACAATCAACAATCTGATCAACTCTATGCGAAGGAGATGTGTTGTACTGCGTGGGGTAAATGGTGGTCGCACCGGACCCCCCCAGCCCGGAACCCCCCAATACAGTAAAACTGCACATTTTAGAGTGGCCTTTTATTGTGGCCAGCCTAAGGCACACCTGTGCAATAATCATGTTCTCTAATCAGCATCTTGATATGCCACACCTGTGAGGTGGATGGATTATCTCAGCAAAGGAGAAGTGCTCACTAACACAGATTTAGACAGATTTGTGAACAATATTTGAGAGAAATAGGCCTTTTGTGTACATAGAAAAAGTCTTAGATCTTTGAGTTCAGCTCATGAAAAATGGGGGCAAAAACAAAAGTGTTGCGTTTATAATTTTGTTCAGTGTATATATATATATATATATATATATACTGGACTGGACTGGTATAAGGTGGTGTTTTACCCTTAAAGTCGGCATGAAAGTCGGCATTAAAATGAAAGCTGCGAGTTTCGATAGTCTTTTCTTCAATATTGTGACGTATATCCGAGTGAAACGGCCTTGTGCAGTATTGTACAGTACTTGTACAGTATTGCCAAAGCATTGGTCATTACATAAGCAATAAACAAATAATAAAAAAGTCAATAAATCAATAAGTAAATAAATACATTTTTATAAACAAGAAATAACAAGAAAATAATTAAGACAATTTAAAGAAAAAAATTGTATATTTGTACCTATTCAGACAAGATGGGAAAATTTCTGACTTTAGTTTTGTCCGCTGACTGACTCTCTTAGTTTGTGGCAAGCTGTTACATATTTTGCTGCTGTTTTCTCCCAAAATATGACTTAATTTTTCTAAATTTATTAATGTCATAAAATTTGGTGCTAGATGTTGAAATTTGTGTGAAATAAGCAGATCTAATGTGCTAGTAATCGCAATCTAGCAGGAAGTGTTATTCTGTTTCCACTTCTTTTTGAGAGCACAGTCTCGTCCTCTCTCTATAGCCAGACGGTGATCACTCAGTCTGTATTTGCTTAGTGTCTTTCTCAGTTTGAGCTCTTTCACACAGCTCAGGTATTCTGCTGGTTTGTAATCTCTTTTCAAGTGTAAATAGAGTTCCATCTTCTTTTGTAATTTAGTGGCATTTTTCCAATAGGCAATGTCATTTTGATTTTGTAATTTCCGGTTCTCCTCCTGGCACTGCAGGGCTTCAGCCTGGTATGAGCTTGGCTCACTGCATTTTAGGTGCTGATAGTATTTAAGATCTCTTTTGGACACTTATTAAAAAGGGGTATTGTCCTAATCCAGCTCTGCATGAGTTATTTGGTGTTGCTCTTTTCGGATGCTTTTACAAATTTGGGTATGCAGAGTTTCCTCTTTTTCCCATTTAGTTTTTAGGGGTCCCCATATCTCATACAGAGCAATTGGTTCGATGAGTGCGTTTAGGATTTTCCAGCATTTTTACAAATTTATTCGGTAGGCTGTATTGGGGGCAGTCGTGACCTAATGGTTACAGAGTCAGACTGGTAACCCAAAGGTTGTGGGTTCAATTCTCAATATTGTCAGGAAATGACTAAGGGGCCTTTGAGCAAGGCAAGTAACCCCTGCGTCCGCGGTTTGCAGTGTGTGTGTGTTCACTACTCACTGTTCCTCTGATGTGTGCGCACTAATTTGGATGGGTTAAATGCAAAGGACATATTCTGAGTATGGGTTAATTGGCCTTCACATGTCACTTTCACTATATAGCACTTGAAATTTCAGCTGCGGTTCCATTAGCGAAATTTAGATGAAAAATGTCCATTGTCAACGGCATGGTGATAGTGGAGCCGTTATCTTGATCTTGGGAGTACATAGCAGCCTAGTTAAAATGACAAAACAAATTTATTTATATATTAAAGGCACACTGTGTGGTTTAATAACTGGAGTTAGATTCCACTTACATTAAGTGCAAATAGCCCGCCTTGTTTACTAAACATCTGGTTGGGCCAGACAAATTTACGGAAGACACCAATTTATTCATAGTGGCAATAATGCAGGGGTAAAGTGCATGGCAGAACGTTTTGATGCAAATCGACCCGAGGTTCGAATCCGCCTTTTGCCGAACTCGCTCTACTCCCTTTTCCTATCACATATTAGATCATTATTTTCAATAAAAATGAAGAAATATTTGAAAAGTGGTTAAAAGCGTCTAACGTGTGTTTAATAATAAAGTGTTTATCGGTTAGGGGTAGATGAACAGACGTGCTGAATTAGAGACGGTAAAAGTGAGTGGGTCCAATATCATTGGTCTTAAAAAGTGGGTGGGTCTTGTCCCACCCACATACAATGGTTCCAACGCCCATGATTGGAATTCAATAAAGTGCACATGGGTTCATCACCAAGCTCGCCTCCAGTGGATCGTCGTTACAGTATGATGGAGAAAATGATGTATTACTGTACAATAATTAGTTTTCTGTCTATAAATGTCTCCAAACAGTTGCTCACCTGTCTAATAAAACATATAACATATTGAAGCGTCTTTCATGTTTCCATGGTTTCCACAAAATAAAACCTGAAATCGAGGGTAACGCGGGTATGATGTCATTGATAGGCAAGGCACGGACACAGTCTGTGTCCTGGTTAAAATTGCTTATTTCTCTGGATTTAAACATTCTTGGAAACATTTGGGATAATGTAAGTACACAAGTCAACAAAATATATAACATTGTTCTAATGGTTTTTGGATATTTTAATCCAAAAATCTTACATATTGTGCCTTTAAACACACCAACAGATAGTTGTCATTAAATTTAACTGAATTTGATAAATTCTGTTCATTTAAATTTATAATAAAATGATCATTTAAATTATTGTACTAATTAAATATTTTAATACATTTAAATTAATTAATTTAATTACCAATATAATATTACATAATTTACTAATATGTATTTATGTTAATGCAAGTATTTATACATGCATTTCATGTCATCATACCCAAACCTACGGTGGCCGAGAGAGCTCAACGCGCTGCAACTGAAGAAAACACATGCAAATAGAAAAAAACACCAGCAAATAAAGAAAACATCGTCATCTGTTTGACAACACATGCGCTGCAAAAGTTCACAACACATGCATATACAGAAACGCGCTGCAAAAGTTCACAACACATGCATATACAGAAACGTGCTGCAAATAGGCCTGCTCATAATGCACATACGCTCAGAATGTTAAGATAAAAAAAAAAAAAAAAACTTTCAGCTGCACACCACTGAAGAGTAAACATTGAACAACCCCAGCCAGCGATCCCAGCCAGGTACGGCACTTGTTGGTGTTATAACACTTTCGTTGTGGTCTGTGCCAGTTATTTTGCGTTAAAAAATATTATTAATAAATTATCAATAATAAATAATATATATTTTAATAATTTACTTGATTTTATGTCTCAAATCCCAGTCAATTATTCACTGCAGAAAGTGAAACTAAAAACTCAGCGATGAGAGCTCTGCTTCAACATGTTCTAACAACACTATTTAACCTTCATTTATTTCTTAATATCTCCCTTGTGGCCCGTAGTTAAAAAAAAAATGAGAAGAGATGTAGGTGTTAAACAAGTTTTTTTTTTTTTTTAGTTAGCTAATCTTATTACAACGCGTCGGTTATGCGTGATGCGCTATAAATTATTGCAGGGCAAATTTAAATATTAATTTAATTTTAAAAGTAGCCTCATCATCATCATCATTATCATCATCATTCAGATCATCGCAGAAGGGGCTTGAGATCGCCGGGCCTGGTATGTGCTATTTCCAGCGTATTTGCATGTGTTGTGAACTTTTGCAGCACATGTGTTGTCAAACTGATGAAGATGTTTTCTTTATTTGCTGGTGTTTTCTTCAATTTGCAGCGCGTTGAGCTCTCTCGGCCACCTTACAAACCCCTCATTTTGAAAACTTAGCTCAAGTGCCATCTGCATTTGATGATGTTAGACCCCTGCTGAGTGTGTAGGGAGCAGTGAACACTTCCAATTTCACAAAGATGTGGGTGTGTGTGACGTCACAAGAACATTGCAGCGCCCAGGGAGATGTGCATAGAAGTGATAAGCATTTACTTTTGAACAAATGAAATGCAGTCTTTGAGTCAAAGCACAGCATATCACTGCACTAATGAGCCGATTAGATTAGAGAAACACATCAAATGTGCATAAAAGTGGCCTCCAGGAGCAGTATCAAAAAAACACCAAATAAATAGTCTGAAAATATAACAGCAGCACAGGCTTCTGCAAGTCTCTGACGCCTCCCTGGCATATCCCATGATCCTTGGCTCAGATGCAGTCACAGCCATTTGCCCTCAGCGATAGAAAGTCTCAACATACCTCAAACCAATTTGGAAACCACATCGCTTCCGTTGTCGCAGAGATGCCGTGAGCCATAAGTGTTGCTTTATCTCACAGCGAAACACCCTTCTTTTGCATCACCAGGAGTTGCTCTGTCTGACACACAGCCCTCCGGCCAATTCAAATTTAATTGAAAAGGTTCACTGCAGTTTGCATAGCAAAACAAAACAGAATAAAACAAAGCTGGTTAAAAAAGAAAATGGCCTCTTGGGCTGTTTTAAATTGAATAACCTCTTCAGCAGAAGGGACCTCTTTAGGGACTCTTGTGTTCTCGTCGGGTAGGTGTCTGCATGCTGACTATGTGAGATTGCAAGTTGGGCAGGAAGACATGCATGAACACTGATTACGGAGGTACTATGGTTTTGTTGAAATTCACAACATTTTGTAACCATTTCATTCATCTGTTCAGCTGTTTATCAGACACTTTAAGATCTTATTGACTCATCATAACAGCAGCATTTTTCAGATCTCATCTATTAAAATTTTATGTAGCTGTTTACATTCAGTTCAATTGTATCTTTAACATTCCGTCCTTCAACATTCGTTAAATTGATGAAAGTGACATTTTATACCGTTGTCTGTCTGAATACTCGATTCTGATTGGATGGAAGGTGTGCAATAAAACCGTTTTAGGCCTAATGCACAGGTTGTTCCAAGTCAGTTTAATCACCGTTCTGTATTAATGCGCTGTTTTCATTGAAGCGCGCACACACACACGTCAGTCGCACAGCGGAGATCGCGCTGCAAACACAGAAACTTATCAACGCTGCCCCGCAACTTTCAGTAATAAAATGGCTTCGATACTGAATCGCTACATTATATTTCTTAGCAACGATGGGGTTACATCGCTATTTTGAAATGATTAAACTCACAGCTTCTTTGTTAGAGAGAGTGATGCTGAACAGACGCAGGTACGCATCTCTCTCTCTCTCTCTCTCTCTCTCTCTCTCGATAATTAATTCAAATAAATGCTATAATTTACTCATTCAAATAAATGTAATAATCTTACGCACTACTTTATCTCGACAGAATGCTAGATCTAGCGAAAATAACCGTAATTTTCACCCTTCCGGGCTAACTGAGCAGTTGATCAGTAGTTCCCAGCATGCTTTGCAATAAGAGTAAATTTATATATTAAGTGTTATTTTATGTGCTTTTCAGTGTATTTAATGTTCAGTTATGTTTGACATTTAGAATATTTTTGAATTTTGTGAACTTATGTCACTTCTGACACCAGTCTCTGTTGCAACCCATTCTTTTTCTATAGTCAGGCGTATTTGGAGTAAAAAAGGATAGATTATATCATCCAGTTATATCAATATTTTAAAGGTACATGATTCATAATCCATCCATGTGATTCATATCATATGTTTAATATTCACTTGAGCTGCTAAAGTGAAACTTTGTGTGATTATTTTGTACTTATAGGTGCAATTGTGAATCATGCCGTAAAGCGTATTTAAATTGGCTCATACTGAAGTGTAATTCTTTTCAACTTATGACAATTGATCCACCAACAATGAACCCAATTTCCTTCTTTTCAAAGGTCCACGTGCATTATCATATGTAATTATGCAAATGGTTAGAAAAATTATGTTTGAAGGTGAGAAATGTCAGGCACTTGTCAGGCTGCAAGAGCTGATACTGTGGAAGTGTTTAGCATGGCTGAATATGAATATGCTACCAAAGCCAAAGGTTCATATTTAAAGTGGTTAGTGGGTAGGGATGTGTGAGAACAGTTGACTAAAGATGCTACTGCTGCTAGTTGACAAATGAAAATACCAATTGTTTTAGCCTAGGCTACATTATTGTTTTTGCATGTTTTGCTTTATTTTATTTTATTTTATTTATTTTTTTTACAAAGGCTATGTTTAGATTACTGTCATGTTAATGTCACAGTTTAGAATAACATTATTTTGTCTGGAGCAGAAAACAAAATAATTTCATTTTGCCTCAGACTTTGCATTGTCTCCGTGTCTGTTTATAATGCGAAATTGAGTTTGTAGTATAAGCAGGGGTGGAAATGGGGGGGTACGTGGGGGGACGGAGTTTAGGGAGTGAATTTCGAGGGGGGATGGCGTTCCAGTTGAAAAAAAAATGGTTAGATTTTTTATTAAAAAAATTAATTAAAAGGATTTTTATATTTGATCCGCTCAATAGTCTACAATATAATAGCCACATAAACGTAGCGTAATATATAATAATAAAAACGTAGCGGGATATTCTGTGATATTGGCTGTGCAATGTCAACTTTTGTGATTGGCCAATACCGGCAGACTGCAGCCAATGGAAATGCTTCTCCATTGGTGCTCCTTGCGCATCTTATTCCTCACAGAACTTCAACTTTGAAATGGATAAAGCTGTGTAAACGTACCTGAAATTATCCAGTCTACAAATAATAAATAAATGATGATCTAAAAATGATCTTGCACGAAAAGAGCTCGAATTTCCATTATATATCGAGTGAAAACAGTAACGTCCAGAAACGCACACTGTAATCCAGAAATACATGCGAGATATGCACAAAACACACACAAATGGCGACCCATGCTGGTCAAAACTGTAAATGCAATGACAACACAGGCCAAGCATGTAATGATACCTGAAAAATAAAATAAGGATTAAAAGGGATTTAAGGGAATAAAGAAGTAAGAACGGTAAAATAAGTTCTAGTCTAATTGTAGCATAGTTGTGAGTTAATTCATTTAGGCTAAACTCTTTGCAAATAGTATTTTATTTAAAATATGCACACATACACTATTCACTAATATGTCAAAAATGCAAAATGTGTCTCATAACATATATTGCTAAAATATGGCTAAATTCCATAAAAATATGAACAGTTTACATCACTGTATTATGACTGTGGGTCTTTGAATACATCTATCGTAAACAGTTGTCAAAGAGCATAGAGCATAGTTGTCAAAGAGCATGTCATAAGAGTCGTTTTTATTGTTATAATAATGATTTTAGAAATGTCTAAACATAAATCTAAAAAAAAACAAAAAAAACAAAGTAGCCATATAGTGGCTGTAGGTAAAAATTTGTGTTATTTTAATTTTAAAAGCGTTTGTTTTCCAGTAGATGGCAGCAATCATCCACTAAACCATAGGTCACTAACAGGCAGACCGCGGTTCGGGTCCGGACCCAGAAGCCGTTCCATACGGACCCGGACCTACAGCCAAAACAGAAGGTTAAAACCTGACAGAGCGCTGCTAATTTAACCGGTGCAGCTTTTGTAGTCTTTACGGTAGTGGTAGTGGAACCGCACAGACCAATTGCATGCGAGTTAAAGTTGAGAAACATACGAGTGAGACAGAGAAAGAGATACATATGACTGTGCAGGAGAAAGCTGAGAAAAAGACGAGTGAGACGGAGAAAGTGAGAGAAACAGTCGAGTGAAACAGAAAGTGAGAGAAACAGTCGAGTGAAACAGAGAAAGTGAGAGAAACAGTTGAGTGAAACAGAAAGTGAGAGAAACAGTCGAGTGAGACGGAGAAAGTGAGAGAAACAGTCGAGTGAAACAGAGAAAGTGAGAGAAACAGGCGAGTGAAACAGAAAGTGAGAGAAACAGTCGAGTGAAACGGAGAAAGTGAGAGAAACAGGCGAGTGAAACAGAAAGTGAGAGAAACAGTCGAGTGAAACGGAGAAAGTGAGAGAAACAGGCGAGTGAAACGGAGAAAGTGAGAGAAACAGGCGAGTGAAACAGAAAGTGAGAGAAACAGTCGAGTGAAACAGAGAAAGTGAGAGAAACAGGCGAGTGAAACAGAAAGTGAGAGAAACAGGCGAGTGAAACAGAAAGTGAGAGAAACAGTCGAGTGAAACAGAAAGTGAGAGAAACAGTCGAGTGAAACAGAGAAAGTGAGAGAAACAGTCGAGTGAAACAGAGAAAGTGAGAGAAACAGGCGAGTGAAACAGAAAGTGAGAGAAACAGGCGAGTGAAACAGAAAGTGAGAGAAACAGTCGAGTGAAACAGAAAGTGAGAGAAACAGTCGAGTGAAACGGATAAAGTGAGAGAAACAGGCGAGTGAAACAGAAAGTGAGAGAAACAGTCGAGTGAAACAGAGAGTGAGAGAAACAGTCGAGTGAAACAGAGAAAGTGAGAGAAACAGTCGAGTGAAACAGAAAGTGAGAGAAACAGGCGAGTGAGACGGAGAAAGTGAGAGAAACAGTCGAGTGAAACAGAGAGTGAGAGAAACAGTCGAGTGAAACAGAAAGTGAGAGAAACAGTCGAGTGAAACAGAAAGTGAGAGAAACAGTCGAGTGAAACGGATAAAGTGAGAGAAACAGGCGAGTGAAACAGAAAGTGAGAGAAACAGTCGAGTGAAACAGAGAGTGAGAGAAACAGTCGAGTGAAACAGAGAAAGTGAGAGAAACAGTCGAGTGAAACAGAAAGTGAGAGAAACAGGCGAGTGAGACGGAGAAAGTGAGAGAAACAGTCGAGTGAAACGGAGAATGAGAGAAACAGTCGAGTGAGACGGAGAAAGTGAGAGAAACAGTCGAGTGAAACGGAGAAAGTGAGAGAAACAGGCGAGTGAGAGGGAGAAAGTGAGAGAAACAGGCGAGTGAGACGGAGAAAGTGAGAGAAACAGTCGAGTGAAACGGAGAAAGTGAGAGAAACAGGCGAGTGAAACAGAAAGTGAGAGAAACTGTCGAGTGAAACAGAAAGTGAGAGAAACAGTCGAGTAAAACGGAGAAAGTGAGAGAAACAGTCGAGTGAAACAGAAAGTGAGAGAAACAGGCGAGTGAGACGGAGAAAGTGAGAGAAACAGGCGAGTGAAACAGAAAGTGAGAGAAACAGTCGAGTGAAACAGAAAGTGAAAGAAACAGTCGAGTGAAACGGAGAAAGTGAGAGAAACAGGCGAGTGAGACGGAGAAAGTGAGAGAAACAGTCGAGTGAAACAGAAAGTGAGAGAAACAGTCGAGTGAAACAGAAAGTGAGAGAAACAGGCGAGTGAAACGGAGAAAGTGAGAGAAACAGGCGAGTGAAACGGAGAAAGTGAGAGAAACAGGCGAGTGAGACGGAGAAAGTGAGAAAAACAGGCGAGTGAAACGGAGAAAGTGAGAGAAACAGGCGAGTGAGACGGAGAAAGTGAGAGAAACAGTCAAGTGAAACAGAAAGTGAGAGAAACAGGCGAGTGAAAAGAAAGTGAGAGAAACAGTAGAGTGAAACAGAAAGTGAGAGAAACAGTCGAGTGAAACAGAAAGTGAGAGAAACAGGCGAGTGAGACGGAGAAAGTGAGAGAAACAGGCGAGTGAAACAGAAAGTGAGAGAAACTGTCGAGTGAAACAGAGAAAGTGAGAGAAACAGTCGAGTGAAACAGAGAAAGTGAGAGAAACAGGCGAGCGAGACGGAGAAAGTGAAAGAAACAGTCAAGTGAAACAGAAAGTGAGAGAAACAGGCGAGTGAGACGGAGAAAGTGAGAGAAACAGGCGAGTGAAACGGAGAAAGTGAGAGAAACAGGCGAGTGAGACGGAGAAAGTGAGAAAAACAGGCGAGTGAAACGGAGAAAGTGAGAGAAACAGGCGAGTGAGACGGAGAAAGTGAGAGAAACAGTCGAGTGAAACAGAAAGTGAGAGAAACAGGCGAGTGAAACGGAGAAAGTGAGAGAAACAGTCGAGTGAAACAGAAAGTGAGAGAAACAGGCGAGTGAGACGGAGAAAGTGAGAGAAACAGTCGAGTGAAACAGAAAGTGAGAGAAACAGTCGAGTGAATCAGAAAGTGAGAGAAACAGTAGAGTGAAACAGAAAGTGAGAGAAACAGGCGAGTGAAACAGAAAGTGAGAGAAACAGTCGAGTGAAACGGAGAAAGTGAGAGAAACAGTCGAGTGAAACAGAAAGTGAGAGAAACAGGCGAGTGAAACAGAAAGTGAGAGAAACAGGCGAGTGAAACGGAGAAAGTGAGAGAAACAGTCGAGTGAAACAGAAAGTGAGAGAAACAGGCGAGTGAAACAGAAAGTGAGAGAAACAGACGAGTGAAACAGAAAGTGAGAGAAACAGTTGAGTGAAACAGAAAGTGAGAGAAACAGGCGAGTGAGACGGAGAAAGTGAGAGAAACAGTCGAGTGAAACAGAAAGTGAGAGAAACAGTCGAGTGAAACAGAAAGTGAGAGAAACAGGCGAGTGAAACAGAAAGTGAGAGAAACAGGCGAGTGAAACAGAAAGTGAGAGAAACAGTCGAGTGAAACAGAGAAAGTGAGAGAAACAGGCGAGTGAGACAGAGAAAGTGAGAGAAACAGTCGAGTGAAACAGAAAGTGAGAGAAACAGGCGAGTGAGACGGAGAAAGTGAGAGAAACAGTCGAGTGAAACAGAAAGTGAGAGAAACAGGCGAGTGAGACGGAGAAAGTGAGAGAAACAGTCAAGTGAAACAGAAAGTGAGAGAAACAGGCGAGTGAAAAGAAAGTGAGAGAAACAGTAGAGTGAAACAGAAAGTGAGAGAAACAGGCGAGTGAAACAGAAAGTGAGAGAAACAGGCGAGTGAGACGGAGAAAGTGAGAGAAACAGGCGAGTGAAACAGAAAGTGAGAGAAACAGGCGAGTGAAACAGAAAGTGAGAGAAACAGGCGAGTGAAACAGAAAGTGAGAGAAACAGTCGAGTGAAACAGAGAAAGTGAGAGAAACAGTCGAGTGAAACAGAGAAAGTGAGAGAAACAGGCGAGTGAGACGGAGAAAGTGAGAGAAACAGTCGAGTGAAACAGAAAGTGAGAGAAACAGTCGAGTGAGACGGAGAAAGTGAGAGAAACAGGCGAGTAAAACAGAAAGTGAGAGAAACAGTCGAGTGAAACAGAAAGTGAGAGAAACAGTCGAGTGAAACAGAAAGTGAGAGAAACAGGCGAGTGAAACGAAAGTGAGAGAAACAGGCGAGTGAAACGAAAGTGAGAGAAACAGGCGAGTGAGACGGAGAAAGTGAGAGAAATAGGCGAGTGAAACAGAAATTGAGAGAAACAGGCGAGTGAAAAGAAAGTGAGAGAAACAGTAGAGTGAAACAGAAAGTGAGAGAAACAGGCGAGTGAAACAGAAAGTGAGAGAAACAGGCGAGTGAAACAGAAAGTGAGAGAAACAGGCGAGTGAAAAGAAAGTGAGAGAAACAGTCGAGTGAAACAAAAAAGTGAGAGAAACAGGCGAGTGAGACGGAGAAAGTGAGAGAAACAGGCGAGTGAAACAGAAAGTGAGAGAAACAGGCGAGTGAAACAGAAAGTGAGAGAAACAGGCGAGTGAGACGGAGAAAGTGAGAGAAACAGTCGAGTGAAACAGAAAGTGAGAGAAACAGTCGAGTGAGACGGAGAAAGTGAGAGAAACAGGCGAGTGAAACAGAAAGTGAGAGAAACAGGCGAGTGAGACGGAGAAAGTGAGAGAAACAGTCGAGTGAAACAGAAAGTGAGAGAAACAGGCGAGTGAAACGGAGAAAGTGAGAGAAACAGTCGAGTGAAACGGAGAAAGTGAGAGAAACAGCCGAGTGAAACAGAAAGTGAGAGAAACAGTCGAGTGAAACGGAGAAAGTGAGAGAAACAGGCGAGTGAGACGGAGAAAGTGAGAAAAACAGGCGAGTGAAACGGAGAAAGTGAGAGAAACAGGCGAGTGAGACGGAGAAAGTGAGAGAAACAGTCGAGTGAAACGGAGAAAGTGAGAGAAACAGGCGAGTGAGACAGAGAAAGTGAGAGAAACAGTCGAGTGAAACAGAAAGTGAGAGAAACAGTCGAGTGAAACAGAAAGTGAGAGAAACAGTCGAGTGAAACGGAGAAAGTGAGAGAAACAGTCGAGTGAGACGGAGAAAGTGAGAGAAACAGGCGAGTGAAACAGAAAGTGAGAGAAACAGGCGAGTGAGACGGAGAAAGTGAGAGAAACAGTCGAGTGAGACGGAGAAAGTGAGAGAAACAGTCGAGTGAAACAGAAAGTGAGAGAAACAGGCGAGTGAGACGGAGAAAGTGAGAGAAACAGTCGAGTGAAACAGAAAGTGAGAGAAACAGGCGAGTGAGACGGAGAAAGTGAGAGAAACAGGCGAGTGAAACGAAAGTGAGAGAAACAGTCGAGTGAAACAGAAAGTGAGAGAAACAGGCGAGTGAAACAGAAAGTGAGAGAAACAGGCGAGTGAGACGGAGAAAGTGAGAGAAATAGGCGAGTGAAACAGAAAGTGAGAGAAACAGGCGAGTGAAACAGAAAGTGAGAGAAACAGGCGAGTGAAACAGAAAGTGAGAGAAAAGGGCGAGTGAAAAGAAAGTGAGAGAAACAGTAGAGTGAAACAGAAAGTGAGAGAAACAGGCGAGTGAAACAGAAAGTGAGAGAAACAGGCGAGTGAGACGGAGAAAGTGAGAGAAACAGGCGAGTGAGACGGAGAAAGTGAGAGAAACAGTCGAGTGAAACAGAGAAAGTGAGAGAAACAGTCGAGTGAAACAGAAAGTGAGAGAAACAGTCGAGTGAAACAGAAAGTGAGAGAAACAGTCGAGTGAGACGGAGAAAGTGAGAGAAACAGGCGAGTGAAACAGAAAGTGAGAGAAACAGGCGAGTGAGACGGAGAAAGTGAGAGAAACAGTCGAGTGAAACAGAAAGTGAGAGAAACAGTCGAGTGAAACAGAAAGTGAGAGAAACAGTCGAGTGAAACAGAAAGTGAGAGAAACAGTCGAGTGAAACGGATAAAGTGAGAGAAACAGGCGAGTGAAACAGAAAGTGAGAGAAACAGGCGAGTGAGACGGAGAAAGTGAGAGAAACAGTCGAGTGAAACAGAAAGTGAGAGAAACAGGAGAGTGAAACGGAGAAAGTGAGAGAAACAGGCGAGTGAGACAGAGAAAGTGAGAGAAACAGTCGAGTGAAACAGAAAGTGAGAGAAACAGTCGAGTGAAACAGAAAGTGAGAGAAACAGTCGAGTGAGACGGAGAAAGTGAGAGAAACAGTCGAGTGAGACGGAGAAAGTGAGAGAAACAGGCGAGTGAAACAGAAAGTGAGAGAAACAGGCGAGTGAGACGGAGAAAGTGAGAGAAACAGTCGAGTGAAACAGAAAGTGAGAGAAACAGTCGAGTGAAACAGAAAGTGAGAGAAACAGTCGAGTGAAACGGAGAAAGTGAGAGAAACAGTCGAGTGAGACGGAGAAAGTGAGAGAAACAGTCGAGTGAAACAGAAAGTGAGAGAAACAGGAGAGTGAAACGGAGAAAGTGAGAGAAACAGGCGAGTGAAACAGAAAGTGAGAGAAACAGGCGAGTGAGACGGAGAAAGTGAGAGAAACAGTCGAGTGAAACAGAAAGTGAGAGAAACAGGAGAGTGAAACGGAGAAAGTGAGAGAAACAGGCGAGTGAGACAGAGAAAGTGAGAGAAACAGTCGAGTGAAACAGAAAGTGAGAGAAACAGTCGAGTGAAACAGAAAGTGAGAGAAACAGTCGAGTGAGACGGAGAAAGTGAGAGAAACAGTCGAGTGAGACGGAGAAAGTGAGAGAAACAGGCGAGTGAAACAGAAAGTGAGAGAAACAGGCGAGTGAGACGGAGAAAGTGAGAGAAACAGTCGAGTGAAACAGAAAGTGAGAGAAACAGTCGAGTGAAACAGAAAGTGAGAGAAACAGTCGAGTGAAACGGAGAAAGTGAGAGAAACAGTCGAGTGAGACGGAGAAAGTGAGAGAAACAGGCGAGTGAAACAGAAAGTGAGAGAAACAGGCGAGTGAGACGGAGAAAGTGAGAGAAACAGTCGAGTGAAACAGAAAGTGAGAGAAACAGGCGAGTGAAACAGAAAGTGAGAGAAACAGTCGAGTGAAACGGAGAAAGTGAGAGAAACAGTCGAGTGAGACGGAGAAAGTGAGAGAAACAGGCGAGTGAAACAGAAAGTGAGAGAAACAGGCGAGTGAGACAGAGAAAGTGAGAGAAACAGTCGAGTGAAACAGAAAGTGAGAGAAACAGTCGAGTGAAACAGAAAGTGAGAGAAACAGTCGAGTGAAACGGAGAAAGTGAGAGAAACAGTCGAGTGAGACGGAGAAAGTGAGAGAAACAGGCGAGTGAAACAGAAAGTGAGAGAAACAGGCGAGTGAGACGGAGAAAGTGAGAGAAACAGTCGAGTGAAACAGAAAGTGAGAGAAACAGGCGAGTGAGACGGAGAAAGTGAGAGAAACAGGCGAGTGAGACGGAGAAAGTGAGAGAAACAGTCGAGTGAAACAGAAAGTGAGAGAAACAGGCGAGTGAGACGGAGAAAGTGAGAGAAACAGGCGAGTGAAACAGAAAGTGAGAGAAACAGGCGAGTGAGACGGAGAAAGTGAGAGAAACAGTCGAGTGAAACAGAAAGTGAGAGAAACAGGCGAGTGAAACGGAGAAAGTGAGAGAAACAGGCGAGTGAGACGGAGAAAGTGAGAAAAACAGGCGAGTGAAACAGAGAAAGTGAGAGAAACAGGCGAGTGAGACGGAGAAAGTGAGAAAAACAGGCGAGTGAAACAGAGAAAGTGAGAGAAACAGGCGAGTGAGACGGAGAAAGTGAGAGAAACAGTCGAGTGAAACAGAGAAAGTGAGAGAAACAGTCGAGTGAAACAGAAAGTGAGAGAAACAGGCGAGTGAAACGGAGAAAGTGAGAGAAACAGGCGAGTGAAACAGAGAAAGTGAGAGAAACAGGCGAGTGAGACGGAGAAAGTGAGAGAAACAGCCGAGTGAAACGGAGAAAGTGAGAGAAACAGGAGAGTGAAACGGAGAAAGTGAGAGAAACAGGCGAGTGAGACGGAGAAAGTGAAAAAAACAGGCGAGTGAAACGGAGAAAGTGAGAGAAACAGGCGAGTGAGACGGAGAAAGTGAGAGAAACAGTCAAGTGAAACGGAGAAAGTGAGAGAAACAGTCGAGTGAAACAGAAAGTGAGAGAAACAGTCGAGTGAAACAGAGAAAGTGAGAGAAACAGGCGAGTGAAACAGAGAAAGTGAGAGAAAGGGATGGAGAAAGGGAGAGAAAAATAAAGAACAAATGGCGCTCTCCAAAAAAAGAAAAGTGGACAGCAAAAATAGAGCCTTTAATCCAGAATGGACAGACTCATTTCTGTTCATACTTCCCACTGGGAGAACTAAACCAGTGTGTCTCATATGTTCAGAAACCGTGGCACTTATTAAAAGTGCCAATGTGAAACGCCATTATGAGACAAAACATAAAGGTTTTGAACAAACATACCCACTCAAATCTGAAGTTAGATCACAGAAATTAAGTTGTCTCAGAGCCCAATATGACCAGTCAACCAGGATCCTGAGCCACACATTCACTGCCCAACAACGTGTTCATGAGTGTTCCCTCAGAGTTGCATGGATTTTGTGTCAACACAAAAAGCCATTTACTGATGGAGGGGTTGTCAAAGAATGCATGAGTGCAGTAGCTGAAACACTACTTGAGGGAAAACAAAAACAAGAGCTTTGTGATAAAATAAAGCAAATACCTATGTGAGCATCATCTGCCACAAAGAAAAGTGAAATATAAACTCAGGACGTGCTAACCCAGCTAGATGAAGCCATAAGGCATCATGTGTAGGCTTAGCTGTGGATGAGTCCACTGACATGTGTGACAATGCTCAGCTGTTAGTGTATGTCAGGTTTTTCAACACAGACCAGAAAGCATTCTGTGAAGACCTGTAAGGTGTCACTCCCCTTCAGACCAGTACAAGAGGAGAAGACATCTACCTGGCCATTAAGGAGATGTTAACAAAGAGAGGAATAGAGCCAAAACAAGTGGTTTCAATAACCACAGATGGAGCGCCTGCTATGATAGGGAGAGAGAAAGGAGCTGTAGCAAGACTGAAAGAGGACAATCCTGAGCTCATAGCTTACCATTGCATCATCCATCAATCTGTCCTCTGCGCCTCCCTGTCAGATGAGCATGCTGAGGTGATGAATACAATGATGAAAATGATCAATTTTCTCAGGGCATCCTTTTCCTACCAGCATCGCATGCTTAGGGAATTCCTCAGAGAAGTTGATGCCAATGCTGATGATCTTTTGCTGCACAACAATGTGAGATGGCTCAGTAAAGGGAGGGTGTAGGGAAGTAGCATATTTTTTGACAGAGCTAAGAAGTCAGAAGGCAACACAGTTTTCTCTCTTTTTATAAAATGAGAAACAGATGGATAATGTGGCCTTTTTGGTTGATATCACTTCACATCTGAATGAACTGAATTTGAGGCTACAGGGCAAGGACAATTCAATTTGTGAACTGATGACAGCTGTCCGCTCCTTTCAGAGGAAACTTGAGGTGTTCAAGGAAGACCTGCAGGGAGACTGTGCACACTTCCCAGCAGTGCAGGAACAGGTTCAGGGACAGAGAGATGTGTCTTCTTTTGTTGACTTTATTGATAAGCTGATTGTAAACTTCAGCAACCGTTTTGACAGCTTCAGCTTTGGAAAGCAGCTCACCATGTTCATTCAGAACCCATTTCTCATCACAGATGTCGGGGGGTTCTCAAAAGAAGTCACACAGCACTTTAAATGGGTAAATGCTGGGTCTCTCCAGATGCAATTGGTTGATCTCCAAGCAGATGTGGCCCTGAAAGAGCACTTTTTAAGAACTGACCCTTCCACTTTCTGGCTCCAAATGATCCCTGAGACAGCTTTCCCAGGTCTGAGAAAAGTAGCGCTATACATCTTGACCATATTTGGCTCAACATACAACTGTGAGGCAGCTTTCTCTACAATGAACATAATCAAAATTAAATATCGTTCCAGACTCACCATTCAGCACCTCCACATGTGTATGAGAATGGCCCTGACTCCATTCAAGCCCAGGTTTAAAATTCTGGCAAGCCAAGCTAGAGCTCAATTCTCTCACTGAGAAAATAGTGGGGGAGTGGGATATAAGAGGGAAAGAAAGTGATACTCTAAAACTGTTCAATTGTTAAGATGTGTTGAGATTTATTATCTGTAAAATTGGTTGAGACTCTTAAGTCAAGATGAGAAACAGAAAAGGGGAAATTCAAGCTGTCCTTCCCTTTGTTTTATTTTTCTGAAGTTAAGCACTTTATTTGAACATACACAATTTTCACATTTTATTTATTTTCTCTTATTTTGAAATGTAGCCCTTTTATTTATTTAATGAGAGAATGTTATACATATCTACAGTCATACATATGTTCAGTTCTATGTTACGTGACAATAAATATTGTCAAAAAGTTTTTGAATTGTACTGAATTCATTTGATTTGACAGTCGGGTATTGATTACATGCAGATGTTGATACAACTACTAGGCTACTTAAATATATATCACACTAACTAGTTAGACATTATGATCTTCCGGACCTTTGCTTCAAGACATTTTCTCTAACTGGACCTCTTTAAATTTTAGTTGAATACCCCTGCACTAAACCAAAGCACATCTTCATGTTATCATCATGAAAATGAGAAATGTAAAACTTTTTTATCTACATTGGATAAAAAGTAGTGTATTTTACATAAAAATGTTGCCATTTTATATAAATGCATATATTTAGATTATTAAAAATTGAGGCAAATAAATAATTTAAAAAAATACCATAAATCCCCCTTGAACTGCAAAACTTTACAGTAAAAACATTAAAGCATGTGATATTAACCCCCCCCCCCCCATAATTATTATGACAGGTCATAATTATGACATGCTAATTATGAGATTGAAAATTGGGACATAAATATTCGCAATTATGACTTTCTTATGATCTTTATGTCATACTTTAGACTTTGTAATGTCATAATTTCAATTTTTAATCTCATAATTATGATTCACCAAAGCATGATTTTGTTTTTTTGTGTGGCAGAAATGGGCTTCCATAGATGTCACTGTTTGATTCATAGATTAAAGGCACAATATGTAAGTTTCGCCGCTAGAGGCCGCTTATTCAAAACAAAGGTGTAGCTTTATGATTTCACTTGATGATTTTGCGGACATTACAGCCGGTGGAAAAGAATCTGATGGGACTCGGGTAGAAATCATATTCATGGATGAGCTAATGTATTAATACTGGATGCCCGTGATCTTCGGGCCCTTAGACGGCACTGTATCACATACAGGAATGCTACTGTAATGGAAATCACAACATGGGCTCAGGAATACTTCCAGAAAACATTGTCGGTGAACACAATCCACCGTGCCATTCGCCGTTGCCGGCTAAAACTCTATAGGTCAAAAAAGAAGCCATATCTAAACATGATCCAGAAGCGCAGGCGTTTTCTCTGGGTCAAGGCTCATTTAAAATGAACTATGGCAAAGTGGAAAACTGTTCTGTGGTCAGACGAATCAAAATTTGAAGTTCTTTTTGGAAAACTGGGATGTAGCCATGTCATCCGGACTAAAGAGGACAAGGACAACCCAAGTTGTTATCAGCGCTCAGTTCAGAAGCCTGCATCTCTGATGGTATGGGGTTGCATGAGTGCGTGTGGCATGGGCAGCTTACACATCTGGAAAGGCACCATCAATGCTGAAAGGTATATCCAAGTTCTAGAACAACATATGCTCCCATCCAGACGTCGTCTCTTTCAGGGAAGACCTTGCATTTTCCAACATGGCAATGCCAGACCACATACTGCATCAATTACAACATCATGGCTGCGTAGAAGAAGGATCCGGGTACTGAAATGGCCAGCCTGCAGTCCAGATCTTTCACCCATAGAAAACATTTGGTGCATCATAAAGAGGAAGATGCGACAAAGAAGACCTAAGACAGTTGAGCAACTAGAAGCCTGTATTAGACAAGAATGGGACAACATTCCTATTCCTAAACTTGAGCAACTTGTCTCCTCAGTCCCCAGACGTTTGCAGACTGTTATAAAAAGAAGAGGGGATGCCACACAGTGGTAAACATGGCCTTGTCCCAACTTTTTTGAGATGTGTTGATGCCATGAAATTCAACTTATTTTTCCCTTAAAATGATATATTTTCTCAGTTTAAACATTTGATATGTCATCTATGTTGTATTCTGAATAAAATATTGAAATTTGAAACTTCCACATCATTGCATTCTGTTTTTATTCACAATTTGTACAGTGTCTTTTGGAATCGGGTTAGTAGTTGATTTTGTGTCAGTTGCCAAAAACAGCAACAGTAGTTTTAAAAAGCCATGCTTGGAGGGTCACATTAGAATTAGGCCAGTAAAATCTGAAGTAAGGAGGAGGAGACCGTGAGTGCTGTCCATGAGATCAGCAAATGTCTCAGTGGCAGACATTTCAAGTTCCCGTTACAGACATGAAATGCCAGTTTTGCCACCGCTGGGACGAAGAGCTCAACTTGTTCTGTCTCAAAACAAGCCAACTGCCCATTAAGTGATGATGGCCTTGATGTGGGAAGTGGCCCTCTTGACATGTCTGAATCTGTGAAGAGGACTGGATGTTCCAGAAACTCACTCTGGCCTGCAGGCGTTCTGTAGGGTGATGATACAGATACAATAGAGTGCAACAGTCAGGTTCCAGAAGTAAAAAAACTCCATTAATTTTCTCCATAGGGAAATTGATATTTAACAATAACTTATAAACCTTTAAAGTCAGCCCTACTGTGAACTATGAGGTTGTTAATCGATGGTATTTGCTTCTGTTTAAGTCGTCAGTCTGCATTATATCAACTCATTTTTTAAATTTTGACAACAGAATTTGTGGTGAAAAACTACATTACCCATGATGCTGTACAGAAAATTCCACCTGTCAGTCAAAACAAATCAAAACGCACCAAAAGATCATGTTAGCTCCGCCCACTCCCATGAAGCACCGAGAATGATGTAATCAAGTCTACTCTCCCTACTATCAAAATACTGAAATATTCGAATTAGCGTATGCATATTTTGCAATGAACTTAAAATATATTGTGTTTATATATATATATATATATATATATATATATATATATATATATATATACACCTATCAGGCATAACATTATGACTTGTGTTGGTCCCCCTTTTGCTGCCAAAACAGCCCTGACCCGTTGAGGCATGGACTCCACTAGACCCCTGAAGGTGTGCTATGGTATCTGGCACCAAGATGTTAGCAGCAGATCCTTTAAGTCCTGTAAGTTGCGAGGTGGAGCCTCCATGGATCGGACTTGTTCAGCACATCCCACAGATGCTCGATTGGATTGAGATCTGGGGAATTTGGAGGCCAGGTCAACACCTCAAACTCATTGTTATGCTCCTCAAACCATTCCTGAACCATTTTTGCTTTGTGGCAGGGCGCATTATCCTGCTCGCATCCTCAGGGCTCAGTGCTCAGTGCTTAGACCACTTCTCTTCTCCATCTACATGTCATCATTAGGATCTGTCATTCAGAAACATGGCTTTTCCTATCACTGCTATGCTGATGACACTCAACTCTACTTCTCATTTCAACCAGATGATCCAACGGTCTGACAGACATTTCTGGCTGGATGAAGGACCATCAACTCAACCTTGCTAAGACAGAACTGCTTGTGGTCTCAGCCAACCCAGCACTTCATCAAAACTTTTCCATTCAGCTAGGTTCGTCAACCATAACTCCTTCCAGGACAGCCAGGAACCTTGGAGTTGTGATTGATGATCAGTTAAACTTCACTGACCATATTACTACAACGGCCCGGTCCTGCAGATTTGCATTATACAACATTAGGAAGAATAGAGCCTACCTATCAGAGCAGGCCACACAACTCCTGGTCCAAGCTTTTGTTCTCTCCAGACTGGACTATTGTAATGCTTTCTTAGCAGGCCTTCTGGCATGCACTATCAAACCTTTGCAACTGATCCAGAATGCAGCAGCGAGGGTGGTCTTCAACGAGCCAAAGAAAGCCCACGTCACACCTCTCTTCATCAGTTTGCACTGGCTGCCAATAGCCGCTCGCATCAAATTCAAGGCACTGGTGTTTGCCTACAAGACAACCACTGGCTCTGCACCAATATAACTAAACTCGCTAGTTCAGACTTATGGGCTTGCAAGTGAACGACGCCTCATGGTGCCATCCCAAAGAGGCACGAAATCACTCTCACGGATCCTTTTCCTGGAACGTTCCCACCTGGTGGAACGACCTGCCTATCTCAATTCGAGCAGCTGAGTCTGTTGCCATTTTCAAAAAACGTCTAAAGACACATCTTTTCCAGCAGCACCTGACCAATTAAGACTAGCACTTACCTATTCTATTCATTTTTCTTTAAAAAACAAAACAAAAAAAAACCTTGCTATGTGTACTGCGCTAGACTAACTGTTGTTACAGCACTTGCATACTGTTTCCCCTTGTTGGTCTGATTGCTTTTATTGCTCTCCTCATTTGTAAGTCGCTTTGGATAAAAACGTCTGCTAAATGATTAAATGAAATGATTAAATGACCTTGCACTTTTTAAAATGCAATTACCTTGAAGCATCAGCATTATATTTGCTATGGTCTAAAATCAAAAATAAATTGGTCAAGTAGTCATATCCTTAAAGTGGATCAGGACCAAATTCATTAAATTACCCTTCAGAGTAGATGGACCAATGGAGGCCAGTTGGACAAGAATCCAAACAGAATATCTTAGGTTCTTTTCTTCAGGATATGAATGTCATTATACTTTATGAGCTGCTAGATAACTATCCACCCATCTGCAATTTTCACTGATGCTGTGTTATTAATAATCTTATCTTCTATTTTAATAAATTCAGAATGTGTGGATTTTCTCCAGAAGAAAGCTCATAAAGAATGACACTAATACTCATGCTGTAATCCTCAAGTGATCTTCACTCTCACCAATTATGTCTCTTTATGCTACAATGTACAGGACACACCTCTTTCACTCTGGTTTAAGTGTAGGTGTTAGGTGTTTAATTAGTGAGATTCATGCAAGCATTTTCAGCGGCTCTGTGAAAAATTAAACTACAATTATTTTCTTTTCATTTAAAGACACAAGGGTTTACAAAAATACAAAATAGAGTACAAAATGTATTGAATAATTTAAGATTGTTGTTCCACGAATAAATATATAGAGCACACTCAGTACAAAATGAGGCTCTCTAGATAGTTTATATAGATCCATATAACTGCACATATGACACTGTAAGTGAAATTAAAGCAGTGGCATTATGAAATCTCACATGGAGTTGAAAGCACATCAGAAATTGATGGGATTAGGGATTTTCTGACAGCGTTTCAGGTAAAATCCGCTGTTCATTAGAGCAGATTTGTTCAGTGGGCAGGTATTTTAAGTCATGTCGATACTTGAGCTCTTTGAACGAGTTGCTCTCTGCAGGAGAGCTTCTTTGATCTGTAAAGTCATATTCTCCTGCTCTTGCACCTCCTGCCTCATTGAAATCCATGCTTTGCTCTTACGGATGTGGAATCTTCCACAGAGGCAGCAGGGGTTTACTTTTGTCTGAAGGAACATGGAAGCTTCCTTGCATCTTTATTGATGAATGCCCTTTTGCTTGTTTTTTTATGTCTCAGTTCTCATTCAGTATTTATGCATCCAAGCACAGAATTTGAAATCAGCCATCTTTGCTTATTTGAACCAATCAGCTGAGCCGTAAATGTTGACCCATGACTCCGAAGCAGCAGGAAATTACATTAATTGATTGGCTAATGGAAGAATGCACAAAGGCTGAGCATAATATCATACTTACTATTTTTGACAGAAATATTATGCTAATGTTATTCTGAACAGTGTCAAACCCTTTACGGCTATCCTGACCTGTGACCTCAAAAACAGCAGACAAGGAAAATAAACAAGTTCATCTTTTAAGCAGGTGTTGCAGTTCCCTCTACACTACATTCCCATAACGTTTGCAGGATCTTTAGGGGACCAACCTAGAATGATATTTTTTGGTCCTGTTTAGGTCCTTCCATCACGTTTACAGAACATGTTTGTGTGAATCTATGTACACTGGGCTGCTTTTCAAAAGAGGGTCAGTAAAACGCAGGATTTGCACAAAAGTTGCTTCTCAAAGTTGGATCAATACCAACCCTTCGTGATCCATAATTTGTGTTTGCAAATCGCCTTTTTGAATGTGCTAATGTGGCTAAAGTTACCATTGTCTCTTACTGTGTTCACAGAGACCAGAGCTTGTTATTTTTAGCCTAAAAAATGCTCACCACCTGTACAATTCAGCGCACTTTTATTGCTTCTTAAAAATAAAACTAATGACATAGCTCTGATCTATATGAATACAGTCTGAGGCAATGGTAACTTTAGCCACATTAGCCGTCAGTGTGCTAACAAGCACATTCACAAAGGCGATTTGCGTACATTCACAAAATATAATGTGCGGTACTTACATGTTCTGAATATGAAGTTGGACAAACAGTTGGTATTGATCCATCTTTGAGAAGCAACTTTTGTGCAAATCCTGTGTTTTACTGACCCTCATTTGCAAAGCAGCCCAGTGTACATTGATACACACAAACATGTTCTGAAAGCATTCAGTAAACGTGATGGAAGGACCTAAATAGGACCAAAAAATAACATTCTACATTGGTCCCCTAAAGGGCCTGCAAACGTTATGGGAATGTAGTGTAGAGACCACTGCACTGAACAAGATATGTTGCAGCATAGTCCCGAATTAAACATCCCCATCTGACTAAAAGGGAACCGTATGAGAACGTTCTGTTAACGTCCCAAATATCCTCTTTTAAACGCTGCTATGTGACCATAGAATAAGCAAAATGGAACGTCCCCCTAAAGTCATATAAGGAACGTTATTATATGACAAACTGAGGACCATGTGGAAACGTTCTGTTAACATCTCAAAGTCCTCTTTGTAACTTTGCTCTGTGACCATAGAATAACCAAAATAGAACGTCCCCCAAAAGTTGTATCAGGAACGTTATAATATGACCGACAGAGGACCATGTGGAAACGTTCTGTTAGTGTCCCAAATGTCATTTTTGCAACGTTGCTATGTGACCATAGAATAACCAAAATGGAACGTCCCCCAAAAAGTCATATCAGGAATGTTATTATATGACCGACAGAGGACCATGTGGGAATGTTCTGTTAATGACCCAAATGTACTCTTTGTAATGTTGCTGTGTGACCATAAAATAACCAAAATGGAACGTCTCCCTAAAGTCATATCAGGAACCTTGAACTGCAGCACTTTCATAACCAAAAGAGGACGTTTTAGGAACGCCCCTAATGTTCTAAAAGGTTCGGGATTTTTGTCACCTTTAGAGAACCTTTAGGGAACGTCGCACAAGGTCGTGAGAATGTCCCCTCCTACTTGGGACTATTCCTCCCTGCCGTTCCACATTCACTGAGCAATAAAGAGCTCTCAGCACCAACCGCTGCGCTCCAGATTAGCTTTAGCTAATTAGCTTCAAGAAGTTTCTGAGCAATTATGCACTGGTCCCCTTTAGAATGAATTACAGAAAATTATAAAATGCCATGTCCTCATTACCTCATTTGCACCGTACCTCTGAGACAGCACACGTGGCAGTTTTTTTACATGAGGAACACGAATGAGATCCATTTATCTCAATTACTTCTCCTAGACAGGAATGAGATGAAATATATCTCAACATAAACTCAAATGTTTCTCATTACACTCTTCCAAGAATGAATGATAATTTTATAGCTCTGTACTCTTACCATATGTAAACGATTTACTCATTATGTCTTTTTTTTTCTTAACTAAATTTTAGGAAAAACATCTGAGATAAAAATATCTGTGTGACGTGTTAAAGAACATCTGAAATATTTACATCAGAATAATGGATGACTAATGCTGAACCAGATTATGCCCGGTAAATGTCTCACCTCCCAGCTTTTATCTCTTTTTCATTCAGTCTATATTATCACTGTGCAACAAAAACCCTCCTCAGCTTTACAGCCATTTCACAATATTTTCCACTCCACTCTTCTCCATTGATCTCCTCTGGTTTAGTGTGATTCAGTGAGCTGTAACATTATTACGCCTTGATGTGACTGTTAACACGTCATTCCTTTTCTGAAGGACTGCTGAAGAAATGAATATGCTTGTGTTTCAAAGTCACCATGAAACAGTGCACATCATTTTTTTTTTAGTTCATGTGTCTTGTAATCTTTAATCAAAATAACTTCCCCTCCCTCTTGCAGCAACATCTCCTCTCTTCTCTGATGACGAAGGCGGGACAACCTGTCACTCACATAAGATCGACCAATAGCAAACCACAACCATCCAACCATAGACAAAATCAAGCCCCGCCCTACATTTTTTTTCTTGTTCAAGGCGCTGTTTCACGAAGGGAAGAAAAGACAATCACAACTACCATTTCATGCTGACTTGAAACATAAAAGAAGATACTATGAAAAATGTTTCTCTTTTTTGTGCATTTAATGGACGTGAATGACCACCAAAGCTGTTTGGCTACCAACATTTTTACATCTTGTGTTCTTACAGGTTTGGTACAACATGAGAGTGAATAAATGGTGTCAATATTTTAATTTTTGATTGAATCATCACTTAAAGGAAATGTTTCTATTAAAAAAGCTACAGTATGTCAGACTTTCAGAAATATGCTCAAGCTCAGACATTTTATTAATTATAAGTTTCAATACACTGGCAAGAAAAAATTAACAGGATGTTCATAAAGAATAAGGGATTGACAGGTGGTTTACATGAGGATGCCAACTTGAAGCACATTTTCATCTTTTGAAATTTTAATATCACACCAGCTTCTATCATTTGACAGCTCTTTAGTTCCATGGTCTCATGGGATAATAAAGTGTCAGTCATATAGTATACCAATTTAAACAATATTCCAAAGAAAATGTTTTGTTTGAAACATTAAATTGGACGACAAAAAAGTTTCAAATTTACCGTTATGTTAACTTGTGTTATGTATACATAACTTTAAATTAAGTTGTGTAATTGTAATAACCTAATTTGATTTCGAAGGTTAATATTTTATTCAATATAAGAAGACATACACTATATTGCGGGACACAAAAATATATTGGGACACCCCTCCAAATCATTGAATTCAGGTGTTCCAATCACTTCCATGGCCACAGGTGTATAAAATCAAGCACTAGGCATGCAGACGCTTCTACAAACATTTGTGAAAGAATGGGTCACTCTCAGGAGCTCAGTGAACTCAAGCGTGGTAACGTGATAGGTAACGTGATAGTCCATTCGTGAAATTTCCTCACTACTAAATATTCCACGTTCAACTGTTAGTGGTATTATAACAAAGTGGAAGCAATTGGGAACAACAGCAACAGCAAATCACAGAGTGGGGTCAGCGCATACTGAGGCACACAGTGCGCAGAAGTCGTCAACTTTCTGCAGAGTCAATAGCTACAGACCTCCAAACTTCATGTGGCCATCAGATTAGCTCAAGAACAGTGTGTAGAGAGCTTCATGGAATGGGTTTCCATGGCCGAGCAGCTCATCCAAGCCTTACATCACCAAGTGCAATGCAAAGCGTGGGATACAGTGGTGTAAAGCACGCTGCCACTGGACTCTAGAGCAGTGGAAACTTCTCTGTCTGGCAATCTGATGGATGAGTCTGGGTTTGGCGGTTGCCAGGAGAACGGTACTTGCCCTACTGCATTGTGCCAAGTGTAAAGTTTGGTGGAGGGGGGATTATGGTGTGGGGTTGTTTCTCAGGGGTTGGGCTTGGCCCCTTAGTTCCAGTGAAAGGAACTCTTAATGCTTCAGCAAACCAATACATTTTGGACAATTTCATGCTCCCAACTTTGTGGGAACAGTTTGGGGATGGCCCCTTCCTGTTCCAACATGACAGCGCACCAGTGCACAAAGCAAGGTCCATAAAGACATGGATGAGCGAGTTTGGTGTGCCTGACCTCACAAATGCGCTTCTAGAAGAATGGTCAAAAATTCCCATAAACACACTCCTAAACCTTGTGGAAAGCCTTCCCAGAAGAGTTGAAGCTGTTATAGCTGCAAAGGGTGGGCCAGCTCCATATTAAAACCTACGGATTAAGAATGGGATGTCATTAAAGTTCATGTGCATGTAAAGGCAGACTTCCCAAAACTTTTGGCAATATAGTGTATATTGAGAACATGATGATGTGCTAGTAGGAATGACATTGACAGCCTCTTCTTTTGCTTTTCCATTTATAGATTGTAAAATTTGTAAATGATAAGATAGAATTAGATTTTAAACTTTTTTTTTTTCCTTTTCTCCTTATTCGTTTTAAGATAAAATAAGGATATAATTTTCTATCGTTTGCCTGTGGGATATTAGATGCTGGGATGGCGTCTATTCCCAGGCAAACACCGCCTAAACTATCACTCCGAGTCCGTAATGGGTGCAGGTGTGTGCCAGAGCCTGGCGTGACAATAGAGGAGTTGCTTGTAGTTGTGGGAGAGTAAGTAGGTTTTGACAACGTAGTTTCAGCTTCACGAATGAACAAAGTGGTTGTTGTTCAACCAGTTGACTGTGAGTGGAATATGGGTTAAAGAAACGTTTGTTCCGGTTACCCCACTATCCGCTCCGGCAACAAAAATCACAATTTCAAATGTCCCACCTTTTATCAGTAATGATGTAATCACGAAAGAATTGCAAAGATTTGGAAAAATATCAAGCCCGGTGAGAATGATTCCCTTAGGCTGTAAAAACATCGCGCTTATTCACATCACTTCTTTCCGCCACCAAGTATTTATGTTTTTGACTTCGCCGGAGTGTACTTTGGAAATTTAGTTCCGAGTTAATCAAGGAGAGAACTCATACATGATTTACGAATCTTTTATGTATTTAAGTCCCACTTGAATGTTCCTCGGCGAGAGGTGGTCCTTCTGTGTCACAGACTTTGTGATTTATCGTCTTATTTGTTTTTGATATTTCTGTGAGTTTAGTTAAGGTCTACATTATCTGTCTTACTAAGGAGGGACTCCTATTTTGATGGGTATTATAGTCTACGGGTAAGTTAGTGAAAGGGAGAGCTCGCAGTTTATCGGAGTTGTTTTGCTGATACAAAGTTCATAGTTTATTAGCACCCCCGAAAAGGCATAAGGTCTGTATATGTTTGTTTACTGTTAGTTGTATGAGAGTTGTATGATGTGTGTGTTAATGATAATGCAACGGAGAGAGAGAGTTTGTGAATGAGACGTTAATGCGCACTTCTTATGCTTTGTTTGTTCAGCTCTTACGTGATATTTTTGGAGTGAAAAAGGACGTAATAAACTTCATAAACCATCAGTAAAGTTTTGCCATTATTCGGACAGGGTACGCTACATTCTGTGTCCAAAACCATCTTGGGATAAGGTTTTCACACTGACAGCTGTCATTGTAAGACATAGCAACTCCGTTTGTCCGAGTTAGCAACAGTAACTATGGGGGGCGGGGCTTACCGATAGGTCAATTGTACCTTGGACTTTACACAAGACAGGAATGGTGAGGAACCTCGTGCACAGAGTGCCTTGTGCTTAGCTAATGTGATTAAAAATCTGAACTTGTCTGATGTATGGAGAGAACACAATCTGTTTACACGGCAGTATACATGGGTAAAGATTACTAATGAGAAGGTTTCTGCTGCACGGTTGGATAGACTCTATACGTCTCGTAATGTCAGGAATAGAGTTATAAATTCAACTATTTTTCCCACCTCAATGTCTGATCATAAATTTGTCATTTTTGAGTGTACCTTACTAAAAAGACTGCATAAAGGTCATTATTGGCATTTTAATGTGAGATTTTTAAGTTATTTTGGGAGTCTCGGAAGAGTGAGAAGAATTGCTACAAAAATTGCATTCAATGGTGGGAAATAGGGAAGGTACAAATAAGGAACTTTTGTCAACAATATTTATCACATTCTTCGTTTTGTATAAAAAAGTCATTGGAATGTCTTGAAAAAGAAATTATTGGTATTGAACAAAGTAGGATTGCAAATGACAAATGTAAACCTTAAAGATCTGTGGACTGAAAAAACTAACCTGCTGAGCTCAATTTTAAATGAAAGAGTGAAAGGAGCTCTTGTAAGGAGTCGGTTTTTAACAGCAAAAGACATGGACGCTCCTACTTCCTTTTTTTTCAACCTTGAGCGTAAAAAGGGACAAGAAAAATTGATGTACTGTTTAAAAGACCGTAAACACTTCTGATCAGATGGAGATGCGTAAAATTGCGGTGGATTTTTATTCCAGTCTATACGCTTCTGAAAAATCAGATGAGCAAAGTAGAAACGAACTACTTTATGATCTTCCGGTTTTAACCTCAGAGCATAAACATTTTTAAGAGACTGAACTTAAATAAGAAGAAGTCACGGCTGCTGTTATGGGACTCTCTATAGGTCGTACACCTGGAATAGATGGACTGTCTGCCGAGTTCTATAAGGCTTTCTGGACTGTTCTTGGACATGATTACTTTGAAGTTCTTCACAAAAGTGTCACTGAAGGAATCCTTCCTAAGAGCTTTCAGCGTGCAGTCTTAATGCTGCTCCCTAAGAAGGGGGATTTAACACTTTCGAAGAACTGGAGACTGGTGGCAGTGTTGTGCTCAGATTATAAAATCATTTCCAAATGTCTGGCAAAGAGATTAAATAATGTACTGCATGTAATCATACATAAAGATCAATCTTACTGTATAAAAGATAGATCTATTGTAGATAATCTACATTAAGTAAGAGACTTGTATGACTATGCTTTTGATGATAAGATTGAAATGGGGTTTTTATCATTAGATCAAGAGAAAGCTTTTGATCGGGTGGATCACATTTTTCTCTTTGACGCTCTAAAGGCCTTTGGTTTTGGTGATACTTTTATTTCAATGATAAGATTATTTTACACTGAAGCCACATGTATGATAAAGATGGCTGGTGGCTTAAGTACTCCTGTAAAAGTTCAGAGGGAATTAGACAGGGTTGTCCCCTTTCGGGCCAACTTTATAGTATAGTTATTGAGCCCTTGATATGTAAACTAAGGAAAGAACTAGCAGGTCTGCAAATTAATTTTCTAAATTACCAGCAATCTGTCAAATTATCTGCATATGCAGATGATGTTACAGTTTTAATCAGAGGAGATGGTGATGTTGAAGTGGTAAAGCATGCTTTAGAGTGTTATGGAAAGGCATCATCAGCCAAAGTTAACTGGTGTAAAAACGATGCTGTGTGGTGTGGTCAAGCTGTGAAAAGTCCATCACTTCCTGGTGGTTTACAATGGGAAAGGCTGGTTTTAGATATCTAGGAGTTTTTTGGGGACAAATGAGTACAGAAGACAAATGTGTGCGGTTGTCTCATTGGAAATGGTTGCTGTCCTACAGGGGAAGGGTGCTGATATGTAATAACCTTGTAGCCTCTTCCCTTAGGAACAGAATTATGATCCTTGAACCGCCAGAAGACCTTGTGAGACAAATTCAGAGATGTCTGGTGGATTTTTTCTGGTCGGGTCAGCATTGGTTAAAGGCACCAGTGCTGTATCTGCCAAGACAGGAAGTAGGACAAGGCCTAGTGGATATCAGATTTAGAGTAAAGATCTTCAGACTTTAAGTGGCTCAGAGACTCCTCTATGGGAAGGATGTGAGCTGGGCTGGCATTGCGTGTACCTTATTGAGGAAAGCAGGCAACATGGGACTAGATCGCCACCTGTTTCTGATGGATGTTTGAAGATGGATCTTGCAGGATTAACATAATTTTATAGATCACTCTTGAAAGCATGGACACTTTTCAAGTTTTCTCAGGAGTCAAACAATGCCCAAAGCATTTGTGGCAGAGGAATGGGCGTAAATTTCATCTAAAAGTTGGGGGGGACAGTAAACAAAAAATATCTCAAGGGCAATTTTTGAAGGAGGCACAAATAATACAGCCAAAATTGTACTTGTAAGGATATGTGTGGCGTTTTGGTGCACTGAAAAATTATCTTATGTCTGTTTACTATTCTCTGTCATTTTATCTGGCCAACAACACAAAGTAATAGTTGTTTAAATATGAGTTATCATGGGTTCACCACGTGGTAATATAATTATTATATTATCTTGCTTCTTCCACATAGTACTGAGAAAAACCCAACACAGCGGTAGATCTACAATATTAGCCTAATATCAGTTCACACATAAGCTTATAATCATGTTAGTTGTAGTGGGTGACTTAGAACAAGCTACCAAACAATAATCACTAAAATATCGGAATTAAGGAAAAATACATTGGTTATCATAATTTTTTGTCATTGCTAATTTATTAATAACTCAGCATCGTCTGTATTAAAGAGAAAAGAATCACTTCATCCGATGTTTAAAGTGAATAAAATAGCCTTAACAACCTACTTATTGAAAGAACCTACTTGTTCTTTCCCACCGGACTTGTAGGTGAGGTGTGTGATGGACCAAACCACTGTGAGGCAAGAGAGGGGGGACTCAACATTTTTTTTGCCCCGTTTGCGTTTTTATTGTTTTACTACTTACACAATTATTTGAAGTATATATCAATATATTTACAATACACAATGTGGTTTTTAATGATATTTTTAAGGGGGGACAACCCTCAAATGGGGGGGGGGGGGGGGGGGGGTCCTGACCCCCCTCCCCCCGCGATTTACGCCTATGGGCAGAGGGAAGAACCATTGCTTTTTAACTCTGCACTGAATCTAGATGTTTTTAAAGATGCATCACTCAGGAAAAATCTGTGGGCTGCAAAAATTATTAAAATTGGACACTTAATACCTGATGGTGAATGGATATCAGCTGAGAATTTTGCTGGAAAACTGGGCATGAGATCAATTCGAGTGGCACAGAAAATCTTGACTCAGATAGCTGAGTTTTTGCCACAGAGTTATAGACTTTCCCTAGAAACTTATAAAGGAGAGAGTGACATACTTGACTTCCCAGAATTGGAAATCACAGCTGAAACTGAAAGCTGGGAAGAAACTGAGGGTGGACTATTATCCACTATTATCTTTCAAGACACCTCAGTTGGGAGTTTTCAGCAATACAGGAATAAAATCACTGTACACACTGTGCGCAAAGAGACTGCTTCTTTATGATCTTGCAAATGTAAAGGAACCGAAATGGCAAGAGGTGTTTGGACTAGGTGCTTCTCCAAAGGGCAGCTGGAGGACCTTGTACAAGCCTCCTATTGAAAAAAAGAACTAGTGATCTTCAGTGAAGGTTAGTGCATGGTATAATAGCTACAACCAGACACAGAGCACGTCTTCATCCGCAGGTGAGGGAGGGATGCCCATTCTGTGGTATACAAGAAACTGTTTTTCATTTATTTTTAAATTGTGCTAGATTACAACTGTTGTTTACAACAACAGATAGATGGTGTCAAACCTTGGGGGAAGCCTTTTCACCTATGGTTTTTATATATGGACCTAAATACAAAAAGAATAAAAAAAGAGTCATGTTTTATTGAATTTTTTATTAGGACAAGTTAAAATGGCCATTTGAAAAACTGTGCGGTAATGAGTTTTGTGAAGTTGAATCAGTCCTCCGGGGTTTAGTAAGATCACGAATAAAAATTGAGTACACTTATTACAAATTGGTTAATGACCTTGAAACTTTTAAACATAAATGGGGTGCAAATCAATGTATTTGTGATGTTGACTTTGATGGAAATTTGAAAACTTTATTTTAAGTTGTTGTTGGTGTTTTTTTTTTTCTTCCCCCCTCTCTTTCCCCTTCCCTTCCTCATTTATTTACTTATTTGTTTATAATTTTTTTGTGATAATGTGATGTCCTGAAATGTGAAATGGAGTTTCTCTTTATGATTTTTCTGTGAGTGGAAAGACTTTTTATTTTTGGTATTAAAGTGTGTTTAAAAGCTCTCTCTCTCTCTCTCTCTCTCTCTCTCTCTCTCTCTCTCTCTCTCTCTCTCTCTCTCTCTCTCTCTCTCTCTCTCTCTCTCTGTATTTTCTGTCCTTTCCTCTCTTTGCATCTTTCATTTCCTCTGTTCGTTCTTTCTTAAAAAGCTCCATATGTCACAGTTGGCTGCTCTCACCTCTGCTTCTTTTCTTCTCATTGATTCTCACTATCTGTCAGTCCATATCCTGCTCTTTCAGAGTCACTATCCATTTCTCACTTTCTGTCTTTTGTTAGTGTCTCGATCTGTCAGTCTGCTTAGCTCTCTGTAATTCCACTTAAACTGTGATTTGTTTTTCTTCCAGTGCAGAATATTGGACAGTAACATCAAGGCAATGATCACAAAGCAATCACAAAGATGCATGTTTTTAATTTGGTGGCCATATTAACAGGAAAAGTATTCACATTGCACACGTGAGCACATTGGAAAAAAGACACAAGGAAAAAATAAATATTGTCTGCATGTGCATGGAAGCATTTACATTTAGCTCATGTAATTTCCTCATCATTTTACAAAGAGTTTGTACAAAAAAACGACAAAGTTTCAGGATAAAACAACCATCTTCATTTTTAAATATAGATTTATTATGCAAGCAGACAGGCCATGCTGACTTTCAATGAATAATGAGAAGCCTTTGTGTTTAATTACAGTGCCGAGATGAAATGTGTATCCATGGCTTTCTCACTATTAAGCAGATGAATGTAGGAATGATTGCATCTGACAAGGTCATACACATCTCTGCATCATTACGACTCACATTTAATGGGCATCACTGAATGTACAGGAGCTGGTGTACCATGCATGAGAGTTTTCCCAGCCAACAAAAATATGTTCTAAGAACGTTTTGCCAACATTCCCATTAGGTTATGAAAATTATGTTCTCTGAACATTCAAAACGTCCAGTTTTTTAAATGTTTTAAAATCTTTTTTCTTGGTTATGCAGACATTAAGGGCAGTATTGGGGTAACGCGAGTTACGTAAACAGATTACAATTTTAAGTAACTAGTAAAGTTGTTGTGTGCTTTGTATAAACATTATGATTATTGTAGTTCTAGACTAAATGTGAGCATGCATTTACTCATCTCACTTGCACAAAAACAGATTCAGTATTCCTCAAAATAAATGAAATCAGTGAAATGCAAACTTTTACGCAAACCTGCAGTAATTAAATATGTTAAATAATACAAATACAGTGGGGAGAACAAGTATTTGATACACTGCCGATTTTGCAGGTTTGCCCACTTACAAAGCATGTAGAAGTCTGTAATTTTTATCATAGGTACTCTTCAACTGTGAGTGACGGAATCTAAAACAAAAATCCAGAAAATCACATTGTATGATTTTTAAGTAATAAATTTGCATTTTATTGCATGACAAAAGTATTTGTTACATCAGAAAAGCAGAACTTAATATTTGGTACAGAAACCTTTGTTTGCAATTACAGAGATCATACGTTTCCTGTAGTTCTTGACCAGGTTTGCACACACTGCAGCAGGGATTTTGGCCCACTCCTCCATACAGACCTTCTCCAGATCCTTCAGGTTTCGGGACTGTCGCTGGACAATACGGACTTTCAGTTCCCTCCAAAGATTTTCTATTGGGTTCAGGTCTGGAGACTGGCTAGGCCACTCCAGGACCTTGAGATGCTTCTTACAGAGCCACTCCTTAGTTGCCCTGGCTGTGTGTTTCGGGTCGTTGTCATGCTGGAAGACCCAGCCACGACCCATCTTCAATGCTCTTACTGAGGGAAGGAGGTTGTTGGCCAAGATCTCGCAATACATGGCCCCATCCATCCTCCCCTCAATACGGTGCAGTCGTCCTGTCCCCTTTGCAGAAAAGCATCCCCAAAGAATGATGTTTCCACCTCCATGCTTCACGGTTGGGATGGTGTTCTTGGGGTTGTACTCATCCTTCTTCTTCCTCCAAACACGGCGAGTGGAGTTTAGACCAAAAAGCTCAATTTTTGTCTCATCAGACCACATGACCTTCTCCCATTCCTCCTCTGGATCATCCAGATGGTCATTGGCAAGCTTCAGACGGGCCTGGACATGCGCTGGCTTGAGCAGGGGGACCTTGTGTGCGCTGCAGGATTTTA
Source organism: Coreius guichenoti (assembly GCA_039654105.1). Lineage (NCBI taxonomy): Eukaryota > Metazoa > Chordata > Actinopteri > Cypriniformes > Gobionidae > Coreius > Coreius guichenoti. Next base: position 4,283,218 of record CM077175.1, read on the forward strand.
ATCTGTGACGGCGTAGTGTGTTACTAATGGTTTTCTTTGAGACTGTGGTCCCAGCTCTCTTCAGGTCATTTATCCCTGATGTCCTTACACAGCTCTCTGGTCTTGGCCATTGTGGAGAGGTTGGAGACTGTTTGATTGAGTGTGTGGACAGGTGTCTTTTATACAGGTAACGAGTTCAAACAGGTGCAGTTAATACAGGTAATGAGTGGAGAACAGGAGGGCTTCTTTAAGAAAAACGAACAGGTCTGTGAGAGCCGGAATTCTTACTGGTTGGTAGGTGATCAAATACTTCTGTCATGCAATAAAATGCAAATTAATTATTTAAAAATCATACAATGTGATTTTCTGGATTTTTGTTTTAGATTCTGTCACTCACAGTTGAAGAGTACCTATGATAAAAATTACAGACTTCTACATGCTTTGTAAGTAGGAAAACCTGAAAAATCGGCAGTGTATCAAATACTTGTTCTCCCCACTGTAAATGTATTAACCAATATTTTTTCTGCTAACCTTTGATGATCCAGTCAAACCATACAAATAAGCAAAATTACTTTAGATAAACATCACATTTATGTTTAATTTTTTTTGTTATTATTCCTGAAGTAAGAGTGTTCTTCTGCATCTAATTCTTCTGCAATCCAGAATTGCAGCATAGCTGAAAGGTTTGTTTGAGCTGCGCCCTCTACTGTACAGGCGAGAATTTGAATTTCCTTCAGCCTGAGGCTTATTCATTTCACTTTTGGTGTAAAAGGGCCTTTACATTTGCCAAAAATAGAACTATTTTTATTGTTGTTGTTAATAAACAAACAAGCAATCCCAGCCCAGGTGACAAAAAGTAATGCAAAAGTAATGTAACACATTACTTTCCATAAAAAGTAACTAAGTAACACAATTAGGCTGTGTGTCCACCAAAGCCATTTTTCACACAGTAAAATTGTTTTCAATGGGAGAGCCACGTTTTTAAAATGCCATGAGCGTAATGAGGCGCTGGGCGTCTATTTCACGCTCAAGCACTGAGTGCTCAGTGTTTTTTACGGGTCGCCGAGAGTTGAAGAATGTTCAACTTTGAGTAAAACATCACTGTCACTTTTTACTGCATTTTTATAGAAACAATACAGAAACCAACTATCTGTAAAATGAGATACTAGTAACACTTTCACGGATATTCCGTATCATAGCAAACAAAGCGGTTCAACTGAAAAAAACGCTGCGCTGCCAAAACGCTACAGCTAGGCGTTTTCAGCTGGCTAAAAACGCTTTGGTGGACTTTTTTAAGAGAGTAACGCAATATTGTAATGCATTACTTACAATACAAAAAGTAACTTTCCCCAGCACTGATTAAGGGAACATTCCATTTTATTGTTTTGCAAAATGAATGATCTCTGAACATTCTGAAACAAGTCGTAACATTTAAAAAATTTTAGACGAATGTCCAACTGAAATGTTTCAGAAAAAAGTTGCATGAATGATGTATAATGTTTTTTGTGCTAAGGTTTTGAGAACATGATTAAACTTTGAATGAACATTCTATTAACGTTGCTGAAAGAATGATCGTTTGCCAGAATAATAGCTGGGTTTACAATGCCAAAAGTCAATACTGAACCAGTTAAATCATGATTTTCAATAGGATATCAAACAACATGCACAGAGGTTAAACATTATAAATATGAACAAATTAAAACAATGTCATGTAGCTTTCAGATTCCATAAAGTGGCACACATGGAATTTTAATCTCAATTTTTGCATTTACTTGAGATGAACGATGAACAAGGTGTGTTTACATTAATGCTGATGTACCTTGCAAAGACTATTTTCCTTGCATTTGACCTCATGTGCACAGGAGCATGTGTTCATATACACACATTGCATTCAAAAGCAGCCTGTCATTCAGGTACAGAATGGAATTGGTACTTAGTGCAACACGCCGATTGAGTGATCCGGTCCTGTGCTTCTCCAGTTACCTGCTCACTGGATGGGAAGATTGTAAATTAATAGTACCTTACATTTTGGTGTAGCTGTCATATGACTCAGAATATAGCACAAGTCATATGGACTACTTTTGTGGCATTTGTTTTTTTGAAGATTGGGTCACTATCAAGTCACCTTTATTTATATAGCATTTTATACAATAGACAGATAATTTCATAGCAGCTTCACAGTAGTAAACATGAAAATAACAATAAATGATGCAAACATCATCAAATATGAGACAAATTCAAATTCTGCTATACAGCAGCTCAATAAAGACAATAGTGTCATTATTCAACTCAAGTCAGTGTTAATTCAGTTCTGTTCAATAACTGCAAGTTCATCAATTATGAAATTAGTTCAGTTCAGCTATAAAGCAGCTCTACAGAAGATAAAGTCGTTATTCAGCTCGAGTTGGTTCAATGTTGATTCAGTTTAGTTCAATAAGTGTTGATGTTTCAAAATTCATCAATTATGAAATAAAGTCGATTCAGCTATAAAGCAGATCTGCAAAAGACAATAGTATCATTATTTAGCTCAAAATAGTGCCAGTGCACTATTTTTTTACTAATTCCCAATGAATATAAAGTCCTTTCCCGATAAATATATATCCAATTTCAATCACATTACAGAAGTGAGAATGAGTAAATGTTAACAGATTTTTCCTTGAAATTCAAAGTAAGTTTGTAATAGGACATGAGATTGGAATTACTGATGACTTGTTTCGGCAGTTCAGAATAGTTTTTTTTCTTTTTTCTTTTAGGAGACAATAACTTTCTTTGTCATGTACTTTGATCTTTAAAACAGACCTTTTACATTCACAAACAGCTATGAATTTGCCCTTTCCTCTTGTTATATGGCTGGCATTCATGTGGTGTCGTCTGGTGTTGGTGTGTGCGTCAGCCTTTACTCGTGTGTGATGGATTGTGTCTGTAAATGTTTTCTTGTTCCCTTCTTCCTGGAGCCTGAACCTTGAAGGCCCTGATGAAAAATCAATGCGTGGCCAGCTTCTCTAGGTCACCGCCGTGGACTGTCAGCAAACAGACGCAATGCACGGCTAGTTTATCTGCCTGTGTAAGTTTGCTCGTAACTCTTAGGGATGAAAAATCACTAATGAGATCTAGCTAAAGTCAACATGAATGTTTGCAACTCATTTCCCTTCTGGCTCATTTCCAATTAAAATTAGATATATGTAATGGGGAAAGACTTTATATTCATTAGGAATATAAAGTAAAATGTCAGTTTCAATTTCATGTTGACTTTTATGTCTCAATTATTTCTCCAACAGTGTAATGAGATTATGTGTAGTACAAATGGTCTCCGGCTTCTCAGATGTTTCTCCTGCGATAACAAATCCCAGTAATTACTAAAGTCTCAATCAAAAGTCAGAGATCTATATATGAACTCAAACATTTCTCATAAAATTCTTAGACAATCAAATGATCTGATCTGCTATCTATATTCATTTTAGCTCTCTGTATGTCAAATATTGACTCTTTTGTGTCTATTTATGTTTGCCCGAAGGAGAGACAAAGTTTGTATTAAAATGAGACCTAACAGAAAACTCAATTAAAGGGGTCATGAACTGCATTGTTTTATTGTTTTATAGTGTTTCCTGGGGTGCACTTATAATCTTAGTATTATTTTTACATCAAAAATTGTTATAATTTAAAAATAAAAGGTATTTTCCTACCCTGATTTTAGCCTGATTTGAACGTTCTGTTTGAAGCGGCGTGTCTGCTGTGAGACTTCAGTGTAAACGTCCACTGCTGTGATTGGCTGCTGTGAAACTTCAGTGTAAACGGCACTGCTGTGATTGGCTAACATCTTTGCATATGAAATGGCTAGTATTACATGTGGAACTCTCTCAAAAACTTTTAGCACGTTTGTACTATTATAGTTCTTGAGGTTTACTAATCGTGAAAAGTGTTTATTATAGCATTATATTTAGATCTGTGGCATTATATTTAGATTGTGGCATGAAAGGTTGCAGTGATGTGCATTGTAGCTGATCACAGACATGTTGAGCGCATGAATGCAGTGATCTCGTCATTGTAACTCGATTTCTGCGATTGCAAAGGGAGCATTCTTTTATCGCTCCCTATATATAATTTAATCACAGTTTAAATAACAGATTATTTTCATCCTACTAAGAGAAACAATGTGAAGTTGACCGTTTGATTTACTGACACATAGATAAAGAACATCTGACTGTACATGAATCATTACATATCAGAAATCACTGGTCACAGATCAGGCATTAGAATTAACACGGTTACTTACATGTTGTGGCATTACTGTCGAGTCCATATCGTAAAGGTCTGTTTGCAAAGCCTGCGCCGAAATTGCAACTGATTTACCAATGAAATATACCGAATACAAATAAATAATGCTCAACTGAGAAATTCACATTGTTGAAAATAAATAAGCACATTCCTAGCATTAGGATCCTTTGGAAGGTAATTATTTGTAGTCCAGTGATTCTGTATCGTTCTTCTCTCCTCGTCATCTCACTAACACGCCAGTGGGCGGGGGCCAAAGTTGCGATGATGAAGTAGGCGTTGATCTTATTCTGCAGAGGCGGTCTTTCACCATCTATAGGCACATTCCACAACGAGTCGTTCTCTGGGCTTGGTTACAATAAAAGCTGTTTTTGGACTAACAGGTTTCAACAAGGTTCTAAAACTTACAGGATATTCTTATGATGACATCTTGTGTGAAAAGTTCAAGGAAAATTTGATTTCTTAGTTCATGACCCCTTTAAGTCTTCTGAGAAATTAAAGAGCAACCTTTCATGAATAAAATTTTTCCCCAGGCTTATTTTTGCTCTGTTAATGTTGTTATTGTAGTTTTGTGAACCAAATGAACTAAAATATTTCTCACCAAACTCGTACAAGACGAAATGACAAGAACTATACTTATAAAGTTCATAGTTGTGTGTGTTTTTCTGTCAGTTGTATTTCTCCAATGAAATTTTAGAAACATCCGAGACAAAGTTGACACTTAAATGAGAGACAACTGATTTCTGAAACACAGATTTCTGCATGAATGATGCAGATGATGAATGTTAATGAGTTGATGTTAATGTGACTCCAGACGTATGTCAGGGTCTGTAACTATAGGCCATCGCCATAATGACATGATTAAAGGTCTTTGTGATGAAAGATGTGAGAGACGAGCTTCTCCTCTTTATTCAAACAAGCCAGACTTGAAATGCTTTTTTTTTCAGGGGTTTAAAATGCTTTTCTTACAAATAAACTAGAAGCTGTAATCACCTGTAATCTTTTCTTTTTCTATACTTTTACACTCTTTTAGTGGGGAAAAGCAGTAATGTTGTGTGTTTTTCACGAGGGCGGGAGTCCATTGATCAGTACAGAAAAATATGAACAATCTTCCTGACAGCTGGGAGCCACAAAAAAAGAGGTGTTTACCGTGCGCCTGGGATTGAATAGACAAAAGACCAACTACTGCGGTGTGGATACAGACAGATCAGACAAATCATCCACAACCACCAGAGGAAGACAGAGGAAACCACAGGGTTTTCCATCTCTCATCTGAGGAAATCAAGTAATTTTTGAGCTTTGTTGTGATGAAAGCTCATGTTCTCTCTTGTGAGATCGTAAACACCTGTCTGAAAGGACTGAATTTCGGATTGCATTAAATAATAATTCTTTGTTCGTCCGTCCACTGCAAGCAGTGAATGGCACAGTGTGTTTAAAGACATTTCTGTCAGTAATTTTTGGGCTTTCGTTTGGTTGAGGTTTATCTAGGTCTTTTGGTGCCGTTATCACGGTTAACTAAAAGCTGGAATACGACACAACTTTTAAAACAATGGTTACGCAGAACCTGATTTCACCAAGTACAACATGTTTCTGGATCAGCATCTTTGTTAACCCTGGAACAACATTCCAATCAGATTTGAGAGACAAGTTTACAGTTTATGTCAAGTTTAGGCTTACAACCAGGGTTTGGTGCTTCTACATCAGTGTAATTCACCTATCATTTCCCTCTGATTTTAGGGATAACTTATGGGTAGGGTTAGGTTCAGGGGTAGGGATATGGTTAGGATTCAATTTTCGGCCAGAAATGTTGTTCCAGGATCAACAAAATATGTCTAACTCTGCAAAATCAGGACATGCAAATGGTTACAGAGGAGAAACTGGGCATCATACACTAAATGACTGAGGATCACGCACTACTTTCAATTCATTCCAGACACAACAAACTCACACAGAAATGCACCTCGTTGTTAGGAGATGCTTAACAAATGAAAACAAAATGTTGACAACAAAAATTGGCTCAAAATATCAAACATGTTTAATATCCTCCGACTGGATGGAATCATAGAAGTCTGAAAAGCCGTTTCTCAACACCAAGTAAGGAAAGTTCGGACTTGTGTTCTTGGTAGTGTTACATATTCCCTGGCTCTGATGTTTCATGTGTTTTGTTTATTGAACTTTTAGTTTGCATTTTAGTTAATGATGATTTACAGTATAGTATACACTCACCTAAAGGATTATTAGGAACACCTGTTCAATTTCTCATTAATGCAATTATCTAATCAACCAATCACATGGCAGTTGCTTCAATGCATTTAGGGGTGTGGTCCTGGTCAAGACAATCTCCTGAACTCCAAACTGAATGTCAGAATGGGAAAGAAAGGTGATTTAAGCAATTTTGAGCGTGGCATGGTTGTTGGTGCCAGACGGGCCGGTCTGAGTATTTCACAATCTGCTCAGTTACTGGGATTTTCACGCACAACCATTTCTAGAGTTTACAAAGAATGGTGTGAAAAGGGAAAAACATCCAGTATGCGGCAGTCCTGTGGGCGAAAATGCCTTGTTGATGCTAGAGGTCAGAGGAGAATGGGCCGACTGATTCAAGCTGATAGAAGAGCAACTTTGACTGAAATAACCACTCGTTACAACCGAGGTATACAGCAAAGCATTTGTGAAGCCACAACACGCACAACCTTGAGGCGGATGGGCTACAACAGCAGAAGACCCCACCGGGTACCACTCATCTCCACTACAAATAGGAAAAAGAGGCTACAATTTGCACGAGCTCACCAAAATTGGACAGTTGAAGACTGGAAAAATGTTGCCTGGTCTGATGAGTCTCGATTTTTGTTGAGACATTCAGATGGTAGAGTCAGAATTTGGCGTAAACAGAATGAGAACATGGATCCATCATGCCTTGTTACCACCATGTACCCATCCTCTGATGGCTACTTCCAGCAGGATAATGCACCATGTCACAAAGCTCGAATCATTTCAAATTGGTTTCTTGAACATGACAATGAGTTCACTGTACTAAAATGGCCCCCACAGTCACCAGATCTCAACCCAATAGAGCATCTTTGGGATGTGGTGGAACGGGAGCTTCGTGCCCTGGATGTGCATCCCACAAATCTCCATCAACTGCAAGATGCTATCCTATCAATATGGGCCAACATTTCTAAAGAATGCTTTCAGCACCTTGTTGAATCAATGCCACGTAGAATTAAGGCAGTTCTGAAGGCGAAAGGTGGTCAAACACAGTATTAGTATGGTGTTCCTAATAATCCTTTAGGTGAGTGTATATACAGTATGGCAATCAAAATTGCCAGTAAGATACTGTAAATTTTACAGTGTGGCTGTGTCAATCCTACATAAAGGGGGCGGAGCAAGAATACATTTTTTGAATACATTTTTATGGGGATTTGAACTGTACTTGATGTGAACTTTGAATTGGAACAGTACTTGGGCAGTAACTGATGACGTTTCAAAAGAACACAAGTACAGACAAGAACTCATATTGAGTAACGTTGACTGTCACGTAGCTGCAATGCAATCTGATGACCAAACTTTCGTTGTGGACGAAAGTTTGTTCTGTTGCTATGGATACCTCCTCCTGTTGCTATGGATACCTCCTCACTCAGCCCACAAGGTTATGGCTTGCAAACTCGAATTTTAATCTAACTTTTGTGGTTACTGAAATGTTTTAAAATGCATTTAATTAAACAATTGCATTTAATCTGTTGCTTTTGATACATACGTGGCTCAACTTTTCTTTTTTTTTGAGAAGGAGTTCACAAACAAAGCAAGGCAGAAAACATGTAGGTTTGTTACTCCTCTTATTGAGTTTTATTGACGGGAAGCGTCGCCCACTTGTAATGTGGTGTTATGAGAGATAGCGCTGTGATGGTGTGGGTGGGTGGAAGGAAGCCATGACAGTGGTCTTAAAAGATTACTCCGTGTTATCTTCTTGGACAACATGTCGGAGGGATGAAAGTGTTGAATTGAAACCAAATGTAAATAAAAGGTTTATTAGAACAAGTGATGAAGTCATGTGACGAAAGTGTCTAGCTGTCACACCGCTTTGATTTACAGACTAGACAGAAAACTAAACGATTAAAACTAACGTGGTTTGTTTCAGGTGGTTCTTGGCAGGTCAGATTAATCACGTCACTGAATCAGAGAGTTAAAACAGTCGCATTGATTCGTCTGTCAGAGGAAGCAGCGAACCGGAGCGCAAAAGGGAAAACAACAGACAGAAGAAACAAAGTCTAAAATATGTTCAATTAGGTCACTAAAACCTTGAGTCTCTCATTATATAGTACAAACCTGAAGTTTCCTACATTATGAACAACACATCCTAATACTTTTTGTCTTGCATTTCAGCATTGCAATTATATATTGCAGTGCTCAAATGCTCTGTTTAATATATGTGACCCTGGACCACAAAACCAGTCATAAGGGTGAATTATACAGCTGAATAAATAAGCTTTCCATTGATGTATGGTTTGTTATGATAGGACAATATTTGGCCGAGATACAACAATTTGAAAATCTGGAATCTGAGGGTGCAAAAAAATCTAAATATTGAGAAAATCGCCTTAAAAGTTGTCCAAATGAAGTCCTTAGCAATGCATATTACTACTAATAATACATTTTTGATATATTTACGGTAGGAAATTTACAAAATATCTTCATGGAACATGATATTTACTTAATATCTTAATGATTTTTGGCATAAAAGAAAAATCGATAATGTATTGTTGGCTATTGCCACAAATATACCCGTGCGACTTATGACTGGTTTTGTGGTCCAGGGTCACATATAGTGTGTATGAAATTTTACTCCATTTACTGAGAATGGCCCATAGTATAATCATGTTTTAATTATATACATTATAAAACATTTATTCAGTATATTCATAAATTAAAAATGTAGTGATAAATAAATATAATGCATGTGTTTTTTTTTTATGTAAATCAATTACTGATATATTATTGATGCTTGTCTCTAATGAAGGTTACTATACTTTTTACGCTGATAAGGCACTATACATTTTGTATATATAATATAATAATAATTTAAAATATGTATAATATACTTGACTGTTTTTGCATGTCGGATTATTCATTACTCTTCTTTATTTTTTTTTCCTCCAGCAGAGACACACAGTAATGTTTCCCAACTCATCTGAACACAGAACGGCCCCAACACTTCACCTGTTTTGATTCTTTGCTTTCGGGTTCATTCATTTTTATTCATCGAGTACAGAAGGTTCTGAGAAATCGCTGTAAAGGTCAGTCCAGTCAAATGGTAATGGCTCTAAACTTAGTCTGTTTTCACTGCCTGTCTTTCATGCAGTGAACTGTGGGAACAGCTTTGTCATGAAAGCAGCGGAGTAATTTCTGACATTAACTATAGATAGGCAGGGCAGAGAAGCCAAGAAAATAATTTTAGGACATCAGAGAGCGTGTGAGATCCATTAAAATATAATATTGAAGGAGTAAGAAAATAATAGTGATAGGTGACATCAGCTGAACAGGAAAGTTGTTTCAGAGATGTTGTTTTTGCATGTCATATCATTCATTGTTTGTTTTTTCTTCAAAAGACATAAAAAAATGAAGAGCTTTACAGCTTGTTGCCATAGGAGCAACCTAAAGATTTCACTGTTTTTGTGAAAAAAATTACATAATGCATTAAACAAAATACAGTTGCATCAAGTTCAATCCACATTTACATATCAGTGCTTTAGAGCCCAGAAACCAAAATACTGATGCAAACAATATGGAATGACTTACACTATATTGCCAAAAGTTTTTGGGACGCCTGCCTTTACATGCACCTGAACTTTAATGACATCCCATCTTTATCCGTAGGCTTTAATATGGAGCTGGCCCACCCTTTGCAGCTTCAACTCTTCTGGGAAGGCTTTCCACAAGGTTTCGGAGTGTGCTAATGGGAATTTTTGACCATTCTTCTAGAAGCACATTTGTGAGGTCAGGCACTGATGTTGGATGAGAAGGCCTGGCTCGCAGTCTCCGCTTTAATTCATCCCGAAGGTGTTCTATCGGGTTGAGGTCAGGACTCTGTGCAGGCCAGTCAAGTTCCTCCACACCAAACTCGCTCATCCATGTCTTTATGGACCTTGCTTTGTGCACTGGTACGCTGTCATGTTGGAACAGGAAGGGGCCATCCCCAAACTGCTCCCACAAAGTTGGGAGCATGAAATTGTCCAAAATGTCTTGGTATGGTGAAGCATTAAGAGTTCCTTTCACTGGAACTAAGGGGCCAAGCCCAGCCCCTGAAAAACAACCCCACACCATAATCCCCTCCACCAAACTTTACACTTGGCACAATGCAGTCAGGCAAGTACCGTTCTCCTGGCAACCGCCAAACCCAGAATCATCCATCAGATTGCCAGACAGAGAAGCGTGATTGGTCACTCCAGAGAACACGTCTCCACTGCTCCAGAGTCCAGTGGCGGCGTGCTTTACATCACTGCATCCCACGCTTTGCATTGCTCTTGGTGATGTAAGGCTTGGATGCAGCTGCTCGGCCATGGAAACCCATTCCATGAAGCTCTCTATGCACTGTTCTTGAGCTAATCTGAAGGCCACACGAAGTTTGGAGGTCTGTAGCTATTGACTCTGCAGAAAGTTGATGACTTCTGCGCACTGTGTGCCTCAGTATGCGCTGATCCCGCTCTGTGATTAGCTGTTGCTGTTGTTCCCAATTGCTTCCACTTTGTTATAATACCACTAACAGTTGACCGTGGAATATTTAGTAGTGAGGAAATTTCACGAATGGACTTATTGCACAGGTGGCAACCTATCACGGTACCACGCTTGAATTCACTGAGCTCCTAAGAGCGACCCATTCTTTCACAAATGTTTGTAGAAGTTATCTGCATGATTTTATACACCTGTGGCCATGGAAATAATTGGAACACCTGAATTCAATGATTTGGAGGGGTGTCCCAATACTTATATAGTGTATAGCAATATAGTGTATGTTAAGAGCCATATAGCAACTGAAGATCAAAGAATAGCCCTCTTCGCTCAAGTTGCTGCAAATAACCTTTGAAAAACCTTTATTTCTAAGAGTGAAGAGATGAACAACCTGCAGGTCGTTACCATGGTAAGCAAAGACAGAACATTCACTAGCCACCTGTGTGACAGCGCGCTATAAAATGGCTTCTACTGCTTCCATTATCTGTGGTTAATTTGCCAAAACCCTTAAATGAATTCTCTGTCAGGTCTGTCTTCTACTGGGAACGCATCAATTTTTGTCAGTTAGTTCTGGAGAGAGTGTGCCGATAACAACTGTTCCTGAATATCAAACACATTATTAATCGCGTCCACAGATACTTGGCGTACATTCTGCCCGTTAAGTCCACTTCAGAGGCCTCTTCACTTGTGTCATAAAATGATCAATTAAACCATTTGGCAATGGTGGACAATAACAGTATTTTACACTCTAAAAAATGCTGAGCTGTTTCAACCCATGTTTGGGTCAAATATGGACAAACTCAACCATTGGGTTTAAAAAAACGACACCAACGGTTGGTTTTGGTCCATTTTTGACCCAAACATGGGTTGAAACAACCCAGCATTTTTTTAGAGTGTACTTGGATACTGTACTTAAGTACATTTTTTAATCTGGTAATGCTGTTTGTGGAGTTATTTAGTCTTCCTTTGCTGAGATCTTGAGAGATTTAATGTCTTTTTTTATCTTCAGTTGATTTCATCTAAGGCTGTGGCTGAAGTCAGTTGTAGTTCTTGTGTTTCTGCTCATCTCTTTTTCTGTTCTCTTCTTTGCTTCAGTGATTCTGCTTGTTAACAGGCTTATTAAAGCTGAGATGACTCCATATTTAACATACACAGATTCTGTGGCTCAGATAAGGTCCAGTTTAGGTTTATTTCTTTGCTCTTGACTGACATGTGGCATTGCTGTGGTCTGCTTGTGGCCCAGATCTGGCAAACAGGAGTGGGCCACCCAAGGGCTGTCATTCCATGCGGCATGTGGGCCAGATCATCATTCCACATGTGCCAGATGTGGGCCGGATCTGGGCCGGCACAATGTTGCTATCTGGGAACTCAGTGAATCTGGTCAAAATGAGCCAAGAACAGGGATGTCGTCGGAGTAGACTAACGTAGGATTACTGGGATGGTTTTCTCATGAGAAGTCAAGTCATCTTTATTCATATAGCGCTTTATACAATACAGATTGTTTCAAAGCAGTTTTACAGTGATAACAAGAAAAAGATGCATTCAACTGAAGTGAGTTCAGTGTGATTCAGTTCCGTTGTAAAGATAATCAATTATTAAATTATTTAATTTCATCTATAAAGCAGTTCTGCAAAAAATTATGTTGTTGTCCAGCTCAGTTCAGTTCTTATACAACAGCATCAGTACAGTCAGATCAAAATATTGCTGAATATTAAGTGTCCCCAACTAAGCAAGCCAGAGGCGAAGGAATCCAAACTCCCAAAAGACCTTGGGAGAAACCAGGCTCAGTCGGGGTGGCCAGTTCTCCTCTGGCCAACGAACACGGTGTGATTATGATTCAGGCTGCATCACAAGTCAGAATTTAGATTGGGATCGGTAGCATTGAAATATTCATCCAGTTCCTTTTGCTTGAAAATCGGATTCATCATGGCAGTCTGGAGATCAAGCTGGCCATAGGGTCTGTGCGGAGAACCTGTCTAGTTCTTCTGGTCTTTGCTTAGGATCTGTGCCGGTGGCGGTCATGTAGACGAGGCCTTCACAAGGGATTGCCTCCACTGACATTCAGGGCTGCGTTGTGGTCATGTCTAGCTACAGGTCCACCATCTGATCCGGATATGGACCGGATCCAGCTGACTACGGTAACTTTGGGATAAGGATGAGACAGACAGACTAATATTAGTGTAGATATCTTTCATTTTATGATGTAAAACGTACATTGGGTGTTATAGGAAGTGTTCCTAGTTCCGGTTGACCTAATTTATGCAGCCTAACAATCATTTAACTGATTTAAATAATAAAATTGATAATGTGTTATGTGTATGCCAGGTTAAAGAGATTCTAGGTTTTCTCTGTTTTCAGTCTAGGTTTAAACTGACAGAGTGTGTCTGCTTCCCGAACAAGGCAAGTTTAGGTGCTAAATAGGAAAACGATCTACCGCCTGCAGTTGATTTTTGATATTCTAGGTTTATTAAATATCAACTGGCCAGAATTTTGCGATCGCAATGGATGTGAAGGACTATAATGCGTTAAGAGCTCGTTCAATTACTGGGAAGCTAAACATTTAGTGCTTTGTAAGTAATTAATAAATAATTTAAAAATGTCACATTTTGCTCTCCTTTTAATGTCATTTCTCCTAGAAGAAACAATGTGGGTTATGCGCAACAAACTTCCGTATTCTGTAAAACAGGTCTCATCGCTTCCACTGTAGGTCTTTTGTATGCACTTCATTAAATATAGAGCAGTTTTATAGAGCCTCCTTCAAAGGAGAGAGCAAAGATGAGCATAACCAATGTTCATCGCATATGCAGATTGATATCTAAAAGTTTTTTATTTTTCTTCTTCCCACTAACATTTAGATATTTAAATCGAATAAAACAGCAACAATAAAAAGAACTAGCTAGGTTAGCTGATTACATTAAAAGTCCATAGATATCACCATCCGTTCGTACTGCCGTTAACACATGCTCCCACAAGTGGATGCAACGAGACCTGTTTTCCTGTTTGTACATATGACATACGGCATAAAGCCAATTGAGATGTTTCAGGGTACGTTTACACGACAACAATGTACTAAAAACGGAAAAGTTTTTCCTTTGCGTTTTTTGCGTACAGACGACAATGTTGTCAAAATTATCCCTGTCCACACGGATCTGCGAAAGCAACTAAAACCACTGTATTCTGCTGCCAGGCCAGTGGATGGCGATGTCATTTTGTAAAGAAACACTACACACCTATAGACTGAACATGTAATACGCATGTGCATGACGTCACCATTTTTACAAATTCGCATTTTTGTAGTTTACACGGAGATGATAACAGCATATTTTTCAAAAACTTGCACTTTGAAACCCGTTTTCAAAAGCTTGCATTTTCAGGCCCCCAAAACTCAGTTCTCGTACAAAATAAACGCCCAAAACTAGTCGAAAACAACCTCTAAGAGAACTCGATTTATTTCACTTTGGTGGGTTTAGCACACTGAATCATGGGAGAATTCCCTTCTCTCACAGGGTTCAGAATGCTAACAAACACAAGTCCTTCTAAAGAGGATGCCACTTTTTTGTGCCGCTCTCTGATCCTTTATAGGCACCTTGATTTTCATCCATATTGTCAGAAGACTTGGCACTGCTGGTGATCTTATTAGAATTCAGCGTCTTAACTAGCTGAGCCTCCAAGACCTTCACTGTCAGCAGATACAGTCTGTCCCGGTAAATTACTATAAAATCACTGTACACCTGACACATCCAGTTTCATTCGCTACACTTAAATGAGCATTGATCCTGCGGTACACAGGTGATGGCTCACCTTCTGCTCAACATGCACTCGCCGTCTGATTCCATTCTAAGAGAGAGACAGCTTAACGACTATTTTAACGATTCCTTTTTAAGAATAGCATTAGTATTAGAGGAACAGCCAGTGGCGTAGGCAGAAAGTGGATGATGGGTGGGCCTCTAACAGAGTGGGTGAGCCGGAATAATTCACATTACCCCTTAATTTGGAAGAAAAATCCAAAAATCCGATTGAAACATAGCAACACAGCTAAAAGTATTCCTCATATGTTGGACCTTATATTGTCTATTGTCTTTTAATATAGTCTACTTCTACATCTTGATGCCTTCTCAAGCCCCCGTACGAGCTGTGTTTGTGATGTTTGAGTGCGACGCGCGGAAGGACTGTTTGCAAGGTTGCTTTATTTTTTTAAATTCCGCTAGGTGCTACTAGTGTCGCAGAAACGAAATACTTCACCTGTAAACACTAAGCTCCGTGCGATCAAGTGTGAGCGGCTGCAACGTGAAAAAATTGAAAACAAAAACAAAGCAGGAGAGAGATCCAACCCGAGTCCTGATAACTATATCACGAAGAGAAATCACAATGTCTGAGTCCTGTATCGACAACCTGCCATTGCTAATACAGTACATGTGGCTTACTTTTCAGAAAACCACTTGCTCACAAATATTACATGCAAATATTGCATAGCCATGCCACGGCGGGCCAGACTAAAAACCTACCCATAGCTTACCTTGTATCGCTGATGTTTGTTCTAAACAAGTCGGAGTTGGCTGGGTTTTGAATTGAAGATGTTGATAATATCATCATATTCTGTTAGTTCACTTTCAAACGACAAAAGTGTTATGGCATCCTGTCATCTTTGTCAAGACGTGTTTCTTTCTTAAATGTGTCATAAATGGCAGTTTAGACATTTTTTTAATAACAAAAAAAGGTGCTGCTAGTTGGAATCAAATCCGGATATTGCCGCGAAGAAGAACATAACATTACTACTGGCGTGACGTAACTGAAGAGACGAATTAGCATATTTGTATTAATATTAGAATAGAGTTCTAATGCATGACAAAATAAATCACATTTAAAATAATTATTGAAGAATTGTTAAACGTTAGAAAATAGTATTATTAAAAAAAAAGTTCTTTCTCTGGATCTGACAGGATGGACAAGGTGTCAGTCTGGGTGGGCCCACCCCACCCCACCCGCAGCTACGCTAGTGGGAACAGCGTGTCAATATATTAAGTGATAAACGTTACTATATTTGAGGAAAACCATAGTGGATTCATTAAAATTAAAATGATGTGCTTTGACTACAGGTAAGCTGCTTATTATTCTAAACTGACGCTGAATAAAATGTATTCATGGATGAAGAGCAGAAGACAAAACCAATTATGACAGACCCACAGACGGCCATCAGTCACGTATTCCAATTATTCTGATTTAGAAAATACACTTCTCAGTAAGTGCAGAGACGTTGTGTAAACATGATGGTTATTGTAGTTCTACACTAAATGTGAGCATGCATTTACTCATCTCATTTTCAGATTCGGGATTCCTCAAAATGAATAAAATCTGTGAAATGCAAAATCAGAATCCAAGAATTTTTGGAACTTCTAAGAATACTACGCAAACCTCCAATGATTAAATATGTTAAATAAAACGTATATTTTTATGCTTTTAATCTCACTTTATTGACCAATGTACTTGCTGCTGACCTTTGATGATTCAGGTAAACCATAAGCAAAAATGACTTTAGATCTTTTGTTTTTATTTTTGTAAGTGTTAAACTTTCTTCTCCTGCGTCCTATTCTTCTGCAATCTAGAATGGCAGCACAGCTGATAGTTTGTTTGAGCAGCGCCATCTACTGTTCATGTTTCCTTCAGCCTTATTATTTTAGTTTTGGTGTAAAAGCCTTTACATTTTCCCCAAAATAGAACTTTTTTGTTATTAAAAACAACAACAAACCCAGCCCAGGTGAGAAAAAGTAACGCAAAAGTAACATAACGCATTACTTTTCTTAAAAAGTAACTAACACAGTTAGTTACTTTTTAAGGGATTAACGCAATATTGTAATGCATTACTTTTCAAAGTAACTTTCCCTCAACACAGACTAAAAACGGAAAAGTTTTTCCCTTGTGTTTTTTTTTTGCATACAGACAACAACATTATCAAAACGATACCCGTTCACATGGAAAACCCTGTATTATTCATGCCAGGCCAGTAGTTGACGGTGTCACTTTGTAAAGAAACACATACACATGATGTCACCGTTTTCACAAATTAGTTTTTTTGTCATTTACACAAACAATAATGCTATCATTTTCAAAAACTTGCACTTTGAAACTGAAGTGTTAAATGACCCTAATGATATAGTGACTTCTCATGATAAATCCATGTCAGAAATTATAGTTGATATGAGTGTTCAAGCCTTCCAGAAGCAGCACGACAAGAAAGAAAGAAAGAAATCGGAATCGGAATCGGAAAAAGAAGAGGGTCGAGCCTGAACCAGGGTCAGGAGACCTTTCTACAGAGGGGAAAACGAATGATGAGATTGCTAAGAAAAATTGAGAGATTTTTAAGTGTTATCAAAAATGATTAAAATGATGGGGAAATGAACAAGTTGGTGTGTAAAGTTGATCGTCTGTGTACAGCGGAAAATCAGCTATATATACCTGGGGATAAAAATGATATATAAATGAATTTTATATTCACTTTGAATTAACAAATTTTGTAGAAGGGAATTTGTAGCAGGTGTGGCCCAGATACACGTTCTCTGCCGTTATTCTTTTAAAAAACGGAGAGGGTGTGTGTCTGAGATGCATCCTGTTAGAAGCGTTAGAGATTTTGCAAACATACGATAAGATCATATTTGAGTAGGTGTTTTGCAGCATTTGCAATAAATTTTGAGTAGGTGTTTTGCAGCTTTTGCAAACAAGCTTTGAAGTGCATGAAGATGACGTATGTGTTATATGCTAGTGCAAGTAGGATTTAGTCAAGCTTGCATTTTGACCAAATATGGCCTATATTGGGAGGATCTTAATCCTGTGTTTCAATAAAAGTGTGATGCATATACGTGTTCGAGGCCGTTTTTATGTTGTAAATTTAATGCTGAAACTTTGCTAAGTAAACCAAAGCCTTGAATGGGGCACTTATTTTCTACCTCACTCAAAGTCTGTGATTATTTCTTAACATAACTATTATCTGAACCTGGATATTAAACTCCATCGTGCTTCATAGAGGTCTGGACCTTGATTGAGCTTGGTACAGGATATCTCGGATATTTCTAACCAGTGGACAGCGCTCCTGAACTTGAAGGTAAGGGCAGATCTGATGATTTGTGCTGGGTTTGGAGATATGTGTACTGGATTATTTAGTCATATCTGGGAGAAAATACAACAAAACCCATTCTCAAAAGTTTGCGTTTTCAGGACCCCAAAACGCAGTTGTCGTGTATGAACGGCCAAAACTTCCTTCAGCTGTGTCATGTAAAGGTAACCGATCCTAATTGACTCCGAGTGGGATTCTCCGGTGTGGAGGCGGGTGGGCTAACAAGGACGCTAAAGACCGCAGCCTCTAGCACTACTGTCATGAGGCCAGAGGAGTGAGGTTAACATGCACAGCTCTTACTGACCTACGTCCGTTGCACTCACCCCACTAAACCTCACTCCCATCCGGGTCACGGCACCAAATGTAACCGGCCCTACTCGATGCTCTGAGCAGGAATCGAACCGGGGTCTCTAGCATGGGAGGCGGGTGCGCTAACAAGGACGCTAAAGACCGCGGCCTCTAGTGTCAGTCGCTAGCGCACCTCTTGAGATCAGGGGAGTGAGGTTTACACGCACAACTCTTACTAGCCTACGTTACATAAACTGTTGGGAATCAAAAATCGATTCCAATTCTGGAATTGAATACTTGAGGTCAGGAATCGGATACTTGTTATAAAATTTAAATTTCGATTCCTCTTATCGATTTCTTTGTGTTCATTTTAATATGACTTTAAACCATTCAAGCGCTAGACCCGTGCGTTGTTTTCTGTGCTGCACAGAAAAAGTGATTTTAAATCATTCAAGCGCGAGACAACTCATGAGCTGTTTTCTGGTCTTGCTGCATGTGTAACAGTATATTGGATCCGTGCAGCTCTTAAAGTGACAGCAGCCAAATTTTCCTGCTGCTGCTCCTATAATAAGACTAATCAAACAACAAAAGACAAGGATAAAATTTACTCGTTCTTGACTGAATAACTTTTATAACTATATTTGTAAAGTATATTTTATTCATAAAGTGCAGTGTTATTTTACATTTGATTACAGTTTCTGTACCTGAAAATCCTAAAACACTGTTTATTTCAATCGTATCTTTGTTCAGTTGTATTTATTTGTGCGATTGCTAATTTGTTTATTTGTTCTTTTTTTAATTACTGATTTTTGTTCATGGTATTCAGCTACAATGAAATGATTTGCAATAAGACTTAAATGTGAATGATATCTAAGGATTTTCTACCTTATTGGAATCGAATAAGGAATCGATAAGAATCAGAACTGGAATCTTAAAAATTCGAACAATACCCAACCCTATTTAGAAGAGATCTCAACAATGTCTCAAACTGTGCTCCGATTTGCCAGGATAGTCGAGTCACATTTATTCATAGAACGCTTTATACAATACAGATTGTTTCAAAGCAGCTTCACAGTAATAAACAGGACAATAACAGTGTCAATGATGAAAACTTTATAAAATTAGTACAGTGGGGAGAACAAGTATTTGATACACTGCTGATTTTGCAGGTTTTCCTACTTACAAAGCATGTAGAGGTCTGTAATTTTTTATCATAGGTACACTTCAACTGTGAGAGACGGAATCTAAAACAAAAATCCAGAAAATCACATTGTATGATTTTTAAATAATGAATTTGCATTTTATTGCATGACATAAGTATTTGATCACCTACCAACAAGTAAGAATTCCGGCTCTCACAGACCTGTTAGTTTTTCTTTAAGAAGCCCTCCTGTTCTCCACTCATTACCTGTATTAACTGCACCTGTTTGAACTCGTTACCTGTATAAAAGACACCTGTCCACACACTCAATCAAACAGACTCCAACCTCTCCACAATGGCCAAGACCAGAGAGCTGTGTAAGGACATCAAGGATATAAAAATGTAGACCTGCACAAGGCTGGGATGGGCTACAGGACAATAGTCAATCAGTTTGGTGAGAAGGCAACAACTGTTGGCGCAATAATTAGAAAATGGAAGAAGTTCAAGATGACGGTCAATCTCCCTCGGTCTGGGGCACCATGCAAGATCTCACCTCGTGGGTCATCAATGATCATGAGGAAGGTCAGGGATCAGCCCAGAACTACACAGCAGGACCTGGTCAATGACCTGAAGAGAGCTGGGACCACAGTCTCAAAGAAAACCATTAGTAACACACTACGCCGTCATGGATTAAAATCCTGCAGCGCACGCAAGGTCCCCCTGCTCAAGCCAGCGCATGTCCAGGCCCGTCTGAAGTTTGCCAGTGACCATCTGGATGATCCAGAGGAGGAATGGGAGAAGGTCATGTGGTCTGATGAGACAAAAATTGAGCTTTTTGGTGTGCAAACCTGGTCAAGAACTACAGGAAACGTATGATCTCTGTAATTGCAAACTAAGGTTTCTGTACCAAATATTAAGTTCTGCTTTTCTGATGTATCAAATACTTATGTCATGCAATAAAATGCAAATTAATTACTTAAAAATCATACAATGTGATTTTCTGGATTTTTGTTTTAGATTCCGTCACTCACAGTTGAAGAGTACCTATGATAAAAATTACAGACTTCTACATGCTTTGTAAGTGGGCAAACCTGCAAAATCGGCAGTGTATCAAATACTTGTTCTCCCCACTGTAAATATGTGACAAATTCTGAATGTCATTATTCAGCTCAGTGTTTATTCAGTTCAGTTCAATAACTGTAAAGTTCATCAAGTATGAAATGAGTTCGGTTCAGCTATAAGCAGCTGTAAAGAAGACAATAGTGTCATTATTCAGCTTGATTCATTTCAAGTTTTTCTCATCAAATAGTGTTAGTGCAGTCAAATCAATAATGCAGTATTACTGAATATTATGGGCCAGATTTACTAAACAGGGCAAATTAGCGTAAGAGCACAATTCCAAAAAGTGCCAATGGGAGTGGAAAGTTCTGTGCATGATCTACTGACGACACGCACAAATTAATGAACACAGACGCAGCCGGATAATTTCCATAATGACCAACACAATCTACCAAGAGCAGCGCAAATTAGCGTCTGGTTTAAGACATGCTTTTTTGGGCGGTAAATAATGGCACAAATTCCAGTAAATTGACAAGCGCAAACCTTTAGAAAATACTGACAGTCGTTTATTAACGCCAAATCAGGGTTTGCGCTGGTGCAAGCTGTTAGTAAATATTGCCCTAAGTGTCTTAAACCCCAACTAAATCCAAACTCCATCAGGTGACAGAAATGGAGAAAAAACCTTGGGAGAAACCAAACTCAGTCGAGGGACCAATTTTCCTCTCGCCAAATGATCGAACATGGTGTGGTTTATTCCAGGCTGCAACACAATTCAGATTTGTGGATTGATAATATTCATAAGTCAGAGATCTTAATAGAAACATTTCCTTATACTCCTCCACGATTAAATGATCTGAGCTGCTTTCCACATTCATTTAATAAAAGTTGACATTGAAACAACCACATATTGATGGCTCTATAAAATCTCCCGAGATTTGACACAGAGCAACAAACTTTCCAGACCATATCACTTTAACAGTATTTCTTCTTCTCAGGTTTGAAGCATGACATCCTTGAACAAAATCTATAATTGGCAGGAGGTCCAGAGGAAGCGGACACATTGATGGATGAACGGATTCACATAACAGTGTTTCTTGGCTGGAACCTTTTGAGCTCCTGCGAGAGAACCACAGCTGTCTGCAAGATTCAGACTTCATACAGACAGTGACACAGAACAATGAGATTCACCATTAGACTGTCACAACTCGGAGGACTTTGTTAGGAGCAATAGTCCAATTTTTCAGAAGTGAACAATTTTGAGAGACTCAAAAGCGTAGATGATGTATTAGTCTGATATTTTGCTTTTGAGTACATTAATCATCACAGGACACAAATATTGGGCATATTTCAGATTAGATTCATGGAATTGCCTCTGGAATCTTCTAACACAATTATGCCATCCAATCACAACCCAACTAAGCACTTTATCCGAATATATTCAGGGATTTCTTTGCACAAACGTTTCTTCAGTATAGCATAGCTTCTTCTTTGACTGCTGTACCCGTGGCTGGAGGCGTGTTGATATCATCTGACGTCTGCAGGGAGACAAGAGCGCAACCGTGTCGTGAGCTGCGCTATCTCAATGCTGAGCTAAACTACCCGCTCTAACCAGATCACTATCATCCAGCCAGGCCAGGTGGAAAGGTCATGGCCTGACCGGTGCAATGGGACACGGAAGCAATTACGATAATCTTTTGAATGCAATTACTTGTTTATTTCATGTGTCAGTTTCAGAGAGGGAGAGCAGAGGCGTTGAGGTGTTTGAAGGCATGTGACGTCACGTGACCTGTGTGAAACTCACAACTTTTTTAGTAAACTGTTTGAATGGGTCCACCAAATCGGATGTAACCGTCTGAAACAGTTTGTGGCTCGAGTCAGCACAGATCTACAGGTTACTCAATCAAAACAGACGTGTCTGACAGCCACTCTGACTCAAAATGAGCCAATATCCAGTAAAAAAAAAAATATATATATATATATATATATATATATTGTTGGTTTAACTTAAATTAAGTTACCTGGTTTAACTAAAAATTTTAGTTAATGCAATGAAGGAGATTGGTTTAACAAATAGAAACTCAAAATAATATGTTATCTGAACCACATTAATTATCTACGTTAATTTGGCAAAAGATAAAAAGTTGTGATAACTTATATGTCAGGCAACAGAAGGAAACAGATAAGGAATGTAGTTCACAGTGTTTATTGAGGAGATGCTGGAGGTTGGTGCAGTGGTGGTGAGTATAACAGCAGAAGAGTGAATATTAGTGTATAATCTGGAGATGAACAGTCTTTTCTCTGGTATGTAGATTGATGAGCGGTCAGCGTGGGCAGGAGCGGATGAGACAGGCAGACGATCACAGGAGACGGATGACGGATGGCAGACGATCAGGTAAGTTCACAGGTAGGTAAAGGTAGAAGGGAGTCTATAGCTTGTCATTGTAGAGACGAGACCGGACAATGAAGTGTGGTGAGAGTGCTGCTGGTATAGAGGGTATCACGGTGGCCCAGTAGTGCACAACACAACGAAATTTAAAAAGCAAACATAAGTTCACTAGAGTTGTTGTGCACTACTGGGCCACCGTAGGGTATGCATCGCCATCCCTTTCCCGCTGGAACACGCCCCCTCAGCCGGGACTGAGTGGCAGAAGAGCTGCTGCGCAGGGTGACTGGAGTGAAAACACGAGAAAAAAACGAGTAAAAAAAAAACGACTTGATATTGTGTTCCTTACAACTTACCAAAGATCCAGTGATCCACGGATATTAACATGCAGTCAGGAATCGTGTTTCCTGACATTTATATGAGCCTGATTTTGATACATAAATATTTATAACTGTCAGTCATCACAATTTCAAAAGAGTGAATCCCGCATGTATATGCGGATGGGCCTATGTATTGAAGCGTGTATGTGGCCGCTTGTCAAGAATGGAAAGCAATAGTTTTATTCAAATTCTGAATATATTATGGGTCCAGGGCTGTACATTAACTTTTTTTGCACATAGCACTGGAGCTACAGAGGTTGAAAGTTTTGTAGCACAGGCCAAACAATTGTAGCACATGTATGAAACGTCTGTTACCATCTCTGAAAAATGCAAAACAAAAAAAAAAAATGCTATAAAATACAAAACAGAGCATTTAAAAATAAATATAATAATAACAATTATTATTATATTTTTATATTTTACAGAAAACCATTTTATTATAAAATATTAAATTATGATAAAAAATGTCTAAATGTCTAAATTTTTGTCAGGAAATCTTATGCATACACCGCGAATCTATCACTGTACAGAATATTATAAAATAATATAATTTCTGCCTCATTCTGTGATGTGAAGCACGTCAGATCACAAAAGTAAGTTATTTCAAACACTCGATTAAATGTTGGACAACAGGTTTGTAAACGCTTCTCATTACAAGTTTGGAAAGATGTTAGGTATATGTTGCTTTTGGCTTTTCGCAGCCTTGGTCTGGTTTCACACTCAGTTTGATTCTGTCGAACCTCATGGTGCATTTGTGTTCATCTTGCGACAGACCTTGGTAAATATATTGTGTTTTTTATTAATTTGCTGCTATTATCCACAGCTGAGTAAACGACACTTGGGTTTACTGTATGTGCGTCGCGTACTCTTTTGAGGAGACAGTGGATTGGCATTCATTTGCCGCCCTGATTGCACTCGCTATGCGCGAATACACTGCAGGCTGTGATTGGCTACATTACTTTTTGATTTTACCAAATCAAAAACACGTTGGAAATTGAATCATTTGACAAGCGCAAATACACTGGATCTTTTGACAACTGTTTTTCGCTAATAATATGCTATTATTACGAAGAAAACAGATCCTAGACCACCAGTTATGGGAAGCTTTTCCCTCTAAAAGCAATCAGTAGCTGAAGCAGCAGACGGCAGTGGTTTGAGTGAGAAAATTACACGCTATTATCCCCCCCTTTTCAATGGAATGACAATGCATATAAAATTATATAGCAGTTATCTGATCTGAGAGTATCAGATCATCATTTGGATGTTCTGTGCATTTGCTTTCACATCAGAGTGAAGGATGTGTCTTCAATGTTTAGCTTCAGCATAGAGTTCTTACCGCTCGCCTCTGCCACCAATTACCAGCAGCACGTCCAGCAGACCAGAGCTGAAGGTCTTCAGAGACAGCCAGCAATGCCTGCTGGGAATGGAAACGTTTGCTTGAGTTTGCTTTATGAAAGCTTCTCAAGGTTGCAGTGAGGTTGATTGGTGGTCAGAAACACTGATCAAAGAAATGTTTGGCAGGATTTTTCAATTTTTCAGGACCTTGTACTCTCTCTTCAGCATTCGGCTTCTAATTCTGAGTGACCAATCTGAACGCCAACTCTTTAAATTCTGAAATAAAATCAACAGTTTGGTCATGTCCTCTAGCTATCCCCTACCACCTTTACTGTTTATACTTTAATGAGCGGTCATGCTTCTTTTCCTCAGTGGTTTTACAGAGGCAAACACAGCGATGTGTTTCGATTCACTCTATAACACAAAGCTGAGACTCAAAGGAATTAATACAAGTAAATCTCTGAGGCCAAAACTGTGTCCTGCTGTCAGTTATACACAAAAAATATTTGCAAATGTTTCTTAGTTTTATTTTTGTTTGTTTACAGTGGCGCATACAATAAAAGAAAATGATACTTTAAACTAACTCAATTCAATTATAGGCAGTGGTTCCACATAATGGAAACATGGGTTCAGTCATTAATGAGTAACTACACAGGAACAAATGAGTAACACAATATTAAAGGGTGTCTGTGTGTCTACAGTGTGTGTAAACAACCAGCATACAATGGTAAAAATTCACTTACTCGTTTTTTTATAATCCCCATAATTCATAAACACTCTCTCCAAACGAGCAGTTCCAGATTTCTAGAAGAAGCGCCCATGACTGGTGACAATCTGCCCTATTAGCATAGATCCCACCCTGAGTCCCTTACAGGACTATGTAATTATCACATGGAGAACACATGTACATTCCCATATGAAACAGATGTTACATTCCCATGTGAAACCCATGAGATCTCATGTGTTTCACATGTGAAATTCATGTGTTTTTTCATGTGAGCCACAGCAGTCCGCCATTTCTGTTTCCTTGCTGTAGCAGCTGGAGATTTGCAATGTCTGCGCCAAAAAACATTACAAATGTTCTGTTATTGGCTGTATCAACGAACTTAAGTCTCCATAGACTCCCGACATCTGAGCCACTGAGGACACTGTAGATTAATTTAATTTATGAAAAAAATTGTGACTGCTTCACAAACGAGGGTCAGTTCAAAGCTGGATTTGCAAAACTTTTCTGAAAGATTTTTAGATTAACATGACGGTACATCAATGAGTTCAATGAATCAACTTAACTCCACAACAACTACAGAAATGTATCCACTAACCATTCAGAAACATCCAATTGCATTCGAAAAGTTGTAACTTCTTCCTGAGTCTTTCCATCAGTGTCCAACTTATATTACATTTTAGTAACTAATATTAACTAACAAGAAACTCTGAAATAGCGAAATAGAAAGTAATAGCGCTCAGTTGAATGAGGTAGCTAATCAATAACTAAAATAACACTGTTGTAGACCATTGTATGAATTTCTTTACAAAACTAAAAATAATTCAATCTCACTAGGTTTTGTGTGTTATTTAGCTGTTGAAATGATCCATGCAACATATTGCAAGTACTTTATTAGTGTAAATGTTTAGCAGTGGTTGGTCTTTCGGGAGCAGCTGTCATTGAGATGAATGTGAATGCTAACAGCTTTCCTCAGGTCTAAAAGCTCTGGAGTATTCACCTATATAATCTCAGCCCACGTACAGGGAACAAATGTCACTATGTTCTTTAAGACTTCTCGACGATTTGCAATTACAGTTTTTCTGCTTCCCGCATAATAAGCACACATGTTTGAGAGCGAGTGGTAGGAACTACTTCATGGTTCTTTATACAAGGTGTGTGTTGAAGGTTAAGTGCTCATTTTAAAGCACAGACTCTGGTTAATTAGCAACAGCGAGGGATCACATCGCACAGGGAATCCTGGGTAATTATGAGACAGGTCATTTGTCTTCTTGTTTTGCATATTACTGGTGCTATTGAACTGAAGCTGCTGTGATGTTGATCCCTCTTCAAGTTAAACCCTTTTAAAGGCATTTTAGGAGGATTTTCAGCCTGAAGGTTGTGTATTATGTTGTGTGTATGTAAACAGCTCAGATTTTACTCAGGATTCAGATGTGTTCATTTTTTGTGCAACATTGTAGATCTATGATGCAGCTTATAAAACAGCCCTGGTCCTGCATGCTGATTGGCCAATAAGCAGTCCCACTTTATATTAGATGTATTTAACTAATATGTACTAACAAAGTTAGTCATTTGATATAGTGTACTTATTGTTTACATACAAGGGGCAGTTGTGGCCAAATGGTTAGAGAGTCAAGACTGGTAACCCGAAGATTGCGGGGTTTGATTCTCAATACTGGATAGAATAAATCTTTTTGTGGGAGACTTTGAGCTTTGTAACTTTGCAGATCTTATACATTCACAAACAGCTATAACACTAAAGAAAAAGGAAAACATGAAAACGCATCATATGACCCCTTTAATTTTTTTATTATGTAGTATTTATAAATTATTATTAAACGGTTAGTTTCAGTCCTTTACTCTGATTGGTCAATAGCTGTGTTTTATTCATGATAAAACACAGCTATGACCGCTTCACCAAACGGTTCTGTGTATCACTGTCAGGGTGTGGTATAAATGAAAAGGTGCGAGGACTCAAATGCATGAGGAAGTATTTATTAAATCATAAAAATAAGACAAAACAAAAGCCACGAGGGGGAAAACCAAACTAAACAAGGACACAATACCAGGGTCAGGAAACATAAGCAGGTCAAGGAACAGGAAACATCAAACAGGGAGCAGGAGCAGAAGACATAAGACAACGATCCAGCACAGGACTGCAAACACAAGGAGATTAAATAGGGGACAAACAAGGTAGGAAATGAGGGAAGGCAGGTGGGACAAATTAACCAATAATCAGATAACAAGAGGGGTGGGGTCAAGACAATAGACAGGCGAGCACATGACACAAAGAACACGTGACGAGCCATGTGCTCACACCAAACATGACAAACACAAACACATGCACAGAAATGACAAAAACCCAACATGTGCTACACAAGACAAGACAGACATGTGACATTACCCCCTCCCTACGGAGCAGCTACCAGACGCTCCACCTGAAACATAAAACACTTAAGGAGGAAGATGGGGAACAGACCGAGTAGGTGGAACAGTCCATAAAGTCCTAGAAGGGACCGGATCCCCGGCAGGAAGCCAGGGTGGCGCGCACAGTTCAGGGGGCCAGGGTGGCGCGCACAGTTCAGGGGGCCAGGGCGGTGCACACAGTTCAGGCAGACTCCTCTCTGGACTCAAAATAGGAGGCGAAGTCCTCTCTGGACTCGAAACAGGAAGCGGAGTCCTCTCTGGACTCGAAACAGGGGACGGATTCCTCTCCGGGCTCTGTGCCGGGGACGGAGCCCTCTCAGGATTCTGGTCGCGGGCTGGAGCCATCACTGGACGCTGGTCAGGGGCTGGAGCCATCACTGGACGCTGGACAGGCAAGCACATGACACAAAGAACACGTGACGAGCCATGTGCTCACACCAAACATGACAAACACAAGCACATGCACAGAAATGACAAAAACCCAACATGTGCTACACAAGACAAGACAGACATGATAATCACTGCACAACACCCTTAGCAACCACTCTTAGCAACGTAAACACATGTTTGTTCTAATTGATATTTTTCATTGAAGCTTGTATTATTGTAAGAGAGCGACTGAGTGACCGAGTGTATTACCTGCATTCAGATTTAGCATATTCCTTAAAAGGATAGTTCACCCAAAAATGAAAATTCTGTCATCATTTACTCACCCTCAGGTTGTTCCAAACCTGTATGAATTTCTTTCTTCTGCTGAACACAAAGGAAGATATTTGGAAGAATGTTTATAACCAAGCAGATCTCGGCAGCCATTGACTACCATAGTATTTTTTTCCCCGCTATAGTCAATGGCTGCCGAGATCTGCTTGGTGAAGGCTTTTAGTGATTTTACTTCATGAAAGTTGCATTGATACATTTATTTTGGCTTTAAAATTTGTATTGTGTGGTAACCATTTTATAAAAGCAATATACCCCTTGAAGCCGTGGTTTACAGTGAATTTGTTCATCTAAGGGGGTTTTAGGCACTCTGCTCCACATTGTCCCTAACAACGCCCCTTAGCTGTTATAAATTCACTGTAACCCACGGCTTCTTGGGGCTTATTGCATTATTTTATATTATTTTATTTATTATTATATAGTATTATGTTGTGACTAATACCACTTTAAATTTGTAACACCATGATATTAACGGCATATTTCTCTGTCCTATAGATATTCCACTCTGAGCTCCTGCTTAAACTGACAGCAGAGCATCAATGACTTTTGCAAAAAAACACAAACAAAACTTAATTTAATCAAACAGTTGCTGCATCCTCCAGATTCATAAGAACGACACTTAAATGGCAAATCCACTTCAGAATTGTAAAGCGGATCATCTCTTCTCTCTTACGCTCCTGCAGTAAACACATCACTTCATTTTTCATTTAACCTTTATTCAAGAAGGGTCGTCACATGAGATTTCATTCTCTTTGGCAAGTCACCTCTGACAGCAATGCTAAACTTAACAGACAACGATGACAGTAACACACCAAACAAATTAAACTGTCTTAACCCGGTCTGAATTAAAACCAGTGCTTTCATGCAATGACATGTTTTGATCTGGATATGAGAGGAGTCACTCCTGTGGAGCTCTCAGAGGAATGGAGATCATACACACCTACTGTGAATTGTTAAATTATGTGAATTATCCAGCGATGCCCTTGAGCCCAAATGAACCTCAGCATATATATATATATATTTTTTTTTTTTTTTTCTTTTTTTTTTCTTTTTTATAAGGCTGCTTCTTCATGCAGTTGAGGTACAAAAACTATTATCAGTTTATAATATTTCAGTTCAGAGACTTTATTTCTCCACATTGTGGAAATTTGTATTTGGCTTCACTTTACAGAAACAAACAACACGGATTTAAACCCTCGGTTTCACAGACAAGGCTTACACCTAGTACCGGGCTGAATCCGAAATCGCCCCATAAACCCTCAATCACTATTCCCTACTTTAGTCCACTAATACAGTTCACTTGAAGGAGTGAATGAAAACAAGTGAGCGAATTCGGACAGCCGCTGTGTGTACATCGGCTGTACACTCGTTATTGCGGTGCAATGTGGGATAGAATGAATGCACTCAATAATGTCCACTATGGTTTCGGACACCACTACAAATGGCTGTCCCCTCAAATAGTGCCCAATTTAAGGGTATAGGGGGCGATTTCGGATTCAGCCCCAGGCTAAAAGAGCTGTTTTAACTGAAAGCAACTTGCACTGATATCTTAAAATATGTCAGTGCCGTTTTGTCTCAAGATGTACACCAGTAATGTTTTGTTTCTAAGGCATACATGTTTATAAAAGCTATTTAAATGTCCTAATTGAACTAATCACAGGGTACCCCTTTAGCGCCATTTTCCAACGCGCAGGGTACTCCATTGATTTCAGTGAGAAACCTTTGGCTTAATCTAAACCCTGTCTGTGAAACCAGGCCTGTCTGTGAATCACATGGCAGCAACTCAATGCATTTATGCATGTAGAAATGGTCTGCATCCGAAATCGCATACTTCCCTACTATATAGTAGGCGAAAAACAGTATGGGCCCTATCATACACCCAGCGCAATGCCATGCCAGGCGCGACGCAAGTGTTTTTTGCTAGTTTCAGCCCAACGCAGTTATCATTTTCACATCCAGCGCCACGTTTAAATAGCAAATGCACTCGCACCCATCTGTTCGCCCATGAGCGTGCTGGTCTGAAAACCAGGTGTGTTCAAGCGCATTGTTGCTATTTTGAGGCAACTGAAAACGACTGCGCCATTGACCAACAGAAACCTGGTCTAAAGTCAATAGCTCAGTATTTTTTGTGTTATTTAAAGGGCACGTTAGTAATATGTGCCTATAGGTGGGTGCAAAACACGCCCTAAGTGCACCTGCGCCATGCGCTTTAGACCATGCACTCAGATCGTTAAAATAGGGCCCAATGTGACAAAAGAAGTATGTCCGAATTCAGGGTACTCATAAAAGAGTAGGCAAAAAGTACCCGGATGACCTACGACTTCCGGCGAGATTCTGAAGTGTGCATAGGATGGATGCTATCCCATGAGGCCACGGGAGAGGATTTATGAATGACAGTGAAGCGACATGAATGGGGGACAAAGGTGATTTAAGTGACTTTGAATGTGGCATAGTTGTTGGTGCCAGATGGCCTGGTCTGAGTGTATATATAGTGTACAAAAAATATCATATGTGTGTGTATTATGGTTAAAGCATACCAAAAATTAAATGTATTATTAAAAAAAGACAGACTTTTTTTAAATTGCATTCCATTTCAGTTAAGAAATTTTATTCGAAAGGTTTAGATTTATTGTAAAATTATTATCTGCATGAAATATTTTTATGAAAAATATAGACACTTGAATCAACAAAATATTCTGAGGCACTCGTGGTTAAGCGTAAAAATCCTTTCATAGATTGGGACATTAAGGCCTGGTTTCACAGACAGGGTTTAGATTAAGCCAGGATTAGGCCTTAGTTCAATTAGGACATCTAAGTAGCTTTTATAAATGTGCATTATGAAAAAAACATTACTGGTGTGCATCTTGAGACAAAAAAATGGCACTGACATATTTTAAGATATCTCAGTGCAAGTTGCTTTCAGTTAAAACAGCTCAAACATGCATTTTAGTGTTGGATCAATGTGTCTCAGCACAGCCTTCTTGAGGATGCACCTGCTTTTTTTTATAGTGCAAAGTTAAATATTTTAGTTGTGTGAGACACTTTGGTCAAGATGAGAGTAAAAAATATTGCATCACATTCCCACAATATTTTTATTTTTTTATTTTTTTTGAAAACTTTTGCTTTTAGAGTGTTTATAGGCCTATTTTATGAATGATTCCACAGGCTGTATTAGGCTACTTAACAATAAGCAAATGAGACCATCCATCAAAGCGGAAGTGGCACAGCAGATTATGCACATTTAATTGCAGTGAATTATCCTCCATTACAGCATTTGGCTGTAAACAGCAGGAATCAGAGGAACTGAACCTTTTGGCACTCTGGTTTTTCAAGCAAGCTTGTCAAAATGTTCTCTATCTTCCCAGCATCTGTCACTTCGGCAGCTTCTGAAACTGATTTTCTTCTGGCAGCGAGAGATGAGGTGAGTAATGCATGTCACCGTCAGCAGTGTCAAATGCTTCAAAAAGATTTACAAACAGAAATCGCAGGCCTATTCTCTTGAGTAGGTACTTTTGAACACATAATTACTAAAATTAATAAAATGTTCTATAGTTTATAGTATGTATTTGTGTTGTATGACTGTAATCCGGATGAACTACATTCTTCATGTTGTCATTGTCATGTGACCTTGCGTTTCTTCACTGCAATCCATAAATCCTCTCACGTGCCCTCACAGGATAGGAAAATGTCTGTTGGATGCACACTTAAGAATCTCGCTGTAAGTAGTAGGCTACATTTTGGCTAAGGTTTTATGAATACTTTGAATTCAGACATACTATCATGCTCACATACTGTTTTTGCCTACTATATAGTAGGGAAGTATGTGATTTTGGATGGAGCCAGTTACTTTTGTTTTTGAATGAATGAGTCAGTTGAGTGAATCAGTATATTTAAGTGAATCAGTTGAGTGCATCATTCAATGGTGTCCGAATGTGAAGGCTGTGCGTTTCGAAGGCCGAACCGAGGGACAGGGTCACCAGGTCTGCACAACAAAACCCGTCCAATTGCTAATCAAAAGTAGCGGAATCACAGTCAAAACGCTCCAAAACAACACGTTCTCACTCCCAACTCGTCACATATTGACGCTTGTTTAGGACTCCTCGGCGTCACTTTTTAACGCACAGGGTACCCCTTTAGCGGCATTTTCCAACGCGCAGGGTACTCCATTGATTTCAGTGAGAAACCTTTGGCGTCATACACAGACGCGTTGGGCATGGGAATGTTATTGTCATGATGAAATTATATATTGGGTTATGATTTTGCCATTATGACATGTTGAAGTGTGATTCTCAATTTAATCAGCCAGCATAATGTTACTTTTTTTATTTATGCTATTTAGACACATTTGAACATATAACCCAACCCCATCCCATCCCTAAACCTACCCATTTGTGTGTTATATGATATAAAACAGGATAGAACAGGCAGATACGACTACAGGCACAATTTATTAAAAAAGTACAAATATTCCAAGTGTTCCGAGGCCAAACAATTGATTTGTGCGAAGAAAATCCCCTAAAGTGATCAGTATCTCCATCCGCTGAAGATCATGAACAGAACACATTCAAAAATTGCCGCCCGAAGAAACGTTACGTCAGCTTTGATAGTGAAATTGCATTGGCTCTCGTATGTCTCGTGACCAATTGCGTCATTACGTCAGCTTTCATTGTAAAATGTCATTGGCTCTTGTGTGTCTCGTGACCGATCGCGTCATGATAAAGAGTCCTGTGTATCTTTTGAATGAGATATGACTGACTGACTGAGTGCGTGCGTGCGTTCACTTTTAATCATTTCAGCGATTAAAGCATTGAGATCAACTCTGTTCTTTACATAAAGATATTGTATGACTTCAGAAGACTTGGAATGCAACATAAGTTAATACTTTTTAATACTGTTTTTGGTCAGTTTTTACAATAAATACCTGTGACTGTACTTTACGTGTACGTAAAGTTTTGTACGTTACGTGTTTTATATTGTTGAGAAGTGGGTAGGTTTAGGGTAGGAGTGGGGTTAGTTGCTCCAAAATATAAAAGTAGCCTATAAATATTCATAAAATCATGTCTACTTTTACAAATGCAAAGAATTAAATGCGTCTTGATCTGACGCATTGGGCAAACAACTGAAATCAATGGAGCACCCTGCACGTTGGAAAATGGTGCTAAAGGGGTACCCTGTGAGTTAAAAAGTGACGGCAAGGGGTCCTGATCGAGTGCCGCGGGAATGCAGACCAATCTATACAAATCCTGTTGTCACCGGTGTGCAATGAATTCTGGGATAGGGTAGGCTGCAAAGGGTTCATCTGTTCATCCTTCCTTTGCCTGAGAAACGGAGGGCGCATTTTGTAGTCGCTTTCGAATTGCGGCAGCCTTCGTCGCACCGCGGTGACGCAGTCGGCCTTCGAATGCGGCCTTCAGAGGGTGCATCCTGAATTAGGACAGCCTTCGTAGTGCCGCTGTGACGCAATCGCATTTCAAATGCGGCCTTCAGAGGGTGCAGCCTTCACACTGGGACAGCCTTCGTAGTGCCGCTGTGACGCAATCGCACTTCAAATGCGGCCTTCAGAGGGTGCAGCCTTTACATTGGGAAAGACTTCGTAGTGCCGCTGTGATGCAATCGCACTTCAAATGCGGCCTTCAGAGGGTGCAGCCTTCACATTGGGAAACAGCTCGGTCCTAAATGAATCAGTGTTTTGAACAAATCTGCTGAATGAATGATTCAGTGACTTACTCATAAAGATGTCTCTTTTCACAGTCATGTGTCACTACCTACTGGTATAACTGTGTAACTTGCAAAAAAAATTCACTGAAAAATTACCACCACTAATGACTGGCTGTTAGGACCTGTTTACACCTGGTATTAAGATGCGTTTTGGTTGATCATATCACAAGTGGACGACGCTAAATACAGGTGTAAACAGGGTCTAAAACGTTTTGAGTTCATCCACTTTCGACCACTTCCAGAGGTAGTTGAAAACGCATTCGACTGGATTGCTATAGTGTAAACACTCATGCAGTCGAATGCATTTGAACAACCACAAAAGACCGTCTGCTTTCCACCTATTGACCTAACATGTAAACATTATGGGAAGTGCACTAGCCAGACGGGATTTAAACTTTGTCGGCTGGGGACCTAAGTTTGGTTTGAAGACGAAAAACGTGCCAAGCACAATGTTCTCTCACCATTCCTGATTTCTAACACACACAGTGGTCTCACGGCTGTCAGAGCAGAAACAAAAGCTGCTGCTCTTTGTATGTTTTTCCATCTTCTCCGGTCGCGCTCATATGTAAATTGCACAAGCTTATTTTGACCATTAGATCGAAAGATCTGAAAAACACATACATTTGCCATAGACCCTCCCCTTGAAGAAATCAGGACAGAAGTGGTTGAAAGTGGACAAAAGAAATGGATTATAGTTTTTCACAGTCGCTTTGGTACATTTCTTGAATCATCCTTAAGATTTGCAAACCAGTAAGTGCATTTCTCAAAACAGTAGAAAAAATGGGTCCCCTATATGCAGAACTTCAGTTGCCACCTCCATTGAAATTGTTTTCTGGGCATGGGGTGTTGATGGTGCCCCCATAGAGGGTGGGCTGGTGCCCCCTTAGTGCCCTATGCAGACCACATATTCTGCATAGAACAGTGGTATATGGAATTGTTGTAGTAAAAGCTTTACATGAAGATTTTACTGAAATGAGAAAAACAGTAAATCGCTGCTACATGAAACAACAAACCCAACATACATGGCCTTTGGTTACTATTGAAGCTTTTTTTATTCTGTGGTGGAAAAAAGTATAAAAGTATAAACTTTTTTTTCTTGCAATGGCGAGTTTACATCTCACAATTCTGACTTTTTTGAATTGTTAGATATAAACTAGGAATGGAGAGAAAAAAAGTCAGAATTGTAAGATAAAGTCGAAATTACCTTTTGTATTTTCTATTCCATGGCAGAAATAAGCTTTCACAGGTTCCACATGTGTAAGGGGGAAAACATAAAGATGCACAGTCCAGCACACATTATTCCTCTTCTTCTCCCTCTTCTCCTTCAACTCTTCCTCTCCCTTGCCCAGACATTATTTTTTTCAGCATCCACATTGAACAAAACCAAAAACTGTGCATGTCCACGTAATGAAAAGAACTGAAGAACCTGAATGAAATATTTCACAATATTTCAGTGATCTGATACCTAAAAATGCTTATCAGTTGTTTCAATATTTTTTGTATATATATTTTTTCAGTACTTTTGAGCTGCTGTTGTTTCAGAAGTAGAGGCTTTATACTATATTCAAGGTCTGGAACATTATGTCTTAATTTCTGACATGCTGTGTTTAAGCATTTGTAAATAACACCAGAAAGATCCATGGTTCATACCCATCCATTTTGGTATTGGGTAAGCTTGTATGAAAAGAAAATTTAAGCATTTTAGAAACGTGTTAATTGACTGCATTTTGTGTGAAAAAGACATGAATTGTGTTACGACAGATGTTGTGCTGATTGTGTTTATAGTTTTGAAAATGTGACTACAGATTGGACAAAAGTATGTTAGCAATTGAAAAAAACTGTACATTTTAACAGTACAAATTTACACATTACTATGTGGGATATTGATTGCAAGAGACTAGACAGGATTCACAGCTACTGTTAGTCTGTTGACAGTACAATGTCACTGCAATATAAAGGACAAGACAAGACTATATATATACAGTGGGGAGAACAAGTATTTGATACACTGCCGATTTTGCAGGTTTGCCCACTTACAAAGCATGTAGAAGTCTGTAATTTTTATCATAGGTACTCTTCAACTGTGAGTGACGGAATCTAAAACAAAAATCCAGAAAATCACATTGTATGATTTTTAAATAATTAATTTGCATTTTATTGCATGACATAAGTATTTGATACATCAGAAAAGCAGAACTTAATATTTGGTACAGAAACCTTTGTTTGCAATTACAGAGATCATACATTTCCTGTAGTTCTTGACCAGGTTTGCACACACTGCAGCAGGGATTTTGGCCCACTCCTCCATACAGACCTTCTCCAGATCCTTCAGGTTTTGGGGCTGTCGCTGGGCAATACGGACTTTCAGCTCCCTCCAAAGATTTTCTATTGGGTTCAGGTCTGGAGACTGGCTAGGCCACTCCAGGACCTTGAGATGCTTCTTACGGAGCCACTCCTTAGTTGCCCTGGCTGTGTGTTTCAGGTCGTTGTCATGCTGGAAGACCCAGCCACAACCCATCTTCAATGCTCTTACTGAGGGAAGGAGGTTGCTGGCCAAGATCTCGCGATACATGACCCCATCCATCCTCCCCTCAATACGGTGCAGTCGTCCTGTCCCCTTTGCAGAAAAGCATCCCCAAAGAATGATGTTTCCACCTCCATGCTTCACGGTTGGGATGATGTTCTTGGGGTTGTACTCATCCTTCTTCTTCCTCCAAACACAGCGAGTGGAGTTTAGACCAAAAAGCTCTATTTTTGTCTCATCAGACCACATGACCTTCTCTCATTCCTCCTCTGGATCATCCAGATGGTCTTTGGCAAACTTCAGACGGGCCTGGACATGCGCTGGCTTGAGCAGGGGGACCTTGCAGGATTTTAATCCATGGCGGCGTAGTGTGTTACTAATGGTTTTCTTTGAGACTGTGGTCCCAGCTCTCTTCAGGTCATTGACCAGGTCCTGCCGTGTAGTTCTGGGCTGATCCCTCACCTTCCTCATGATCATTGATGCCCCACGAGGTGAGATCTTGCATGGTGCCCCAGACCGAGGGAGATTGACCGTCATCTTGAACTTCTTCCATTTTCTAATAATTGCGCCAACAGTTGTTGCCTTCTCACCAAGCTGCTTGCCTATTGTCCTGTAGCCCATCCCAGCCTTGTGCAGGTCTACAATTTTATCCCTGATGTCCTTACACAGCTCTCTGGTCTTGGCCATTGTGGAGAGGTTGGAGTCTGTTTGATTGAGTGTGTGGACAGGTGTCTTTTATACAGGTAACGAGTTCAAACAGGTGCAGTTAATACAGGTAATGAGTGGAGAACAGGAGGGCTTCTTAAAGAAAAACTAACAGGTCTGTGAGAGCCGGAATTCTTACTGGTTGGTAGGTGATCAAATACTTATGTCATGCAATAAAATGCAAATTAATTATTTAAAAATCATACAATGTGATTTTCTGGATTTTTGTTTTAGATTCTGTCTCTCACAGTTGAAGAGTACCTATGATAAAAATTACAGACCTCTACATGCTTTGTAAGTAGGAAAACCTGCAAAATCGGCAGTGTATCAAATACTTGTTCTCCCCACTGTATATATATATATATATATATATATATATATATATATATATAAATTACAGTAAGTATACAGTATTACAATATAGTGAACATTGTCTGATTACATACCTGTTCTTTCTACAAACGTTTGAATGATTGAGAAAACGGTTGTTCTCCCAACATTCAGCTGCACCTTTCGACCCGCCTCGGCCATAAGGTCATGATTGAGAACATGGTCCACAATATTGGCCCTTATGAGAAACATGTCAACAATCTTGACCTCTTCGACCTCTTCTGACCTCCTGGCTGTTGACCCTGTTTGTTTCATTGGTGTTCTTCCATTCTCAGAATTTGTAACACTGTGTTGTGCTCTGTCTATTTCCAAATGAAGCTTCATGACATGCACCTCTGAGCTATTTTAGAGAACTGGTTGATCATTGGTTAATCTAATGCTTTACATTTCCCTTCATTAGTGAAATTTATCTCTGCAATTCATCAATTCAGGACACGTTTACAAAAAAAAAAAGTCTAATAGAAATGTATTGAAAATACATTTGACGCATTATGATAACTAGTTCAACCATTTTGCATTTAATGACTTATGCAAGGAACTAATGCCTAGATGTTTTGAGGGGTAAGACTATTCAACAGAACCAGTATAATACATTTTGATAAACATGACATAAGTAGTTGATAATGTAGGAAACAGACAATTTTACATAATCAATAGCATGAATATACCAAAGCATTTGCAATTTGTCCAAAAGAATTAGAAATTGCTTTTATGATGTGCACAAGTGACTACTGTATATGATGTGGAGGTTAAACAAGTAGTTAAGTATTTCAGTTGCGATCTGAGAAATGCACCAAAACGACTAAGACAAACTGTAAAGTGTAAATGGGCATGTGTCTCCCTCGTACACTTGTGATCCGATCCACCAAAACGCATCTTAATAACAGGTGTAAACAGGGCAAGTTACTAAAAAAATAAAATAAATAAAAAGCACAAAAGGATGTTTCCGTGTTGGCTGCAAAAAGCAATCACACGCCAAAAGAATACACTGGACCAGGGTTTAATGATAAATACTAGGTACACACTGAGAAACACGACCAAACTCATTTACAAACAATGACGGACAGAGACTAAGGGTGTACTCACACTAGGCACGGTTGCCTTGTACCATGCCCGAGCGCGATTGTCCCCCCTCCCCACTCCACCGCTGGCCTGCACTCACATTGCACTTAACGTACCGGGCCGGAGCACGCTTACGTCATTCACGATGCAACTTTTTGTTTTGAAGACAACAGGAAGAAAAGCGCTTTTTTCGTTAATAGACTGCCTAAAAGATTGATCATTTATGCCGCGCAGCGATTTTCACTTGATTGCACAGCACGTATCAGAAGGCAGCTGACTTTGATGGAGGAATTTGCAGCTTTACTCGCAAACTACAATTCATATTCGTCAATAAGGTGAGAACCAGGACCGTTATAAACCTAAATATACTTGAATTAATTGAAAAGTGTATCCAAGTAGTAATAGTTTGGTGTTTGCTGTCATAATGATGACAGTAGCGCACAGCTGTTCCGTGCTTCAGCGCGGTTAGCGCTCACACTACATGCGTACCGCGCCCGAGCCCAACCGAACCGCGCTCTGGCCCACCTCTTCCAAGCGGGCCAGGGCCTGCTAAACAAACCGCGGCTGGGCACGGAACAGAGCACTCACACTAGTCAACCGAACCAGACTTTGGGGGTCAAATGCTCCCGGGCACGGTTCAGAGCGCCTAGTGTGAGTACACCCTAAGGGAGATCTCAGGGTTTGAATGCATTGACCAAACAAAAGGAACTAATGAGATAATTAATTAATACCAGGTGAACTGAATGACTAATGAATACAACAATCAAAGGAACAAACTAGAAACTGGGTCACATGACAAGGAAGACAGACAGAAAAAGTAAACATGTTACAGTACGCCCCCTCCCAAAAAGGTGCGTCCTTGCCATGTGAATATTCTACAGGAGGGAGGGCGGGGATTCTGGAGGGCGAGGAACTGGAAAAAAAAAAAAGAGTCCTGGGCAAACTACTCAGGTCATGGGTGAGTGGAGGATGGGAGGAGCCAGGGTGGAGCCAGGAGCAGGAGAAGCCAGGTGGTTATCCAGAGACCAGCCAGGACGAGGGACCAGCCTCCCCCAGGGGATGACCGACAGAGATGTAGCCACCAATGATGGAGGCCCAGGCAGAGCAGACCACAAACCCCTGCTGGGACTCCTACACCATTCCAAGCCAATGCCTGCCATCCTTTCACCACGGATGCTACGTTGGAGTTTGATCATTGGAGCTTACGACTATGCTGATGCTCTGAGTCGCTTACCCTTCGCCGGCATCTGATGCTGTTACGCCACCACCCTTGGAAGTACTGCTACTGGAAATGGTGCCAGATGCACCCATGCATGCCGACAGAGATATAGAGAAAACTGTCAAGGCATGTAAAACTTGTCAGAAATCACGTCATGCACCTCCTAAGGCGAAAGTGCACCCTTGGGAGTGGATGACAAAAAGATGGTCCCGGCTGCATATTGACTTTGCAGGCCCTTTTCAGGGCAAAATATTCCTTATTGTGGTTGATGCACATAGCAAGTGGCTGGAGGTGTCTCTGATGAGTTCCATGCCATCATCAGCTGTCATTAACACACTGAGACTACTGTTTGCAACACATGGTTTGCCTGACATCATAGTCTCTGACAATGGTGCTTCTTTCACCTCTGCAGAGTTCCAAGAGTTTGCAGAGCGCAACGGCATTCGGCATGTCACTACAGCACCTTATCACCCAAGCTCAAACGGTCAAGCTGAACGCATGGTGCAGAAAACCAAGGAGGCCCTGTCTCGCATCACCAATGGCGAATGGCAGACCAGGCTTGCTCGTTTCTTGTTGTCACGGCATGTCACACTCAATTCGTCAACTGGAAAAAGTCCCGCTGAGTTGCTCATGAATCTGCGACTCACCACTGCCCTGGATCGCCTGCATCCTGACCATGATGGTGATATGATCCGCAGGCAGGAGCTGAATGCTGAGAAAGGCCCTGGCACGGTCAGAGAGTTTAGACTGAATGACTTGGTGTACATGAGAAGCTATACTAGAGATGCTAAGTGGACACCTGGAATCATCGTAGACGTCACAGGTCCTTTGTCATACAAAGTCAGGGCTGGTGATGGGCAGATGCACAGACGACATGTTGATCAGCTGCTGGACAGGACGGCAAACTTGGCCGACCTATCAAGGCCCGAGCCAGATGGCTACACTGTCCCTCTGTCTGAGCCCGCAGGAGCTGAAATGCTTGAATTAAAGGTGGGAAACCCTGATGATGACTTTACTGGAGCTGAGGGCCTGTCTGAGTCTCCTCCTTCTCGGAGGTACCCTGTAAGAGAGCATCGCCCTCCAAGAAGATTTTCAGATTTTGTGGACTGGGGAAAAGGGGTGTAATGTATAAACGCGTTCCTGTTTTTCCCCGGGGGAGTGAATATGTGTTTTTGGGGTAGAGTGATTCCGGCGCTGGCCGAGTGAAGTTGCATGTTCTACACTGCCTTATAACTTCAGTAAAGTTCCCAGGTTACGATTGTCTCCTCCAGTTATTGAAGTATCTTACATCAACCATAATATCCACCCATCCTCTCTGTGGGCTCGGGATCCTCAATCGCGGCAGGCTGGTCTCCAAACACAACCAAACTCATTCGTAAATGAAGACGGACAGAGACTGAGGGAGATCTCAGGGTTTTAATGCATTGACCAAACAAAGGGAACTAACGAGATAATTAATTAACACCATGTGAACTGAATGACTAATGAATACAACAATCAAAGGAATAAACTACAAACTGGGTCACATGACAAGGAAGACATAAACATGTTACAGTTTCTTTCTACTTCAAAACACAACTTTACTTATCCCCAATGTTTTTTATTTCTCAGAATGATTTGAGAAGGTCACATGCTTGCCCGTTACATTTTTATTCAAGAAAAACGACCCCATAGGTCGTTGTGCATGCAGCGTATTACGACCTATAGTTACGTTTTAAAATTAAGCGCCCTCTAGCAGTCTGATAAATAACGACAGTCTCGTTTGTCGGGTGTGTCGTCATCAAATGACCTTTGACCGTCGTTGTCAATAAAAATGCGATGAGAGGAGTAACCCTGAACCTCATAATCCAGGTGGGTTTTATTTTATGTTCTTTTTAAGTTATCGTTCTGATTGTCTGCAATTCATGTGTAAGTGCAGTTTGACGTTTACAAATCAGTTGCGAATGCCACTGAAGGAATGCGATTTTACCATAGTAACTGTAGCTCAATCCTGTCTGTAAAAGCCCAGTGACCACAAAGCTTACCATATTTTTACCATAGTAGCTGTAGTTTAATTGTGGTATTTGTATTTAAATAAGAGTAATAAAACATCATGCTTTTAACACTGTGGTTTTACTGTGGTATTTGTAGTTAAAACACAGTAACAACTTATACCATGCTTTTACCACAGCAACTGTGGTTTCACTGTGTACTATTTGTAAAGCATAGTAACATTTACCATGGTTTTACCTAAGTAACCATAGTTTTACTGTGGTATTTGTAATTAAAGCTCAGTAACCACAACACTTACCATGGTTTTACCACAGCAACCATAGTTTTACTGTGGTATTTGTAGTTAAAGCACAGTAACCATGGCACTTACCATGGTTTTGCCTCAGTAACCATAGTTTTACTGTGGTATTTGTAGTTAAAGCACAGTAACCATGGCACTTACCATGGTTTTGCCTCAGTAACCATAGTTTTACTGTGGTATTTGTAGTTGAAAAAGTAACCACAACACATACCATCGTTTTTACCACAGAAACCATAGTTTTACTGTGGTATTTGTCTTTAAAGCACAGTAACCACAACACATACCATGGTTTTGCCGCAGTAACTGTTTTTACTATGTACTGTTTGTAGTTAAAGCACTGTAACCACGACACTTACCATGGTTTCACCACAGTAACTGTAGTTTTACTGTGGTATGTGTAGTTAAAGCACAGTAACCCAACACTTACCATGCTTTTACAGCAGTAACCATAGTTTTACTGTGGTAGTTGTAGTAAAAGCATAGTAACACAACACCTTACTATAGTTTTACGACAATGATTACAACACTTGCCATGCCTTTAATACCTTTTTGTAATAATAAGTAATACAATATTTATGTAATTGTAATTTTAATATTTTTTCTGTCTTGCAGTTACTTCAGATCACCTACTCCTCCATGTCCATCTCCCACAACAACCTTAAATCCAACAGCTCTTTTAAGA
Source organism: Coreius guichenoti (assembly GCA_039654105.1). Taxonomy (NCBI): domain Eukaryota; kingdom Metazoa; phylum Chordata; class Actinopteri; order Cypriniformes; family Gobionidae; genus Coreius; species Coreius guichenoti. The sequence continues at coordinate 4,326,347 of CM077175.1, forward strand.
ACCCATCTCTCGCAAAGCTCACTGTCTGTCTGTTTCTCTGTCTCTCTCTCAGCTTTTTTTCTGAACTGTAATCTGTAATTCATTTACACATATTTTTGCTCTCTTTCTTTCTCTTCTTTATCTTGGCATATTTTTAAAACTCAAAATCAAATTTTGACCAATTATGTCAGAAAGATGCTAGTATTAGCTAGTTAATACTAGTTAGTATGCTAGTATTAACAGGGAACTTGAACTCAAAGCTCCCAATGCTGTTCTTGAAGAAGCTGCCAGGGAGGCTGAACAAGTCCTTCAAAGGTTCAACCCTTCACAGGTAATGTTGAACACATTTAGCTGTAACAGATTTGCTTTAAGGAATGTATTTTTATTATTTTATGTGTTATGAACTTTCCTTAAAGTCCTTCCTCTCAAATATTTTGGTCACAGATAATTTTTAACACACTGTCTTAACATGTATATATTTCTCTTTGTTTCAGCTGAAAAGGAAGTGATGTCAAGGGCTTGTTAAACCTGTCTTGTTCGTGGAGAGGGATGAATTTGGCCATCTTGTGCGTTTATGGAGAAGACAAAAAGCTGCAAAGGCAAACATTTCCAGTGGTATGTCTGTGTTGGTCTTAACCCTTGATTGAACATTACTGCAGTTACATTTTGCACAGCATTGGATGTTTCTTAAACTTTACATACCACACTGCCCCATCAGTAAGAACCCCTAATAAAGTGTCATGTCGAAGTAGTAGTAGTAGTAGTAGTAGTAGTAGTAGTAGTAGTAGTAGTTCACACAGATCGAGTTTTTCCATTCCAATGCGCTACTTTTCCATTGTTTCTATATGTAAAGACGCACTAGACTGATGTGTATAACCGTTGTTCTCACACCTTATGTCTTCTGCAATGTCTCGCGCATGACACGACGTTCTAAAAACTCGGCGCTCAAGTTAAAATCAGTTCAACTTCTCGTCTCGAGACCTTGCGTTTTTTTTTTTCTTTTTCTTTTTCTTTTTTTCCCCATTCCACTGCCCATGTCTTGCGTTTTTCAAAGCAAACACGCTTTCTGTGTGAAAAAGCCCATAATTCATACAATTTACCAAGTCAGCAAATTCATAAGATATTGGACAAGCATACTTGTACAAAATTCTATGGCTTTTATTCCTGCTGCTGTCATTGGCTATTGCCTCAACTCTCGTGCCGATTGTGCCCATTGTAAGTAGTCAGACTGTTTATATCAGAAAGTTTATATTAAGTCCATTGTATTCTTTATTAACCTTTACAAATGGGGAATGTCTCTTCCGTTCCAACAGTACATGATATCTGCCCACACCTCATAGTCTGCCTTTTTTTCTCCATGTTGATTTTTATTGAACACATCTGTTTAAGAAGCAAGAGTATGGAAATGCTAGTTTAACATGTCACGTGACACATCAGATCACTTAAGTTCGTTCACACCAAGACCAATAACTATAATGATAACTATTTTAACATCCACACCAACGGACAATAAAGTTATGTTTATTATAAGCACGTGCTGCGGTTATGTTGTCTGCCATTTTAAGTGATCAAGCTTTATAAAGTCGGGTAGATTCTGATTGGCTGTCAATGTTTTTATTGTTCATCAGCTGGAAAAATTGTTTTGAATGATTCCAACGATATTGTTCCTCTGTGTCGTTAAATGTTAAATAGCTGCGGTGTGGACTCGTTCCTTGGTGTGAAAAGGCCTTTAAACTGCTTACAACAATCCAAACCAGTCCTGTTGGGGATGAAGAATGAACATGGCCATATTGTGCCCAAACAGAAAAGACAGAATGACGAAAAGGTGCACATTTCAATTGGTATGTCTGTATTCAAGCAATGCAGTTACAAACCCGATTCCAAAAAAGTTGGGACACTGTACAAATTGTGAATAAAAAAGGAATGCAATAATTTACAAATCTCATAAACTTATATTTTATTCACAATAGAATATAGATAACATGTCAAATGTTGAAAGTGAGACATTTTGAAATGTCATGCCAAATATTGGCTCATTTTGGATTTCATGAGAGCTACACATTCCAAAAAAGTTGGGACAGGTAGCAATAAGAGGCCGGAAAAGTTAAATGTACATATAAGGAACAGCTGGAGGACCAATTTGCAACTTATTAGGTCAATTGGCAACATGACTGGGTATAAAAAGAGCCTCTCAGAGTGGCAGTGTCTCTCAGAAGTCAAGATGGGCAGAGGATCACCAATTCCCCCAATGCTGCGGCGAAAAATAGTGGAGCAATATCAATTTCAGTGAAGGGAAGGCTGAAAGATGTGTTAGAAGAGACTGTATGGGGTATATTGTTACAGGCACTTCAGACACACTGAGGGTGATGTACCAGGGAAAGATCAACATGGATCCTGTACTATAAGCAAGATGAACATGCACATAGTACAATGAAGTGTCACAAGGTGTATTGGTTGTTTAAATAGATGTCTTTGTTTACTGTTCACACTGTATTCTTGTTCTAATGAAATAAATTGAGAAGCCTGTTCTAAATGAGCATTTATGTTAATTTTGGGGGTCTATTCTTGTTCTGTTGTTAACTATGACTGAATGAACTTATACAACAACTTATATAATGGCAAGTCGTTGAAGACAATATAAATGTGACTCAACACACTTGTCCATGATGAGAATACATCTGTGTGTGTTTTACTGCCCTTCCATCCCCAGGGGCCAAGTATAGTCCCATAGAAGAGCAAAAAAGTGCACAATTCAAATGGCTATAAATCAAAGTCTGATTATAGTATCAAAAAGAAAATTTGCATGACAACTATTTACACTATGTTTACTAAATAATGTTGGACACCGTTTTTAAATATATATACGAAAAGGTGGTATAAAGTTGTTTTTAAAAATGCTCAGTAAAATACCAAATTTCAGCCTGCCTCTCAAATATCTCAGAGGTTTGCACAATGAACATGATTAGATATCCCTTTGTTCATTAAAGATAGTAATTTTTTCCATTTCTTTATTAAACGTTTTAAACTACATTACCCATAAGCTGTCACTATATCGATGGAACGCCATAGTCTTAGTTTGTAGTTCAGTGAAGTTACACTTAAGGTTACGGTTAGGATCTCGGTAAAGGGGTAATTTCTCACAACATAGCAACACTGCATTGTTAACTGAATATTAATAACAACAAAATAATATTAACAACAAAATGTACTTTGCAACATTAAACGTTTTTAATATGGCTTAAAAGATTGTCCAACCACAACCAGTCCTGTCGGTGCCAAGGAAAAGTCAAAGCCAATGACAACCCAGTTGAGCAGATGCGTCACACTTACTTGCCCATATGTGGTCTTTTATGACAGGATCTTCCAGGTTCTTGTGATGAATGGACAGATTATCTTTTAAACATTTATTTGTCCCCATTAAATATAAAACTAAAATGACAGATTGCATTGGGGGGTTGACCTGATACAGCAATAGATTTGTTGATTACAGTGAATTTTTTTTTTTTTTTCTCAAGCAAGGGCCTAATGGTTTCCATTGTACACATTACCCTACTATTAATTAATGTACAACATTTAAGCTCAAACATTCTGCAGTTGTATACTGTATAACAAATAAATATTAAAATAATTGTTTTACAAAAAAATACTCCTCTGATAATTATTCAAGCATGCAGTATTTCTGGACCAAAGATAAGTGCAGCTAATATTTAAATGAAGTGCTTATGTAACATTTACAGTGTATTTATAGTGTATTTAAAGGTACACATTTAATCACTTCTGTGTTTCCTGAAAACCCTTGCCATTCTTAGCTCTACTAGTTTAACTATAGGAATAAAAAAAGTTAAAAGTAAAAACAAAAGAAGCATAATGAATGCACACATTTTGTAGTCATTTCACAATGTTTATTGATATGTCAAACTGTTTAAAGACAAACATAAGTGCCCAGCACAGCATCCTCTGTCACCCAGGTACTTCTCCAGTTTGTGCCACTATAAAGAAAAGTTGATTATAAAAAATGTATTTGAATAGAGGTATATACAATTATATTATGTACGCTATTATGTCATGAATAATAGGTGTACAATTATATATTATGTACAATTATAGAGAAATATAAAAACTTTTTTAAAAAACATTGATAAAGTAATATGTAACTGTTACTGTTCGGTTACATAAGAAATATGTAACGATTGATAAGATTAATAATATTTTTACAAACCAGGAGAGAGAGAGAGAGAGAGAGAGAGAGAGAGAGAGAGAGAGAGAGAGAGAGAGAGAGAGAGAGAGAGAGAGAGAGAGAGAGAAAGAGAGAGAGAGTGGAGAGAGAGAGAGAGAGATGTGGAAGTGTTAGCTCTTAAAAGAGCCATTGGGTTTGATAAATGTAGAGAGCTGATGGAGAATGACTAAGCAATCCATGAGAAATCCTGCAAGACAGGATGAAAGATAATTTTATTAAATGAAATGATGAACAATAAAAACATTGACAGCCAATCAGAATCTACCCGACTTTATAAAGCTTGATCACTTAAAATGGCAGACAACATAACCGCAGCACGTGCTTATAATAAACAGAACATTATTGTCCGTTGGTGTGGATGTTAAAATAGTTATCATTATAGTTATTGGTCTTGGTGTGAACGAACTTAAGTGATCTGATGTGTCACGTGACATGTTAAACTAGCATTTCCATACTCTTGCTTCTTAAACAGATGTGTTCAATAAAAATCAACATGGGGAAAAAAAGGCAGACTGAGGTGTGGGCAGATATCATGTACTGTTGGAACGGAAGAGACATTCCCCATTTGTAAAGGTTAATAAAGAATACAATGGACTTAATATAAACTTTCTGATATAAACAGTCTGACTACTTACAATGGGCACAATCGGCACGAGAGTTGAGGCAATAGCCAATGACAGCAGCAGGAATAAAAGCCATAGAATTTTGTACAAGTATGCTTGTCCAATATCTTATGAATTTGCTGACTTGGTAAATTGTATGAATTATGGGCTTTTTCACACAGAAAGCGTGTTTGCTTTGAAAAACGCAAGACGTGGGCAGTGGAATGGGGAAAAAAAGAAAGAAAAAAAACGCAAGGTCTCGAGACGAGAAGTTGAACTGATTTTAACTTGAGCGCCGAGTTTTTAGAAGACATAAGGTGTGAGAACAACGGTTATACACATCAGTCTAGTGCGTCTTTACATATAGAAACAATGGAAAAGTAGCGCATTGGAATGGAAAAACTCGATCTGTGTGAACTACTACTACTACTACTACTACTACTACTACTACTACTTCGACATGACACTTTATTAGGGGTTCTTACTGATGGGGCAGTGTGGTATGTAAAGTTTAAGAAACATCCAATGCTGTGCAAAATGTAACTGCAGTAATGTTCAATCAAGGGTTAAGACCAACACAGACATACCACTGGAAATGTTTGCCTTTGCAGCTTTTTGTCTTCTCCATAAACGCACAAGATGGCCAAATTCATCCCTCTCCACGAACAAGACAGGTTTAACAAGCCCTTGACATCACTTCCTTTTCAGCTGAAACAAAGAGAAATACACTCACCTAAAGGATTATTAGGAACACCATACTAATACTGTGTTTGACCCCCTTTCGCCTTCAGAACTGCCTTAATTCTACGTGGCATTGATTCAACAAGGTGCTGAAAGCATTCTTTAGAAATGTTGGCCCATATTGATAGGATAGCATCTTGCAGTTGATGGAGATTTGTGGGATGCACATCCAGGGCACGAAGCTCCCGTTCCACCACATCCCAAAGATGCTCTATTGGGTTGAGATCTGGTGACTGTGGGGGCCATTTTAGTACAGTGAACTCATTGTCATGTTCAAGAAACCAATTTGAAATGATTCGAGCTTTGTGACATGGTGCATTATCCTGCTGGAAGTAGCCATCAGAGGATGGGTACATGGTGGTCATAAAGGGATGGACATGGTCAGAAACAATCCTCAGGTAGGCCGTGGCATTTAAATGATGCCCAATTGGCACTAAGGGGCCTAAAGTGTGCCAAGAAAACATCCCCCACACCATTACACCACCACCACCAGCCTGCACAGTGGTAACAAGGCATGATGGATCCATGTTCTCATTCTGTTTACGCCAAATTCTGACTCTACCATCTGAATGTCTCAACAGAAATCGAGACTCATCAGGCCAGGCAACATTTTTCCAGTCTTCAACTGTCCAATTTTGGTGAGCTCGTGCAAATTGTAGCCTCTTTTTCCTATTTGTAGTGGAGATGAGTGGTACCCGGTGGGGTCTTCTGCTGTTGTAGCCCATCCGCCTCAAGGTTGTGCGTGTTGTGGCTTCACAAATGCTTTGCTGCATACCTCGGTTGTAACGAGTGGTTATTTCAGTCAAAGTTGCTCTTCTATCAGCTTGAATCAGTCGGCCCATTCTCCTCTGACCTCTAGCATCAACAAGGCATTTTCGCCCACAGGACTGCCGCATACTGGATGTTTTTCCCTTTTCACACCATTCTTTGTAAACTCTAGAAATGGTTGTGCGTGAAAATCCCAGTAACTGAGCAGATTGTGAAATACTCAGACCGGCCCGTCTGGCACCAACAACCATGCCACGCTCAAAATTGCTTAAATCACCTTTCTTTCCCATTCTGACATTCAGTTTGGAGTTCAGGAGATTGTCTTGACCAGGACCACACCCCTAAATGCATTGAAGCAACTGCCATGTGATTGGTTGATTAGATAATTGCATTAATGAGAAATTGAACAGGTGTTCCTAATAATCCTTTAGGTGAGTGTATATACATGTTGAGACAGTGTGTTAAAAATTATCTGTGACCAAAATATTTGAGAGGAAGGACTTTAAGGAAAGTTCATAACACATAAAATAATAAAAATACATTCCTTAAAGCAAATCTGTTACAGCTAAATGTGTTCAACATTACCTGTGAAGGGTTGAACCTTTGAAGGACTTGTTCAGCCTCCCTGGCAGCTTCTTCAAGAACAGCATTGGGAGCTTTGAGTTCAAGTTCCCTGTTAATACTAGCATACTAACTAGTATTAACTAGCTAATACTAGCATCTTTCTGACATAATTGGTCAAAATTTGATTTTGAGTTTTAAAAATATGCCAAGATAAAGAAGAGAAAGAAAGAGAGCAAAAATATGTGTAAATGAATTACAGATTACAGTTCAGAAAAAAAGCTGAGAGAGAGACAGAGAAACAGACAGACAGTGAGCTTTTGCGAGAGATGGGTTCTTAAAAGAGCTGTTGGATTTAAGGTTGTTGTGGGAGATGGACATGGAGGAGTAGGTGATCTGAAGTAACTGCAAGACAGAAAAAATATTAAATTACAATTACATAAATATTGAATTACAAAAAAGCATCAAAGGCATGGCAAGTGTTGTGGTTATTATGGTAAAACCATGGTATGTTTTGTGGTTACTGTGCTTTAACTACAAATAGAACACAGTAAAAATACAGTTAGTGAGGTAAAACCATGATAAGTGTCGTGGTTAATGTGCTTCAACTACAAATATCACAGTAAAGCTACGGTTACTGAGGTAAAACCATGGTAAGTGTCGTGGTTACAGTGCTTCAACTACAAATATCACAGTAAAGCAATGGTTACTGAGGTAAAACCATGGTAAGTGTCGTGGTTAATGTGCTTCAACTACAAATATCACAGTAAAGCTATGGTTACTGAGGTAAAACCATGGTAAGTGTCGTGGTTAATGTGCTTCAACTACAAATATCACAGTAAAGCTATGGTTACTGAGGTAAAACCATGGTAAGTGTCGTGGTTAATGTGCTTCAACTACAAATACCACAGTAAAGCTATGGTTACTGTGGTAAAACCACAGAAAGTGTTGTATTTACTGTGCTTTAACAACAAAATACCACAGTAAAACTATTACTATGGTAAAACCACAGAAAGTGTTGTGTTTACTGTGCTTTAACAACAAAATACCACAGTAAAACTATGGTTACTGAGGTAAAAGCATTGCAAGTGTTGTGGTTACCGTGCTTTAACAACAAATACCACAGTAAATCTACAGTTACGCTGGGAGAAGCATGGGCTGTGCTTTTACTACACATGACATGGTAGAGCGATAGTTACTATGGTAAAAACATGGTAAACGTGTGGACTTTTAACATGATCCCTTTCCCACCACAGGCGAATTTCAAATGAATATTACAATGAAAACTAACTGTATGCTGGCGTCCGTTTGAATGATTTGAACGTCACAGTGCTTGAAAAAAACACGACACATAATTTCATTCATAAATACGGGACGATCGACTACTTTACGGGATGGATGGAACCCCTACCTGTTCGTGTCTCGAAGTCATCTAAAATCCATATTTTTATAAGAATAAACCACTTCGAATAGCTGCGAGAGTTTAACATAAATAGCAAGTAGATAGAAAACCCACAATGCATTGAGGCGAGAGTTTCTGTGAGTGACATCTCTCCAGCTGCCGGTAGGGGCGCTAATATAGGGAACGCTCGTATGGGTCGTATTTAAAGGTAGTGATAAACGACCTATATGGTCGTATGGGTTGGAGGACTTGTTGGAATCAAACCAAAGCTCATGCATTTGCTATGCTGCTTTATTTCTGAAGTCCATGAAAAATGTAGGTTAAGCTTCCAGCACAGAGTGTTCAGCAATTTCGTCCAAAGCGCCTGGTAACTGGCAAACAAATTTAAGATTCACCACAGAACCCCAAAATAAATCAACTGTCAGCTCTGCTATAAAGCAATGCCATGCCACTCATTTAAAATTCATAGGCATAATCTAAATCTGAATATTTAGATTTAAATGCATATAATAATTTAAAATTAAAAATATAAATAGGATCCAGTTATTGGGGTTAGTTATATTATAATAATGATAATTCGTTACATATATAGTGCTTTTCTCAGAACTCAAGGTGCTTTGCATAGAAGGGGGGAATCTCCTCAACCACCACCATTATTGAACTGTTCAGTCACAGCTGTAAAATCTGAAACGGATTTACAGAAACAGATGCAAGAGTGAAGAATTGTATTGTCAGTTGACAGACATGATTAATGAAGAGCCCTTCATGGCCTGAGTTTGTGTATCTCACATGAAATCTATTTGAGCATGTGGAGAGACGAGAAGACTTAACCAAGACTGACAGCTCACAATGATGAACGTCAGATGAGGGGTCACGATCATGCATATAGCAGTGAAATTTTTCTCCAAAGTGAATAGTATTCAGTTTTATTGCATTATTATTCTGTGTGCATGAAGCTTTATAGCTTTCATCAAGCGAGACGCATGTCATAGAAACCCCATTATCGTATTCCCATTCTTGCCACTGACCTGTTTACAAGCCAGGCTAATACTCAAAATAATAATAATAAATCTCTGGCTAAACTTAATTTGGTTGAGGGCAAAGGTTTCACACACTGGAAATGGATTTTTCTTTCAAAGGGATAGTTTGCTCAAAATGAAAATGTCGTTCCAATCCTGTATGAGTTACTTTGTTCTGTGAAACAAAAAAGAGATATTTTGGAGAATCCATGAAATTAAAAACAAATAATTTTTAGATGTACTCTGCGCATGCTGGGAACTGGAAATCAATGGCCTAATTTCAGCAATGCTGCATTAACAGCAACGGATATTATTTGTGTAATGCAAATGAATTAAGTAAACTTCCATTTTACAAATTTAAGTGGATTGCATGAATTGAACTGCACATTAGCTCATTTTAATTAAGCAAGCAGCAAAAATAATTTCTGATTATGATTCAAATGCTCACTTTCTCTCACAGTAGCTGTTTGTATTACTATTAATAGCTATTTACACAATACTGTGCATCATATACTGTATTGCGCCTATTCTGATTTTTTAATGTTGTCAAGTGCTTCACATTGTAGAATACAGTATTTTGTGCAATGTTATAGACTGAATATTCCTGCAAATATTTAGTGTATACGATACGCACAGCAAAACTTTCATACACAGTACACTTAAAAATATCAGGGTTTTTTCCGTGTGAAGAACATTTTATAAATCTGAAGAACCATTTTCCACTATAAAGAATCTTTTGTGGACTGGAAATGGTTCTTCATGGATGCCAATAAAGAACTTTTATTATTTAGAGTGTATATATGAATCTGACACACATTACAGCAAACCCTGCAGAATTTATATCATGCATCCATACATCTTGAATATCAATGCAAAATGCAGAATTGTTTCAAATGAACAAATAATGATTAATTTTCATTTTAAAAATGAATGACAACTGGATTTAGATGTTATGGCATAAAGCACATTTTTAGAGTACCTGACAAAATATTTTGCACCTCGAATAACGAACATTCATTGACTTTATCATTTGAACAAAAGGCAATAATCAACCAAAAGTGGAGGATCTGCTTGAAACGTTTTTATTTACACTGAGCCATGTACAATTCAGCAAAGCGAACTATTGCAATTGACTCGTGTTATCAGAAGATGCATCAGACGTAGAAACACATTCAAAGGTTTTTTCCTCAAAAATGACTCATTGCTTTGAAACTCCATCAGAAAGACAGCATAGATGATGTGAAGAATTGTATCGTACAGCTTGTATCGTCCATTGAAAATGTTTAGAGATGGACTGAACAATTCAAAGTGCTTGAGGACAGTTTCTCTCCTCATGGCGTTTTCCTCTAAAGGTCCAAAAGGTTCAGTCAATATTCTGTCCTCTTTTTTTCCCTCAGCGGGAGAGAATAAACTCTGTCTCAGTGGGTAGTCCTGAAGCTCAGCTTTTGGAAACACTGCTTATTTATTGTATGAGATGGCCGGAAAACATAATTATCATGGTCTCATATATCACATTACCAGTCAGGAGGTTGAACACACCTTCTCATTTAACTATTATTGATGCTTTAGAATAATGGACTCTTTTCACATTTCCAAGATTCTCAGAAGCAGAAATCTTTATAGTTGGATAAACTTCTATAGTTGTGAATGGAAACTACAACAGATATCATTTTTGTGTTCCCATATGCTGGACAATTGTTAATGCTTTTACATCTGCTTTAATTCACTCATTAGATAAAAAAAAAACATAGATAGATAGATAGATAGATAGATAGATAGATAGATAGATAGATAGATAGATAGATAGATAGATAGATAGATAGATAGATAGATAGATAATTTCCTTAAACTTGCAGTAGAAAAAAAAACATATAAAAGTGTGTCCAAATGTATAACTGGTAATGTTGATATATTATATGATAATGCTATTTCAAATCAGTAATGTCTGATAAATCCATGTTGCAGAGGTATACGATGATGCATTCAAAAGTTCAAACAAGTCTCAGTGACTTTTTCCTTATTGGTAACGTCACATCCCGATCTCCATCTGCACCACGGCAACTCCAGGCGGAGCCTCCGCCACCTTCTTCCTCCTGTAGACCAGCCTGGCCAGGTTCCGGATGGACGGGGTGGCTCTAAACAGCAGTTTCTTGAGGCCGGTGCGGTACTCCTGTCGGATCAGACAGTACAGCACCGGGTTCAGGCAGCTGTTGGTGTGCGCCAGGCACACGGTGATGGGGAACGCGTAAGCCTGCGCGTTGTAAAACGCGTTACTGAACGGCACCAGGTCGAATTTGATGAGCACTCCCCAAAGGGTCAGCGCCTGGTTGGGCAGCCAGCACAGAAAGAACGATAGAACCACGATGGTGACGGATCTGGTGACTTTGGAGCGGCGCCTGTGCCGCCCTCTCTCGCTCTCCGAGCCGGGAATGCCGCTGACACGCCGCCGCAAAACGAAGCGCAGCAGGAGGAGGTAACAAACGCAGATGATGACCAGCGGAATCACGAAGCCCAAAAGCACTTTCTGGGTCTGATAGAGACCGAGCAGCAGCTGCGGGTCCCAGCTACCGGAGTCCGAGAAGCGCACGAGGCACAGCTCGTCGTCGGACACCTGCGCCGTGGTCGAGTACACCGCGTGAGGGATGGTGGCCACCACGGACACGAGCCAGATCCCCAAGCTGGCCCACTTGACCTCTGCCGAGGCCGTTTTGGGACTTTGCATCCGTAGGGAAGAGGACAGAGAGCAGTAGCGCGCCACGCTCATGGCCGTCAAGAAGAACACGCTCGCGTACATGTTCATGGTGGTCACCGAGCTGATGATCTTGCACATCACCTTTCCAAACGGCCATCTGAAGTCCAAAGCGGTGTCCACGGCCCAGAAGGGAAGGGTCAGCACGAACTGCAGGTCTGTCACGGCCAAACTCATGACAAAGCAGTTGATGGACGACTGCTTGAGTCTGTGGCGCGACTGGAGTAGGTAAAGTGCCAACAGGTTCCCGACGAGCCCCAGCGCGCACACGATCAGGTAGACGAGCGCGATCACGACGCGCATGGCCATGCTCGAGCTGTCGCCGTAGAGCTCCGGCGCGGACTCTTTGGAGAGCAGCTGCAGCCAGCAGCGGAGCGACAGGTTCTGGAGAGTCCGGTTCGACAGCGCATCGCCCTCGTCCAGTGCCGGACCGCACGCCGCTAAACCCGGTGCCAACGCGCTGCTGTTCACCTGCATAGCACGGCTTTACGCACCCATACGATTTCTATAACATTCCATGTGCTACACAAATGTTCCCCTAAAATTCATCCTACAGGTGCATCATGCGAACCTAATGTGGGTAAACTTTTTATCCCCAGATTGAGAAACTGCTGCGTGAATCTGCGCTGGTCTTCTCTCCTCGGACTCTCCGCACCTGAATGAGCTCGAGGAGCATCTCTGAGCTTTTATAGGGGAGACTGTCACATGGGGAAGTTGTCACTTATAGCGTTACTAAAAGAGATCATAAATATAGTTTTTATTATTATTATTTCACTTATTATTTAACAGACAGTTGAGTAAAAGCATATGCTAAATCAATAAATATATATTCTACAAGACTGAAATTCCACACATACTTTTTTTTTTTTTTTACATTAAGATAATTATATATACACTGGGTTAATATTACAAAACATGTCTGGGTCATTTTAACCCCAATAAACAAACAAACAAATAAGTAAATAAATAAATGATGTTATATTTTGTTAAACTATTTAATCATTTAAATTTAATTGTGATATTGACAATTAAGCACATTTCCCCATCAGTGTTCATTACTGTATAATGCAAAAAAAAAAAAAAAAAAATGGCATTCAAGAATCTAAATTATACATTCACTCCAAAAAATTGTAAGCCTTTTTTCAAGATTTACACATTTCAGTTAATAGTAAAACATAAAATTGAATTGAATAATCCTTACATATTATTCATATTAAGAATTTTAAATGAGTAAAAAAATAGAGCTTAATAAAACATTTTGTATAAATCTTAAACTTAAATTTAAACATTTTCATTTCATTTTTTTATGAATACGAATCACATAAACTAAATGGTCCATTCCCTTGTTCCATTAAGATTTATACAAAATGTTTTATTAAACTCATTTACTCATTTAAAATTCTTAATTCATAATTTGAATAATATGTAAGGATTATTCAATTCAATTTGATGGAATTTTACTAAACAATTGTAATGCATAAATCATGAAAAAGAAAAAGGCTTAAAATTTGTTTTGAGTAAATGTATAATTTAGATTCTCAAATGCCATTTTTTTTCCAGCACTGATGGGGAAATGCTTAGTTGTCATTAAAATGTCACAATTGGATTTTAATGATTAAATAGCTTATCTTTAAGCAAAACATAACATTGTTTATTTATTTGTTTGTTTGCTTCTTTATTGGGGTTAAAAATGACCCAGATATTGTTCTGTAATATTTCTGTTACAATACATTTTAAACACAGATATTTTATTGAATTTTTTTTTAATTAATTTTTTTTCACATTAATAGAATCTTCTGAAAATGTTATTTTAAGGCATATTTCTCAAACAAAACAAACAAAAAAACACCAGGTACTCATTGTAATAACATACATTATGTGGGTCAAATTGTGTTGCATTAATGACATTTTTTCCTAGTCAATAACAGTGGAAATGTTTTTTTTTTTTTTTTTTTGGTCTATACTCAAACATTCTTTAAAAATGACCTTATAGAAATTAAAGTTTATAAACTTAAAGTTGTTTAAAGATACAAATTACTTTGCTTTTATCACAGTTAAGTGAATTTGAAACAATTTAATTAGGAATATAGTTTGAATGGTAATCAATTTATAGTTGTTGTCAGCAATTTAACTTTATTCTTTTAGACCCTTTAAAAGCCAGTTCATGCAACATCATCCAAGAAGTGACATTTTCTTTGGTATGGGAAAAAAACATGATCATATCAAAATGATATATTAATATCTAAATTAACAACATAAATAAATAGAGCGTCACCCCTATTTCGTTTAGCCCTTAAACTTACTTGTATGGAAAAGTATGACATACAATGAGCAAATAATGAGCTAAATATCTCTTGAAATATCTAAATATCACACTGACTTGCTATTGAGAATCTTCACGAATGTGCTTGATGTAAATATACAAGGAAAAAGGGACACATCCATTCAGAAAAGTCACCTTGTTTGACCTATAAAAGTTTGAATATGCATTCTTTGATTATGTTATTAAAAGTGCACACAGAGACGATTTTCAGGACAAATGGTTTGAGGACAGATTAATTCATCTCGGTATAAGTCTCCCAAGAGTGAAAAACTAGGAAATTCAATGAATAAACTGATATGTGTTCCAGTTTCAACCACTTCCTCAAGTCCACGATTCTAGCTTAGGATGATGTTAAGGCTTTGGGGTTCATTTTATATGTGAGTGTGTGTGTGGGGCTAGTTGTCCTACTTTGTATTACAGTGAATATTTCTCATGACTAACTGAGAAATGTGAGCGAGATGGTGCCTGAATTCCGTTGAGTTTGATGACCTTCAAGATTTGCCTGTAGAAATGGGTCAGTATTCAGACTTCATATCCTGTCAGAAGTGTTACTGGAATGCAAAGAGAATGTAATATTAGAGAGAGAGAGAGAGAGATCAGAGCAGTCAGTGATTCTCCACACACGTTCAGCGGTTCTGTCCATCCTCCTGCTCAACCAGGCTCTTTGAGAAGATTCCTATAATCCAGAACAAACTACTCAGCCCTGGGCTCTGTGAGACAGTGATTGATCATGATTCATGTTAGAGGTGGAGAGTCAATTGACTTTTCCTCAAAGTGGCTGATGCATTAATTGAGTTCATTCCAGGACAACTGGCTTTGACTGTGCAGATTCTGAGAAATTCAGTCAGGGATTGTTTAAGTGTCTCTTCTCGAATATTTAGTCCAGATAAACCCGGATGTGCATACAACCAGTCAAGATATAATGAGGAATGTGCACAGAATCATAATTAATAATCAATCCCAAATCATTCTAATGGGACCAAACAAGAATGATGTTCATTTTGTATTAAAGCTACACCATAGCTTTTGGCACTCTAGGGGTTAAAGCATAAAACCACAAGTTACATGCGGAGGAATATTGTTCCCTTTCAAGGGAACTCGCGTTGCGTCGAGATTGACACTGTGGGAACGCATTGCGTGATTGCGTCGTGAAGCACTTGTGAAATCAGTCCAATGGCATATAGGCGGGTGACGTCATGGCAGGACGCTATAAAGCGCACACAGACCAAACATAGTCAGCTTCTGTGTCTTCAGCAAGCGCTCTGTGTGAAACTGTCTTTGTCTATTCATTGTTGTTTGTCCACAAGCATAATATATATCTAGACAGGAGTATAATGGCGAGCAAACAGCATTTTGGATCGTGTGTTCCTCCATGCCCTTGCTTCATTACGAGTGGGGATACACGCGATGTGTTGTTTGTTTGGGAGTGGAGCATGCATGGTCAGCTCTAGTAAAAGGGGGCTGACGGTGTTCATTCATAAATCCCCGACGTGTAACATATGCACTATCGAGAGTTTTAGCTCTGCTCCTGTTGGCTTTCTTCTCGAGGGAAGAAAGTCAACAAAGATTCTTTGGCTCGGATCTCGCGTTTGCCGAGGCAGCGCGTGGATTATAGGTCTGCATCTCTGCAATAAGAATCTAGCGGCTCAGAGCTTGATTCTAGATTATGGGTCCGCAATATATGCGTAGGGAACTGAGCAGACGGGAATTTCCCTTTCTCTTTTTCTCTTATGATTGTGTGCAAACTAATTATGTGTGTTTGCAGACCGTTATTTATGGTTCTTTTTGTGTTGAGATTATAATATGAATATTCAGCCTGTCATTCAGACCAAGTTTTGTATCTGATTGATTTCTGACTGCATTTAATTTTGATGAAATTAAATGTTAAATACTCACCTGAGTTGATGTCTGTATTAATACACTATATTCAGCCTCTCATCCAGACCGTTTTTACTTGTCTGGTTGATATTTGGCTGCATTTAATTTGAGAGAATTAAATATGTACTCATCTGATCTTTGAGGAGTTAGATGTCTGTATTAATATACTATTCAGCCTTTCGTCCAGACCGTGTTTGTCTGGTTGATCTTTGGCTGCATTTAATTCTGAGGAAATAAATGGTGAAATTCCTGGGGGGAAATAATTAACACCTCATTATACGGTGCCCTCAGGGGCTGTTATGCCAACCCCTTCACCTTGTGTGCTTCGGGGTGCAGTGGTCTCCAGAGAGTTCTAGTCTCAGTGTCTGACTCGCAGGAGGAGGGTTTAACGGGTCAGTTCGATTGTTTCCTAACGGTCATCCGTTTCAGGACACTGGATTAGCTTCTCGAGCTATACTAGAAACCAGTCTCGAGAGGCTGGTTCCTTTAGTAGTCTCAGCCGTAGTCGTCTTAGGATAAGACAGATCTGAGGACATTGATCATCTCGAAAAGAGGCTTCGGCGAAGAGGTCCTGACGCCAATGGCGGCTGCGGGGGAAAAAGGTCCTGATGCCCGAGGGGTCCGGCCAACGAGGGCAGTCCCCCCCGAAGTAAAGTGGTTAACACCTCATTATTTGGTGCCCGCTTCCCTTCGGTGCCCTCAAGGGACTGTTCTGCTAACCCCGCCACCTCGTGTGTTTCGGGGTGCAGCGGTCTCTGACGAGCACATATCTCAGGGTCCACCCAGAAACGTAGTGGTCCTGGGATGCACGCCCCCTCTGAGGAGGGTCCGAAAGCAGTCAGTTCGGTTGTTCCCTGCCGGTTTGCCGTTATAGGGCATCGGGCTGATTGCACAACAAAAACCAGAAGCCAGTCTCGAGAGGCTGGTACCACTAGTAGAATTTTTGGCAGCGTGGAAGCTGCTACCAAATGTTTCTCATTGGGTCCTGCAGACCATAAAAAAAGGGTTATCAAATTCAGTTTGGCTCTTGCCCGCCCAGGTTTATGGGGGTCCTATCCACCGTGGTGGGCCCTGAGCAGGTTCTGGTAATGGAACAAGAAGTGAAACCCTGGTGGAGAAAGGGGCCATAGAACATGTTCCCCCCTCCAACAGGGAAACCGGGTTCTACAGTCGGTATTTCATAGTTCAAAAGAAGGATGGGGGGTTGCGTCCCATTTTGGATCTGCGAGTTCTGAACGAGTCAGTCATGCAGCTAATATTCAAAATGTTAACCTTGAGACAAATCGTGCCACAGATCAGATCCGAGGACTGGTTTGTCATGATAGAGCTCAAGGACGCATACTTCCATATATCCATCCTTCTATATCACAGGAAGTTCCTGAGGTTTGCTTTCAGGGGCAAAGCATACCAAATATCGAGTTCTTCCATTCAGCCTAGCACTATCAACCCGCACTTTCACGAAATGCATAGATGCAGCTCTGGCGCCTCTGCGCCTGCAGGGTATACGCATCATGAACTACATGGACGATTGGTTGATTCTGGCTCAGTCGCATCAGTTGGCAGTTTGGCATCGAGATGGTGTTCTCGCCCACATGAAAGAGTTGGGGTTACGGCTAAACGCCAAAAAGAGTGTGCTTTCTCCACTACAGAGGACCACTTTTCTAGGCGTGGTTTGGGACTCAATGTTGATGCAGGCATGCCTCTCACCAGCACGCATAGAGTCCATCCTGTCGGCTGTGAAAAGAATAAAGCTAGGCAAGTCACTCACTGTGAAACAGTTTTAGAGACTGTTGGGTCTGATGGCAGCAGCGTCCAACGCGATACCTTTTGGCCTGTTGTGCATGAGACCCTTGCAGTGGTGGCTCAGGACCAAAGGGTTTTCCCCGATGCTTACGTGCCCTAGTTATGTGGAAGAAGCCTTGGTTCTTGTCCCTGTGCCGGGAGCTCCTTGTCGTCGTGTAACGCTTTCCCTCACGGGCTGGGGAACGATCATGGATGGTCGCTGGGTGCCCGTGCACGGGTTACCATCTCACCTGGCACTTAATCACCTGGTGATGATGGCTCAGGCTTTACATCCATGGGCACCAGATTCAGGGAGCAGACATCCTGTCGAGGCAGAGGCTGAGGCCCGGGGAAGGGAGATTCCACCCCAAGGTGCTGCGTCTGTACATGGTTTCCCTGATTGTTCTACTCCCGGGAGTTCTAGAGAAAAGAGTTATGAAAGTGTGGGTTTGGCCTCTGAGGGGGCCCAACTCATAGACTCAGGTCTCTCAACTGAGGTTGTTGAGGCTACGATCACTCTAGAGCTCCCTGTGCAGGAAACAAACCGGTTTCCTCCGTGGTGCGTTGGAGCAGGAGGAGTATGGCAGCTTTATAGCCTTGTATTAGGGGTATCCCTACAAGAGGTGTATGATGCGGCGGGCTGTTCCTTTCCGCACACACTTGTCGGGTTTACAGCCTAGTTTTAGGCTTCACCCCTGGGTCCCAGGTGTTTCTGTCTTTGTTGTGCTCGACTGATTTCACACAAGACAGGCACTAGTCACTATGGTGGCGTTGGTATAGACGTTCCCACAGCGTCAATCTCGACGCACCGCGAGTTCCCTTGAAAGGGAACATCTCGGTTACGACTGTAACCTCGAGACGTTGCGTCGCCCTGCTATACTTCTGGCGTGCCTGTGATCGACTCGCTTCGACCTATCAGAAGCTGACTATGTTTGGTCTGGGTGCGCTTTTTTAGCTTCCTGCCATGACGTCACCCGCCTATATGCCATTGGACTGATTTCACAAGTGCTTCACGACGCAATCACGCAGTGCATTTCCACAGCATCAATTTCGACGCAACGTCTCGTTCCCTCTTCAGGGAACCAAGGTTACAGTCATAACCGAGGCGTTTTGGTAATGGCGTAAGTTGTGCTTCCTGAGGCGTGCCGCTGTGCTCATGGTTACAGATGATTTTTCACTGGGACGAGATCAAAACTCTCCCAATAACGAAAGAGGGATATCTGAAAAAAATGTCATGCAGCTATGTAGCTTATATGCCGTTGTTGTTTACACTTGTTGAAATGAACAATTTTAAATTTACGTTACAAAATGTTTGCCACCGCTTATTACGACTCTATTCACAGCAGCACCATCTTTGATTTTTAACAGGAATGAAAGCAAGGCTGTGAGGGATAGACATTCTTCCCTTCAGTGAATTGTTCTGCTGACTAAACACTGCAAACATATCTTTCCAAGAAATTTCAGTAGACAAAAAAACCCCAGACAATATGAGCTGTGGAAAATTAGGAGCTTTATACTTTTTACAGCGGATGCCATTGAAAACACGGTAAGTCTATTCCTCACAGCCTCGCTTTCATACCTGTCATGACGCTGCTCTGAATAAGGTCTACTCAGGTAATGGTGGATACTATAACTTGGCTATTTAGTCAAATAGACTTAGAGATTAGCATTGTTACCAACAAACATTGTTTTGAGAACAATGCACAGCAAATATGATGCTATCAAACTATGTTGATTCGTGATTTATTACGGATACTGTTGTTTTCCCTTTTCGGTTCAAGGTTCAGTTGTTGTTGCTTCAAGCTATTTTAAATGCATATAGAAGTAGCCTGAGCTTTCCTTTATTTATGGATATGCCTTAACACGCAGAGAAAAATGACGAAAGTATGCGGTTTCCAGGGAAATTATTAGGTTTACCATAGTGATTTGGGGTAAGGCAAAAACACAGTTTGGAAGATGTTTTATGATGTAGGCTGCTCGTTTATTATTTAAATTTTGTTGATTTTGAACAAAAAAGTTATATATAGTGTAGCTTTAAATATTGATGGAGAATCAATATACCTCCTATATACCTACTACTTACTATTTCAGGGTTAGTTCACCCAAAAATGAAAAGTATCCCATAATTTACTCACCCTCAAGCCATCCTAGGTGTATATGACTTTCTTCTTTCAGCCAAACATATTCAGAGTTATATTGAAAATATCCTGGCTCTTCCAAGCTTTATAATGGGAGTGAATGGTACACTAGATTTTGAAGCCCAAAAAAGCAATTACATCCGTTATAAAAATAATCCATACGGCTCCAGAGGGTTAATAAAGGCCTTCTGAAGCGAAGCCATGCGTTTTTGTAAGAAAAATATCCATATTTATAACTTTATAAACTGTAATCACTGGCTTCCGGTAATATTTTCAGCAAATAGTTCACATGAAGTGGGTCGTTTTTAAGTTAAATGTAATTCACCTTATGTTTTACCTTTGGCATCACAGCAGGACTTCATAAATTGTAAAAAGCAGTGTTAAAAGCCTTTCGAAAATAACACAAATTGTGTGAAACATTGCTTAACCCAAAGTTAAAAATGGACCTAACCAATGTTTAAACAAGATTTAACCCTGTGTGCACTGTGAAAACCCTTGTCCCATTAGATATTGTACCGCCTTACCACCAGTCCCTTACTTTTATTGGAGTTTTAAATTCCTGAAAGACCTTTATATATTTATCATATTCATAGTCGTAATAGTCCTATTAGGAACTGTATGTTCTGAAAGATCAAGCTTTTGAAGGAAAGTCTTACTCAAAACTTTCTGAATTATGATACACTGTAAAATGTATACATGATTAAAATGTCTTGTGACTGGGAGCTTTAATTAAGAGAGACTGGTTCTTGGTGTCTATGAAAGGAGATTAATTCTGCAGATGAACTTCATCCACTGACGTAAAGATGGATATCTTCTAAAGATATCTTAGTGTATAAAGCTGAGATAATGCTGTATACAAATAAATTGAGCCTGTGAAATTAACAACTTAAGTATACCACTGTCAATCAGAGGATTTTTAAATCTCAAAGAAACTTCCCACACATAGCAACACCTGAGGTATTTTTATTTGCAACTGGATGCCATCAAATCTGAATTATTTTCTAAAAATACCAAGCAGAAAAGAATAAATACATCCAATTTAATGTGGTCTTTTACACATTGTAAAACCTTGAAAGCTTCCAAATTTATCTTGGAAAATATAATGGCACGTACTCATAGTACTGTGGTTACCAATTGATCAGTAATATTCTAAAGACTCACTGCTTCAATTATGCAGTATAAAACGTTTAAAAAAAAAACACACCAAAAAGTAGAACAAGAATTCATAGAACAAAAACCCAGAGAAGAGAGAGGAGAACTCTGCAGAAAGAAAACAAAGCTGCTTATTCTGTCCAAGGTTGCACTGTATTTCCTGGAGCTCCACACGAGCAGACTGTGTGCCAGAAGCGCAGTTTTGATGCAAAAGGACTGACCTCGAGTGAAACGGGTAATTGTTATTCCTCTCTGCCTTTCCTTCCCCTCTAAAGCATCAGTAGCACATTCGGCTCAGCACCTGAAACTCTTGTGCATGTTGAAGCAAAAGGTGGTTTTTAACAAATGGCCTTGACCACTCCTGATGCACTGATGACTGCTTCTGTCTCAGGATGTGCAATACTCCACGGGTCCAATTATACACATATTCTGATTGTCAGGCAACAGCTGCCTGGAGGTTCACGGAGGTGGAGCAAGAAAGAGCAAACACCTGCTTGTGCATCTAGTTTATGGAGCAACAAAAAGCAAAAGTGTTGTTTAGCATTCAGGAACCGAGTTTGACCGCTAGTCAGAGCGCTCGAGGGAGATCTGTGCACCGAATGAGTTAGACCGCATTTACGTTATGGTTCACATGGTTCAAGTGACCCAATTTTTTTCCTCCCATGTGGCACAGATCGGATATGACCCACGAATGTGTAAGCAGGAAGAGGAAATAAGAGGAAATAAATCTGATATGAATCGGATATGTGCATTTGCGTCTGCCAAGTTAGAGGACAGATTGGATATTCCCATCAATGCGAGTCGTACGCCATTGAAAAAGCGACGGTGGCGAATTATGTCAACCAACCACAATCACGTGACTCTTTTCAATGGCACAATGGAGGACGAAGGCTCATTCCAATGTTTTGCTGACCTGGTGCGAAAAGCAAAAGCTTGTAATATAATTTGCATCCATTGCAAATCACACTGTTTTTACTTCCTTTTCGGCCTAAGCTTTTCCGGGTCAGTACGTCTAACTTGGGTTGTTTTGGCAAGTGTATAGTGTAAATGCAGATATCAGATATGGGTCACTTTTAAAGTCCCCCTGTAGTCAATAATTTTATCCCTTAAAACTCATCTTTGATCAACAAAATTACATTTCTGTCAAGACCACTATCGTCAAAGATGATTGATTGACTATTAGCATTCAGTTTGGATTGGTGGTATGGTTCTGTTCTGGGCAAGAACTCCCTGCGCATCCATGCAGCCTAGCATGGATAAGAGCAGGGAGAGCAGCAATAACCCCCCTTAGGGTAAACAGAACAGAACCAACATAATGTATTTGCAGATATCATTAATGTCGATATTAGATGTACAAAATAATTCGGGAATTTAGTTTGATTCAAGGGGAATCAGAATACCAAATCCTGACTGGACGAGAGGAGGAGCTGGGGATGGAAGAGGGTAAATGAGCTCTGGAGAACACGATAGCTGTAGTACTGAAGGAGCTTATATACAGTGGGGAGAACAAGTATTTGATACACTGCCGATTTTGCAGGTTTTCCTACTTACAAAGCATGTAGAGGTCTGTAATTTTTATCATAGGTACACTTCAACTGTGAGAGACAGAATCTAAAACAAAAATCCAGAAAATCACATTGTATGACTTTTAAATAATTAATTTGCATTTTATTGCATGACATAAGTATTTGATCACCTACCAACCAGTAAGAATTCCGGCTCTCACAGACCTGTTAGTTTTTCTTTAAGAAGCCCTCCTGTTCTCCACTCATTACCTGTATTAACTGCACCTGTTTGAACTCGTTACCTGTATAAAAGACACCTGTCCACACACTCAATCAAACAGACTCCAACCTCTCCACAATGGCCAAGACCAGAGAGCTGTGTAAGGACATCAGGGATAAAACCTGCACAAGGCTGGGATGGGCTACAGGACAATAGGCAAGCAGCTTGGTGAGAAGGCAACAACTGTTGGCGCAATTATTAGAAAATGGAAGAAGTTCAAGATGACGGTCTGGGGCACCATGCAAGATCTCACCTCGTGGGGCATCAATGATCATGAGGAAGGTGAGGGATCAGCCCAGAACTACACGGCAGGACCTGGTCAATGACCTGAAGAGAGCTGGGACCACAGTCTCAAAGAAAACCATTAGTAACACACTACGCCGTCATGGATTAAAATCCTGCAGCGCACGCAAGGTCCCCCTGCTCAAGCCAGCGCATGTCCAGGCCCTTCTGAAGTTTGCCAATGACCATCTGGATGATCCAGAGGAGGAATGGGAGAAGGTCATGTGGTCTGATGAGACAAAAATAGAGCTTTTTGGTCTAAACTCCACTCGCCGTGTTTGGAGGAAGAAGAAGGATGAGTACAACCCCAAGAACACCATCCCAACCGTGAAGCATGGAGGTGGAAACATCATTGTTTGGGGATGCTTTTCTGCAAAGGGGACAGGACGACTGCACCGTATTGAGGGGAGGATGGATGGGGCCATGTATCGCGAGATCTTGGCCAACAACCTCCTTCCCTCAGTAAGAGCATTGAAGATGGGTCATCGTGGCTGGGTCTTCCAGCATGACAACGACCCGAAATACAGCCAGGGCAACTAAGGAGTGGCTCCGTAAGAAGCATCTCAAGGTCCTGGAGTGGCCTAGCCAGTCTCCAGACCTGAACCCAATAGAAAATCTTTGGAGGGAGCTGAAAGTCCGTATTGCCCAGCGACAGCCCCGAAACCTGAAGGTTCTGGAGAAGGTCTGTATGGAGGAGTGGGCCAAAATCCCTGCTGCAGTGTGTGCAAACCTGGTCAAGAACTACAGGAAACATATGATCTCTGTAATTGCAAACAAAGGTTTCTGTACCAAATATTAAGTTCTGCTTTCTGATGTATCAAATACTTATGTCATGCAATAAAATGCAAATTAATTACTTAAAAATTATACAATGTGATTTTCTGGATTTTTGTATTAGATTCCGTCACTCACAGTTGAAGAGTACCTATGATAAAAATGACAAACTTCTACATGCTTTGTAAGTGGGCAAACCTGCAAAATCGGCAGTGTATCAAATACTTGTTCTCCCCACTGTATGTATGCTGTGATAGACGTCATATTCCTATAGGTAGACGTAATCAGCTGACAGTTGGCTTGACTAACGTGACCTGCCAGAACTGACGCTATGCTTGATATTTAAACGTTTTTTTCCTGTGAAAAAAATGTATTTGTGCCATAAAATAGCTTGAATGTAACTCTACACCCTTGCTTCATTTAGTATACGTGGATTCATGAATATGCAAATTAACCCCGCCCCCACTGACTCGCACAAAGCTCAGAAATACAGTCGGCCAACTCACTGAGGTAAACACTGCACAATGGTGCTCTTTATAACGTTAGACACATAAAGGTAATTAATATGATTATCCTTTTGCTTGACTACATCATCAAACAGCTAATAATGTGTTGCTAATGTTACACAAACCATTTTCCCATTCGCCATCTCAGTCTGACTTCTAAAAATCAGCATCCTTAGAAACGCTTTGAACAACTCAGAACGTCAGTGGAGAAAGGCGTATAGTTCATCATAACATCGTAATATACATCATATACATAATTCACCCGCTATATTGCTAAATCTACCCAATTTTTCATATCAACAGAAAAATATACCGAGATAACCTGGCTTCTCTTGAGACTCCCCTGCTAGTTTGCAGTTAATGATATGCTAAAGCCCGTCCACATGTTGACATGATTGGTAACAAGGTAGTTTGTGAAGTCAGAAACACCAGCGATTTCAAACCGCGTTTTTGAGACTGTCTTTGGTTCACTGCAGTTTTAAAGAGAAAATACTCAACAATGGTGTTGAATTTGCACACGATTTGTCTTAAAGCATATTAAAAACACCACATAGTCATATAAACATATAAACATTAAAAACTTGATTTTCACCACAGGAGGACTTAAAAAGAATATGAAAAAAAAATATCAGATATAGTCAACAATTGGAATTGGACATCAAGACTTGCAGAGCCTTAGAAAGCAAAGTTACAGACAAAAACAACCCCTCAGATAAGGATTATGGGCCAGATTTACAAAACAGTGCAAATTAGCGCGAGAGTGCAATTCCATAAAAGCGTCAATGGGAGTGGAAAGTTCAGCACGTGATCTACTGACGACGTGCAAATTAATGAACACAGACACAGCCGGATCATTTCCATAATGACCAACACAATCTACCAGTTAGCGTCTGGTTTAAGACATGCTTTTTTGGGCGGTAAATAATGGCACAAACAACAGTAAATTGACGAGCACAAACCTTAGTAAATCACCTCGCATGATTCATTTAAACACTCTCCTCATATAAATTTTGTGTCTGAAAGGAAAACTCCTACAAATGCATATGCAATCAGTTCAGCCGCAAAAATAACCCTGTCCACGCCTTTTCAGAAATAAATTATCACTGCGTGTCTTTATTAAATCCTGACAGTTGTTTTTTAAGGCCAAAAGAGGGTTTGCGCTGGTGCAAGCGGTTAGTAAATCCGGCCCTAACAGAAAAAATATTGCTGGGCATAAACTCACATTAACGAACGTCTGGATGTTGGTACATTGTGATTCTGCACAAATGAGATGAGCTGTCTGCGCATCAATCTGAGCTGATCAACAGCCAAAGCGAAGGTGATCTTGGCACGGCGCTCCGCACACCGTTTGGCAGGAGCTTTCTCTTTTGATGCGATGTACTGTTTTAGGCCAATTTCGAATGATTAATCTCTTCCCCAATGGCAACGTTTAAAACAGGCCAGCATCTGACCTTCCTGCAAATTTGTGGACGCGTATGCTGGCTCGCTGATGCATATTGCACTGAAAACAATCGAATCGATTGGCTGGTTTTACGCAATTTAAGGGAGTAATAGAAATGAGAACAAAGTCATGTTTACAAATGTTGATGCAATGAATGCTTGAAGGTGAAATTGTCACATAACGTGTTTTAAGGCACGTTATTCCCAAGTCAGCAATGGAAAAATAAATACTTCAAATAATAATGCAGCAGCCTATGCAAAACGCACAGAAAACAAAAAAAGCACATATTTCACAGACGCTTCACAGCTGCTGCATTATTACTGAAGTATTTATTTTTCCATTCCATTATGTTGTGTAAAAATCTATTCCGATAAACCTGCAAAATTTGATACCATTTTACAGTTTTTTGTGTGTTTTCTGTACATTTTGTGCATAGGCTGCTGCATCATTATTTGCATGATTTATGTTTCCATTCCAGTCTGTTATTGGGGTCAAATCTATTCACATAATCCTGCAACCTTTTACACTATTTTTTGTGTTTTCTGTACAACTTTTTTGCATTGGCTGCTGCATCCTTTTTTGAATATTTTTTTTCCATTCCAGTCTGTTATTGTGGTGAAATTTATCCAGATAAACCCACAATTAAATACCACATGAAAGCAAAACAAACTGGTTGGTGGATTTGCATGTCAGTCAGACAGAATGAGCTGCGTTTCCATAGTCAAAAGTCTGGTGTAATGTGCGCCAGTCAGTTACATCACTTCCTGTCTTTCTCATGATGTGTTAGCCAGCTCAGTGAGGCGGCGTGGCCGGTGATCGGGTCGCTGTGGTGATGCTCGTGGCCTCTGTAGCTATGGTTGTGATGTAGAGGGTCCATGTCGGCGTACTCGGCCCTGAGTTGAAGCTTGCCGCGAGGGGACGAGGACACATCCACGTCCCTGTTGACCGAGTAGCCAGGCTGAATGCTGTACACCTCCATCACCGAGCGCAGTGACCTGGACTGAACTGCAGGAGAGAGGGGAAAAGTAAAACAGACCTTGTCTTCAGTCACTCCATATTCAGTGTGTTCTGTCTCTGGGAGTTTTCAAAGTCAGTGAATTTTTTCATTTGTATGTACATAAAATTACATATTCTCCCAACAGCAGTTTAATCATACATACAAATAAAAACTGGATTTTGCCATAGTAGATTTAAGAAAAAGAACAGTATGTACCATCATAAGTGTCTGGACATGCTGAAACAGTCTTTTTGGTTGATTCTGTCATCATTCCATCAATATACTCTCAGAAAAAAAGGTACAAAAGCTGTCACTGGGGGCGGTACCTTTTCAAAAGGTACAATTTTGTTCCTTTTAGGTACTAATATGTACCTTTAAGATGCCAATATGCAACCTTTAGGTACAAAAGTGTACCCTTTGAAAAAGTATCACCCCAGTGACGGCTTTTGTACCTTTTTTTCTGAGAAGGTTGAGTAAATGGCTTTTGGATGAACTCTGTTTAAAAATATGCTTTTTCAGTAGTTCTTTTCAGTACTTTTAGGTTCAAGGAATAATTTTCTACCCAGAATATATTTTTTTTTTGGCTGTATAGTGCACTTGAGTTGAGCTATACAGTTCTCTGGAGATTAAAATAAGTTCTAGATTGCGACATTATAGGTTCTTCAGATCAGTGTTTTGGTTTCTGGGTTTTTTAAAGAAGGGGTTTCAACGTTTTTGATGACATTGACCCTCAAATATAATGATCATCTTGCTGAAATATAATGGCAGACTATATATGAAGACTTCAGATGCAAAAACCTGACATTTTTCTTTTAAATGAGCATTTTTATCAGGCTCCAATGTTTAGGTTCAGTCATTTTACTTTAATGGCAATGAAAAGGTTATTAGTCAGTTATTGAAATGCCTTAATTAAAGAATGTATAGTTTGTATTATTTTGAAATTCTTTTTGAATTTCTTTTTCTCTTTCATATTAATGTTAGATGTTTTTTTTTAAATTCAAGCAAAATATATTTGTATAGTACACACTAAATCAAATTTTGCAGTCATTTTGTAAAATTTGTAAAAACATTTTCCATGTCAAATTTTTCACAGAATTCTTAGGCTATGTTCAGACTGTCAGTCCAAATACAATTTTTGTGCATTTCTCATGGTCTATGTGACTTTCTCATGGCACGTAAAATGTAAACGTCAGACGTTGTAATAAGAAATAGGGCTGGGCGATAAAATCTCATATCACGAAATAAGTCATCTCATATCCCGATAACGATATATATCACGATATAGTACCTTTTCTGTAAATTCAATCAATTAATAGTTTATATATATATTGACCACATGGAAAGGACTATTTCTTTTTTTTACATTTTAATGTATATACTCTAAAATGTACTCATTCATATGTGATTATTTTTCTCCCTTTATTTGAAAGTGAATCATTGAATCATTCATTTAAAAGATTTATTCACAAACGCTGATTCATCCAATAACGAAACAAGTCGTGATGAATGAGACATTGGCTGAATCCGAAATCGCCCCCTAAACCCTCATTCACTATTCCCTACGTTAGTCCACTAATACACTTGAAGGAGTGAATGAAAACGAGTGAGTGAATTCGGACAGCCGTTGTGTGTACATCGGCTGTACACTCGTTATCGCGGTGCAATGTGGGATTGAATGAGTGCACTCAATAACGTCCACTATGGTTTCGGACACCACTACAAATGGCTGTCCCCTCAAATAATGCCCTATTTTAGGGTATAGGGGCGATTTCGGATTCAGCCATTGACTTCATTCAAATTATTCCATCTTTGTGAGTCTCTGTTATATGGAGTGCAGTGGGCAAAAGCCTGCTCCAACGTTTTACTTTATTTTTTTTAGCACCTGACGTAGGGCTGGACGATTAATCGAAAAGTAAGCAAAACCGAAATTCAGAACCTCTAACCGATGTAATTTTCCCCAATGTTGGTTATTTTGGTTTTTAATCCTGTTACTACTTTCCCCTTAAAAACATACAGCACGTGTAGTCACGTGACTCCACCCCGTCCCATTCAACGGCATGGAAGCAACACGGAGGCGAACTCAAACACCGTCAACGCACGCAGACAGCGTCCTCACGAAAGTTTGTCAATTGTATGGGTTTAAAGGCTTGCCAGTTTGAACATTCAAGTGATTTTACACCATTCAATAACATCAATATGGAAAACATGGCACTTCAATGCTCGCGAGCTGTTTTCTGTGACACAGAGCCGAGCTGCGTCCTGTCTCTGACAACGCACGAGCCCTGAAGCCAGATCACTTTCACAAGTGAAGTGTCTTCACTTTGTCAATTGTATGTCTTTTAAGGCTTGCCAGTTTGGGCATTCAAGCAATTTTAGACCATCGGTTGTGTATCATTATATTTGGGCTGATGTGTTGTGACACACGAACACACACTCCTGCTCGGAGCCACCCGGTTCTGTCTCCCCTTCACTCGCCATGCTGTTACTCACGTTTCTGCCTGCATCCTCGTGGTGGCGTGTAAGATTGCAGTCATCCAAATGATGAAAAAGTATTGCCGTAAACAATGTATTTTGCGACACCACGAAATTAACGATAGAGCATGATATGAAACGATAGACTTTTTATTTCGTCCATCCGATATATATCGTCATATCGCACAGCCCTAATAGGAAACATGCTAAAAGTTGCTGCAGAAACAAGGTTGTGTTGTTGCAAAGTGCCGGACGAGCAGAAAATGACAATATAGGAGACGTGTTTTGAAACCGGCGGAGATGACAGCTCGGAATAAAGCCACACATGAACAATTGCGATACACAATGTGGAGAGTCAATAATTTTAGATCGGATTCCAATCGGATACACAAATAATCGAATTTGGACTGACAGTATGAACTTAGAACTCTCTTCCGAAGCCCAGTTTGAAAACCCCTACTTTAAAATGGCAGATGGTTTCTAGATGTAGAGAATAAAAAGCACTAGAGATACTTTGTTTTCAGCTTCTCCTACTATTGTGTGTAACATTGTTTTGTTGAGTGCAAGTAGACAGTGAAGCGAATACTGTCAGAGATTAAACCAAGCAGAGTATGAGAAAGGTCAAACACGAGATGAGAAGAAAAGTTGTGTCACATGAAAAATGAATGCAGGTGAGCGTTCTGAACCTCTGTGATTGTGAAAAGCACTCACACATTGTATAACGTCTGAAGCTGTAACCCCATTGTATTCTGATTGCTGTCACTGCTCTAAAAGTACAGAAGCGCCTGACGACGCTCAAATGTGAGCTGTCTGTTTGCGTCAATGCTGCAGCCTCCCACTCTGACCTGTTCAAGAAAACCTGAATATAAATCAGGTTATGCCTTGATGTATAGAGCCCTAGTGCTTCTGTGTCTGTACTATACAGTCTCTTTAAAGGTGCAGTATGCGATTTCTCAAAATCGTTTTTGAACACTGTTGATATTTGAAATCAACCCAAACAAACGCACCCCTCTCTACATTGCGCCGCCCCCAAAATCATGAGCACGCAATGCAAGAGTGTCTCTTTTATCATAGCAGAAGCAAAGCAAGATAATGCTTCATGAAAGATAAAGCGAAGATGATAAGCGAAGGAATGACAAGGAAGTATATACAAGCAAGAGTTTGTTGTTATTCACCCGCAGCACACCAGCTCCAGAAAAACAAAGACACTCAAAACTGTCCTGTTACTATAGCTAACATTACAACAACAGCATATTTTGGTTCTGTGTAACAGCAAAACCAATGTTACTCACGCAACCTCTACGTCTGTTTTCAGGCTTTCCTGCTTAGGTCTCTCCAGCGCTGGAAAGCTTTTCTAAAATTAACGCGGGTCCTAAAGCTCTTGCCTGATCATAACCCTTCTTTTCCAGTGATATTCCTCTGACCTTTTCTCTTTTGTAATGTCTCTCAGCCATCTCTCTTTCTACAGTCTTTCTAAAAATCTCCCTCTTGTTCACTCTCTCTCCTCTCCCATCATGAGTGGACACACCCCCTACCACTGACTGGCTCACTCTCCTCCCCATCATGAGTGGACACGCCCCCTACTGCTGGTTGGCTCACTCTCCTCCCCATCATGAGTGGACACATCCCCTACTGCTGGTTGGCTCACTCTCTCTCCTACCCATCATGAGTGGACACGCCCCTACTGCTGGTTAGCTCACTCTCCTCCCCATCAATTAGTGGACACGCCCCCTACTGCTGGTTGGCTCACTCTCCTCCCCCATAATGAGTGGACACGCCCCCTACTGCTGGTTGGCTCACTCTCCTCCCCCATCATGAGTGGACACACCCCCTACTGCTGAATGGCTCAGTCACTCTCCTCCCCTATCATGAGTGGACACGTACCCTGCTGCTGATTGGCTCACTCTCTCTCCCCCCATCATGTGTGGACATGCCCCCTACTGCTGATTGGCTACAAAGTTTGTTGTGGTGCTCGGTCCAATCCACAGCATTTCTCAGAAATTGCTTACTGCACCTTTAAATCAGCAGATATGTTTATATTGACATCTTAGGTCAGTAAACGTGGTTCACTACACGCCTCAAATGGCAAACAGAGATGTTTGGTAGATACACAGAGTTTTTTTGAAATGCATTCAGAAGCATATTATGATGTAAATGTCACAGTTTCATGATGCTGTCTGCAGTGCTTTTCATGTGGCATCGTGTTCATGTTGACGAACCTTTCGCAGTGCTGAAGTCCCCGGGATCAGCAGCCCTCCTGTGTGAGATGGGCTGGAGGCTCGGGATGAGAATGAGAGAGAAAGAGATGACCAGTACCTACGAAAAGAAGGAATATTAAACGAGAGGAAGTAAATAAACAAGTCTGCTATATGGGTCAGCTTATGACCTACATCTGTTAAACAGGCTTGCATAATCAACACTCATTATAACATCACCTTATTCTCGTTCTCTATCTGCCACATACACAGGAAAGATAAAAATCATTTTCTATACTATAATTAGCAATATTGCAATATCCTCTCTGATATACTTATAATAGAAATAATTATTATATGTACTGCTGTTTAAAAGTTTGGGGCAGTAATTGTTTTGGCTGTTTTTTAAAAGAAGTCACTTCTGCTCAAGGCTGCAATTATTTAATCAGAAATGCAGTAAAAACCTTAATATTGGGAAAAATTATTGCAATATAAGTATTTTCTATTTGAATATGTATGTAATTCCTGAATTTCCAGCATCATTACTCCGGACTTCAGTGTCACATGTTCTTTCAGAAATCATTCTAATATGATGATCTGCTGCTCAAGAAACATTTATTATTATTATTATCAATGTTGAGCACAGTTGTGTTGCTTCAAACCCATTTTCGAAAGAGTAGGAAGTACAAAATAACAGTATTAATATGAAATAGAAAAGTTTATAACATTATACTGTCATTTTTAATCAATTTAATTGTTACGAACTGCTCTGAGGCTTGAAGGGTTAGGATCCTAAAGCAACTTTATTTAAAGGGTAATCCACAATCGTAGTCAGAGAAAAGGCAAAAGGTCATACACAGGTAGGCAGTCCAATCAGGCAAACAAAACAAAGGACAGAGGCAAAAGGGTAATCCGGGACACAGGCAAGAATTCCAACGAAACCGAGAGACATGAAACCAGGGATAACGCTCAGAAATGCAGTGTAAGACAAGACAAGACTTAGCCAAGAATGACAGGGTGAACAGGCTAGATATAGGCAGAGGTATTGAGGTAAATGAGACACAGGTGTAAACGGTGAGTGCTGATGAGTCCGGGCAAAGGATTATGGGTGATGTAGTCTATGATGGAATGACAGTCCGGGTTGGAGTGCCCTCTGGTGGTGATCAGGGGCACTCACACTGGTGAATTGTTACATTAATGCATCCTTGCTGAATAAAAGTATTAGTTTCCTTAAAAATACTGACCCCAAACTTTTGAATTGTAATGTAAAGTAATAAATTATAATTTATCATAATAACATTCCATCTTTTATTCTCCTGGCCGTAACTTATTTTCCCCCCCTTCCTTCTTTTTCATCCCTTTCCTTTCTAAGCATGTTTTTGAGATGCTGTAAATCATGAAGTCTGCACTTTACAACAGTCAGCAATACTGTATTATCCAGACCGGTCACTTCATTTATCTTCATGGCATCTGTGTTCATTTGGATTCAAACACCCAACCGGTGCCTCCCAAGTCACTTTCGAAATTATTCATTCATCTGCTTAAGGGAGAGATTGATGCTTGGATTTATTAATAAAGTTCGATCGGCACATCTCAACAGAGCATCTCAACAGAGCTCCTCTCTTCTCAGTCTGTCAGTAACGCTCTGTTTAGTTCTTGTCTCTATGAAGCCCCTCCTTCTGAAAATCACAATGGGCTCTGGTTGGTAGTCTGGATCAGTGTGTTGTGATTGGTCAATTGTTTCGAGCGTGTTTGGGAAATGTCACGCCCCTTACCATAACCGTGAGTTTCAACACACTACTAACTAACTCAACCAGGCCCCACCCCTTTATTTTGCGTATGCCTTGGGCAGGAATTATTTAAATGAGGAATATTGTGACGTGTTTGTTCCGGGAAGAAACTTCAAGACTACAATGAAGGCGTTTCAGGGAGGTTAGAAACAGTGACACTGATATAGAGAATAACTCCAGCTGGAGTGACTTTGTGCTTTGTAACTTTGCAGAGCTTTTTCATGCTCAAACAGCAACATTACACACTAAAGAAAGCTGAAAATGTAATAAAAAAAGTATAATAGGTCATCTTTAATGCTCATTCAGAGGAGTATTTGAAGAGTACAGCTGGGATTATGTAGAAGAAATGTTTGATATTTCTGACTTCTGACTGCAGACTTTGGTATCTTGGCAAATCTGAGCACAGTTTGAGACATTGTTGAGCTCTTATGGAAGGTGACAGTCTTCATGATCAGTCAATGATGTAATCAGTTGTAATGAAGAAAAAAAGTGACTTAATTAAGTGACGCTGACGACACAGCTGAAATCTCTCTGCTCTGCCACTGAAGATTTATTTTCTTCTTTTTTCTACCTCTTCTGCAAATGTTCACTTTGAAGCTTTACTTTGATTGTGCTTCAGTTCTAAAAGCGCCTGAAGCGGATTCCTTCAAAGCACAGAGCTACTCGCAATTTCGAGTTATAAAGTCAGAATTGCAAGATATAAAGTCAGAATTGCGAGATATAAAGTCGCATTTGCGAGTTATAAAATCAGAATTGCGAGTTATAAAGTCAGAATTGCGAGATGTAAAGTTAGAATTGCGAGATGCGAGTTAGAAAGTCAGAATTGCGAGTTAGAAAGTCAGAATTGCGAGATATAAAGTCAGAATTGTGAGTTATAAAGTCAGAATTGCGAGATATAAAGTCAGAATTGCGAGATATAAAGTCGCATTTGCAAGTTATAAAGTCAGAATTGCAAGTTATAAAGTCAGAATTGCGAGATATAAAGTCAGAATTGCGAGATGCGAGTTATAAAGTCAGAACTGCGAATTATAAAGTCAAAATTGCGAGTTATAAAGTCAGAATTGCGAGATATAAAGTCAGAATTGCGAGTTATAAAGTCAGAATTGCGAGATATAAAGTCGCATTTGCGAGTTATAAAGTCAGAATTGCAAGATATAAAGTCAGAATTACGAGATATAAAGTCACATTTGCGAGTTATAAAGTCAGAATTGCAAGATATAAAGTCAGAATTGCGAGATATAAAGTCGCATTTGCAAGTTATAAAGTCGCATTTGCGAGTTATAAAGTCAGAATTGCGTGTTATAAAGTCAGAATTACGAGATATAAAGTCAGAATTGCAAGTTATAAAGTCAGAATTGCAAGTTATAAAGTCAGAATTGCGAGATATAAAGTCAGAATTGCGAGATATAAAGTCAGAATTGCGTGATATAAAGTCAGAATTGCGAGATATAAAGTCAGAATTGCGAGATATAAAGTCAGAATTGTGAGATATAACGTCAGAATTGCAAGTTATAAAGTCAGAATTGCGAGATATAAAGTCAGAATTGCAAGTTATAAAGTCAGAATTGCAAGTTATAAAGTCAGAATTGCGAGATATAAAGTCAGAATTGCAAGTTATAAAGTCAGAATTGCGAGATATAAAGTCAGAATGAATTGCGAGATATAAAGTCAGAATTGCGAGATATAAAGTCAGAAAGAATTGCGAGATATAAAGTCAGAATGAATTGCGAGATATAAAGTCAGAATTGCGAGATATAAAGTCAGAATTGTGTGATATAAAGTCAGAATGAATTGCGAGATATAAAGTCAGAATTGCGAGATATAAAGTCAGAATTGTGTGATATAAAGTCAGAATGAATTGCGAGATATAAAGTCAGAATTGCGAGATATAAAGTCAGAATTGTGTGATATAAAGTAAGAATTGCGAGTTATAAAGTCAGAATTGCAAGATCCAATTCTGAGGAAAAAAAGACGTATATCGACGTATAAAAGTTTATATCTCGCAATTCTGACTTTAAATCTCACAATTGCGACTTTATTTCTCGCATTTCTGACTTTATATCACGCAATTTTGAAATGTAAGTCTGAGAAAAGTCAGAATTGCGAGAAAAAATTTCAGAATTGTGAAATAAAAAGTCGCAATTACCTTTTTTATTTTTTATTCTGTGGCGGAAACAAGCTTCAATTCCTTTCCTTTCCTTCCTTCCTTCCTTCCTTCCTTCCTTCATTCATTCATTCATTCATTCATTCCTTCATTCCTTCATTCCTTCCTTCCTTCCTTTCTTTCTTTCTTCCTTCCTTCCTTCCTTCCTTCCTTTCTTTCTTCCTTCCTTCCTTCCTTCCTTTCTTTCTTCCTTCCTTCCTTCCTTCCTTCCTTCCTTCCTTCCTTCCTTCCTTCATTCCTTCCTTCCTTCCTTTCTTTTTCTTTCTTTCTTTCTTCCTTCCTTCCTTCCATCCTCCTCCGCTGTCAGCTTACCAGGATGCAGGTTCCTGTTTGAGCCGGTTTACTGGAGCCGTTCATCACCAGAGACTGCAGTCGACGTAACTGCTCCATCAGAGACCTGACAGATAGATGGTGAGAGTGCGTTATGATTTAGAGGTAGGAAGCAGTAATAAAACTTCCATTCGATGTGAACTTTGGAAGTGTAAAGTACTGAGTCCTGCTTTAAAAGTAATTGGCTTCATCTAAGGACAAATATGCAGAGAGTGGGAGGATTTTTAGAGTGCTGCAAAGTGTTTTAAATAAAAGTCAAGATGGATAAAATAAGCTTTGAAGTTGAGTATATTATTTTGAATACTATCAGTTTGAAGCCTATTCTAATAGAATCAAACAAGAATTCTCAAAGTGATCCTACTGACATTCTGAATAATTTCTGATTGATAAATAAATAATAAATAAATAGTAAAAATAATTTTTACTTCATACACAATTGGAAATAAACAAGAATACTATAACAATAAAATAAGATATTGGAATTATTTCTAATAAATAAATGTGTGTATATATATATATATATACACACTGATCAGGCATAACATTATGACCACCTTCCTAATATTGTGTTGGTCCCAATTTTGCTGGCAAAACAGCCTCGACTAGACCCCTGAAGGTGTGCTGTGGTATCAGGCACCAAGATGTTAGCAGCAGATCCTTTAAGTCCTGTAAGTTGCAAGGTGGGGCCTCCATGGATCGGATTTGTTTGTTCAGCACATCCCACAGATGCTCGATTGGATGGGCACCCTGACTGGTCTGCGGCTATGCAGCCCCATACGCAACAAACTGTGATGCACTGTGTATTCTGACACCTTTCTATCAGAACCAGTATTAACTTCTTGAGGAATTTGAGCTACAGTAGCTCGTCTGTTTGATCGGACCACACGGACCAGCCTTCGCTCCCCACGTGCATCAGTGAGCCTTGGCCACCCATGATCCTGTCGCCGGTTCACCACTGTTCCTTCCTTGGACCACTTTTGATAGATACTGACCACTGCAGACTGGGAACACCCCACAAGAGCTGCGGTTTTGGAGATGCTCTGACCCAGTCGTCTAGCCATCACAATTTGGCCCTTGTCAAACTCGCTCAAATCCTTACGCTTGCCCGTTTTTCCTGCTTCTAACACATCAACTTTGAGGACAAAATGTTCACTCGCTGCCTAATATATCCCACCCACTAACAGGTGCCGTGATGAAGAGATAATCAGTGTTATTCACTTCACCTGGTCATAATGTTATGCCTGATCGGTGTGTGTATGTATATATATATATATATATATATATATATACAGTTGCAAGAAAAAGTATGTGAAACGCTTGCAGAATCTGTGAAATGTGAATCATTTTAACTAAATAAGAGAGATCATACAAAATGCATGTTATTTTTTAGTGCTGTCCTGAATAAGATATTTTACATAAAAAATGTTTACATATAATCCACAAGACAAAAAATAGCTGAATTTATTAAAATGACCCGTTCAAAAGTTTATGAACCAAACCATTGATTCTCAATACTGTGTGTCGTTCCCTGATGATCCACGGCTGTTTTTGTGTTTTGTGATGGTTGTTCATGAGTCTCTTGTTTGTCCTGAGCAGTTAAACTGCCCAACGCAAATTCTTCAGTTTTCCAGCATCTTTTGCATATTTGAACCCTCTCCAGCAGTGACTTTATGATTTTGAGATCCATCTTTTCACACTGAGGACGATTGAGGGACTCAAACACAACTATTAAAAAAGGTTCAAACATTCACTGATGCTCCAGAAGGAAACATGATGCATTAAGAGCCGGGGGTGAAACAGGCCCGGTTACAGAATCAAATCACTGAGGGTGCTTCTGAAATTACTGAGGGTGCTCTAGTAAAGTGCAGATAGGCTAAGCAACGGCTCCACCATAGCAGTGTACAGTGAGAAATGTATGATTATTTACTATTCACTTTTACCAATAATTGGAATTTCAAAAATATTTTGCTACAAATGTTTGTCTATTAATCTATTGGTCTGCCTTTACATTGCTTTAATGCGTTACTAATATTTTAACATGTCATCTTCCTGAGAACCAGAAGAAAAAGGTTTTGTGAATTTAGATTTTTAGGTTTTTAGGTCATTACATTGTTTGGAGCATAAAAAACAAATAATAAAAAAAAAAATCCTATGTTATATGCTATATCATCTGCTCTGTAGAGGACACCAGAACCAATTTACTGAGAAAATTAAAAGACATGAATAGACAAAAACAATGGGATTTTTTTTCATTCACCAGTCAATTTTTATGCTTCAAGCTTTTTTTATTCAAACTTTGTATAAAGATGATTCTCAATGTTATGAAAGATATAACAGAATAATTTGATATACCATTTTACTTTATGCAATATGTGCGTAAACATGGCCATATGCCATTCCCATTCTATGTAATGCATCTATACACTGTATCTAATTTGCATATTAATGTGTTTTGGGACAATATGTAATGTAAAAAGACGTGTAATAATATTTTAATAAGAATGTCTCATATTTCATAATATCCAAACTTAAAACTGTGCATGTTGTCAGAGAAATTCGCTAAAATATAATGTCCTCTACAGAGGCAAAACCTATATTCTGGGTCTCAGGAGGATATTTCTTTCTCGTGCAGAGTGGCATTTATATTTAGATGTCACTTCCGAAACTTTTCAGCTTGCAATTGGCCGTCGGTCCTCTTAGCAGCAATAGTTTTATTCAATGAATTTTATAGACTGTAGCCTCGAAAGCGAGCCAAGATCACGATCACTAAAATGCTGTTGCTTTGTCAGTTCATTGCGATCTCACAAAGTTCCGTTATAAAAATGAAGTTGTCAACAATAAATCTCTTACTTACATCGTGTCTTGTTAATGAGAGGTTTCGCGAGCCTGCATTAACTCAGCACTGAATAGCCTAAAAACTCTGGCGTTTTGAGTGGTGAGATTCTGATCGCGTTCGAGAGATCAACAACTATATCTGTGATTGGCTACATTACTCACCGCTGCAAAAACTCACTGTAAATAGCTGCATTTGACACTCTCCAGAGCTCGGACACAAATTTGCAAGTCTGACAAATCTGTTTCGCCAATATTGTTACAGTATCAGCCAATGTTGGGCAGTAGCGAGCTACAAGTAGCGACGCTACTAGCTTAACTACATTTTTCAGTAGCTTGTCAGTAGTTACTTTTAAAACAGTGTAGCTTTTCCAGTAGCTAACTACTTTATCCAGCAAGTAGCGGTGTAGCGCGACCAAAAGCTACATTTAGTTTTGGGTTCTGATGAGAACGAGCCTGTAATGAGCGAAGCAGAGCGGTGTGACGGACGCTCAGCTCAACAATCCACTCTATGCCAGCGCGCTCCGCTCATGAACCGCTCACCGGTAAAACAACGTTCGCTCAAATCCCGCTCAGACATGAAATTTATCTGTACTTTAGCCTACTATACTTGTTGTAGCCATTAAACTATGTATTTTGTTTCATATTTATGTTTAAATATTATAATGTTATTTTTAAATTTCATCTAGGCTATACTGATTATGAAAAGTGCAAAGATGCGTAATATATGTCAAAGACATAGGGTAAGAAATGATTCTGACCACTTCATTAAGTTTTGTTTTGTAGAAAGCCTTTCTTTAAAGTGAATTTCGTTTTGTATAAATTGTATCTTAATTTTAATCGATGTTTCATAAGCCAATTGCCTGGATTTAATAAGAAGCAAATCGGCTATAGCAGACAATAATCGTGACATGGAGGCGCCGGAGCGATCACTTGCATTGCACATGAACTGGAGCGCGTCTCATAAATAAACCAAAACTCAGCAGGCTACTTGCCTCACAGACATGAGAAATATGTGTATAGAAAGCTTGAAATGTCCACTTTTAAACGAAACAATTCGAAACGAAAAGAAATAGTCAAGCAATGCGCACTTTTCACAGCTCATGACTGGCGTCTCAGAGAGTTTCTATTCAAAATGCTGCACTCCATCACTGCATGTGCTGTGAGTTTAACCTGCATTTTCAGACTCATCCTGATTCCTGAGTATTTAATTTAAAGTTGCATACATTTTGTTCTTGCACTGCTGTAGCCATATTGCACTTTGACAGCCAGTTTGAGATATAGGCTATATTTGAGTATTGTGTGTATCGGATAGTTTACGAAATCAAATGATTCTGACAGTTTTTGCCATTGAAATGACAAAAGTGTCCCAGTCAACCTGAATTCACCCTATACTCTTTGAAATCATAATTACATTGCATTATGTTGCTTGAAACCCCAAATATTATAACATTCTTCATTAACAAGTTATTTGTTACAATGTCATTGTAAAAAAAAAAAGAAAAGTAATTTCAATGTAGCTAGCTACTTTTTGATAGTAACTTGTAGTGTAGCTAACTATTTTTTTAAAAGGGTAGCTTGAATGTAACTTTACTTTAACTTACAAGTAGCTTGTAGCTTGTAAAGCTACAGTTTCAGAGTAGCTTGCCCAACACTGGTATCAACTGAGGGTGCTTTTGCTTGCGTTTGAGGGTGCTTAGCACCCCCGTAGAACCGGGCCTGGGTGAAAACTTTTTGAATTTGAAGATCAAGGTAAATTGTACTTAATTTGTCTTCCGAGAAACATGTAAGTATCTTCTGTTGCTTCCGAAGGGCAGTACTAAATGAAAAAATTTTGATATTTAAACAAAATAAGAAAATTTTGGACATCTTCATGCTGTTCAAAAGTTTTCAAATATGCAAAAGATGCTGGAAAACTGAAGAATTTGCAGGACCTGAAGGATTTTTCTTCAAAGAACAACCATCACAAAACAAAAAAACAGCCGTGGATCATCAGGGAATGACACACAGTATTGAGAATCAATGGTTCATAAACTTTTGAACGGGTCATTTTAATAAATTCAGCTATTTTTTTGTCTTGTGGATTATATGTAAAAAAAAATTTTGTAAAATATCTTATTCAGGACAGCACTAAATAAAAAATAACGCATTTTGTATGATCTCTTTTATTTTGTTAAAAGTATTCACATTTTCACAGATTCTGCAGGCATTTCACATACTTTTTCTTGCAACTGTATATATATATATATATATATATTTCGAAAATCAATCCAAAAGAATCAAGCGAAAATACTATAACAATATATATATATATATATATATATATATATATATATATATATATATTGTTATAGTATTTTTGCTTAATTCCATTTGGATTGATTTAAAATTATGATTCATTAAGGATTATTTGACATGGGGCTGAACACATTTTTCATGTTGAGTTCTGAGTAAAATGCCGATAGCGTAAACCTTGCAAAAAGCATCAAAACTGAATTACATGAAACATTTTCTAACAGTGCTGATGGGTTCAGTATGACACATTCTGGTGTCTTGAATGCATATAACAAACAAATTTTCTTTGCGTTTTGCCTAACAACACCCTTTAACTGTGGTAAAAATCATTATAACGCACAGCCTCTCATGGTTTATTGCTCTATTTTATCTCTGTTTTCACTAGACTTTCCCTTTAAATTTAATAGCTGATTTCATTGCACCTTAAATAGACTGTAAAATAACTAATAAAAGACTGAAAGAAGAGATGTTGTGTAAATGAATCTCATAATAGAACGGAGGGTCAGGTTTATAGCACAGTTAAACAGCTAGTTTACATGAGCAGGTTATAAAACCTACATATTTTACAGCAGTGGATCTCAACTGGTGGGTTCTGATCACAGAGAGCAGGGGGAACATAATGATAAATGCAAAAAATAACATGCAAATAACTACTGTATATAATCTTGCATAGTTCAAATAGCAAAATAAATCATTTTATAAAGGGAGGAAAAAGAGCTTCCCATAATCTGTTGCATACATCACAGGTTGTATATCCAATCAAATTTAGTAACACTTTACAATAAGGTTTCATTGTAACATTAGTTAACTCACAATGAACAATACTTCTACAGCATTGATTAATCTTAGTTAATGTTAATCTCAACAAGATCAAAAGTTGTATCTGTTAGCATTAGTTAATGCTCTGTGAACTAACATGAACATGAACATTTGTATTAACTAACATTAACAAAGAATAAGAAATGCTGTAAGATATTGGTCATCATATTAGTTGATTGCATTAAAGGGATAATTCACCCAAAAATGAAAATTCTGTCATTAAATATTTTAAATATACTCACTCTCATATCGTTCCAAACCCGTAAGACTTTCATTCATCTTCAGAACACAAATGTTCAATCACTTTATATGATGAACAGCTCAAACGTGCTGCGTAACACGAGAATGAACCTCATTGGTTCTCGCACGTCAAGAGAACATGCTTGAGCTTCCGTTTACCACAACTGATGTGTGAGTTGATGAATGTGAATAAAAGCCTAAATTCAATCTGTTCATCATATAAAGTGATCGAGTCTCTTCAGAAAACTTCCACTCAGTTCATATGGATTAGTTTTACGATCTCTTTATGAACTTTTTGAAGCGTCAAAGTGGTAGTTGTGTAGCTGTCAATGGAGGGACAGAAAGCTCTCAGATTTCATCAAAAAGATCTTCATTTGTGTTCTGAAGATGAACGAAAGTCTTACGGTTTTGGAACGACATGAGGGTGAGTATATTTAAAATATTTAATGACAGAATTTAAATTTTTGGGTGAACTATCCCTTTAACTAATATTAACAAATGAGACCTTATTGTAAAGTG
Source organism: Coreius guichenoti (assembly GCA_039654105.1). Classification (NCBI taxonomy): domain Eukaryota; kingdom Metazoa; phylum Chordata; class Actinopteri; order Cypriniformes; family Gobionidae; genus Coreius; species Coreius guichenoti. Next base: position 4,369,119 of record CM077175.1, read on the forward strand.
TTACTTCAAATTGTATGATATTTTGAATCAGAAAATGGTAGAAGCTGCAAATAATAATAAAGCGTCTGCTAAATGCATAAATGTAAATGTAGAAGCAGGCCAAATTAGGTAGATGCCAACATTGAGAAGGTTGTGTGAAATGCCATCTTTGAAGGCTGTAGGAAAGAAAATGGACTTAGTTTATTTATAAGCACATTTTAGGGTGCTTTCACACTAGAACTTTTGATGCGCACCCAGGTTCGACTAACGTCAGAGTTCGGTTCGTTTGAATGATGTGAACGCTGTTTTCCGAATTCAGGTGTGCACCCGCGAACCGTACCCGAGCCTGCATAAAAAGGGTGGTCTGGGGTATGGCTCATGTGAACTCCGGTTTGCTGATGATATGAACGCAATCATACTAAATCGTTGAAGTGAACCGCTATTGATGGCATAAGATTCGATAAAACTGTGTGTTTGTGTGCGTCTCACTCACTTTCAAGACAAGAGTGACTGACGTACAGCAAGCACAGAGAATGTATTATTCATTTAATGTAATTTCGGCTCGCTTTCAAAAGAAATGAACCGCAGTGCATCAGTCACTCTTGCCATGTTCTTTAGAACATTTACAGTACATTCACGGCAGACAGACGCAAGTGCTGTTATGTTCTGAAGCTTTGAAAACAAACCAAACTAAAGGTTACAAAACAAAACTATAAAATTGAAGCAAGCAGCGCTATGCATTTGCCACCTTGCCCTGCATCATTGTTACCAAGCAACAGGGGTAAACAGCTGCTGCTTTGATGATGCAAATTCACTGCAGTTCAGACCCAAATGATATAATGTGAACACAATCAACTGGGGGCAAGGAGAGAGGGAGCAACTGAACTTGGGTTTGGACCAGGCTAGGGCTGGGCGGTATAACGATATATACTGTTACCACGGTATAAAATGTCTATAGTTAGAGATTTTGCTATATTGTGTATATCGCGGTATATAATATATAGCACTATTGACACTTCAGAGTGATGAAATGCATGAATGAGAATATAAAGAGCGGGACGTGCTCAATGTTAAAAAGTGTTATTAAGCACAATAAGCAGTGAAAGAGAGCTCAATGTCAACGTCTTATTGCACTTGAATGGTCGAATACACACGCATTTATGTCAAAATGCCCATTGTATGGAGTACTCATGCAAACACAGCCGGTTATGTCTCAAGTGAAAGTAAACAGTTGGGTGTAACCCGAATGTGTATCACTATGATGGATCTGTGCGTTTGGTCTTAAAGTGACAGTAGACTAATAAACCTGCTGCTCTGTGTCATTAATGTGACTCAAACAAAAGAGAAAATAACTAACTGCTCTTGACTGAATAACTTTTTTTGGCTTAATTCATACAGTGAAGACTTTGCAATATTTTATTTTTACATTTGATTATTAAATTTCTGCAGGTTAAATAAACCTATTGTACCTGACAAACTTTAATATTTTCTTGTATTTTATTTGTCCTATTGTTTGTCATTTTTTTTTCCTTTTTCTTATCTTTAATAACAGAAATGAGATCACATAAGTAAGGAATAATTAACGACAGGCTGCTGAATTAGTAGAAAAATAATGCACACCCGAGGTGGTAATGCGTTAATATTAGGTGGTATGTGCATTACTTTTTTTAAATAATTCAATGGTCCGGAGTCAATTATTCCACTTGTACTACAGTTACCACACCTTAAAACATTGATCAGATGTTGTATTTCAAGACATTTGTCAGGTTTCTGTCCTTAAAACGCTCTTGTGTGTAGGACTAACTTCTTACACATCTAATCCCAAGCCTCCATTGCTAATTCCAAAACGTCATTTTAGAGCTCATAACGGAGGCTTGAGCCACTGATAGCAGACTAATGCAGTTAGTAATGCAGTTATATTAGTTATTAGAGAGAGAGAGAGAGAGAGAGAGAGAGAGAGATGTGAATGACCTGAGTCTGTGCGTCTCTCAGTGTTTGGCAGCAGCATCTCTACTAATAGTGAAACTGTAAGTTTATCTTCTTCAAGAACAACCGTTATTCCCTCGCTAGTGAGAAATGTCATGTAGATTTTAAGTTGTTAAATTATTTTACTGATAAACTCATCAGAGCAGCACTGACAACACGTTTCTGTGCATGTGTGTGTCCGTACTGTATGCGTGTGTGTTTGAGTTGGAGAAAGAGAGTATGTGCTTTCCATACATAATAAAACATAATTTTGTGTCAAAAAACGTAAATAATTTGTCGTTTTTATCCTATTGTTTACTATATTTATTTGCTTGTTCAGTGTTGTTGTGTGGGTTTTGGTTCTTTTGCTGTTGTTGGCTGCCTGGAACTACTTTAGCCGTGCGTTTCCCTGAAAATAATTGCACACCTTAGAATGTTCGTCAACCAATCAGATTCAAGCATTACACACAAAATAACTATATTGTGATATAGTATATATCGTTATCGTGAAATAAAATTTCTCATATTTGGTCATTTCGTACACCCCAAGGCAATCAAAACAAGTGTGAAAGTTGTAAGTAGTTTCCTTTTGTAGGGTAAGCAATTTCAGTACTTTGTGCCCAAGTGATGTCCAATCTAAAGTCTGGATCCTAAAGCGAAACCAGTTGAGAACCACTGATTTATAGCCTTGTCAGAGCGGAGCGGATCTGCTATTGTTGTAAAAGGAGACTTACGTATTGGTCTTTTCCAGCTTGAGGACTTTCCGCTGTAATTCCATATTCTGAACGCTGCAGGCAGCCATCCTAGAACAGAGTATATTGGCCAATTACTCACAGTGATAAATCTGACCTACAAACACCCCCACACACCCTCTGTCTGTCACAGCATCATGTGTACGTACACACACACACACACACACACACAAACATTCCCTATATAGTGTGCGTGGAGCTGCAGCATCCAATTAGAAAATGCTAATATATTTAAATTGTGTTTTTATCGAATCATTTGATGTTTATTGACAAAATATGAAAAGGAGAACTATAACGGTCTGTTTTCTTTGAGGACAGCACAATCCCACAGGTGTCTGTTAGCAGTTTACACGACTGATTTGTGACTGTGTGAATAAAAAACAGCAAGATGGCTGTGGTGCTTTTAGTGACTGCACCACCTGCTGTGAAACGAGTTTGTCCTTTGGACAGATAAACCCACGGGCTCTTCCTTAAAGGCCAATTTCATGCCTGAAATTTGTGCAGCAGTGTGTTCTAAATAATTTCACCAGCCTCTCGGAGGATATTCGATTCCTTTGATCCCAAGTTAAGATAAATTCGAGCCTGGGTTTTTAATGACTTTCGACCTCAATTTCAACTTTACTGCAAGTTTACTTCGTAATGAGTTTTTCTTTGATGTCATATTCATTCATTCAGACTACTTGTACCACAAACAGGACATCTGAGGTGAATGCTTTGATTGCAATATACACTACCGTTCAAACATTTGAGAAATATTATTACAATTTGGAACAACTTCTTTTTTTAATATATTGTAAAATGTCATTTGTTCCTGTGATGCAAAGCTGAGTTTTCAGCATCATTACTCCAGTCTTCAGTGTCACATGATCTTTCAGAAATCATTCTAATATGATGATTTTCTCAATAGAACAGCATTTACTCTATTTGAAATAGAAATCTTTTGTAACATTGTAAAAGATTGTACTGTCACTTTAATTTAGCATGTCCTTTCTGAATATTAACAATTTCTTTAAAACAAGAAAAACATTGACCCCAAAATTTTTAAACAATAGTGTATCTGTTTTCTCATTCTACATGTGAGATAAAAAATTGTGTATGCGCGCGTGTCCAGGTAAACCCTACGTTATGAGGACAAAATGTCCCCACATAGATGGCAATATCTGAAACCCCTGTCCGTGTGGGGACATTTTTGGTCCCATGAGGAGAACAGCTTATAAATCAGGCCAAGTGATTTTTTGAAAAAGTAAAAATGCAGAAAGTTTTCTTTGATGGGTAGATTTAGGGGTAGGTTAGTGTAAGGGGAGAGAATATACAGTTTGTACAGTATAAAAATCATTATGTCTATGGAAAGTCCCCATAAAACATGAAAACACAACCTGTGTGTGTGTGTGTGTGTGTGTGTGTGTGTGCATGTGTGTGGTTCAGGTATTCCCTACGTTATGGTTTTTGGGTCTCTATGAGGAAAACAGCTTATAAATCAGTTATGTTTTTTGAAAATGTAAAAATATATAGTTTGTTTCGTATAAAAATCATTATGGTTGTGTCCAAAATCGCCCCCTATACCTTTATATAGGTCGGAACAGCCATTTGTAGTGGTGTCCGAAACCATAGTGGATGTTATCGAGTGCACTCATTCAATCCCACAATGCACTGCAGTAACGAGTGTACAACCGGATAGAGAATACCCATAATGCACTGTGAGGGTCATGCCGAATTAATTCCAAGTATAGGTCTCTGCAGGATAGTAATAGGAGTTACCAGATCAGTGGACTAGGCCATAAACAGAAGGGCGTTTTCCACTGCGTTACCTGATTTTCCCACGTCACAGTGTGGGTAGGGTTTAGGGGTGGGGCCGGGTGAAGGGGATCATTTTCATTGCGTGATTTATAAACACCCATCAGTTTGAAAACACCCACAAATTTAGAAACGCCCACTTTTGTTCTGCAGAGACCCCATACTCATTAATTCCCGCGTCTCGCCGGAAGATGGCGCCTGCAGATTAATCATCCATCCACTTTCCAAACCGCTCTGAATTCCTTTTAAATTGATTTTTAGATTGTTTAAAGGGCACCTATTATGCAAAATTCACTTTTACATGGTGTTTGAACATAAATGTGTGTTGGCAGTGTGTGTACACAACCACCCTATAATGGTAAAAATCCACCCACTCCTTTTTTTTTAATCCTCATAAATCATAAGCAGTGTTTTAGAACAATATGTTTGCGGATTCCTGGCAAAGTGCCATTAGCATAACCCCGCCCCCAGAGAGTGGTACACAGTCCGCCACGTTTATCTCCTCGCCAGAGCATTTAAGAGCAGCATTCAAGTAAGAAATGTGTTCTTAATAAAGCTACTAAAGTTCGTTCAGTGAAGAGCAGTGAGTGATTTTCTGTTTTAATTCTGTTGTTTGATTTATATTAACAGCATAAATAGCAGTAGGTACTGTATATTACACTGCTTTCACTTTAGTACACAGATCTAATATACACACAGGATTTCTGTACTTGCTGCATACGTGCACAGACATAACCAACTGTTTTCATGTGAACTTTGTGTGTTTCTGACATAACCTTGTGTGCATTTGACAGTTTAATCGCAATAATACATGAAAGAGAACTAGTCTAGTTTAATAGCCTACTCCCAGACGCACCGACATCCAGCTCTCTGTGCGCATGCGTCGGGTGTGTGTGCTCAAGTTGAGAGTGATATTGCTTTAAAACGCATGCAGATGATAATATTTCATGATGATGAAGACCTGCAATGTAACATGAGCCGATGAGCGGCGATAGAGATGATCATCAAAACCAAACATATATATCATGTTTCAGTTTTTATTTGCATGTTCACGAGCTGTGAAGGCTCCGCCCTCTGGGGTGGGGAGCAGCAGCTCATTTGTATTTAAAGGAGACACACACAAAACAGCTCATTTTTCTCAAACCCAAAAATAGGCATTTTCAAAATGGTATATTAAATGATCTGTTAGGAATTTTGATCTGAAACTTCACAGACACACTCTTATATTACATCTTGTAAAAAGGGGCATAATAGGTGCCCTTTAATTAAGGTTTGTACATAGTTTCCATGACAGAGTTCAAGATAAATATTTTCATTAATAATGGAGCTGCAATTGCTGAGTTTCAAATAATTATTAAACACCAAGCACAAACTATGCAAAAGCGACAGCCCTTCCAGCGCACTCAGTGTCTGAATTCACTCACTCGTTTCCATGCACTTCTTCAAGTAGACTATATTAGTGGAGTAATGTAGGGAAAAGTGAATGAGGGTATAGGGAGCGATTTTGGACACAGCCTATGTCTATGGAAAGTCTCCATAAAACATGGAAACCCAACGTGTGTGTGTACCTGGTATTCCGTACGTTATGGGGACCAAACACAAGGATAGTAATTCCAGCTAATTTTGCTTATAAATCATACTAAATGCAGAGTTTTGAAAATGTAGAAATGCAGAAAGTTTTTGTGTGATAGGTGGGTTTAGGGGTAGGGTTAGTGTAAGGGGAGAGAATATACAGTTTGTACAGTATAAAAATCATGTCTATGGGAAGTCCCCATAAAACATTAAAACACACGTGTGTGTTTGTGTGTGCGTGTGTGTGTGTGTGTGTGTGTGTGTGTGTGTGTTTGTTCACCTGCCCTCCAGGCCATCTATATATTCTTTCTTTTTCTTGCGGCTCTCCTGTGCTGACTGCTTGTTTCGGATTTTCCTTCGAATCTTCTTCAGAATCTTTTCTTCATACTAATAAAAGCATGAGAGAACGAGCCAGACAAAATGTTTAGAGAAATTCATCTTGAATTGAGATGGCACAAGAGTCTACATTTCAAACATTTATTTTAATACAGATTTTATTAGACGGTCTGAAGTAGGCGGCACGCGAGTCGCGAGACTCTGCGGCTGAAAAGGTGTTATTACGATGAGAGCTGCCTTTCATCACTGACTTCCTTCATCTCAGCCTCTATAAAAGCCTCTTTCCTCCCTGCTGATGTCTGATCTGGCTTCCAGCAGGAAATATAGAGACGTGGAGCAATGACATGGATAGATTATTACAAGTGACCATGTGACCTTGGTCTAATTCAGGTGGAACCTGCGTGTGTTCAAGGTACCTTGTTAAGAGGCAGTTGGTTGGGAAGATTGACTCCTTCCTTGGCTAAAAGTTTCTTCTCATCTTCATTGAGAAACAGATCTTGCTGAGACTGCTGGGCGGAGGGTATTGTCTAGACACAGAAACACATTTCATTTCATGCTCTTGTTCGAAAACTTTAGGAACTGCATATGTTATGATTATGATTAAGGACATTCTACTTTGGGCCAGATTTACTAAACGGCAAATTAGCGTGAGAGCGCAATTTCCAAAAAAGCCGATGGGAGTGGAAAGTTAAGCGCGTGATCTACTGACAACATGTAAATGAAAGAGCACAGATCAACACAATCTACCAAGAGCAGCACAAATTAGCGTCTGGTTTAAGACATGCTTTTTTTGGGTGTTATATAATGCCGCAAATACCAGTAAATTGACTAGCTCAAAACTTAGTAAATCACCTCGCATGATTCATTTAAATACTCTCCTCACATAAATTTTGCGTCTGAAAGGGAAACTTCTACAAATGCATATGCAATCAGTTCAGCCGCAAAAATAACCTGTCCATGCCTTTTCAGCGCTAATTTCTCACTGCATGTCTTTACTAAATCTTGACAGTAGTTTGCGCTGACGTAAGCTGTTAGTGAATCTGGCCCTTAATCTCAAGTATCAATGCATTGCAATGCATTATGACAACAAGAGTGCTGCACAGATACATTTGTTCATTTGTTTGTTTTTATCCAGCATGCATCACAATGCATAAATCAGAAGCAATGCAGCATCAACCCAAACACTGAAACAGCATCTGTGGAGTTATTAAAGCACTGTTAAATGCACTAACAGCTCTCTATTGTGTTTTATGTTGCCCAGTAATGTTTACAGGTCAAAGTCATTACCTGTATGCTAAAGGACAAGCTGTTTACGCTATGTTTGATTGAACACATTGCCCTCTCCATCCTGATTATGCTTTTATCTGTTCAAAAGACAATATTAAGCTGCCTCGCTGTCTACTTTCTACACAGGCAGCTGCTTTCTAAGGAGGCTTTCTTACATAATGCATTCTTAACTCTTTCCCCGCCATTGACAGAATTTTCCGTCATTTTTTGAGACAACTCTTCCACGCCATTGATGGAATTTTCCGTCATTTTTTGAGACAACTCTTCCACGCCATTGATGGAATTTTCCCTCATTTTTTGAGACAACTCTTCCCAGCCATTGATGGAATTTTCCGTCATTTTTTTAAACAACTCTTCCACGCTTTTGACAGAATTTTCCATCATTTTTTGAAACAACTCTTCCACGCTATTGATGGAATTTTCCGTCATTTTTTGAGACAACTCTTCCACGCCATTGATGGAATTTTCCCTCATTTTTTGAGACAACTCTTCCACGCTATTGATGGAATTTTCCGTCATTTTTTGAGACAACTCTTCCCAGCCATTGATGGAATTTTCCGTCATTTTTTTAAACAACTCTTCCACGCTTTTGACAGAATTTTCCATCATTTTTTGAAACAACTCTTCCACGCTATTGATGGAATTTTCCGTCATTTTTTGAGACAACTCTTCCACGCCATTGATGGAATTTTCCGTCATTTTTTGAGACAACTCTTCCATGCCATTGATGGAATTTTCCGTCATTTTTCGAGACAACTCTTCCACGCCATTGATGGAATTTTCTGTCATTTATGAGACAACTCATGCCATTGACAGAATTTTCCGTTATTTATGAGACAATTTTTCCTCACCATTGATGGAATTTTCTGTTATTTATGAGACAACTCTTCCACACCATTGATGGAATTTTCCGTCATTTTTGAGACAACTCTTCCATGCCTTTGACAGAATTTTCCATTATTTTTTGAGAAAATGCTTCCCCACCATTGACGGAATTTTCTGTCATTTTTTGAGACAACTCTTCCCAGCCATTGATGGAATTTTCCGTCATTTTTTTAAACAACTCTTCCACGCCTTTGACGGAATTTTCCATCATTTATGAGACAGCGCTTCCCCGCCATTGACTAAATTTTCCGTTATTTATGAGACAACGCTTCCCTGCCATTGATGGAATTTTCCGTCATTTATGAGACAGTTTTTCCTCGCCATTGACGGAATTTTCGGTCATTTATGAGACAACTCTTACCGCCATAGACGATATTTACTGTTATTTATGAGACAACGCTTCCCCGCCATTGATGGAATTTTCCGTCATTTATGAGACAACTCTTCCCTGCCATTGATGGAATTTTCCGTCATTTATGAGACAACTCTTCCCTGCCATTGATGGAATTTTCGGGCTTTCCATGTTTTCACTGTTATAAGGTAGGGGGTGCTGTTACGCATCTTCCGAAAGAGTAGAGATTGGATCAAAACACAGGCGAAAAAGAAGCAGAAACCAGCGCTAAAAGCATTGCTTATGCATGCAATTTTCTCAGCTTTTTTTCAAAATGTTGCTTTTTTATGAAACTTATTCACATTCAATGCATGAAGCTAGAATAAAACGGGTTTTTTTTGTTTAAAAGCAGAGGCTCTGTTCTTTCTTTTGATATATTGCATGTTCAGATATTCATACAACAAAATATTCTGGCGGTGACTGTCCACTTTTTTTTTTAGACGCTGGTGGGGAAAGAGTTAAACTATTATTTAACCCTGTAAAGCCTGACATATGAAATAATAGTCCAAAAAAATCTATTTTATTAACATTATAAAAATGTTAAAGGGGTCATGAATTGAGAAATCAACTTTTCATTCAGCCTTTGCTATATAAAAAATCATCGTGATATAAGATCCTGCAAGTTTCGGAGCTGAAAACTTCCTTGTTAGTCAAAGAAAAGCTTTTATTGACACCAGGCCCAGCAAACGCTCGATCTCAGAATGTGCCAAGCAGTGACGTCAAAGTGTGGTGAAACACCGCCTTAACCGAAGAAGAAGAACGCCTGATTCTGTAGCCCCGCCCACCGATTTGTGCATGGCATGTTATAGATAATTAACATAGGCCTACGTGGAGCTAAACCGGATCGAACTTCCAAGCAATAAACATGCTGCATAAGCTTCATTCGGATTCCAATATTATGAATGCATGGATGAACTTTATTTTTAATGAATATCCAGCTCACGTGGGTAAGACATTGTGTGTTTGTTCCTTCATTTCACCACGGATTCATTTGTAAAGAAGAGACTGGATTTGCAGACAGGATGAGATTACATGAATGAATGAAGCAACACACTTATGTGAGTAAAAAATGTTTTTTATATGTGATAGTGTTGCATTGTTACAGATCGTTTGATATCTATTGATTATGTGTATGTGTCTAACTGAACATAACTTAGCACGCAGGCTGGAGAATCCTTTATTTGAGGTGTTGTTAGTTCATTGTGCTGCGATTCGTGATCAGTCTCGGACATGTAACGTTATGGGCCAGGGCTCGCAAAGCCCAACGTCCCGGGGTTATGTGTTTTCCATACGGGCTACCAAAACGTATCACCGGCCTGGCGACGGGCTATCTTAAATAGTGAGATAACATTACTTTCTTGATGTGCGTTGTTCACTCTCTTGACTTGATATTTGAAGGAAAATACAATCGCGGAAGTTTTGATCATGCTGATTTGTCTGGCAGTGAGGCGCGTGCGTGTGTGTATGTGTGTTTGTGTGTGTGTGTGTTAGTGATGCACGGTTCGCGGTTATATCCACCAATCGGGCAGGCCAAGTAATAAAAAATAGCATTCCAATTAATTGCAGGTGGATGAGAGATAAATCATTGTGTTTGTTTGATAAAGACATTTTGCGAGCCCTGTGGGCGAATCATTCCGGTTGCCGTTTTCCCACACGCTTTCAAAACAATTCCTCACGTGTACTCACGAGGGAGCCGAAGCTCATTGCAATATGCAAAGCTTATCCAATCATAGCAGTGGGCGTTTACTTCCAAGTCTTCAGTGCGGCACGCCCATAAAAACCGAGCGTTCCATGAGAGAGGCTCAAAACCAGGGTAGAAAATAGCCTATTACTTATTGATTATGATGTTTTTGAATGTAAAAACCACGCAAACGTAATAAGTTGACCTCAGACAACAGTATAAAAAAATTTAAAAAGCCAGTTCATGACCCCTTTAATAAAATTTTGATTCTTTTGATTTTTGATTCTTCATTCTTGCTATGCAGTTGCTAAGATGTTCTGTGTTTATCACATTTTTAGGTGGTAGTAGGCCATTGCTGTGCAGTTGCCAAGGTGTTCTGATGGGTGTTAACACTAGGTTCCTAAAGGGTTGTTACCCCATTTCTAGGTAGTTGCTAAGATGTTCCAATAGGTCATTACTCCATTTCTTGGTGGTTGCTAGGGCGTTGCTATGCAGTCCACTTTTTTTTTTTAAACGCTGGTGGGGAAAGAGTTAAACTATTATTTAACCCTGTAAAGCTTGATATATGAAATAATAGTTAAAAAAAATATCTATTTTATTAACATCATAAAAATGTTAATAAAATTTAGATTCTTTTGATTTTTGATTCTTTATTCTTGTGGAATAGAAGTATTAATTTTTTTTTTTTTTTTTTTTTTTTTTTTTTTAAACTGACCTTGTTTGTTGGAATACACTCTGGGATTTACTTCTTAGTGAAGAACGCATGCAAAGCTGGCTTTAATTTTAGCCAAAATCAACTTACAAGCCTTAAAATGTTGTCTAGGTAACTTGGTAGGTTTTAGAGTTATTGTGTGCTTCTCTCTTTTGCTGTCATGTATTTCTTGCCAAGTTCCTCCATGTGTCCTGTTTTCCACTACAAAATCTGACATACCCACGAAATCTGACATCTCTCTCTCTCCTCTCCTGGGTGTCATTAGAATCCGTGTGGATGTCACACTCAGCTTTATGTGTCACACTGAATGTCACCGCAGGACTGTTTAGTCACATACACAACATGGTGTCTGTTCATGTTCTGTCAGTACTCACCGGTTCTCCGATGTTGGAGAGCAGCAGGTCTTTTACGGTGAGCTGGCAAACGGGGGTTGGTTGAGTTCGGGTGCACTGAGAGTCTGTCAGACCGTCAGAGAACAGGCAGGCCTCCCAATCTGCTGCACACACAGACACATACACAGGATTGTTTTACATCACAGAATGCGTTTACGTCACACGTTTACGTGTCTGAAGACCAACAGACAAAAAAGATCATTTTCTGAGTGGTTGTTATTACATTGCTATATGGTAGATAGAGTTTTGGCGGTCTTTATGACGTTGGCAAATAGTTGCTAGGTTGTTTTGAGAGTTTACCACATTTCTAGGTGGTTGCTAGGCTGTTGCTAAGGTGTTCTGAGTGTTTGTTACCACATTTCTAGGTGGTTGCTATGCCATTGCTATGCAGTTGCCAAGGTGTTCTGATGGTTGTTAACACTAAGGGGTTCCAAGGGGTCGTTACCCCATTTCTAGGTGGTTGCTAGGCTGTTGCTTACAGTTGCTAAGATGTTCTGAGTGTTTATCACATTTTTAGGTGGTAGTAGGCCATTGCTGTGCAGTTGCCAAGGTGTTCTGATGGGTGTTAACACTAGGTTCCTAAGGGGTTGTTACCCCATTTCTAGGTAGTTGCTAAGATGTTCCAATGGGTCATTACTCCATTTCTTGGTGGTTGCTAGGGCGTTGCTGTGCAGTTGCTAAGGTGTTCTAGGGGGGTTTCTAGGGTGTTGTGATGCAGTTTCAGAAGTGTTCTGAGTGGTTGTTAGCACATTTCTAGGTGGTTACTATTGTTCTAGGTGGTTGCTATGGTTGTTGCTTTATGGTTGCCAAGGTGTTCTGATGGTTGTTAGCACTAAGATGTTCCAAGGGGTCGTTATCCCACTTCTAAGTGGTTGCTAGGGTGTTTGCTATGCAGTTGCTAAGATGTTCCAATGGGTCATCACCCCATTTCTAGGTGGTTGCTAGGGTGTTGCTATGTAACAATTTTTCACTCAAAAATTTGAAGCAGGCCAATATCAGCTAATCAAGATACATAAATCCCAGGCTAATCGAATGGATCAACAAATGTTTACCTGTCCTGCAGCTGTATTACAGCAAATGAGCATCAATATGGCTTACTCGGAGGGTAGTACACTTGAACAATAAAAGCCCTGTGATCATGTTAACAAAAACAAAATTCTACAGAGTTGAGTTGATTTCTTGATTTTCTCAAATAAAAACTTAAATGTTTGTATGCAAGGTAGTTTTCATAAACACTTGTCTTCATGACAAATTTATTTAAGCATACATATATAATTACGGAGTGTCTATTTACACTAAGTGCAAATAGCCCATCTTGTTGGCAGAGGCTATTTACATTAACTCCGCCCACTGATGTCTGGTTGGGCCAGACAAAATTATGGAAGATGATGGATTGTCAACAGAAGCAACAGTGTAGGTGTAAGGCGCATGGCACAAAGTTTTGACGCAGATCGACCCGAGTTTGAATCTGCCTTTTCTGCCGAACTCACTCTACTCTCTCGGAAAGGCATTTATTTTCAATAAAAATTCTGAAAATATTCAAAAAGTGGAAATAAAGTGTCTAACATGTGTATAAGTGTTTATTGGTTAGGGTAGGCGGTAGGTGTAGGGAGGGTTTTATTGTCCCAATAAGGCGGTATAATCATTTTAATAAATATAATTATTTACACTCAATGTTATTACTCCATACTGTTTAATGTACAACAACACTGAGGTGCAAATAGTATCTAACTACTATTTACACTTATTGCAAAGAAAATACTGCTATTTTACATAGTGTAAATAGAATCTATTGCTATTTAAATTTAGTGTAAACAGCGTCTATTTCTATTTGTACTTAGTGACAAAATAATTAACAGTAAATAAGCTCCTTTCTAGTGTTTTTTTTAAACAGCTAACTAACGAACTGTGAACATCGGAAAATCCTGTGGTAAATACAACATTAAAGGGGTGGTTGATTGCCCCTTTTTACAAGATGTAAAATAAGTCTCTGATGTCCCCAGAGTGTGTATGGGAAGTTTTAGCTCAAGATACCCCACAGGTCATTTTTTATAGCATGTTAAAATTGTCACTTTTTGAGGGTGAGCAGAAATGTGCCATTTTTGTGTGTGCCGTTAAATGACATGTTGTTCACAAGCTGTTTTATTGAGGTCTTTCTGCAGTTGAAACACTGATTAAGTGATTACATGAGGCATGATTAATTTCAGTAAGTTGTACTGTTACTGTGTCATTTAACATTCCTTCTGATGTTAATGCATGTTTTTATTGTGCTGTAACTTGTATTAAAGTGGAAGAAAATTTTGCGCTCTGCACTGCCACTTGAACTGAGGCACTACAGCGATCTGTCATGTCACAATAAAACACCATTTATTGTTTGAATTTCGTGATAATGGACAGAATTTAAAAGCTGAAACTTGCGCTGTGTCCGAAATCAAATACTTCCCTACTATATAGTACGCGGAAAACAGTACGCCAACAGAGTAGTATGTCCGAATACATAATATTCGAAAAAACATTTGGCGAAAAGTACCTGAATGACCTACTTCTTCTGGCGAGAATCTGAAGTGCACATTCGATGGACACTTTACTATCCCATAAGGCCACGGGAGAGGATTTATGAATGGAGGTGAAGCGATGCGACTGACTCTGGTAGGTCACATGATAATGACAACATAACGGTCATGAAGTTAGTTCAAATTCAAATGTAGTACCTATTCAGACAGTACGCGATTTCGGACGCACCATTGGTTTCTTAACATAAGTAATAAAGCACAAAGCTCTTTGCAGTTATTGGATGGGGATGCGCTTTAACTACGGTTGATTCACAGGGTCAAATAAAGCCTGTTTTATCGTTGCTATTTTTTAACTGTTAATGCATTATTGTCGCGTTACTTTTCCTAAATACTGTGTGAGATTTTCTTGCAGTCTGACCCCGTTTTTCTGCCCCCTTTTGATTGACAAGATATAATCGGCCATGATCATTTGTTTTTTTTTTAAACAACTGGCCGATTGGCAGATACATTGGTGCATCTCTACTTTATAACATCTCTGATGCAGCTTAAACTCTAGTATGAAGTCACCCTAACTGTACTTTTACAATACATAATGATTGTTGATGTTTTGTTGACTGCAAATAATCAAAAAGAGTCTTGTGAGATTCTGGTGGTACTGCTGTTTGAAGAGTGAAATCTCACCCAGATCAATGGAGATATCAGGCTTTGTGTTTGTGGCATGTGAGGCCTGCTGCTGAAGACGCTGAGGAAGAAGATGAGGATGCTGAGGGAGGAAGATGAAGTCGAAGAGTGGGCTGGTGGGCGGCGGCGGGCTGTCCAGGTGGTCAGACGGGGTGTCATCACTGATTCCGCTGTCACAGGGTGAGGGGACCCAGAGAGGAGAGCAGGGCTCTGACATGATGCCGTCTGACGCTTGCAGCAGGGAGTCCAGGAAGTTATCAACACCTTCACCATGACACACACTCTGCAGGGATACAGACAGAAAACACAATTATACACAGAATAAATAGCAGAAACACATGATGCACACACATTGCTGATGGGTCATCTGTGTCTCTAAAGTACAATATCTTATAATATGTTACATTTACTTTACCATGGACTTACAATACAATGCTCCTATAGAAGAACCATTGCCATAGAAGAACCATTTTTGGTTCCCCAAAGAACCTTTCAGTGAACAGTTTTAAAAGAACCTCTTTTAGGGTGAAGAAAAAAAAAATACTAAATACTTTTTTCCACTATAAAGAATCTTTTGTGGAATGGAAAGTTTCCATGGATGCTGAAGGTTCTTCATGGAACCATCGATGCCAATAAAGAACCTTTATTTTTAAGAGTATATAAGAGAATTAAGTTTTATGTCTAGATATATAAAAAATGAGTGCTGTCAAATAGATTAATCGCATCTAAATTAAAAGTTTGTGTTTATATAATATATATATATATATATATATACATTGATCAGGCATTATAACCACTGTCAGGTGAAGTGAATAACACTGATTATCTCTTTATCACGGCACCTGTTAGTGGGTGGGATATATTAGGCAGCAAGTGAACATTTTGTCCTCAAAGTTGATGTGTTAGAAGCAGGAAAAATGGGCAAGCGTAAGGATTGGAGCGAGTTTGACAAGGGCCAAATTGTGATGGCTAGACGACTGGGTCAGAGCATCTCCAAAACTGCAGCTCTTGTGAAGTGTTCCCGGTCCGCAGTGGTCAGTATCTATCAAAAGTGGTCCAAGGAAGGAATAGTGGTGAACCGGCGACAGGGTCATGGGCGGCCAAGGCTCATTGATGCACGTGGGGAGCGAAGGCTGGCCCGTGTGGTCCGATCAAACAGATGAGCTACTGTACCTCATATTGCTCAAGACGTTAATGCTGGTTCTGATAGAAAGGTGAATACACAGTGCATCGCAGTTTGTTGTGTATGGGGCTGCATAGCCGCAGACCAGTCAGGGTGCCCATGCAGATCGATCGCGATTAATCAGTTTGACAGCCTGAATAAAAATATCTATATTTACACAAAATATTTAATACACAAAATAAGAAAACAAATATTTACATTTTGAATATATATTAAAATATGCCATTTTTAGTATTAATATTGTCATCACAATTTCTGTCCTGTGTTAATTTTACAGTAGATGCAGTTTTGCCATCTTGCTAAATAATATTTCAAAATTGTAACAATTGAATGTTTTGAATGTTGAATATTGAATTTAGATGAGTTAATAAGTCCTAATTGTTCATTGCTTAATAGTAGTACATGTTTTCTGCCTATCCCCATAGGCTGTTGCTTTGCACCCTTGTTAGTATGTACTAATGCCAGCTTTAACAAATTAATCCACCCAACTATGACATCCATCTATTTCCCAGCACGTTTCAAGGGAAATTAAAGCATGCAATGCTTTCCTAAATACATTGCTTATCAAAATCATCTATTAGAATGATTTCTGAAGGATCATGACTGGAGTAATGATGCTGAAAATTCAGCTTTGAATCAGAGAAATAAATTACATTTTAATATATATTACCATAGAAAATGCTTGTTTTGAATGGTAATAATATTTCACAATATTGCTGTTTTTTTTCTGTATTTTTGAACAAATAAATGCAGCCTTGATGAGCAGAAGAGACTTCTTTCAAAAATATTTTAAAATCTTCTGAACGGTTCACTATATGTTTTAGAATAATACACAACAGTGTCATATCAGATACAAACACACACAGATGTTGACAGACAAATCTGGGTCAGACATGTAATGTGCTGACTTCCAGGGTCCCTCATCTATTAAAATAACTAAAAATAAAATGTTCTTAATGTGCTCTCAGTAAGAAGGTTGACTCATAAACTCGCAAAAATCAAATGGCATTTCACTTACGTTTTGATCTATGATTGACCACGCAGGGTTGTCATGGTCACCATCGCTCTCCATATGAGAGTCCTTATGGGGCTCGAGGAGCAGGTCTAGGAGTTCAGTCCCAGAATAACCCTGAAATATAGAAGAAAGATGAAAAGAGGAGGAAACGTGGGAGAAAAATAAATGTAAGTCATGTCCTAAGGTGCTTTCACACAAGAAAGTCATCATGAAATGTAGTTTTTTTTTTTTAATGGAATTTTTTTGCAGTATTATTATAGATGATTTATCTGTGCACATCTTTTTTTTTTTTTTGCTTCGTAATCTTTTTCAAAATTTTTGCAGCAACTTCTCTTCTCTGATGATGTGTTAAGGGCGGGGCAACCTGTCACTCACATGAGATCAACCAATAGCATTTTAGCTGGCCAAGCTGATCTGGTTTGCTGGTTTTAAAGGGTTTTTTGGAAGTTATCAGCTGCAGGCTAATCGACCATCTGAACCAGGTGAAATATCCTAAGCATCTAATAAATGTAGTTTGCTTGTTTTAGCTGGCCAAGCTGGTCTGGTTTTAAAGGGGTTTTGGGCTGTTATCAGCTGGTAAGATTTAGAGAAAAGCTGGCTGACCATCTAAACCAGGTGAAATATCCTAAAAACAGCATCTAATAAATGTGGTTTGTTGTTATCAGCTGATCAGGCTAATCGACTGTCTGAACCAGGTGAAAAAAAACAGATTTTAAGTTTTAAGCATTTAATACGCATATGTGCTGTTCACAAAGCAATGTTGTTCTGTCTTTTGTTGCATTCAAGTCATGTCTGAAAGATTGAACGTCACAGCAAAGTCATAATTACGAGTGGGAAACTCAGGATTTTCTTTAAGCCCTGAGTTGAGGTCTGTATTAATGGTAAATTGCATATACAAAATACCATATTGTACAATAACAATCAAATATTTAATGATTCAATTTACAGCACCTTCATAAATTAAATAAAAACATAAAAACCCAATTTTTTATTCATCAAGCTCAGTTTTCACAGGACAAAAACACTATCTCAGTGCGGACGGAACGGTTAACGTCGGTCAGCCTATCCGGATTAATGACATCTTGACAAATCTTAGTCTTTGGCAAATCTGAGCACAGTTTGAGACTTTGTTGAGAAACTCTAGAGACACATGTGAGATTAGTTTGTTCTTGGGAGAAAAATATCATAGAGGTTTTTTTTGACTTAGGATATAGGGGAGAGCGGGGGTGCAACCTAACGCTTTTTGACTTTCTCAGTTTTGTGTAAATCCAGTATTTATTTTTTCCCACATTAATTTGCCACATGTCTAGTACAATTATGTGGTTTTGTTTCATTAATACAGTGTATACTTTTTTCTTGATTTACCCCGAAAGAATGGAAGTGAAATGTGACAACATGCCCCATAGATGGGGTACATTGTAACATGAGCATATGACAGCTTAAAATGTTATCTGATGTAATCACAAAAATATACAAGACAAACTAAAATATTTTGTCAATAAAATACAATTATTAACTTTTTTTAAATAAATTAATGGCATTTTTTAATCATTAAAAATATATATTTTTTGAGTTTGACAACAAACACCGCTAAATACAGCTATACAGCATAGTTAAAAACATAATAATAATTAATCATTTCTGAACATTGACTCTCAGTCTTTATTCACCTTTTTCTCATGGTTTCTTATTAGGATTCATAAGAGTATAGAATAGAATAGCATAGTTCTAATAGGGGCTCATTGTAACGCAGTGTGACAACATGCCCCACCTGCACAACTGGGATTTAAACCCGGCTCGTATCTTCTGCTGGTTAGATCAGCATTAAAGAACTATCTCAACTGTTAAATAACAGATATAAGATTAAAATAATATCAGATTTGTCTTATTTTAAATAAACGATGAAAAATAAACTTAAGAAATTTACTTTTGCTATGGTTAAATAAATGTTCAGTGATATCTTCCAAAGATTTTTTAATTTTGGCGCAATTTTTTCTCTAAATAGTGTTGATATGGCAACTAGTAAATACACTAAGTTTCGTCATCCTGGCATGTGTGGAAAGTTTTAAACCATGTGTGTTACAGTTAGCCCCGCGTTAGGTTGTGCCCCGCTCTCCCCTAAGCATCCTTCTAGAAACCACCCTGCAACAGGGTGGTGACCACTCAGATTTTCTTCAGAAAGTGTCTTCATTATTTCCACGTCTGAGGTCCTGAATGTAAATCTTCTGCCCACAGTTTATTAAAGATTGAGGCAGGGAAGCTGCTCCGACTGTTAAAGTTTAACCAGGTCCTTTGGGCTGGCATGAAGTATTAATTTGAAAGTCTGCAGTGTTATTATTAGTGCTGTAGCACAGAGAACACCCGTAGTTAGTGCTAAAGAATGTAACATTTGAAACACAGCTGGCTGTTTGTGACACAGCTGACAGAAACATCTCTCCTCAAGCCTGGTTACATCATAAAGCAACAGGATAGCATCAAATGTGTCAGGAAATGATGACAAAATGAATGAATCCATGTGACCAGGCCATGCACCTGATATAATGAGGACGAGGACACAAAAACCCATGACCTAGAATAGATCGTGCTTTACATCTGACATGTTGAAGATGAGTGATGAAGACTTGGCAAGTGCAACTTCAGAAAAGAAGAGAAATACAAAAGAAAAAGAATATCATGCTCTTGATGTATTAGGGTTGAAAGCCGTGAGTTAAAATTCCCTCTGCCAGATAAAGTAAACTCGATCCCAGAGCAGTTAGTCTGATTCAGCATCACACACACTGGATTGAAACGGAAAAGACTG
This sequence comes from Coreius guichenoti, assembly GCA_039654105.1. Taxonomy (NCBI): domain Eukaryota; kingdom Metazoa; phylum Chordata; class Actinopteri; order Cypriniformes; family Gobionidae; genus Coreius; species Coreius guichenoti. The sequence goes on from CM077175.1 coordinate 4,389,057, forward strand.
GCTTTGAATCAATGCCACTACTGGTTTTCTGTTTGTTTAGTTGATTAGCTATCTGTGCAGAATTAAATTAGGTTGTTAGACTGCAAAAAAAAGATTTTCTTTCTCTGTAAAAGAAAGAAACATCTAAACATTCTTAAAACAAAATATTTACTTGAGAAGCAAAATACGTTAAAAGATTAGTTCACTTTAAGATGAAAATTACCCCATGATTTACTCACCCTCAAGCCATCCTAGGTGTATATGACATTCTTCTTTCTGATGAACACAATCAGAGTTATATTAAAAAATATCCTGATGTTTCCAAGCTTTATAATGGCATTGACGGGGTCCATTGAGTTTGAAGCTCAAAAAAGTGCATCCATCCATTATAAAAGTGCTCCACATGGCTCCAGGGGGTTAATAAAGACCTTCTGAAGTGAATCAATGGGGTTTTGTAAGAAAAATATCCATATTTAAAACTTTATAAAGTAAAATATCTAGCTTCCGCCAGACCGCCTTCTGTATTCAACTTACAGGCAATTATAAACATTTTTCCCGTCATTTTTCCCGTCATTTTTCCTGTCATTAAACTAGCAAAAGTGGATTCGGACACGCCCTAAGTGCACTTGCGCCATGCGCTTTAGACCATGCGCTAGATCCTTAAAATAGGGCTCTGAGTGTTATATAATGTGCAAGATTAATGTTAAGTTGGAGATTTAATAGTGTTTAATGTTTAGCTATGCTACTTTAGAAGAGTTTCTGTTATTTTGGGGGGTTACCATCATGGTGACAAGTGGAGCATGAACTTAATTTGAGAACAGGTATGTCCAACGCTATCTCACGACCAATTCGTACGAATTTTACGAGGTGGCTAATTTGTACAAATTTGTACGACCTTACTCGTACGAATTTTTACGCTTTGTCTAAACCCCAGTGACGGGTAGGTTTAGGGGCGGGGTTTCAGGTTGGTCATTCGTATGAATTCATACGAATTTGGCAACTCGTCAAATAAGTACGAATTAGCCACCTTGTAAAATATATACGAATTGCCGTGAGGTCGGGTTGGTATGTCGAATGTTCTGCAGTACAATGAACGCAGTACTCATTCAACAGTTGCTATGCTATGCTAATGCTGTCAAAGCATTGTTACCAATTAGTAAGTTAGCATTTATTGAATTAGCTAGTTAAATATTTTTAGGAGTGGAAACTTGGCTAGCTTTAAGTTGATATTACATGATAATTTTAAGTGAAATGTATGAGTTTTGTGTTAGATTACTTAAATATTTTAAGTTAAGAGCAATTAAAATGCACAAGTACAAAATAAAAATGTGTTAGTTTTGCTTAAAGTTTGAATTTCTTAACTTAAAAATTTGTTGTAACTGATTGCCTCAAATTTGAGTTTTGCAAACTTCTTCGGGTTTACAGTTTAGGGTGATTTCAGAAAAAAAATATTCTATCTTGTTAGACCAAAGTCCTCAATGAATTTTATGAATGCCTTTGGGAAGAAAAATCATTAATTTGATCTATTAATTTGATCTCAATTGCTTTTTGCAGACAGCAATTAGATTTGTTGGAGATAAGATTGAGACTTTTGATTACTGTAAATCTCCCTCTCACATTTATCCTCTGAAAAACATGCCGCATTAATATTTATCTTGAAAATGTCAGTGTTTCAAAGTGGGCACAGATGATATCAAAAACTGCAGTCAAACATTTCAATATGAAATCAAACATTTCTCATCAAATTCTGCCAAGACCAAGTGATTCTTTCTTCCAGACAGCAATAAAACTGAATGGAGATCAAATAAGGACTTTAGTCTCTGATTTCTTCTCCTAGGAAACAGATCTCTCATCTAGAGTCTGTTTCAACAATGCCACTTTACTTAAAAAACAAAACCAAAAAAACATGTTTTGATACTTAAATGAAAGATAAGTGAGAAGTTTCCTGAGCTATAAAAGCCAGATGAAGTACACAAATCAAGTACTTGAGTAAAAGTACAGATATCCTATTAAAATATTACTCCAGTAAAAGTATGAGTAGCACACTCATTTTCAGTTTTAATTATTAGTTAAGTATTAACTCTTTCCCCGCCATTGACAGTGTTTTCACTGTTATACAGTAGGGGGTGTTTTTACATCTTTTGAACGATTACAGAAACTCTGGATCAAAACACAGGCAAAGAAGAAGCAGAAACAAGTGATCATCAACAATAAACAGCAAATAAATCAAAACTGCCTAATGTTACTGCATGAAATGTCGATGCAGGACGAGCTATAGGACTGTGAAGCTTTGGGGTGTTGATGGACTCGATCTACTCCATCTGTGTTTTGATCATCGTTCTGAATCCCATCCAGATATAGTCTTTGACAAAAATGCAATTTTCTCAGCTTTTTGCTCAAAATGTTGCTTTTTTAATGAAACCTATGCACATTTAAGTGTTGATAAAAAAAAAAAGAATGCATTAAGCTAGAATAAAACAGGTTCTTTCTTTTGATATATTGCATGTTCAAATATTCATACAACAAAACATTCTGGGGGCCATTAAACTTTTGTGAAAATGATCAAAAATAATGCTGGTGGTTGACAATTTTTTTTTTTTAAATGCTGGCGGGGGAAAGAGTTAAAAGTAAAAAGTACTGATCAATGAACTATATATTTATTCTATCCAGTGCTAGTCAGACTAGTCAGTAGTCAGCACTAATAAGAAAGATTAGTGCATACAGTATTTGCAGTGTTTTTTGTGAACCAATTCAACAGGTTCATTGGAAAGAATCAACTCGTTCATGAATTGCTCTTGCGTCTCAGAGGGGGGTGTTCGAAATAACAGGGAACATGTTTTTATGGAATGTAGTGGAGTAAAAAGAACATTATTATGCTTTGGAATGTAGTGAAGTAAAAGTAAAAGTTTCCCAAAATAAAAATACTCAATGAAAAAACATAGGCCTATACTTAAAGGCACAATATGTATTTTTCGCCGCTAGAGGTCGCTTATTAAAAACGAATATCATCATAGCTTGATGATGCAGAGATTTCGCGGTAGTTGTCGTCTTCACCTCTACAGTCGGTGGAAAAGAATCCGATGGCACTCGAGCAGAAATCATGTTCATGAGCTAACCCTTACGAAAAAAAGTTTATTCAAGTGTTCTATTAGTATACCTCTTTTAAACTAAAAAATAAGAAAGTATACTTTCAGTCTACTTTTTATATACTTCTCAGAAATATACCGTATGTACTTCTCAGAAATATTTGCACTTAAGTATACTTGACTTATACTGACAGAAAAGTCTAAGTATATTTGGCCTATACTTGTGCTTGAGATATACTTAAGTATTTTTAAGTATTAAGTATAAGGAATTAAGTATTCAAAGTATACTTGGCTTGTAATTGTGTTTAATCTTTTGATTGAGTAGCCTTTTTTACATATAGTTTTACATACAGTCTTATAAACTTACATTGTTTGAAAATATTGATTAGAATATTGATAGAAAACGGGTATGTTCCTAATTCTGCGTATCTGAATTTTTGTGTAGGCTAGTCCACTGGTAGTGTACATATGAATTTACTTAAAATCTACTTTACTCTTTCCCCACCATTGACTGAATTTTCCAGCTATCCATGTGTTCACTGTTATACGGTAGGGGTATGACACATCTTCTACAGAATCTCCGGATCTAAATACAGGAGAAGAAGAAGCTGAAACAAGCGATAGAAGATTGCTCACGCAAATGTAAAATAACACGATCATCGAACATTAAACAGCATATAAATTCAAAAACTGCCTAATGTTACCAAATGAAATGTTGAACCCATGAAGAAGAAACGACTGTGAAGCTTTGGGGTGTTGATGGACTCCATCTACTCCATCTGTGTTTTGATCATCGCTCTGAATCTGATCAAGGCATAGTCTGTGACAAAAATATGATTTTCTTAACTTTTTGTTTAAAATGTTGCTATTCTTTATGAAACTTACCCACATTCAAGTGTTGATAAAAAAGGATGCATGAAGCTATAATAAAATGTTTTTAAAATTAGATAAAGTACAGTTAAAGGTATATTTCAAGTATAAAAAAATAATATCTACATTTGAACATAGTAGTATACTGAAAGTGCAAAAATAATACATAAATAGTAAACTATAAGTATAATGTTATGTTCACTTAAAGAAAACTTACAAGTATACTTGCAGTATAAGCTACTAAACTAGTACTTTACTGAGAGTACACTTCAAAGTGTACTTTCATAAACTAAAAAATGTACAACTTGTAATAAAATAGTAAACTACTAGTATACATATAAGTTCACTTGTAGTACAGATGCAGTACAAATGAGAAACCTACTTGTGCATTTAAAGTTTACTACTGTTACACTTATAGTACACTTAAACGTATACTTTTATATACTAAAAGTGGGCCAATTTAGTCCCAAGCAGTTTTGAAATAGTACACTTACAAGTTTACTACTAGTACACATTGATATTAGTATACTTACTACATAAAGTATACTTAAAAATATACTTGAATATTACTTAAGTATACTTCATGAAATGAACTTGAAGTACACTTCTTTTTCGTAAGGGAATATATTAAAGATTTATTAACGTTACTGTAGTATGAAGCAGGGTGGGGCTGAACGAGGCGGCTGGAGCGATTGCTAATGAGAGACGAGCGTGACACTCGGATCGAAAGCTGTGTAACTTTTATTCTGCCGCAGACGAGCGCTTCCGCTTCTTCCGCTCAAGCATATGTGGGGGAACGCAGCGCTGTTATATCATAATAGATACATTTGAGTGTGTTGAAAGTTATGTTATAATGCTACGTTCGCTCAGCGGCTACTATGAGACATTGTTCACACTGCAGTGAGCTAGATCAATATTAGGCATGGTAAAACATGGTACCAATAAGTACCATGGTTTAAACAATAAGACTGTGTTGAGCTTTATAACAATCATTAGTTTTCTGTTGATGAAGGTCTCCAAACAGTTGCTCACCTGTCTAATAAAACACATATTATATTAAAGCGTCTTTGGTGTTTCCATGGTTACTACAAAATAAAACCGGTCCGTGTCCTGGTTAAAATGGCTTATCTCTCTGGATTTAAACATTTTTGGAAACATTTGGGATAATGTAAGTACACAAGTCAACAAAATATATATTATTGTTCTAGTGGTTTTTGGATATTTTATTCCAAAAATCGTACATATTGTGCGGTTGGTGCCTTTAAGTACAGTAACAAAGATGAAATACTTTGTTATTGTCCACCACTGATAAAAGAGCAATTATACTTTTCCTTTGTCCTTGCATGGTCGGCTGTGGCTTATTGACGGATTCCTAAAGGAAAGGTTTTATGTGGTATGACAAAGCCATATTGAAAACTGAAAACTGAAGGTGACAGTGAGTATCTAATACCAAAGCAGATCAATTTCTCAAACCAATACCACAAACCCTTGGGACCTTTAAACCTCAGCTTAGTTTTTCATCCCAGACGGCCATGTTCTCTCAACCATCAGTTTATTTGAGTTTCATTGTCAGGATTCTTCAGCCTGCTCCGCGGTCATGCGGTTTTACAGTGAAGATAAGCTTATCTCATCTGAGTAAAGTTTTATATGGCTTGTGCTAATACACAATTTCATAGCTAGTGGTTTCGAGGACACGGCAAAGATTTGTGAAGTGAGACTCAACGCCAGATGGGTTTATTTGCATTTTGTCTTCAAACAAATACATGCACACAGACACACATCAACATACACAACAAAAGAGAAATCTTTAAACTCCAATTCTTTTTAGGAGGTTTTATATAAACTAATTGCTGTAGTAAATCAAGATTATAGATGGCAAAGTAATCCACTGGCACAGCAAACATCTCTCATGGATGAGCGCGTGTGTGTAATTACGACATTTTAGTCTAAGTGTAGATCTGTTGAACTTTCTCTGCCTCATCTTCTTGTTAATGGAAAAACTCTGAGAGGAGCCTTGGGTTTTATTCTTGTTTACTAGACTAATTAGGAAAAGATAATTATCATCTGGGTTGTGTTATTGTCATTTCAAGCACAGCAAATACACCGCTTCAACAAAATCTCAAAATGCTCTTTTTTTCTTGATTGATGAGATATAAATGTTATTCTCAAACGTTTCTCCTGAGTGAAAGAGCCCTATAATCTCACACAATCTCACTAGGGTTTCATAAGAGATCTCAATAATGTCTCAGATTTGCCAAGATCTGCCAGAGATCTCAACATTTTTTAATCAAATTCTTCCCAGACAAACATTTGTCTCTGGGTTGTTCATCTTCAGATCATCAAGCTCAACATTCATTCGGTCATTCTCAAAAAACAGTGCCATGTGACCCTATCACTCTGCACTGTAAAAAATGATATGATCATTAAGTTATGACAACATATGTTTTTACATTGCTTTAACCATCAAAATAAGTTAAGCAATTTTCAACTTTTTATAAGTTATACTGTACAAGATTCAACTCATTTTTTTAGTCAGTTTAATGTAATTTAAGTTGAAATGACTTCCAAGTTGGTTGTACTTAAAAATTTAGGGCAGCACCTTTTTTTACAGTGTAATGAAAAAAAAATATTTAAAAAAAGGTAAAAGATTTTAAATGTTTTACATTGGATCATCAAACATTTTGCATGTCCCCATTCAGAAATAACATTATATCCTACTGTATACTGTTTATACTATATATATATATATTGTTTACAAAAGTTTGTAATCATTTTTTAATGTTTTTTAAAAAAAAAAAAATATATATATATATATATATACACTATACTGATCAAAAGTAAATCATTTATATTTTTTAATGTTTTTGAAAGAAGTCTTTTATGCTCACCAAAGCTGCATTTATTTGATTAAAAATAATCAATCAATAATTGATTTCTGAAAGGATTATGTGACACTGAAGAATGGAGTAATGGCTGCTGAAAGTTCAGCTTTGATCACAGGAGTAAATTATTTTTTTTTTTTACTGTATTTTTTACAGCATAAGAGCATAGCATAAATGACTTATTTCAAAAACATTAAAAACTATAAATTATTCTAAACTTTTGACCGGTTTAGTGTATATACAGTATATTTGTTATATGAATCTTTTTAAACCGAAAACTGACTGATAGTACTGGTATACACTCATTTAGTTTTCAAAATATATGAATTTTAAGCATATAATATTTTGGATGACACACCCAGTTATGGTGGTCCAACAATGTCTATGGTGGTTACTTTGGGCCTGAGGTGGGCCCGTTCGACAGTAACGTTTTCAAATGAAATGATTTTTTAAAAATCAAGCATAAAAATGGCACTGTTACCTGAGAATGAACCCATATATGACACAAACAATGAAAATCACAGTAAAACCAAAGGGAATGCAATACTTCACCTTGTCTGAGAGAAGTGCCATGCTCCAGGCACTAGAATCCCCAACAGATATACAAGCAAACAGAAGAAAATGATTAAAATCCAGAGAGGAAAAATATAGTATGTCCGTGTGGTGCCGTCCTCCGAACAGTTGTGTTTCTGAGTGTGTTCTCTGTTCTAGGACAAAGTTGAAACTCTAGATAAACTCCAGATAGTGAGCCTATGATTCAATTGGATTGTTAATGTTCAGAGGGCTTTGACTGACAGGTCAAATCATACATTTAAGGATCTGCATTCTGTTTATCAGTGAGGAGATGATGATGATGATCTCATCAAAATAAATTAACATGATGACATCATTGTCTAAATGAAATGTAAATTAGGTGGAAACATCCATTCTTAGATAAAAGGTTCAGTGGGTCCTTGACTCAATTTTTAATATGCCAAAAAGGTTCTATATAAGGAGAAATGTCTTAAATGATTGCATAATCTTCCATTTTTTCTATAAGTATGATGAGCTGTTTAATTCATAAAATTTAAAGTTAAAATTAATCAAAACTAAATTCATTAAAACTAAATCTATAAAAGGTTCTTTATAAAGTTCCAGTCCTTGATTCTGATTGGTCAATAGCTGTGTTTTATTCACGATAAAACACGGCTATGACCGCTTCACCAAACGGTTCTGTGTATCACTACACAACACCCTTAGCAACCACTCTTAGCAACGTAAACACATGTTTGTTCTCATTGATATTGTTAATTAAAGCTTATATTATTGTGAGAGAGCGATTGAGTGAAGGAGTGTATTACCTGCATTCAGATTTAGCATATTTCTTAAGGTCAGTGCAATGTTCATAATAAAAAAATCTGTTGAATGTCCGCTGCAATATCTTGTCCTTTTAACAGTATAAAGGGGGTTTTCCCATGTTCACACAACAAGTTTTAGTCCTTTCAATATAAAAGTCTTCGCTATTGAGTGACTCACTCATTAAGACAGTCTTTGCCGCCATCTAATGGCGTAATAATATAAGTTCTGTTGCTGTCACTGATCTATATAGAGAACATTTACACTATATTGCCAAAAGTATTGGGACACCCCTCCAAATCATTGAATTCAGGTGTTCCAATCACTTCCATGGCCACAGGTGTATAAAATCAAGCACTAGGCATGCAGACACTTCTACAAACATTTGTGAAAGAATGGGTCGCTCTCAGGAGCTCAGTGAATTCAAGCTTGGTACCGTGATAGGTTGCCACCTGTGCAATAAGTCCATTCGTGAAATTTCCTCACTACTAAATATTCCATGTTCAACTGTTAGTGGTATTATAACAAAGTGGAAGCAATTGGGAACAACAGCAACTCAGCCACGAAGTGGTAGGCCACGTAAAATCACAGAGCGGGGTCAGCGCATGCTGAGGCGCACAGTGCGCAGAAGTCGACAACTTTCTGCAGAGTCAATAGATACAGACCTCCAAACTTCGTGTGGCCTTCAGATTAGCTCAAGAACAGTGCGTAGAGAGCTTCATGGAATGGGTTTCCATGGCCGAGCAGCTCATCCAAGCCTTACATCACCAAGAGCAATGCAAAGCGTGGGATAAAGACATGGATGAGCGAGTTTGGTGTGGAGGAACTTGACTGGCCTGCACAGAGTCCTGACCTCAACCCGACAGAACACCTTTGGGATGAATTAGAGCAGAGACTGCGAGCCAGGCCTTCTCATCCAACATCAGTGCCTGACCTCACAAATGCGCTTCTAGAAGAATGGTCAAAAATTCCCATAAACACACTCCTAAACCTTGTGGATAGACTTCCCAGAAGAGTTGAGGTTGCAACGGGTGGGCCAACTCCATATTAAACCCTACGAATTAAGAATGGGATGTCATTAAAGTTCATGTGCATGTAAAGGCAGGCGTCCCAAAACTTTTGGTAATATAGTGTATATATATATTTTATACTTTTATTCAGCAAGGATGCATTGTAATTACAACAAAGACATTTATAATATTACTAAATACAAAGGTATTTCAAATAAATGATATTCATCAAATAATTTTGGGATATAATAAGAAATGTTTCTTGAGCAGCAAATCATCATATTAGAATGATTTCTGAAGGATCATGTGACACTGAAGACTGGAGTAATGATGCTGAAAATTCAGCTTTGATCACAGGAATAAATTACATTTTAAAATAATATTTACAATATTACTGTTTTTACGATATTTACTGTATCAGGCAGTAAAGGCATTTTTAATAATTTGGAGAACTCTAAGTCTAAACTGTGCAATCAGTGCACGCTTATCCTGTATTTGTCCCAGCTGTTATCACAGAGGATAAGGCTAATATTGGGAACTGCACATACTCATCAGAAAAAAAGAGGAAAGTGTTACATAACTCATGCACAAACTCCAGACATGTTTTAGAGGTTAATTATGTTGGCTTGACAAAATCAGCATACTTTTATTGTGCAAACTTCTATATCTATATCAACAGCCTCACAATCACTTTTAACCACATTTAGTTGAACAACTGAATATTCATATTCATATAGTTTAACAGAAATGAATATTCAATACTGCTGGAGCTCTATGTGACAATTACCAGAGAAAATAATTTCAACTCAGGTTGTAAAAACAAAGAAAAAGTCTTTTGTGGGTAAACATTATCCCTTGATGTTTATTGTCAGCCTTTTACTGCCAATATACATTAAAAAGAAACAAAAAACAAAAAAAAAGTTCCTTTAAAGCTACACTGGAGGTCAGAACAGGGTTATTAGCGTTAACTAAATCTAAAACAAAAAATATTAAAATATTTCTGTTAATTAAAATAAAGCTAAAATAAAATAAAATGTAAATATTAGTTGAAAAACTATTATAAAAAATTTGAAATGTTTAGAAAAGTTTAAGTTAAAGCACTAAAATCATTAACTGGAATTAAAAACTAAAACTGAAATGAAACTAAATTAAATTAAACCTCAAACAGCAATATTTAAAATAAATAAACAAATAAAATGACATGACATAAAATAACTTAAAATGAACATGAAAAATGAAAATATAAAATAAAAGCTAATTCAAAATATTAATGAAGCTATAATAAAACTAAAATAACACTGATCAGAATACATTTCTTTATGCCTCCCAGACATGCCTGGAAACAAGCCTGATGGGACGCTCTTTCAGCAAACCGCTCACATTCAAGGGCAAAGGTCATATTGGCTCTGTCAGACAGACAGCGAGGCTTGTCTTTTTGTTAACTCTGACTGAAGGGTATTAGGATCTTTGATATTATTGACTTCGGTGTGTGTGTGTGAATGGTAAAGGTGGAACGTCTGCAAGTTAAGCAGTCTCACACCAGCACAATTCTTTCACGGAAATGGTTCCGATAGAATCTACCACAAAAAAAGGTCAAGAAAACCAATTAACTTGCTGTTCCAAATCCTGGATGCACAAAAGAGGAATTCGGAAGAAAAAGAAGGGATTCAGATTTTATCTGTGTGAGTGTATAGTATGTTTGTGTGTGTCAGGTGTTGCCTTCATTTTGATGACTAAATGTCCCCATGAGGATAGTAAGACCTGGAAAACGATTACTAAACACACACTATATAATGTTCTAAAATGATCAAAAAGACAACAAATATCCGTATTCTAGTTGTTTGAATGTCTTTTAAAATATAATTTATTCCTGTGATCGAAGCTGAATTTTCAGCATCATTACTCCAGTCTTCAGTGTCACATGATCCGTCAGAAATCATTCTGATATGATGATTTGCTGCTCAAGAAACATTTATTATTATCAATGTGGAACCCGTGATACATTTTTGCAAGTTTTTTTTTATAAGAGTTCAAAAGAACATCATTGATTTGAAATAAAAATCTTTTGTAGCATTATAAATGTCTTTACTGTCACTTTTGATCAACGTAAAACACCTTTGCTGAATAAAAGTAACAATCTTACTGACCCCAAACAGTGGTGTTATATACAGTTGCAAGAAAAAGTATGTGAACCGCTTGCAAATGTGAATAATTTGTGAATTATGTGAATAATTTTACCAAAAAAAAGAGTGATCATACAAAATGCATGTTATTTTTTATTTTATTAAGATATTTTACATAAAATATGTTTACATATAGTCCACAAGACAGAAAAGAGCTGAATTTATTAAAATGACCCGTTCAAAAGTTTATGAACCATTGATTCTCAATACTGTGTGTCGTTCCCTGATGATCCACGGCTGTTTTTGTGTTTTGTGATGGTTGTTCATGAGTCTCTTGTTTGTCCTGAGCAGTTAAACTGACCAACGCAAATTCTTCAGTTTTCCAGCATCTTTTGCATATTTGAACCCTCTCCAGCAGTGACTTTATGATTTTGAGATCCATCTTTTCACACTGAGGACGATTGAGGGACTCAAACACAACTATTAAAAAAGGTTCAAACATTCACTGATGCTCCAGAAGGAAACACGACGCATTAAGAGCCGGGGGGTGAAAACTTTTGAACCGGATGAAGATGTCCAAATATTTCTTATTTTGTTTAAATATCTTTTTTTTTTTTCCACTCAGTACTGCCCTTCGGAAGCAACAGAAGATACTTACATGTTTCCCGGAAGACAAATTAAGTACAATTTACCTTGATCTTCAAATTCAAAAAGTTTTCACCCCCTGGAAAACTGAAGAATTTTCAGGACCTGGAGGATTTTTCTGAAGATCGTTGGGCAGTTTAACTGCTCAGGACAAACAACAGACTCAAGAACAACCATCACAAAACAACAAAACAGCCGTGGATCATCATGTTACATGCTTGGTTGCATGGTTATGTGTTGGCTCAAGCCATAAGATTATGTCATCATCTATCCACCTTCATGTCGCTCCAAACACACGTGACTTTTTTCTGTCAAACCCGAAATAAATTATTATCAAAATCTCAAAGCTGCTCTAATCCATACAACAAAAATGCATAACTGGCTGTCAAGTTGCACTTTTGCTGTATATTTCGCCTTTGAAGATGTCCAGGACAACCAATGGTTCCCCCTCAAAAAAAGGTATATAAAAAAAACAACAGAAGTCAAAGGAATGTCCTCAGTATGATAGAAAAACAAGTGTGTGTGTGTGTGTGTGTGTGTGTGTGTGTGTGTGTGTGTGTGTGTGAGTGTGTGTGGCCTGGTAAACCCTAAGATGGAAATATCCGAAATCCTTGTCCTTGTGGGGACATTTTTTGGTCCCCATGAGGAAAACAGCTTATAAATCAGACTAAGTGATGCTTTTTGAACATGTAAAAATGCAGAAAGTTTTGTGTGATGGGTATGTTTAGGGATAGGGGATAGAATATACAGTTTGTACAGTATAAAAATCATTATGTCTATGGAAAGTCCTCATAAAACATGAAAACGCAACGTGTGTGTGTGTGTGTGTGTGTGTGTGTGTGTGTACAGGTTTGGCTTAACTTGTGAGGGCCAAATGTCCTCACTTATATAATGAAATATCATGACAACCGACTAGTGAGGCCATTTTACTGGTCCTGGTTAAAAGGCTTATAAATCAGCAAAAACATGTTTTTATTCAAATCTAGTGTTTTGCGCATGTTTCTGTGATGGTAGGGCTTGGGTTAGGCAATAGAAAATATCATTAATTCAATATAAAATCAGTGGAAGTCTATGCAATGCCCTCATTAATATAGTGGGGAAAAATTGTGAGTGTGTGTGTGTGTGTGTGTGTGTGTGTGTGTGTGTGTGTGTGTGTGTGTGTGTGTGTGTGTGTGTGTGTGTGTGTGTGTGTGTGTGTGTGTGTGTATTTCTGTGGTTTTAGAACAGAAACCAATTTAAACAGTATATATACACTCACCTAAAGGATTATTAGGAACACCTGTTCAATTTCTCATTAATGCAATTATCTAATCAACCAATCACATGGCAGTTGCTTCAATGCATTTAGGGGTGTGGTCCTGGTCAAGACAATCTCCTGAACTCCAAACTGAATGTCAGAATGGGAAAGAAAGGTGATTTAAGCAATTTTGAGCGTGGCATGGTTGTTGGTGCCAGACGGGCCGGTCTGAGTATTTCACAATCTGCTCAGTTACTGGGATTTTCCCGCACAACCATTTCTAGAGTTTACAAAGAATGGTGTGAAAAGGGAAAAACATCCAGTATGCGGCAGTCCTGTGGGCGAAAATGCCTTGTTGATGCTAGAGGTCAGAGGAGAATGGGCCGACTGATTCAAGCTGATAGAAGAGCAACTTTGACTGAAATAACCACTCGTTACAACCGAGGTATGCAGCAAAGCATTTGTGAAGCCACAACACGCACAACCTTGAGGCGGATGGGCTACAACAGCAGAAGACCCCACCGGGTACCACTCATCTCCACTACAAATAGGAAAAAGAGGCTACAATTTGCACGAGCTCACCAAAATTGGACAGTTGAAGACTGGAAAAATGTTGCCTGGTCTGATGAGTCTCGATTTCTGTTGAGACATTCAGATGGTAGAGTCAGAATTTGGCGTAAACAGAATGAGAACATGGATCCATCATGCCTTGTTACCACTGTGCAGGCTGGTGGTGGTGGTGTAATGGTGTGGGGGATGTTTTCTTGGCACACTTTAGGCCCCTTAGTGCCAATTGGGCATCGTTTAAATGCCACGGCCTACCTGAGCATTGTTTCTGACCATGTCCATCCCTTTATGACCACCATGTACCCATCCTCTGATGGCTACTTCCAGCAGGATAATGCACCATGTCACAAAGCTCGAATCATTTCAAATTGGTTTCTTGAACATGACAATGAGTTCACTGTACTAAAATGGCCCCCACAGTCACCAGATCTCAACCCAATGGAGCATCTTTGGGATGTGGTGAGCTTCGTGCCCTGGATGTGCATCCCACAAATCTCCATCAACTGCAAGATGCTATCCTATCAATATGGGCCAACATTTCTAAAGAATGCTTTCAGCACCTTGTTGAATCAATGCTTCGTAGAATTAAGGCAGTTCTGAAGGCGAAAGGGGGTCAAACACAGTATTAGTATGGTGTTCCTAATAATCCTTTAGGTGAGTGTATATACAAATTTCCAAATACAAATTTTTGTAAATACAAACAAAAATACAAATTTGTAAATACAAATAATACACAGAGTCCTCGTCTCCCAACAGAGCTGTCATAAATTTTTGAAAGCAATGTTTGGCCAAACGAAACACACCAGACATTACTGCCAGATGCTCTTAAAGCATTTTATTGTCATGTGGTTTTATCAAGATGGAAGGAGGTTCAAAGGTCAAGGTGCAAAAACTATTTCAACAATTAAATACTTAAATTGAAAGTTAGTTAGCTAAAGAAAGTTAGCTAGTTGCCAAGGCAACATTTCACATTTTAATTAAGTTTAACTTGATGTACTAAAATAGCAAAAACTATATACATATAAAAGACAGTAACTTAAAATAATGATGAAAGCACAACAAAAATGACTGAAACTTTAACTAAAATAAAAATGGAAAATATAAAAATAAAAACTAATTTAAAATATGAATGTAGCAACTCATAATGTAATAACTGCACATAATGAAAAAACTGCACATAATGTAATAAGTATTACATTATTATTGTAATAAATGTTAATAATGTAACAATTTTCTCAAAACGTAATAAAATCTTGAGCTCATAATGTAATAACAATTTTTACATTATGAGAAATGTATTACATTATAAACTCACTGTATTGTCATAATTGAAATAGCTTTTAAAACATACAAAATATTAGTATTCCTTTACAGTACATTTTTAAAAATATAAATCCAGTTTTAAAATACCTGCGAAATGCAACAGATTGAAATATTTATGCAATTATTATTATTATCATTGTTATTATTATTATTATTATTGGTGAGTTTATAATAAATACGTTTCTCATCATATAAAAATTGTTATTAGCTCAAGATTTTATTACATTTTGAGAAAATTATTATATTATGAACATTTTATTACAATAATAATGTAATACTTATTACTTTATGTGCAATTTTTACATTATGTGCAGTTATTACATTATGTGTCGCTACATATAAAATAAAAACTCTATTATTATCTCAATTATATTAAATGACACTGCTACCAGTTTTCACTGTAACCACTGACTCATACAGTTAAGCATGTTTTACTGCAGTTTTATGATGGACGCCATAAAATATGTCCAAACTCTTATCTGGCATCTCAGATAATGATTCTCACAACCATAAACAAATTGATAATGCCTGAATCATTAATGTGATTTCATGGCAATCCCTTAAATGACCTAACAATAGGAAGAACAACTAGTAAGGTCTCTTTTTCTGTTACTAGGGAACAGTTTTTTCCCCCACACATCATAGACGTGCATGAACTCACCTAACATTCATTGATCTGTAACACTGCACTGTCGGTCTGTTGCTCAACAGCTCCACCTGCTGGCCTATTGACGCATAGAAAATACTGAAAATAATGTGGAAAAACAAAATGTAGAACAAAATCGTACTATTTTTTGTAATATAAATGAGAAACAATGTCCTCAAATTTATCCAAACATTAGATTAAAACAAAAAAACTTAAAACTATTTTAGTTTAGTGCAGAGAGAACTCAAACTACAGCTCCCATAATTCAAGAATGCTGCAACTGCGCATGCGCGCGTGTCAGATGGGACGTAAACAAGCTACAGGAAGTGCAGCTGTTACATTGATCATAGCAGGTTTGTGCACGGATTATTTTTTAGATATATTTATACTTATCCTCTAATATTCTATCAGCATTATGGCTTATTTTCTCGATTATACAGCGTGTTTATCTTTTAATCATTTTAAATGTTGACTTTGTCCATAAAATCCGAGGTTCGTTAGCAAACATGCTAAGCTATGAATCTCCCTTTATGTACTTTTGAATATTTGGTTATTATCATTGTTGTTATTACACGTTTTCTCGGTGGAAAAGCATCTTTTAAGTGCGGTTCATTCATTGTTTTTAAAATAGTTTGTCGTATAGTCTAGCTTTTGTCCTATTCAATGAAACAGCTGCTGTCATGAGAGATTTATTCTGTTCTTTAGGACCGTAGTAGGGAAAATATTTTCTTCATAATCTGTCGAAATGCATTTAAATCAATATGGTTATGTGAGTTAAAACTGTGTACCTCTGTTTTGAATGTAATGTGATTTCTTACGGTGGTTTTTTGGATGTGGCAGGGGCAGGGCCCACAGATAAAATAAATACAGACTCATGTATAGCGGTCAAAAAATTTGGAAACATTACTATTTTTAATGTTTTTATAAGTAGTCTCTTATGCTCATCGAGGCTGCATTTATTTGATCAAAAATACAGACAAAAACACCAATATCGTGAAATATTATTACAATTTAAAATAATGGTTTTCTATTTTAATATAGTTATTCCTGTGATCAAAGCTGAATTTTCAGCATCATTACTCCAGTCTTCAGTGTCACATGATCCTTCAGAAATCATTCTAATATGATTTATTATCAATGTTGGAAACAGTTGTGCTGCTTAATATTTTTTTTCAGGATTCAATTCATTGATGAATAAAAAGTAAAAAACAGAATTTATTTTAATTAGAAATCTTTTGTAACAATATGCACAAATCTTTTTTTTGAAAGAAATTAATACTTTTATTCTGCATGGATGTGTTAAATTGATAAAAAGTGATAGTAAATATTTAAATTGATAGAACAGATTTCTATTTTTAATAAATGCTGTTCTTTTTAACTTTTTATTCATCAATAAATCCTGAAAAACGTTACACAGGTTACAGTTTTAGCCAAAAAATATTAGGCAGCACAACGGTTTCCAACATTGATAATAACTGAGTATCAAATCATCATATTAGAATGATTTCTGAAGGATCATGTGACACTGAAGACTGGAGTAATGATGCTGAAAATTCAGCTTTGATTACAGGAATAAATTACATTTTAAAGTATATTAAAATAGAAAACCATTATATTAAATTGTAATAATATTTCACAATATTACAAATAAGTGCAGCCTTGATGAGCAGAAGTAAATTCTTTCAAAAATAGTAATGTTTCCAAACTTTTGACTGGTACGGGTTGTTGACAGTTCAGCAGTGTGGCATAATAAAACTGATCTAAAAGAATTACACAAGTCTGATTATTTTGTATACATATATATTGTATGTGATATATTATTGTATACGTATGATCATTTTACATGCACTTTTTAATTATCTTAATATTTGTACTCATTTGTTACACAGCAGGACTGTTTAAATGAACAAAAAAACTTTCTCTTATACAGATACATGTCTATGCTATTTGTCAACTACTAACATATGAATATTATTAATATAAATGTATGTTATCATGATTTAGAGACTTTTGTGAGTGATCTGAACTCTTTAAAGTCAGCATGAACTCAAGTGTGTCCCTATTTAAATACATGTTTCAGGTCTTATTGAGATAATTCATAAATGCATGTTTTTCTAAAGAAAAAAAATACTTTTGTCTTCGTAATTTTTATATTGGTATGTAATAACTTGCTCCGCTTCTTATATGACTGTACTT
Organism: Coreius guichenoti; assembly: GCA_039654105.1. Lineage (NCBI taxonomy): Eukaryota > Metazoa > Chordata > Actinopteri > Cypriniformes > Gobionidae > Coreius > Coreius guichenoti. The sequence continues at coordinate 4,406,956 of CM077175.1, forward strand.
TGCATCTGTTTTTCCACCCCCTTTTTTTGTTTCAATGAGGTCTAAATTTGTAGGTTATATTTTATTTATTAAATATGTTTGAGCTTATGTTGGTATTTATGGATAAAAATGGACTGTTTTGGATGTAGGCCTACAAAATATGGTTGTACAGTTAATAATGTAACAATCAAATAAGATAATTTATAGATGAAAGATTGTAGCTCAAAGTGCTACTAGTTTGTACTATATCTTCACAATATGAGACTAATTTCTGTTTTTGTACTGTTGCTGGATGAGGTCTTGAATCATAATTGTAATAATTCAATAAATGATCAAGGAGTTTATTGATATAGTTATGAAGAAGGTGGCTTTTTGACCCATAAACCATTAAAAACACAAAATGTATTATGGCCACTAGAGGGTGGTGGTATCAGTGTTAAAAACCTATGTTAGCAAATTTGAACATTTAGTCACACATAAATTCACACAGTTTACAGAATGGGTTTTGAGAGACGTCCTGGTCATTTGAATGTTATCTGTTCATCTGATGTAAGAAAACTGCTGTTTACAAAACAGACTGCTCAGACGGTTCTTACATTTCAGATTCATCAACAAAAGTGTCATAAGAAAATGGCATCTTGAAATTGTATTTAAAGTATGAGAATCTGAAACAACTTGTCTATGTTTCCCCGTTTCAGGTGACATGGAGAGGTGATGCGTCATCAGAGCGAACAGCCAATCCCAGGGCATTGTGCTGCGAGGAACCAATAGCAGGGCAGCGCAGAGATGACAGAGTGCTTCCTGCCACCTAGTAGCAGCCCTGCCGAGCAGAGGAGGGCGGAGCATCCTGGGGGCGTGGCTCGTACCCCGAGCTCCGAAGAGATCAGCCCTACTAAGTTCCCAGGTCTGTACCGTACGGGCGACCCCTCACCCCCTCACGACGGACACCACCATGAGCCGCCCGACGCGGTGTCCGATGACGAGAAGGAGCACAACAAGAAGAAGAACAAGTTTAAGAAGAAGGAGAAGCGCAGTAAGATAAACACACACACACACTCCATATTTACACTCAACAATGCCTTATACTGACGCACACATCTAAATAAAAACTTGAATGTTATTGCATAAAAAGAAAGGGAATAGAGAAAGCACAGGCACACTTTTCATGCAAAACATTTAACAACATCTTGCAGCTCCACTTGATTTTAATATTTTATTTTCAAGTCATTAGATTGTGTCACAGTCATTTCTTGTCTTTCATCTATGATTTTGAATTTCAGTAGCAAGCATGCTGTTAGATACTTTTGGTTTGTTTCTGTGAATCAACTGTCGTTTCAGTCAATCAAATCAATATTATGTTTCAGTTATTCATCACAATCACAAATGTTACTGTTAATTAGCACTAGTGCTGTCAAACAATTAATCACATCCAAAATAAGTTAGCATAATATGTGTGTGTACTGTGTATAATTATTAGATATATAAATACATACACATGTATGTATATATTTAAGAAAAAATGTTATATTTATATATAAAATATTTATATTTGTATATAATATAAATTATATACACTGAACAAAATTATAAACGCAACACTTTTGTTTTTGCCCCCATTTTTCATGAGCTGAACTCAAAGATTCTAAGACTTTTATTATGTACACAAAAGGCCTATTTCTCTCAAATATTGTTCACAAATCTGTCTAAATCTGTGTTAGTGAGCACTTCTCCTTTGCCGAGATAATCCATCCACCTCACAGGTGTGGCATATCAAGATGCTGATTAGACAGCATGATTATTGCACCGGTGTGCCTTAGGCTGGCCACAATAAAAGACCACTCTAAAATGTGCAGTTTTACTGTATCGGGGGGTCCGGGCTGGTGGGGTCCCGGGGGGTCCAAAAAAAAAGTCAATATCTGGTGTGACCACCATTTGCCTCATTTGTTGGTCCACTCCTCTTCAATGGCTGTGCGAAGTTGCTGGATATTGGCAGGAACTGGAACACGCTGTCGTATACGCCGATCCAGAGCATCCCAAACATGCTCAATGGGTGACATGTCCGGTGAGTATGCTGGCCATGCAAGAACTGGGATGTTTTCAGCTTCCAGGAATTGTGTACAGATCCTTGCAACATGGGGCCGTGCATTATCGTGCTGCAACTATCGATTTGCATAACCAAAGAATTTCTGCACAAACTGTCAGAAACCGTCTCAGAGAAGCTCATCTGCATGCTCGTCGTCCTCATCAGGGTCTCGACCTGACTGTAGTTCGTCATCGTAACCGACTTGAGTGGGCAAATGCTCACATTCGATGGCATCTGGCACTTTGGAGAGGTGTTCTCCTCACGGATGAGTCCTGGTTTTCACTGTACACGGCAGATGGCAGACAGCGTGTATGGCGTCATGTGGGTGAGCGGTTTGCTGATGTCAACGTTGTGAATCGAGTGGCCCATGGTGGCGGTGGGGTTATGGTATGGGCAGGCGTATGTTATGGACAACGAACACAGGTGCATTTTATTGATGGCATTTTGAATGCACAGAGATACCGTGACGAGATCCTGAGGCCCATTGTTGTGCCATTTATCCACGACCATCACCTCATGTTGCAGCATGATAATGCATGGCCCCATGTTGCAAGGATCTGTACACGATTCCTGGAAGCTGAAAACATCCGAGTTCTTGCATGGCCAGCATACTCACCGGACATGTCACCCATTGAGCATGTTTGGGATGCTCTGGATCGGCGTATACAACAGCGTGTTCCAGTTCCTGCCAATATCCAGCAACTTCGCACAGCCATTGAAGAGGAGTGGACCAACATTCCACGGGCCACAATCAACAATCTGATCAACTCTATGCGAAGGAGATGTGTTGCACTACGTGAGGCAAATGGTGGTCGCACCAGATATTGACTTTTTTTCTGGCCCGGACCCCCCCCGATACAGTAAAACTGCACATTTTAGAGTGGCCTTTTATTGTGGCCAGCCTAAGGCACACCTGTGCAATAATCATGCTGTCTAATCAGCATCTTGATATGCCACACCTGTGAGGTGGATGGATTATCTCGGCAAAGGAGAAGTGCTCACTAACACAGATTTAGGCAGATTTGTGAACAATATTTAAGAGAAATAGGCCTTTTGTGTACATAGAAAAAGTCTTAGATCTTTGAGTTCAGCTCATAAAAAATGGGGGCAAAAACAAAAGTGTTGTATTTATAATTTTGTTCAGTGTGTATATATACATGTATGTGTGTGTATTCAAATATACATAATAATTATACACAGTACACACACATATATTATGTAAACACAAACTTCTATTTTGGATGTGATTAATCGTTTGACAGCCCTAATTAGCAGACATCTTAATGTTAATAATAATGTAAAGTAATAATGTTACACTCTGTTTTCAAAACTATATGTGCATAAATATTAATATACTGTAAATGAAAATGCGGAAATTGATTTCTTGCTTCTGTTCATTTGGTTGTGGGAAACATGCCTAGATTATTTTTAACAATAAATATTTGGTTGAAATTATGGTTCCTCTGATTGACCTACACTACGGTCCAAAGTTTGGAGTCAGTAAGATTTGTTTTTTTTTTAAGAAATTAATACTTTTATTCAGCAAGGATGTATTAAATTTATCAAAAATTACATTTATATAAAGGCTGTCTTTTTTTGAATTATCAAAGAAAAAAAGAATTAAATTGCAATTTTCACAAAAATATTAAGCAGCACAACTGTTTTTTTATTATTGATAATAATAAGAAATTTTTGAGCATAATATGCAAATCAGCATATTAGAATGATTTCTGAAGGATCATGTGACACTGAAAACGCTGATGATGCTGAAAATTCAGTTTTGAATCACAGGAATAAATCACATTTTAAAATTATTCAAATAGAAAACACTTATTTTAATATTTCACAAAATTACTTTTTTACTGTAATTTTGTTCAAATAATTGCAGCCTTGGTGAGCAAAAGAGGCTTCTTTCAAAAAAAAAGAAAAAATCTTACCAACTCCAAACTTTTGAATGGTATTGTATATATCAAATATAATCAAAAGGCTGAAAAATATTGGAATATAATTTTTGGTAGGTAAATAACCCATCTCTAGTATGTAGTATGGACTTCTGCCTCGATGTGCAAATGTTCCAGTTTCTGTGCAGCTTCAGAGGTAATTCTTTATTTTCCTGCCGCTATATTTAGCCGCCTTACAGCAGCCTATTGCACACAAGCAGGAAATGATGGCGCTTTAAGGACACACCCTGTAGGTGTGTTATAGTGGCTGAGGAGGGGCATCACGAGCACTGGCTGATGTGGTCAGGACTGTGTTAGTGAGCAGCCGATTACTGTTGTGCTCAGGGTGAAGTCGGTGTCAGGACGAGGAAATGGATCACTAAAAAAAGAACTGGCACAGGGGGATATTGCTAAATTGTAAGCTGACCTCTTTAGAGCAGTTTTCTGTGCCTTTCTCTCTGTCTTGTTTCGTTCTGCTCACTCCAGTCTCACCTAACCTTGAGAGAGACAGACGGTGGGACAGTAAATTTTGCACAGCAGTTAATAGGATGTTTTCTGTTTAGCATCAGGTAGAAAGATGCTTCTCTTCTCTTCTCTTCTCTTCTCTTCTCTTCTCTTCTCTTCTCTTCTCTTCTCTTCTCTTCTCTTCTCTTCTCTTCTCTTCTCTTCTCTTCTCTTCTCTTCTCTTCTCTTCTCTTCTCTTCTCTTCTCTTCTCTTCTCATTTAGTCTCTTTATCTCTTTTTTATCTCCTGTAGCTGAGGGATACGCCGCTTTCCAGGAGGACAGCTCTGCCGATGAGGCCGAGAGCCCGTCTAAAATGAAGCGCTCCAAGGGCATCCACGTCTTCAAGAAGCCCAGTTTCTCCAAGAAGAAAGAAAAGGATTTCAAAGTGAAGGAGAAGGGACCTAAAGAGGAGAAGGCCAAGGACAAGAAGTCCAAAGACCTGACGGCAGCGGACGTCGTGAAACAGTGGAAAGAGAAGAAAAAGAAGAAAAAGCCAAGCACAGAGCCTGAACCCGTCATCGCGGAGGCGACAACGACATTACGGCCGATCTTCGGCGCGCCTTTAGCGGAAGCGGTGAGGAGAACGGCGCTGTATGATGGGATACAGCTCCCTGCCGTCTTCAGAGAGTGTGTGGACTACATCGAGAGCTATGGCATGAAATGTGAAGGCATCTATCGTGTCTCCGGTATGACCCTGTTTCTACTTTCTGTGAACTGAAATACATGTTTGATTATATTTATTTAAAGGAATATTCTGGGTTGTTTTCAACTTTAAAGTGTTAGTTCACCCAAAAATGAAAATTATCCCATAATAGCCATCCTAGATGTATATGACTTTCTTCTTTCAACAAAACACAATCTTCCACCGGAACACGACTCATGTACGTTACCGGAAGCCAGTGATTATAGTTTATAAAGTTATAAATATGGATATTTTTCTTACAAAAATGCTTCAGAAGGCCGTTATTAAACCCCTGGAGCCGTATGGATTAATTTTATGGTGGATGGATGTGTTTTTTTGGGCTTCAAAATCTATGGTACCATTCACTCCCATTATAAAGCTTGGAAAAGCCAGGATATTTGGATATGAATACATGTGCCTCAGCAGCTTTTCTTTTATCTGCTCTTTTCAAAGGCATAAAAAGTCAAAATCAAATGTGCCTTGCAGCTTTTGACTCTTGTCTTCACTCTGCTGTTGTTTCTATAGGTATGAAGTCTAAGGTTGACGAGCTGAAAGCAGCGTACGACCGCGAGGAGTGTCCATGTCTGGAGGAGTATGATCCACACACAGTGGCCAGCCTGTTGAAGCAGTACCTGCGAGAGCTGCCCGATAACCTGTTGGGTAAAGAACTGTCCCCGCGCTTTGAGGAGGCCTGTGGGCGGCCCAGCGAGGCAGAGAAACTGCAGGAGTTTCAGAGGCTCCTGGGGGAGGTGCCCACGGGAAGCAGACTCATCCTGGCTTGGCTCATCACTCACATGGACCACGTCATCGCCCGTGAAATCGACACCAAGATGAACATCCAGAACATCTCTATTGTACTCAATCCCACCGTACAGGTGAGTTTTTATAATCTACAGGTGATGTTCTGATCTGCAGTTCTAGATGTGATATGGATCACACTACAATTGTAGTGGCATGTCCATCTGACGATGTATGAAATTAAACGTTATATTCGTCTCTTTCATTTCATAAAAGGTCATGCTAAATAATGGGATTTTAATATGATTTTAATACATTTGCTTAAACATTTTAAAACTTTATATATATATATGTGTGTGTGTGTGTGTGTGTGTGTATATATTATATATATATATATATATATATGTATGTATAATTCAATTTAGTGAAATATATTACATTTTATATTAGCATTTATATTAGCATAAATAAAATGTAACCATTTTTATTAGTTTTATATGAATTTCATGACTTATTATTATTATTATTATTATTATTATTATTATTATTTTAAATACAACATTTTGTTTCTTCTCAGATTAAATATCATGAGTAATACAGGTTCTTTTTTTTCAACACATTATGTACAGGTGTGGCAAAAAGTTACTTTTGTACCCTGTATGGATGTAGACTGCACAGTAAAGATTCTCTGATGGGAAGTCTAGTATAGTAAAATCATGATATACCCTCACTGTTACAGTAGAGAGATTTTGATGTGTTTCTGCTCTCAGACTGAAAGTTGTCCTACTTCACAGTCTCACAGGACACATGTAGGATGGAGGTGCCCTCATACTGCTAATGAGGTCTTTGTTTGGGGTCAGTTTTATTTGAGAGACGGCTGCAAATGATGCAGAGGAGAGGGGGGTGGAACATTATTGGGCAATAACATCATAAATTTAACTCCCATTAACCTTTTTTTAAGGTTCACCATGACTGCATATTCCTTTATGACACAAACTCAATCTCAAACTCTCTGGTTTCCAGATCGGGAACCGTGTGCTGTACGTGTTTTTCACACACGTCCGTGAGCTGTTTGGTGATGTGGTTCTGAAGCCGGTCGTCCATCCACTGCGCTGGTCCAATATGGCCACCATGCCGACCCTACCCGAGACCCAGAAGAGCATTAAAGAGGAGATCCGCAGACAGGTGAGTCACAGGACTGAAACACACAGAACTTTATACTTCTTACTGATTTAGATTTATATAACTGATTTTTCCCATCAGAAGTCTTAAAGGGATAGTTCACTATCATTAACTCGCCCTCAAGTTATTCCAAACCATATGAATTTCTTTCTTCTGCTAAACACAGAAGATTATATTTTGAAGAATGTAGGTATAGATAACCAAACAGTTGACGGTAGCCATTAACTACTGTAGTATTTTTTTCGGTCACACTACATTAGGGTCCAATTCTCACTGTTAACTCACTATTAACTACGACTTTTGCCTCAATAAACTTCTAATTACTGGTTATTAATACTTAATAAGGTAGGTGATAAGTTTAGGTATTTGGTAGGATTAAGGGATGTAGAATATGGTCATGCATGCAGAATAAGGCATTACTATGTGCTTTTTTAAGTACTAATAAACAGCCAATATCCTAGTAATATGCATGATAATAAGAAACTAGTTAATAGTGAGAACTGGATCCTAAACTAAAGTTTTACCCTTTTTCTCCATTCTATGGAAGTCAATGGCTACCGTCAGCTGTTTGGTTATTTTGCTCTGTACAGTGTAGTTTAAAAATTGCTTCTCACAAAACCTGTCAACAGGTCACCGTTCACCCCAAAAAAGAAAGAAAGAAAGAAAGATGAAATTCTGTAATAAGAAACATGGTAGTATGTGTTCTTTTTATTTATACATAAAGACATTTAGTACTAAAAGCAATGTACTTAATTTCATTAAAAAATAAATTCACATTGTATCTTCTATCTGGAAGAGGAACCTGTATAATGGAAGAAGTTTTGTTTTATGCTTTACATAAAATGAATGGTTTTAATGTGTCAAAGGCAAATGTGTCCTTAGAACAAGGAAATGCATGTGACATTCAAAACAGGAGATGAATCCAAACTCTGTGAGAGTGGAGAGACTGGAAACAAAAACAGTTGGAATGGCGTAAACAGCCCTGATGTGACGCTTCAGTGTGTGAATCTATAGCCACATGAGTTCAAAAACTAACAAAAAACTACATTTTATTGCTCAGATGTTGCTCTTTCATAGCTCTGGAAACTTAATGGGTTTTTAAGTTATGTTTTAGAGGTATCATCTTTATTTCAGATGTTTCTCCTAAAATTCTGTAGGAGCAATAAGAATAGACCCAAATGAGTCAATGGTTTAGAGTTTAGGCCCTGTTTACACCTGTATTTAGCATCGTCCACTTGTGATCCGAACGACCAAAACAGATCATAATACCAGGTGTAAACAATAAAATACGCAAGGCAACTCAGATCATTTGGTCTTGAGAGAATTTGATGAGAAATGTTTATATTGCGATCTATAACTTTTGATTGCAGATTGCCGAACACCATTGTTGAGACATTGTTGAGATCTCTTCTGAAACTCTAGTAGAGAGATTACTGATGTGTTTTTCTCAGGAGGAAAGTGAAACAGGAAACAGAAAATGAGAAGAAAAACATCCTTATTTGCTCTAGAACAACTGAGATTTTAAAGAAATCTAATTTATGATTTGTAGTGATGTACCTACAGCAGAAACAGTGACATTTAGTGCCCGATTTACTAAACGGGGCAAATTAGCGTGAGAGTGCGAAACCAAAAAAGCGCAGATGTGAGTGGAAAGTTCAGCGCGTGATCTACTGACAACACGCACAAATGAAAGAACACAGACGGATCATTTCCATAATGACCAACACAATATACCAAAAGCAGTGCAAATGAGCTCTTGTTTAAGACAGACACCAGTAAATTGACAAGCGCAAACCTTAGTAAATCACCTCGCATGATTCATTTAAATACTCTCCTCCCATAAATTTTGCATCTGAAAGGGAAACTCCTACAAATGCATATGCAATAAGGTCAGCTGCAAAAATAACTGTGCCCACGCCTTTTCAGACGGTTTCTGCCTTTTCAGACAGTAGTTTTTTAACGCCAAAAGAGGGTTTGCGCTGACACAAGCTGTTAGTAAATTTGACCCTTCATTGGCACCTCTCTGATGATCTGTATTATATTTTTACTTTAGACTGTTAGTGATGATGTATTATTTTGAGGTGTGTTTAAATAAATCTGTTTTTATAACAGCAACTGTTTAAATGTTTATATTTCAACTACAAATTGGAGTAGAAACATCAACTCTATTCGAGTCTTCTAGTCAATTCTAGTCTTATGTGCAATTTAAATGTTTGTGATTTATTGATTATTAAATTAACTTTATTTAGGTTTTGGATTTCAACTAAAAGAAAACTTTAATTTCGGTTTTAGTGTTTCAGTAAAGAATTAATTTCAGTGCATCACTAGTGATTTTATGTTTGTTTTTACGGGTCTTCACATCTGTCCATGTGTCTTTCTGCAGGAGTTCCTCTTAAACCGTCTGCACAAAGATCTGCAGGCCGGTGTGAAGGATCTGTCCAAGGAGGAGAGACTCTGGGAGGTGCAGCGGATCGTCACCGCGCTGAAACGTAAACTCCGCGAGGCCAAGAGACAGGCAAGAGCTGTGGCACTCTGACACATTTTTTAGATAAAATGATAGTTATAAAAGTTATAAACCCCAAAAACAGATAGCAAGAGAGAGATTGGGTAGAAATTAAGGAAATATACATTATGGAAGAACTGACTTTTATTTTTACACTTAACTCTTAACTTGCTTGTCACTGCCATTTGTTGCCATTTTAATGTATGAATATATGAACATGCAATATGTCAAAAGAAAGAACAGAGCAAGCAAAAAAAAAAAATGCAGTCTAGCTTCATGCATTCATTTTCTTATCAACACTTGAATGGGGGTGATTCATAAAAAGAGCAACATTTTGAACAAAACATTTTGAAAATCACGTGATTTTTTTTTTTTTTCTTTCCAAAGACTACAACATGCATAAGCAATGCTTTTATCGCTTGTTTCTGCCTCTTCTTCACCTGTGTTTTGATCCAGAGATTCTGTACTCTTTCAGAAGACGCGTAATAGCGCCCCCTACCGTATAACAGTGAAAACACGGAAAGCCGGAAGTTAAAAAGGGTCTTTTTATTACTTACTGGGAGAAATGAATGGAGCGCTGTAATGTAAACAATAATCAACGATTGTCTATATGTAAACCTATACATACTTCAAAAACAGAATGTATTGCCCTTGCTCTGTTGTTTTATTTATTTTATTTCCCCCCTAAATTTCTTTAATACATTTAGTTGAAAAATCAGTAATAAAAATAATGTTAAAAAAAGAAAGAGAGACATTGAGAGTAATGCACTATACTATATTACCATTCAAAAGTTTGGGGTCAGTAGAGTTTTTTTTTTTTTTAAGAAATTATACTTTTATTCAGCAATGATGCATTAAATTCATCAAAAGTGACACTAAAGACATTTATAATGTTACAAAAGATTTCAATTTCAATTAAACGCTGTTCTTTCTTTTCATCAAAGATCATGGTTTCCACAAAAATATGAAACCGCACAACTGTTTTCAACACTGATAATAATCAAATGTTTCTTGAGCAGCAAATCATCATATTAGAATGATTTCTGAAGGATCATGTGACACTGAAGACTGGAGTAATGATGCTGAAAATTCAGCTTTGCATCACAGGAATAAATAAAATGTTTAACATGCATTCAAATAGAAAACTTATTTTAAATTGTAATAATATTTCACAATATTACTGTTTTTCTGTAAGTCTTGGTGAGCATAAAAGACTTTCAAAAACATTAGCAAATCTTACCGACTCCAAACTTTTGAACGGTAGTGTATATGAATGAACAGATCACAACTCACAACAAACTTTATTGTAGTCCACTTCTGTAAGAAACTGGCCACTAAAAACATAAACATTTGCAACTATAAACTTTAATTTACGCCACATTGTTTATTATGCCGTGTCATTTCTTCTCTGTCCTTCTGAATTTGCAGGAATGCGAGACTAAAATCGCACAGGAAATCGCCAGCCTGTCTAAAGAGGACGTATCAAAGGAAGAGATGTCTGAGAATGAGGAGGAAGTCATTAATCTTCTCCTGGCTCAGGTGAGCCCACCTGCTTGGACGCTAATGCTACTTTTAGATGCTGGTTCGACACTCAAACAGCTCTCTGACAGATAAACAAATCAGCTGGTTAATGATAAGCAAGAAATGGCTGCATTGTATTTTGCGTATTATACAGCCGTTTGTAACATATGAACCTACAGTAAGTAACAGAAAATGTACAGACTGTGTCCAAACAACGTGACTTTTTTCTGTAATGCAGCATGTCCAAATTCTACCCTACTGTTCTGCTGCATACTCAAAAGCATGCACTTTACAATCACCAGCAAAGTGTGTTATGTGAATTGGGATGTAGATTCTTTCTATGATGTTTGATTTGTTTCTCTGCTGCCCCCTGCAGGAGAATGAGATCCTAACAGAGCAGGAGGAACTGATATCGCTGGAGCAGGTGCTGCGACGGCAAATTGCCACAGAGAAAGAAGAAATTGAACGACTGCGTGCCGAGATCGCAGATATACAAAGGTGAGAGTTCACGCACAGGGAAAATGATCACATTTTTTGCTAATTATGATTATGCTTGATTGTATTCATGTGATTTCTGTGGGAAGCAACGTTTTGGTTTTATAGTTATGGCTGCTGTACAGCAGATCTGAAACATGCAAGGTTCATCTTTACTCTATATCTTCCATTTTCTGCTTGAAATGACACACACACACACAGCCGTCAGCAGGGCCGCAGTGAAACAGAGGAGTATTCATCAGATAGCGAGAGCGAGAGTGAAGATGAAGAGGAACTGCAGATGATTCTAGAAGACCTGCAGAAACAGAACGAAGAACTAGAGGTGAGAAGAAGGGACACAGGATTTGTCAAATTGAATTGACACAACTTTTATGAATTTCGAAGTGTAAATACAATCGGCAGAAGTAAAAAGCTAAACGTAGGCTATAAATTAACTATACTATGGTCACATGACTTCAGTGACACCATCACTAAGCTTCCAATAACTTTTTTTTTAGTCTTTGTTTAAAAATAGTTTGAGTTAGAATAGTTTGCAAGAATATAAACACAACGAGGCTGTGAAAGCGAGTGAGTACCTGTTCGACTGATGACGTTTAATATCCCAGACAACCTCTTAATTTAGACATTTGTTAGCAGCTGCCTTTTACAAGACAAGTAAAAGCTTTTAAAAACACACAAGAGCGTGTTACTTATGTATTTTATATTGCAGAATAAAATATGAAAATATCTTGAGCTTGTGTTCACCACAGACATTATTTCAAGCATTTAACCAAAAACCAATTTAAAAAACCCATTGAATTGCTAAAATGCTCACTCGTTTCCCGGTTTTGGCCTACAAAAATACGTCATCCCTGTAACACTCTATTTCTTTTGTTGCATTAAAGGATTAGTTCACTTCAAAATGAAAATTTCCTGATAATTTATTCACCCCCACGCCATACAAGATGTTCATGTCTTTCTTTCTTCAGTGGAAAAGAAATTAAGTTTTTTGAGGAAAACATTCCAGGATTTTTCTTCACATAATGGACTTCAATGGCAACCAAAATGTTGAAGGTCCAAATCAATGCAGTTTCAAAGGGCTTCGAAGGGCTTCAGATGCTCTGCACGATCCCAGCTGAGGAACAGGGTCGTATCTAGCCAAACCATCGGTCATTTTCTAAAAAAAATAAAAATGTATATACTTTTTAACCTAAATTGCTCATCTTGCACTGCTCTGCGACACACCACGGATTAAGTAATCACGTCAGAAAGGTCACGCTAGACATATGCGGAAGTACCGCCCCCGTGTTTACAAAGTGCTCATGGGAAGACTTAATACAAACATCCTTTAGCAAAAAAAGGTTAAACAATGATGTTGGATGATTTTGAAGTTGGAGATGGAGTTTTTTTTGTAAAGGGTGTTTGTATTAGTCTTCGCACGTTCGCTTTGGGCGGTACTTCCGCCTACGTCTAGCGTGACCTTTCCGACGTGATTGCGCAATCCATGGCACGTCGCAGAGCAGCGCAAGATGAGCAATTTAGGTTAAAAAGTATATAAATATTTATTTTTTCTTGAAAATGACCGATGGTTTGGCTAGATAAGACCCTATTCCTCAGCTGGGATCGTGCAGAGCCTCTGAAGCCCTTTGAAACTGCATTGATTTGGACCTTCAACATTTTGGTTGCCATTGAAGTCCATTATGTGAAGAAAAATCCTGGAATGTTTTCCTCAAAAAACTTAATTTCTTTTCCACTGAAGAAAGAAAGACATGAACATCTTGTATGGCGTGGGGGTGAGTAAATTATCAGGAAATTTTCATTTTAAAGTAAACTAATCCTTTAACTCTAATTGAGTGAATTACATCAGAAATTATGAAATGTGTCCCAAGAAAAAAAGTTGGCAAGTAATTATAGCTCTGAATTCTGATTGGATGAACCTTGTTTAAAACTGCTGAAAAATAGCTGACACACCAGTGTGATTTTTAGTATCAATGAGATACTATTATAGTTTTTTTATTTTCCATTTTCATTTTAAATTATTTATTTTTTAGTTAATTTTAGTAATTCTTGTCATTTTTAGTTTTTTTTTAAACAATTTTTATTTCAGTTTTCATTTTAGTTATTTAATACGTTAAGTTTAACTAAATTAAAATAAAAAATGTTGCCTGAAATATATTTAAATATTTTGTCAGCTTTTTTTTCAACGAAAAAATAAGAAATATTTTCTTAAAGAAATAAATTGTTTTTCATAAATATAGATATAAATATTTCATAAATATGACATTGTCATGAAAATAATGTCACAATAAAAAAAAATCTTAATTTTCTTCATTTTTTTTTTTTTTATTTGGTGTGAAATATGAACATTAAGTTTTTATGACATCCACCCAACCGGTCCTGAAGTATGCCTACAGTATATTGTTTTCATTAATTATTATTTCAGTTTTCCTTCTAGTTATTTAAGTTTAACTAAATTAAAATGAAAAATGCTGCCTTGGCAACTAGCTGAAATTTTTATGTTTTATTATTTTAGTTTACTATAATAATAACCCTGCAACATACATACATCTGTGATCACATATCAGTTGAATTTTATATTAAAGTCGCCATGGAATCAAAATGAACTACTTATTTTTTTATGGAATATTGCAGTGTTAAATTATTTATCTGTGCACATCATTATTTTTCCTTCATGTGCCCTCATAATCGTTAATCCAAAACATTAACTCTGTGCATCAGAGTGAGGGCGGGACAATAATCCCTCCAGCAACCTGTCACTCATATGAGATCGCAGCAATTAGCAAACAACAACGATCCAATCACTTCCCCATGGCGAAAATCAGCATTTTCTTGTTCGAGAAGCCATTTCACTTGTCACAAAAATGGCTACAGTTAAACTATAATTATAGGTTAACTATATTTAGTGTTAGGTCTAAACTCCCCATGTATCAGTCTCATTATGAAAGCTGTATGTTTTTGATTTTCTCTCCAGAATAAAAACACTCATCTGAATCAGGCCATCCATGAGGAACAGGAGGCCATATTGGAACTGCGTGTTCAGCTCCGCCTCCTTCAGAGTCACAAGCTACAGCAGGAGCTCACAGCCCCGGCCACTGTCGAACAGCCCCCGCCCTCCCAGCCCAGCCCGGAGGAACGATCCAGAGGGGATGAGCCAATCAAACGTGCCGCAGCAGTCGCCATGGAATCCACTGCTGCAGCTGCAGCTGCCGCCTCAACCAATGGGAAGCCTGGAAAAGATGCTATGAAGCCATCGCCCAGCAAAGACAAGAGGGAGGCCAACCTGTAAACCATCTGACCATCATAAAAAACTTCAGCTGTGCTTGTGTTTGCTTATCACATGACTGTGAAATCTTGGGTCAAGGGTCAGCAAGGTGAAGTGAGATGTTCATTACAACTGGGAGAAAACTGGACAGCAGAGAACAGAGGCGAGACGTGATCAAACTCAATCTGCGAAACGTAGGTCATTAGATCAAAAGAGAGGCGATAGTGGGAAACGTTTCTGATTGATCATTATCACAATGGACTGAAATTGGATTCTTTTGACGCGTTTAAGTTTGTATGCAAAGTTGCAGCAGCACAATCTGATCTTTGTGAGTGCTTGGATTTATTAGATCTGCCCTTTGACCCGTGCCTAAATAGACAGGGTAATTCTCTTCAGTTTTTGGGGGGGTTTTATTCAAAAATCCTATGTTTCCAAACAAATAAATATCATCTTTCCAGGTCACGTTGCACCCCACAATCCGAAGAGAAAAATATGAAATTTAGTGCTGTCAAATCGATTAATCGCATCCAAAATAAAAGTTTGTGTTTACATAATATGTGTGTGTACTGTGTATAATTATTATGTATATATAAATACACTTGCATGCATGTATATATTTAAGAAAAAAATGTATATATATAAAATATTATATTTATATATAATATAAATTATATAAATATATATACAGTATATACATGCAAATATTTTTTAAATATATACGTGAATGAGTGTGTGTGTGTATATATATATATATATATATATATATGTAAACACAAACTTTTATTTTGGGATTTGACAGCACTAATTATATTTTGCATGAAGAAAATTTAGGACTATTAATATTTTTTTGCATTATAAAATTATTAGCATGACAATTAAGCACATTTTCCCATAATTCTCATTACCTTAATGCAAATAAAACATCATTCTCATTACTTAAATGTGAAAAAGTATGTTATATATCATTTTCATTACAAAGTATCCATCACAGCATTATTTGTTGTACGGCCTTTATGCCGATTTAGATTTAAAAATTATTTAATTATAGTGATTTAGGGGCAAATTGTTCTTAATAGCCATTAAAATAATGCAAAAAATCTTAATGGTCCTCATACTAGTTTGCATTTTGTTCATGCAAAATTATTTTTTCATTTTATTTTGGGTTGAAATGCAACCTCTAGACATCTTTTCTTTATTATTCACCTAAGCATTTCAAGAAACTAAGCCGTGAAATATTGAGGATAATAGGATGTTATGATGCAGCAAATGTAATTGCAGCCTGTGTGACAGCTCCAAACCATCTGCGACGAACATCCGTATCTTACGTATTCACATGACATTCAGTGCAAAAACAGCAATCATCTTTTTAGATGCCTGGCTTAGCATGCAGACTTATCTTATTTGTTATTATTAACAAATGCTTCACTTTATTGCTCATAATTAAGTTGCAAATGAGAATTACGCTGAGAAGTATCCTGGATGTCTATTACCAATGCGGGGGGTAAAAAAAGTGGTGAGAAATCATAGTGGGCTGCCAGTTCTCCTGTTGTAGGTCGAGGTGTAGAACCGAGATCAGTGTAAATGAAGTCGTGTGTGTGTTCTGAAACCACTGTGCCATAGGTGACTGTGTGCTGCCGCTCTGAAGAGTTACTCTTAAGACATTGTAATGCAACCAGATTGTATTTTTACCTATTAAGATATTCAAAGGAATCGGTTTTGAACGTTTATTCTAAATTTCACTGTTTAATACTCGACATATAGGCCTGTAACTGCACTAAAGTGTGCAGATGTGCACTTACAGAACGTTTGTTGTGGAATTAGTTTTTGTTCGTTTCCGTACTTTCACGTAATGTCACACTATGTTTTACAAGGCAAATTTCATGAAGCACAAGAATATTTTTGATTGATGATGAATTTCGAGGGGTATTATGGGATGCTTTAATAAGTGTAGGTGATGCAGTGGATCTCAAAAAGAAATGTTTAACTGCAAAATCAAAAGAAATATTTTGCGTAAATAAAACAAAGCTTATTTTGACATTAATTGTTATGAAAATTGACACAATGGGAAAAAGTAGTGCTGTCAAATCAATTAATCACATCTAACGTAAAAGTTTGTGTTTATATATATATACATACATACATGCACACACATTATACACAGTACAGACATATATTATGTAAACAGAAACTTATTTTGGATGCGAATAATATATATTATATATATATATATATATATATATATATATACATAAACTACCAGTCAAAAGTTTGTAAACTGTACTATTTTGATTGTTTTTGAAAGAAGTCTCTTATGCTCACCAAGGCTGCATTTATTTGATGCAGAAAACTTTGTAATATTGTGAAATATTTTTACAATTTAAAATAAGTTTTTTCTATTTGAATATATTTTAAAATGTAATTTATTCCTGTGATCAGAGCTGAATTTTCAGCATCATTACTCCAGTCTTCAGTGTCACATGATCCTTCAGAAATCATTCTAATATGCCGATGTGCTGCTCAAGAAACATTTATTATTATTATCAATATTGAAAACAGTTGTGTATTATTTTTTTTTAGGATTATTTAATGAATAGAAAGTTCAAAAGAACAGCATTTATCTGAAATATAAAGCTTTTGCAACATTATAAATGTCTATACTGTAGACTGTAAAATATTGATCAATTTAATGCATCCTTGCTGAATAAATATATTAATTTCTTTAAGTTCTTTCCCCAAAAAAAAAAAAAAAAAAAAAAATTCTTACTGACCCAAAACCTTTGAACGGTAGTACAATGTTACAAAAGCTTTCTATTTCAGATAAATACTGTTCTTTTGAACTTTCTATTTATCAAAGAATCCTAAAAAATCCTGTTTTCAACATTGATAATAATCATAAATGTTTCTTGAGCAGCAAATCATCATATCAGAATGATTTCTGAAGGATCATGTGACACTGAAGACTGGAGTAGTGATGCTGAAAACTCAGCTTTGATCACAGGAATAAATGACATTTTACAATATATTCAAATAGAAAACAGTTATTTTACATTTTAATAAAATTTCACAATATTACAGCTTTTTTTGTATTTGTAATAACATAAATGCAGCCTTGGTTAGCAGAAGAGGCTTCTTTCAAAAACAATCAAAATAGTACAGTTTTCAAACTTTTGACTGGTAGTGTATATATACGGTGCACACAAACATATATATATATATATATATATATATATATAGATTAATCACATCCAAAATATATATATGTATAAAATATTTATGTGTATATATAATATAAATGATATAAATAAATATACAGTATATACATGCAAATATTTCTTAAATATATACATGTATGTGTGTATTCAATTTATTACATCATAATTATACAAAGTACACACACATATATTATGTAAACACAAACTTTTATTTTGGTTGCGATTAATTGCAATTAATCAATTTGACAGCACTAAAAAACGGTTTGGTTTTCTTTCTGCAAAAGGTCTTATTTTTCTTTTGATTTGGGGTGAAATATGAACACTCAGTTTTTGTGACCGCTCCTGAAGTTTTGGCACAGTTGTTACAGATGTTCTGACACACTGATGGATGTTTTAGTGGAAACTTGCACTAGATTGTTACCAGTTATTTTCTTTTTAATGCCGATACTCTGTCAATTTCACTTTATTATTATTATTTTATTTTTTTTGTCTTGTTGAATGCTAATGTACTACTGGATGATTGTGTATTATTATTATCTTTCAGATATAACACATTTCCTCCCTCCTTTTGCTTTTTGTTTCTTTTCCCCTCTTTCTTGTCATGATGTCAAGTAAGTGAGATTCATTTCAATACTGTATAATTCTAATCAAAGCTATTGACGGACTGATTGTCAACTATATGAGATGTAAAAAAGCTGTTTCCCCCCCCCCCCCCCCCCTTAATGTCTCTCTGCTAGAATTTATCTCAAAGAGATACGTACAGTCTGCTCATCGACTTTTGGAAATGATAGTTTTTCATATTATAGACACAGCTTTTGTAGCTCATGATCATTGCGAACAGAACGCTGCCGTCTAAATAAAATTATAGGTTGGACAGTAGCTCAAGTGTGAAGGTTTTTCACTTGAATCCAGAATATCATGGATCGACCTGTTGCTCCTGTGATGGTGCTGGTGTGATTGGTGTTATTAACAGATTTATGGATAGAAAGAGGTATGTGGCCTACACAAGAATCTTAAAGATTTTCTCTGTCTAAACAGGTTCCAACTGTGGGTTGTTTGATTTGCACATACTAATCAGTGTAAGTTACCATGCAGAGAAAACTTCAATAATTAAACAACTCCTTTAGAATGATAAAACTATATGACAGTTAGTAATAATGCACAATTATTCAGTTCACACTCGGTTTTATTGTTATTAGAATTAGAATTGTTGTTATATGAATCTTTCAACAGTGCCTCTCTCTTTAAGGCGGGGTTTGTGTCATCACGTGATGTGAGTGACAGCTTGACCGAATTTCTCCAGTCGGTTTCCGTTAGATTTGGGAAGGAGATGGTGTGAGTTTGTGTTTTACAGATGAACAGTCTGCTGTGACCGCGATAGATGAGAGTCGACGAAATAATAGAATAATGCTTCAGCTGCCGTAACGTGAGTCACAATGGCCATCAGGGAATTGAAAGTTTGTCTGCTAGGGGTGAGTGTTGAGATTCCTCTGTCTTGTCTGCGGCTTCAGGATACTGTGATTATTCCTGGTTCCTTTTCTCATAATTAACACTGTTTTACCGTCACGCAAGTCCTTTTTCAGGCACGCGAAGCAACAAATAACTTGTTTGTATTTAACGAGAGAGTTGGCGCTAAAGCTGAAAGTGTTTTCGCATAAATTCATTCTTTTGGAATGTTTGCGGCCATGACGTCACCGCCTGCTGGATACTGTCTGCGTTCGAAATGGAATTCTCGCGTACTGCGCAGTATATAGTGCATGTTGCATACTGTTAAAAAAAAAACAGAATGTTAAACAGGATACATTGGTTCGGAGAGCACCCTACCATACTACTCTTACTGTTTCTGCAGTATGAATACTGTGCATAGTATGCAGATTTTCTGTTTACATGGAATACCCGGATGGCCTAGTTGTAACTGTGCTTTATAACATCTTTGTGAGTTAATTAAAATGAACCTAAAGTTAAGACATTTTTAAGCAAAACTGGATTTAAAATGTGTTCTGAGATGATAACGTGATGTATAATGAGGTCATGTGACAACAATGTAGCATACTAAAGTTTGAACCCTTTAGTCGCATACTGTTTTACATACTTTAAAAGAAAAACAGTAGGTAGTATTGCAGTATACTTTGTAGTATACAGTAAGCAGTTAGTATTCCACTTTTCAACAGCTACTATGACACGCACACACACTAATATATATATATATATATATATATATGTGTATGTGATCAAAGCTGAATTTTCAGCATCATTACTCCAGTCTTCAGTGTCACATGATCCTTCAGAAATCATTCTAATATGCTGATTTATTATCAATGTTGGAAACAGTTTTTTTTTTTTTTTAAGAAATTAATACTTTTATTCCGCATGGATGTGTTAAATTGATAAAAGGTGATAGTAAATATTTATATTGTTAGAAAAGATTTATATTTTCAATAAATGCTGTTCTTTTTAACTTTTTATTCATCAATGAATCCTGAAAAAAGTATCACAGGTTCCAAAAAAAATATTAAGCATTACAACTGTTTCCAACATTGATAATAAATCAAATCATCGTATCAGAATGATTTCTGAAGGATCATGTGACACTGAAGAGTGGAGTAATGATGCTGAAAATTCAGCTTTGATCACAGGAATAAATTATATTTTAAAGTATATTAAAAAAGAAAACCAATATTTTAAGTTGTAATAATATTTCACAATATTACAAAATCAAATAAATGCAGCCTTGATGAGCATAAGAGACTTCTTTCAAAAACACTGAAAATAGTAATGTTTCCAAACGTTTGAATGTTGCTATATATTGTATTGTATTTTAATCTAATTTTCCATTAAAAACCTTCTAGCAGTCCGATAAAATAATGATTCAAGTTGTTCATGTCTCATATTTGTTCATGTTACTTCTGGTTCATTTGTCACTGGAAACTAAAGGTGAGGGTAAGTGCATTGCATTATGGGATACAGTATTCTGTGCAGTGTCTTATAGTTGTATATTATAGCAAATGTAGGTCATCCAGGTATTTTATAAATATAGAAAATTTTATGCAGGGTACAGTAACAGTATGCATTCTGCTCTGCTGAAATAGTCTGTGTAGTATTATAGTATGCTATTTTGAAGCCATACTCTACTGTCTGCTACAATAAATGTTGTTTTTTTATCCCATGAGACACTTAACTTAATGAGACACACATCCTCAAGTTTACACTTTATCACTGAGACACATTTAGATGTAGATATTTCATGTATTTGATATTTTATGATTTTTCTTTTTCTCACAGGACACGGGTGTCGGGAAATCCAGTATTGTGTGTCGATTTGTTCAAGATCACTTTGACCACAACATCAGTCCAACGATAGGGTAGAGGGAATCTGTTTGCTAATGACATATTTATAGTGATTTACACATAATTGAGGTGAAGATTCATCCTGCTCTGCTGGATGAATCTGTGTCTAAATATTCCTTTATGAGTCAAACACTCCGGATCCAACACTGAGTCCTGTCAGTTTGGTTGTTTCCTGTCAGTTTTGTTTACGTCAGCACATGCTGGTTTCTCTGTTGGGTTAGTCATCACCTTTAGACGAGAGAATATTTTTAGCTTTTTTATATATATATATATATATATATATATATATATATATATATATATATATATATATATATATATATATATATATATATATATATATAATTTTTTTTTTTTTTTTTTTTTTTTTTGCACCGTTTGTAACTTTGCACATTACACAGAAACTCTTGCAAAATATTGTCAGAATTTTTTTTTTTTTTTTGCTGCTGCATATATTAGTCATGGTTACCGTGACGTCATTTCCCCTTTGAATGATGTGCGTATTAAATTCATGTTGAGTTATGGTATTGTGTAATTTTTACTTCTTTTTATTATTATTATTATTATTATTATTATTAATTTTTTATTATTGCATTTGATATATTATTTAAAACAGATATATTATTGTATTTATATATATATATATATATATATATATAATTTATATTTAATATATACAATTTTTACCATATTTTTATCATAATATATATGATATATGTATAATTATTGTTTTTTCAGTGCATCATTTTTAACTAAGACCGTCCCCTGTGGAAATGAACTTCACAAGTTTCTGATCTGGGACACCGCCGGACAGGAACGGGTGAGATTGTTTATTTTGTTTTATTCTTTTAGAAATTGGAGTTTAGGTGTATGAATGTTTTAGTTTGTGTCTAACCTTGTTTTTGCGGCAATCATATCTCCGTATTTTTGGGCTGAGTGGCGATATATGGTATATTTCGGTATTTTCTCTGTTTTTTGTATTTGGATAAAAAAAATCTGTTTATTTTAAAAAATGTTATTTCACATCCTGCCTAATGTTGCCCAACAAACAATGTTCATATTCATGCCTTTTAAAGCAGAAGTTAAAATCACTAAAATTACTAAAAATGCAAAAAATAAATAAAATCAAAAGCACAGACTAATTATATTAGCCTACATTTGATTGCCCCATTACAATAGTCACTTTACAGTTACTGCTATCATAAAAATACACTTACTTGTAAGTTTAAAATTCTACATATGGCACATTTATTGTCCAACAACAAATATTTTAGCAAAATGTATAGAATTATTACACTCCTATTGCGCTCCGTCTGTTTGGCACACATCTGACAGAGCAAGCCACGCTAAACTATACACGTTAACTATATCTTAAAAGTTATTTTGAAGTCCTTAATATAAAGCATGGCTTATGTTTAGGACAAATTGAATTATGCACTTTCCGCACAGCAGCTCACTCAGTGTCTTCCGATATTTTTCAGATGCGCTCATATCAAACTACTGTATATCTATATAAACGGTATTGCCTCGTTCCATATCGTTTATAAAAAATACAAACTCGACATACCGCCCACCCCTATAATACTGCGTACATTTCTGTTTAGTTGAAGATCTTTGAGCAGATTCATGCATCTACTTCTGTCTTGAATGTTCATACAACCACAACATTGAACTGATAAAAATAATAAGTGAAGCACCATCAGATCTGAGATCCGATAACACCCACTCCATCCCATGATCCATAGCATTCAGCTTCTGTTCTCCACCCACATATGCACACATCGGATTCCTGTCAGTGTATCTGTGCCCTTTAATTCCCAACTTAAAGCAATAGTTCATTCAAAAAGCAAAATTTACGTTTACGTTTAGAACATCTTGTTGGGAGAGTAAATGATGACAAGTTTATTTTTGGATGAACTATCCCTTTAACACAAGATTAGAGGAAGCAAGACAATTCTAAGTCAGACCTCCGTCACATTTGTCATCAGTTAGTATGAGAAATCACATTTTATTTCCATCTCACACGGACACACACACACACACAGAGACAGTTCAGGAGTTCACTGTTGGTGTGACTCATTGGGTGCGGTGGAAATATGTGTGTGAGTTTGAGAAGTGCTGGCGTGACTTTGTGTTCACGTCTGTATGTTCACTATTAGCGTGTGCGTCTGTTCAGATCGCTCGGAAAATATGCGTCTCCCTTCGAACTCGCTCAGACGTAATTGCCGTCTACTTCTTCACAGCAAATCTCCTGCATCTGTCTATGATCCTTTATTGCTTAATTTAAACATTAATGCTGTTTACAGCAACTACATGCTTTATGAAAATGTGAGCTGTGTTTTTCGGTGCAAACCTTTCCTGAAATATGAGCAATAGCAATAGTGATGTTTGCCTTATTTAACACATAACATTTATGTTAATATAGTCATCAAAAGCTCACAACATTGACGAAGTGTATCTTATTTTTCTCCAGTTTCATTCGTTGGCTCCCATGTATTACAGAGGCTCTGCAGCGGCCGTCATTGTTTATGACATTACAAAGCTCGTAAGTTGCATTATAGTGTGTTTGTGCAATTCATTTCCTTGTTTCTATTTAAAAAGCATGTTTAACTGTTTAAGGTGCAGTATACGGAAACGTCACTTTGGTTGTTTGTTTGTTTATAATTGTTGGAGAAAGCAAGAATTTTGGAAAGAGAAATCACAAATGAGATCTCGTTTATATCTTAGTTGTTTCTCTTAAACCACAATGAGATGAAATGGAGACTGTTACTGAAGACTCCTGATTTTGCTCATAAGAAAAAGCACACGTGTGTCCCATCAGTAGCTATGTTTCCATCCAATGTTGTGAATTTGACTTGTGTGCAAAATTGGAATATTGCATAAAACATTTGCAAATAAAGCAATGCTTCCATCCCATGTGTTCAAGAGAACAAAATAGTCACTTCCTGGGAAATTGGCGCAAAATATCTGTAATAAAAATGGAAGTAGCTTCAATCGGTGAAGCCACCGTTGTTCTTATTTCGCTCATCATAAATGACTTGCACCTCAGAGCGTGAGATGAAACACAATAAACCAATGTCATGCTATCTTGCGTTCGGATGCTAGTGTTAATCATGTGAGACGCTTCTGGGAGGGAATTCTGACGACAGACTTTGGCTCAAGCATTTCAGAATGACCAAGCAAACTTTTGAGATGCTGTGCAATGATCCGCTGGTTAGTCCAGTTATCCAGTCACATCCACTGTTGAGGCAAACTCGCGTGAGTTTTTGGTTGCGCATTGATGGATTTATTAGATAAATGTGTTTCCATCAGTATATGCGCGTCGTCTTATCGGATAAAAGAAATTATCCACCTCAATTGAGTGCATACTTTTTTTATGTGCATTTTTAGAATTTATGCACATCTTGGCATTTCCATTGTTTTTTTTTTTTAATGCAATATCCCAAAATTTGCATAAAAATAAGTGGATGGAAACAGCTACTGTCTCATACAGTCAGAGATCTCAATATGAACATTTCTCTTCAAATTCTTCCAAGATCAAATGATATTTATAGCTCTATACTCTTACTAGATGACAGCTATTGACTCATTTGTGTCATTTTATCTCATTAGGAATTTCAGGAGAAACATCTGAGGCAAAGTTGATACTTCAATGAAATGTTTGAGATCTCTGGCCCTGTTTCCACCTGGTATTAAGATGTGTTTTGGTCGATCGAATCACAAGTAGACGAGGGCGACACATTCCCGTTTACACCTGGTGTTTAAATCCGTCTCTTTTGTCCACTTTCAACCACTTCTGTCCTGATTTCTTCCAGGGGAGGGTCTGTGGGCGGGTAAATGTATGGGTTTTTCAGATCTTTCAATCTAATTGGCGAAATAAGCTCATGCAATTAACATATTAATGTACTGGAGAAAACAGAAAAACGCACGGAGAGCAACAGCTTTTGTTTCTGCTCTGACAGCCGCAAGACCAGCCGAATGCTGTGAGTGTGTGTTAGAAATCAGGAATGCTGAGAGAACATTGTGCTTGGTACGTTTTTCGTCTTCAAACCAAACTTGGGTCTCCAGCCAACAAAGTTTAAATCCCGTCTGGCTAGCACACATCCCTTAATGTTTACGCATTAGGTCAGTAGGCGGAGAGTAGGCGGTCTTTGTGGCTGTTTGAACACATTCGATCACATGAGCGTTTACACTACAAAAGCAATCCGGTCGAATGTGTTTTCGGCTACCTCTGGAAGTGGTCAAAAGTGGACAAGCTCAAAATGTTTTAGACCCCGTTTACACCTGTATTTAGCGTCGTCCACTTGTGATCCGATCGACCAAAACACATCTTAATACCAGGTGTAAACAGGGCCTCAATTAAAGAGTTAGTTCACCCAAAAATGTAAATTCTGTCATCATTTACTTTCCCATGTGTCATTCCAAACCTATAAGATTTCGAAACACAAATGAAGATGTTTTTGTCCCTCCACTGAAAGTCCAGATAACCAAAGATTAAAAAGCTGGTGTAGCTAAAATGAATCCATATTAATGAAATGGTTTAAACCAAGTCTTGTGAAGAGAGTGATCGCTTTATAAGATGAACAGCAGATTTAATTTAGGCTTTTATTTACATTTAAACAAAGATCGACACAGGTACACAGCACATCACATTTGTCATCAACCTTTCATTGAACCTTTCACAAACCAGAAACGTTTCATTAGATATATCTTAATTTGTGTTTTGAAGAGTTTTATGGGTAGGTTGAGTAAAGGATGACAGTATGTTAAGCCTCTGATCTGTGAAAAAGCAGCTTGTGTTTTTGAGTTGCATGTTTTCTGATGTGTCTGGTTTCTGCAGGACTCCTTCCAGACGTTAAAGAAGTGGGTAAAGGAGCTGAAGGAACATGGGCCAGAGGATATAGTCGTGGCCATAGCAGGAAATAAGAACGATCTGGGTGACATCAGGTTAATAAAACCCTCTTCCTATCTCTGAGAATGTACTATAATCTCTGAAGTTTCTTTCCAAAACCTCCAGCCTTAGATTTTCATGTCTTATACATGTATATGTGATCATTTTACTTGAAGTCGACAACTGACCCTATTGACAATCTTAAAACAATAACTGCTCTTAATGTACGTGATTCACAAGTGCATGTTTTTCCAAAGAAATTAAAATATAATCTTTCATCAAAGTGTAATAACTTGCAATCCAGTCAAATCCTAATGGATAAAATCAAGTAGTGCACTAAGTTTTCCTCATTAAATATATCCTATTTAACTTTACATTGTGGAAGCAAGATGGTTTGTGATTGCTGTTTCACTTTAGTCCTGAGAAACGAACTGCACCTTCAATTATAGTTTTACTGAGCTGTTAAATGTATAGTTCAGCCAAAAATTAAAATAGTCATCATTTACTCACCCTCATGTTGTTCCAAACCTGTATGAGTTTCTTTCTTCTGTTGAACACAAAAGACGATATTTTGAAGAATGTCCATAGTATTGAAGAAAAATACCATGGAAGTCAATGGGGCCCATCAACTGTTTGGTTACTGACATTCTTCAAAAGATCGTCTTTTGTGTTCAACAGAAGACAGAAACTCATACAGGTTTGGAACAACATGAGGGAGAGTAAATGATGACACAATTTTCATTTTTGAGTGAACTATCCCTTTAATTAAGTCGTTTCCACTTAATTTTAATCATGCTTAATCACTTTTCCCTCATAATTTTCCCAACTGTCGGTCTTTGCGTCTGTATAATTACACAACATTTGCAGGGTTGGACACGCCCCTCATGCCAAGCAAACCCTTGATGATGTCTGTGACTGAGCTGATTATTTACTTGTATTCAATATTTTTTTTTTTTCTAGGGAAGTTCCAACTAAAGAGGCGAAAGATTTTGCAGAGTCTATTGCTGCCATATTTATGGAGACCAGTGCCAGAAATGCCGTTAACATAGAGGAGCTGTTCCAGAAAATCAGTAAGTATCACTAAAACTAGTCAAGTTTCCACCCTAAACCCAATAGGATTGCTATTCATTTGTTTTTTGACACTGTCTCATCTTCTCCCTCATTTACTCTCATTTTCCAGCTTTTTACGAAGCGTTCTCAACATATTCATTTACTATACTAATAGAAAAGTCACTTAAGCAGGGTTTCTGCAGGTTTAATGAAGGTAAATTTAAGACTTTCTAAAGACCTTTTTAAGTTAAGATTTAAGTTAAGAATATTTAAGGAATAAACTGAAGGGAACACAAAACGTAAATATGTTCTCTAAATGTAAATGTCTAGATGAGTTGTACTAGCAACACTTCAGAGTTTGAAAATACAACTTTCAACAGATATCCATTACTTTTTAATTCATTTTACAAAAAAGATTCTTAAATCAAGACGCATTTACTTGAGATACAAAATGACATAAAATATGAAGTCAAAATTAAGCGAGTTTGTTAGGATTAAAACAAGAACAAATATCTTGCCAATGGGCTCAGAAAAATCTATTTAATTCAAAGGGAAATTTTCATAACTTATTGACAGATATTTTTTCTTGTTTTAAAGGGGTGGTTGATTATGATTTCACTTTGCACACTAGTTAGTGTGTAATGTTGCTGTTTGAGAATAAACAACATCTGCAAAGTTACAACACTCAAAGTTCAAAGCAAAGGGAGATATTTTCTTTTAAAGAAATCACTTTTTAAGGACTACTGCTGGTTGGGACTACACGAGCTTCCTCCCGGGTTAGTGACATCACTAACCCTGAAATTTACATAAACCCTGCCCCCGGGAACACACAACAAAGGGGGTGAGATTATCATGACAGAATATGCTAATCAATGACTTGAAGATAGTTAACTCCACATCAGCTACATTAAATTCATCAACTAACCATTCAGGAACATCTTGTTGCATTCTACATGTTGTCACTTCTTCTTGAGTCTCTCCATCATTGTCCGACTCCGGTTTGAACATAAAAGGCTGAACAGTTTCATTGCCTGTCTGCATGAGGTCATCAGAGCTGCTAACACAAGCTCTTGAAGCTCCGCCCCATGAGCAGTAGCTCATTTGCATTTAAAGGGACACACAAAACCGGCATGTTTTTGCTCACGCTCAAAAAGTGACAATTTTAACATGCTATAAAAAATGATCTGTGGGGTATTTTGAGCTAAAACTTCACATACACTCTGGGGACATCAGAGACTTATTGTACATCTTGTAAAAAGGGGCAGTCAACCACCCCTTTAAGCATAATTTTTTTTCAATATTTCATTTTAAATTTGCATCTCAAGTAAATGTCCTGATGTAAGGAGGTTTAGATACAAAAATACAGAGGAAGATATTCATTTTTTGCCATGCATGCAACATCTAATGCCCTAACTTTATGAATTTAAGACTTTCTGCTCTGATTTAAGACCATTTTAAGGCCTTAATTTGTGTAAGGGCGAATTAAGACTTTTTTTTAAGACCTGCAGAAACCCTGCTTAAAGTTGTGCTTTACGGAGTTGAAAGGGTTGTTAGGCACACTATAAAGCAAGAGCCGTTTTAATCATGGTAAAACTAACTTAAATTCATTGTTTTGAGTAATGTATTGCTATTATAAAATGATGAGAATGGCAAATTACATAAACACACACTCATGTATATACTATGTACTTATTATAGCAATTACAATAATTGGGTAATAATTAAATACTAACTCTGAACCTACATCTAAACCAAACCTTAACCCATGTAGTTACCTTATATTAACCAGTACTTTCTTAGGTAAGTACACATACTGTAAAATAAAGTGTAACCACTACACTACCGTCCAGAAGTTTGGGGGCAGCAAGTTTTCTTTTAATACATTAATATTTTTATTCAGCGATGATGCATTAAATTGACCAAAAGTGAGAGTAAAGACATTTGTCTTAATGTTATAATATATATAAATATAATGTTATAAAAGATTCCTATTTCAAATAAATGTTTTCAGCACTGATAGTAATCAGAAATGTTTCTTGAGCAGCAAATCAGCATATTAGAAGGATCATGTGACACCTGAAGACAAAATTCAGCTTTGATCACAGGAATAAATTACATTTTACAATACATTAAAACAGAAAACATATATTTTAAATTATAATAATATTTCACAATATTTCAGTTTTGACTGTGTTTTTGATCAAATAAATGTAGCCTTTATGAGCATAAAAGACTTCTTTCAAAAACATTAAAGACTCTTACCGACCCCAAAATTCAGTGCTTTGCACATTAACACATTTATGTGCTGAGTTAAAATAATTCCTTTAGTGGAGAATATATCATTCTAGTTGTCCGCGATGATGACACAACTCTAATTTTAACTTGTTGCGAATATTTCTCAGTCATCTTCATCACCTCTGTGTCACATTTGACATCAGTTTGTGTTTTGAAAGATTGAGTTTCATTATGCTAGCGGCCACTGTATTATCTAATGCAATGACATGCACACACTAACAAGATATGGCGTAATTGTTCATGTTCTCACATCTGTGTGTAGGTCGACAGATCCCTCCGCTGGAGAACACAGACGCTGACAGCCACGATTCCTTTAAACTGACACGACAGCCTCCTCCCTCCACCAAAC
Organism: Coreius guichenoti; assembly: GCA_039654105.1. NCBI lineage: Eukaryota > Metazoa > Chordata > Actinopteri > Cypriniformes > Gobionidae > Coreius > Coreius guichenoti. Next base: position 4,436,991 of record CM077175.1, read on the forward strand.
GCTGCTGTTAGACGTCCACAAGTCAATACAAACACCCTAGAGCATGATTTTCTGTGGGATCTGACACATAGATTGGGATCACATTAAACACATATCAAGGTGTGTTAATGTTAATGATGAGGATACAGTCAAATGACTGACGAATGTATATTACAGTAGAAAAAAACAGCAATTCTGCAGCTGAACAGTCATAATGTTTTCTGAACATTGCAGTTAAGCTGAGCAACTTTGAGAGGTGAGTTATCACAACTTGAAATCATTTTCATACAAAAAATTGTGTTAAATTTAAATGCTGTCTAGCAGTAGGTAGCGCCATGTTTACACAATAATAAGTGCCTTAGAAATGCCATTTTTATGTCGTTTTGATACCTAGTTGTAAAAACAAAAGCTTTGATTGGTTATTTCTAATCTGGCTTTATCTGACCACTTACAATGACATTGATTGAGAGATGTAAATGACATACAGATTCACAAATATGTTGGTCACACTTTGTATTACAGTGTTCATGTTATTACTCCTCTAAAAATAAAGGGTCTTTATTGGCATCAATGGTTCCATAAAGAACCTTTCACATCCATGGAACCTTTCCATTCCACAAAAGGTTCTTTATAATGGGAAAAAGGTTCTTTTGATTATTAAAATGCTCTTTAAACTAAGAAAAAAATGGTTATTTTAAGAACTGTTCACTGAAAGGTTCTTTGGGGAACTAAAAATGGTTCTTCTATGGCATTGATGTGAAAACCCCCATTGTGGAACTTTTACTGCATAATACTAATAAACCACATATGTTTAATGTCATTTTTTTTTTTTTTTTCAGTGCTGTGTAATTGCACATAGTTATTTTTATTTTAGTAGTTCATTATATGGGCACTGTAAAATGAAGTGTTACAAATTTATTTATCCTGGGAAAGTGAGTTACGTAATGGTAATTTTGGTTATTTGTTAATCCTTTAACTTAAGTATTATGTGAAATATTTACCCCTTTATTAAAAGGAAAATGTGAGAAATCAGCCACCAGAGGGCACAGTTGGCTTTACTGTTCGTTCTTTTGCAAAATTCTGCTTATCTGTTACTGTCAATGGAAAAAAAAAAGGTTGAAAAGACTCAACTGTTTATTTTGATCCCACTAAAATGTCTAACAATATGCGTTTTTCAATGGTTTTTAGGGACTGACAAAATTCTGTTCATCTGTTAAACAGGTAGGCTACAACAGGGCTAAAGGCACACCTTAAGAAAAATGTGATTTTCACTACTCCCATAGTGTATGATTGCAGAAAAAATATATATGTTTGTATTGAACATTTATGGAGAAACAGATTTTGTGTGAGAATAAATCATAAAAGTGGTTTATTTTGTTTAAAAATCGTATAAATGTATGAGGTGGCGAGGGAGGCACATCGTACTAATACTAAGATATTATTAAAACATTATTTCAGCTGAAGTACAAAACAATCACTTTAGCAAAGTTTGAACTATGTTCTGTTTATTTTGATAAAACAATTCATTTTTATTCAATAAATATACTGTGATTAAAATGTTAATATAGAAATATATTTTAAAAATATAGAAACATAATTATTTTTAAAAGTAAAGATTCTGAAAGCATTGAAGGAGATCCCATAATAATTTAATATAGATTTACAGTAGTAACAATAAATTATATTTTATCATATTGTATGATTAATATGGTTTCATTACAAGTATGGTGATTATCTCTAAGGTGGACACCCAGCATAATATATGATAATTACCTGAATCTAACCATGTCATGTCAACAAATGGAAAAGTCAGCTAACTATTTATTATCATGTTAATTATTGTGCCTTTCGCCCCAACAGCAGGTGTACCTTTTACCCCAAATACCATACTTGTACATATTCTTCTGTTATTGAAAAACTGTTGCTTTAATTAGCTTGAACAAAACTGAAAATCTTTAAGAAGACCTTTGTCTCAATACTTTTAGCAATTCTCATTTGCTACTTAAATCTACATTTTTAAAAACCTCAAATATTAGATCAAATTAGCGCAGAATCAATTTTGCGCTGCTGCCTGCGATCACATCAAAGATCAGCCAAATTTCCACGTGCATCTTGAAAAGCGGATGTTTAGGAAAGTGCTACGGCAGGTTTTTGTGCCATCTAGGGGTTTAGAGGAAAATAAAATCAAAGGCGCCTTTAGCCCTGTTGTACCCTACGCTTATTAGCTGATCACTAAATTTGTACATTTCCCCAAAACGTTTAAACACTGTGATTCTGCTGTGCAATCATTACATTACTTTAAGCATCCCGACCAACCTCACACAGCAATATTCGCTGGGACAGGACTGTTTGTTTGACGGACGGGTGGCAGACAAGGGATTCTGCCATTGGTTGGGTCATTATTTTTGCAATTCCATTTGGTGACACTAGTGCCTCAGAAATTACATACTTCACCTTTAAGGCTAAAAGCATAAAAGCAGGGTAATTGTGCGTGCTCAGCCTACCTCTGTGTGGTTGTGAGTGGATTGATTACCTGTCCTGTAGTTATTCAATTTTGTGATCAGAATCATCTGTTCTGTCAATCACAGCTGGCAAAATCACACGTCTCACATTACATGCAGTGTATAGTTCTAGTTTTCTTTTTGTTAATAAATCCTCATTGATAAAGCATCACATGCAATATAACATTTCATATGAGTATATCTATATAATTATATCTCTTTTCTAAAATAAATGTTAGACGGATTAAAATTTAGTGTGGATTCACATAGATGCCTTAACCTAGCAAATTCACTCTGAATCATAACAGAACTGGATGAGATCTGGTGATGATGGTTCCAATTATACATTTTGTAAATAACTCTATTTGTACTTTTAAACCTACCTTTTGTTAGTTAACTTAATTGTCCTTGTATGTGATGTTGTGACAATGGTATCTAACACATTTTGTACCAGATGTCATCAATAAACTACAAATGCAGAATACAAATGTTTGCTTAAAATGTTTTGTATAAAATTTTATTCAGATTTGTGAGTATTGCTACAGATTTGGACAGTGCTGAAGATATAATTATTTTGGAAGATAAAAAGCACAGAATCTAGTGCAGAGGTCATATCCAGAGTTTACAGTTTAATAGAATTTTATAAATCCCAAAAGGGCAATTTAGCACACCAGCAGCTACAGCTGTCCAATGTCTTTTTTTCTTCTTTAAGTGAACTACGGATCTAAACTTTTCGTCGTGCCTACTGTATTTCAGCAGTAGTTTTTCCTGAGCAAAATATATGATTCAGTTAAATGCTTTTTAGTGGTGTTTGGAACTGGTACCATTTGAACATCTTAATAGTGTTGACAACCATGTTGACTGTGGATGCTTGTTAAAAACAAAATGAAACCGCAGTCGGCTTAACCTATCAGTCAAAAGTTTGGACACACTTGACTGAATTTGTTTTGCAGGATCTTAAAAAAACGTTTGAAAGTACAAACCCGATTCCAAAAAAGTTGGGACACTGTACAAATTGTGAATAAAAACAGAATGCAATGATGTGGAAGTTTTAAATTTCAATATTTTATTCAGAATACAACATAGATGACATATCAAATGTTTAAACTGAGAAAATGTATTATTTTAAGGGAAAAATAAGTTGATTTTAAATTTCATGGCATCAACACATCTCAAAAAAGTTGGGACAAGGCCATGTTTACCACTGTGTGGCATCCCCTCTTCTTTTTATAACAGTCTGCAAACGTCTGGGGACTGAGGAGACAAGTTGCTCAAGTTTAGGAATAGGAATGTTGTCCCATTCTTGTCTAACACAGGCTTCTAGTTGCTCAACTGTCTTAGGTCTTCTTTGTCGCATCTTCCTCTTTATGATGCACCAAATGTTTTCTATGGGTGAAAGATCTGGACTGCAGGCTGGCCATTTCAGTACCCGGATCCTTCTTCTACGCAGCCATGATGTTGTAATTGATGCAGTATGTGGTCTGGCATTGTCATGTTGGAAAATGCAAGGTCTTCCCTGAAAGAGACGACGTCTGGATGGGAGCATATGTTGTTCTAGAACTTGGATATACCTTTCAGCATTGATGGTGCCTTTCCAGATGTGTAAGCTGCCCATGCCACACGCACTTATGCAACCCCATACCAGAGGAGATGCAGGCTTCTGAACTGAGCGCTGATGACAACTTGGGTTGTCCTTGTCCTCTTTAGTCCGGATGACATGGCGTCCCAGTTTTCCAAAAAGAACTTCAAATTTTGATTCGTCTGACCACAGAACAGTTTTCCACTTTGCCACAGTCCATTTTAAATGAGCCTTGGCCCAGAGAAAACGCCTGCGCTTCTGGATCATGTTTAGATATGGCTTCTTTTTTGACCTATAGAGTTTTAGCCGGCAACGGCGAATGGCACGGTGGATTGTATTCTGGAAGTATTCCTGAGCCCATATTGTGATTTCCATTACAGTAGCATTCCTGTATGTGATGCAGTGCCGTCTAAGGGCCCGAAGATCACGGGCATCCAGTATGGTTTTCCGGCCTTGACCCTTACGCACAGAGATTGTTCCAGATTCTCTGAATCTTTGGATGATATTATGCACTGTAGATGATGATAACTTCAAACTCTTTGCAATTTTTCTCTGAGAAACTCCTTTCTGATATTGCTCCACTATTTTTCGCCGCAGCATTGGGGGAATTGGTGATCCTCTGCCCATCTTGACTTCTGAGAGACACTGCCACTCTGAGAGGCTCTTTTTATACCCAATCATGTTGCCAATTGACCTAATAAGTTGCAAATTGGTCCTCCAGCTGTTCCTTATATGTACATTTAACTTTTCCGGCCTCTTATTGCTACCTGTCCCAACTTTTTTGGAATGTGTAGCTCTCATGAAATCCAAAATGAGCCAATATTTGGCATGACATTTCAAAATGTCTCACTTTCAACATTTGATATGTTATCTATATTCTATTGTGAATAAAATATAAGTTTATGAGATTTGTAAATTATTGCATTCCTTTTTTTATTCACAATTTGTACAGTGTCCCAACTTTTTTGGAATCGGGTTTGTAGTTTTGTGTGCCTATGTTTTGTGTTTTTAATTAATTATCTATGTATCCTACACCGATCAGGCATAACATAATGACCACTGACAGGTGAAGTGAATAACACCGATTAGCTCTTCATCACGGCACCTGTTAGTGGGTGGGATATATTAGGCAGCGAGTGAACATTTTGTCCTCAAAGTTGATGTGTTAGAAGCAGGAAAAATGGGCAAGCGTAAGGATTGGAGCGAGTTTGACAAGGGCCAAATATTGATGGCTAGACGACTGGGTCAGAGCATCTCCAAAACTGCAGCTCTTGTGGTGTGTTCCCAGTCTGCAGTGGTCAGTATCTATCAAAAGTGGTCCAACGAAGGAACAGTGGTGAACCGGCGACAGGGTCATGGGTGGCCAAGGCTCATTGATGCACGTGGGGAGCGAAGGCTGGCCCGTGTGGTCCGATCAAACAGACGAGCTACTTTAGCTCAGATTGCTCAAAAAGTTAATGCTGATTCTGACACCTTTCTATCAGAACACATAGTGCATCGCAGTTTGTTGCGTATGGGGCTGCATAGCCGCTGACCCCTGTCTACCGCCGAAAGCACCACCAGTGGGCACGTAAGCATCAGAACTGGACCACGGAGCAATGGAAGAAGGTGGCCTGGTCTGATGAATCACGTTTTCTTTTACATCACATGGATCGCTGGGTGTCACTTACCTGGGGAACACATAGCACCAGGATGTACTATGTGAAGAAGGCAAGCCGGCAGAGGCAGTGTGATGCTTTGGGCAATGTTCTGCTGGGAAACCTTGGGTCCTGCCATCCATGTGGATGTTACTTTGACACATACCACCTACCTTAGCATTGTTGCAGACCAGACTTTCATGGAAACGGTATTCCCTGGTGGCTGTGGCTCTTTCAGCAGGATAATGCGCCCTGCCACAAAGCAAAAATGGTTCAGGAATGGTTTGAGGAGCACAACAACGAGTTTGAGGTGTTGACTTGGCCTCCAAATTCCCCAGATCTCAATCCAATCGAGCATCTGTGGGATGTGCTGAACAAACAAGTCCGATCCATGGAGGCCCCACCTCGCAACTTACAGGACTTAAAGGATCTGCTGCTAACATCTTGGTGCCAGATACCACAGCACACCTTCAGGGGTCTAGTGGAGTCCATGCCTCGACGGGTCAGGGCTATTTTGGCAGCAAAAGGGGGACCAACACAATATTAGGTCATAATGTTATGCCTGATCGGTGTATATATTGATCCCAAACTTTTGAACAGTAGTGTATATGAATATATATGTCTGTATGTATTTATTATCATTATTATTTATTCTTTAATGGATGAATTGGAAGGAAGAGCAGCAAACGAGTGTCCAGCATACATGGAAGTATCATGAACTTAATGACTTTTCAACGGGTACATCATTCATGGTTTCTTTGAGGTGAGTGGAATCTAAATCACACTATTAGGGGTTCCTCAGGGTTCGGTGCTTGGTCCTCTTCTCTTCACAATTTACACGCACATCACTGGGTCCCAGGGATATTAATTTTTGTATTACTGCTGCACTGACAACACTCAACTATACTTCACATTTTTAGCACCTTGCTATATGGTTGCTAAGGTGTTCTGAGTGGTTGCTAGATGGTTGCTTACTGACCGAAGATAAAGTCTATATGAAATTCTGGTCTCTAGATATGACTCTGCTCCCCTCTTCAAAGGATTTTTTTTCCTTTTTATTATCTGCCCGGGTGGAAAAGGTAAGTCTAAACCTTAGAAAAGTTAATACACACACAAGCTGTACAATTTGAGATATCATCATGAGACCTAAGCAACAGCAATGTTAGGCTTGGTAAGCACCACTAATTAAAGCTCTTCTTTTAGCATCTTGTTTGTCATATCATACATATAATAGAGGAAGCCAAAATAAGAAAGCAAGTATTTTTCTATCCTATCCTTATTTTTAATGTAAGAGCGGACATGGCCATTTGTAAACTTGAAAGTACAAGGCTTGCTTTTATTTTTTTTTGTGTAAATCTTAATTATGACATAAAAGTCAAAATTATGACATACTAAGTCATTAGCATAAGAGGTTAATTTGATTATTTGACTTTAGATTTAGTATTCCATAATTTTGATTTAAGTTTGTCATAATTATGATTGTTATTTCAACATTTCATTTTATGATTTAGTATGTAATTTACTTTTCATCAATGTCATACTCATTGAACAATGTCATACTTCTAATTATGACTTTTTGTCTCAATTTTATTTTTTAAAGGGGTCATGAACTGCATTGTTTTATAATATTTCCTGATGTTCAATTATAATGTTAATATGATTTTTTCATCAAAAATGGTCATAATTTAGAAATAAAAGGCATTTTTCCTAACCTGATTTTAGCCTCTGATTTGAACGCTCTATTTGAAGGGGCGTGTCTGCTGTGAGACTAAACACCTACACTGCTGTGATTGGCTGCTGTGAGACTTCAGTGTAAACGCCCACTGCTGTGATTGGCTGCTGTGAGACTTGTGTAAACGCCCACTGCTGTGATTGGCTGCTGTGAGACTTGTGTAAACGCTCACTGCTGTGATTAGCCGCTGTGAGACTTCAGTGTAAACACCCACTGCTGTGATTGGCTGCTGTGAGACTTCAGTGTAAACGCCCACTGCTGTGATTGGCTGCTGTGAGACTTCAGTGTAAATGCCCACTCCTGTGATTGGCTGCTGTGAGACTTCAGTGTAAACGCCCACTGCTGTGATTGGCCGCTGTGAGACTTCAGTGTAAATGCCCACTGCTGTGATTAGCCGCTGTGAGACTTCAGTGTAAACGCCCACTGCTGTGATTGGCCGCTGTGAGACTTCAGTGTAAATGCCCACTGCTGTGATTAGCCGCTGTGAGACTTCAGTGTAAACGCCCACTGCTGTGATTGGCCGCTGTGAGACTTCAGTGTAAATGCCCACTGCTGTGATTAGCCGCTGTGAGACTTCAGTGTAAACGCCACTGCTGTAATTGGCTGCTGTGAGACTTCAGTGTAAATGCCCACTGCTGTGATTGGCTAACGTCTTTGCATATGAAATACATATTACACGTGTTACTTATAACACGGTTACTTAAATGTTATGGCATTACTGTCAAGTCGTAAAAGTCTGTTTGCAAAGCCTGCGCCGAAATTGCGACTGATTTACCAAAGAATCCACAGTGAAATGTACTGAATACAAATAAATAATGCTCAACTGAGAAATTCACATTGTTGAAAATAAATAAGCACATTTCTAGCATTAGGATCCTTTGGAAGGTAATGTTATTTTTAGTCCAGTGATCCTGTATTGCTTTCCTCTCCTCATCATCTCACTAACACACCAGTGGGCGGGGCCAAAGATGCAATGATGAAGTATCATAAATATGACTTAGTATGTCGTAATTGATTTTTTTATGTCATAATTGTTTTACAAAAGCATTTCTTTTTCTTATGTGGCAGAAATGGGCTTCCATAATATGCCTTACTTCCACATTGCAAAATAAGGTGGATAGTTTATTTGACGTTTCATTCCTCGTTAGATTCTGATTTTGTGGGCAGTGATATCTGTATCTGATGGGTTTTACTTCATCTGCTAGGTCAAAGCTATGTCAAGCTCAACTTGATCTGATGTTCAAGTATTGTTTTGATTAGAAACCTTTGGAAACCCCTTGAAAAGGAAAGGAAATTGAACGTTTTCTTGCAATTGTCTTGTTTCTGCCAGGAAAATAAAGGTTTTGTTCTGTGTAAATTACTCCTTGAGCTCAGCTAACTCTCTCGCTGACCCCACGAGACTCTCTCTCTCATCTCAGGTAAAACGCTCGTAATACCCGAGTGACCTTTGTGATGGCCAAAGGTGACGCAGGTGTCCTTGGCCGGAGGGTGTTTGTGACAGGTTGACGTTCAGGTATATTACGCTCTTCTCCACACTTCGCCTTGTGTTTAACCGATCCATGTGCGGACGCCCACTGCTAGCCTGGACTTTCTCGCTGAGGAGACAAGTGGGCGATTCAAGAGAGGAGAGCGGAACAAAATAACTTGTGGCCAAATGTCAGTAAATCGTGTAGCCCGCATCACCATGGGAACGAGCTGGGAAGAGGCAACAACAGTGGCGGCGGACAGGGAAGCAGGTTTTCACTGCGCAGTATCTGCGGTTTCCTGAGATGATCATTTTATTATTCTTTGACAGGGGTTCAGATGTTACTGTCATCCACGCTTTGTGCGCACTGACGCCTTTTCTACCTCACAAAGTACCTGTAAAAAAATGGCCTCTGTTTTTGTCTGAGCTCTGCTTTTAGTAGAAGGTCACTGAATGAGTTGGATTGCGAGTCTTTGCACAATGGCGTGAATGGATGTTAAAATAGCATTGTGTGCTTCATGGCAGTAACCATTTCGTTTTTTGTCCTTGTATGCCGCTGTATGTGTATGTGGAAGCAGCGGCTTCATCCCTCCTCCTCTTCCCAGAGTTCAGCTGAGTTCAGTAAGTGTGAGAATAACCCGGCAGAGATCATTAGACCTGTTGTTTACACTGCTTGTTAAAATATCATACCGTGACATTTTCTCAAACATGTTTGGTAGCACCTGCACTTGTTGTCAACGTTTTTGTCTTGAAAAACTCAATATTTAAAGTCTCCTCATATAAGCTTATAATATTTCATCTGGTATGCTCCACTGTAATTATAATGAAGCTGATTATTTTCAAACTTTTTAACAGAAAACTGGGAGTGTCAATATACATGCAAATAGGTTATCATCTTTATCTTATTTGTTATATTTATTTGCATGGTCAATGTCTTTGTACCTTTGAAACAACTGAAATAATGTGGCAAAGTAATATGAAACTGTAATGCGATCATACCTGCCTGAAACTACTTTAAAAGTGCAGTAAGCAATTTCTGAGAAACACTCTTGATATTTGAAATCAACCCAAACAAACACGCCCCTCCCTTCATTGCTCCACCCACAAAATGCACAAACACACAATACAAGCGTGGATGTCTCTTTATCATAGCTGAAGCAAAATAATGCTTCGCTGAAAAATAAAAAAAAGGTGACAAGGAAGAACAAAAAATTAACATGTACAGTACACAAGAGTATATAAAAGCAAGTGTTATTCTCCAGCAGCTCCAGTCAAACAATGACACTCAAAATTGTCCTGTTACTAGAGCTGACACTACAACAGCAGCTCGGATCTGTGAAACAGAAAAACCAATGTTACGTATGGAACAGAAACAACGCAACCCTGTTTTCAGGCTTTCCTGCTTAGGTCTCTCCAGCGCTGGAAAATTTTTCTAATATTAACATGGGTCCTAAACCTCTTGCCTGATCATAACCCTTCTTTTCCAGTGATATTCCTCTGAGCTTTTCTCTTTTGTAATGTCTCAGCCATCTCTCGTTCTAAAATCTTTCTTCAAATCTCCCTCTTGTTCACACTCTCTCCTCTGCCATCATGAGTGGACACACCCCCTACTGCTGATTGGCTTACTCTCTCCTCCCCCATCATGAGTGGACACACCCCCTACTGCTAATTGGCTTACTCTCTCCTCCCCCATCATGAGTGGAAACACCTCCTACTGCTGATTGGCTCAATCTATCTCCTCCCCCATCGTGTGGACACACCCCCTACTGCTGATTGGTTTACTCTCTCGTTCTCCCCCATCATGTGGACACACCACCTACTACTGATTGGCTCACTCGCTCTCCTCCCCCATCATGAGTGGACACACCCCCTGCTGCTGATTGGCTCACTCGCTCTCCACCCCCATCATGAGTGGACACCCCCTACTGCTGATTGGCTCACTCTCTCTCCTCCCCCATCATGAGTGGACACACCCCCTACTGCTGATTGACTCAATCTCTCTCCTCCCCCATCACGAGTGGACACGCCCACTATTGCTGATTGGCTCACTCTCTCTCCATCCTCATCACGAGTGGACACACCCCCTACTGCTGATTGGCTACAAGTGTGTTGTCCTGCCAGGTCCGATAGGCTTTCAACAGTGTTTCTCAGAAATCGCTTACTGCACCTTTAACTTAGAATGTTTGTCAACTAATCAGAATCAAACTCTATAATATAAATGTTACTCATTGTTAGTTTGTGTTAGGTAATGCGTTAACAAATGTTAACAGATGAGAGCTTTTTGTAAAGTGTTACCATTGATTTGTATTCCTGTATTGTGGACACTGCTGTTGAACATGTTTTTGGGTGAAATATCCTTGTAAATGAAGCTCTGTTGTTACTGTGCTCATATCATTGCAAAGTGGCTGCAAAAAAAACTTAATGAACTCTTGATACACAAAGTGTAAAAACAAGGATGTGTCCATATTTGGATGTTTCTGATTGTCTTGAATTGGTTTGAAGCCATCACCCCTCTCTGTTGTCTTGAATTGGTTTGAAGCCATCACCCCTCTCTGTGATGATAGACTTTAGATCTGTAAACATTATCATCACTGATGAATGGGCCGCGGTTGGAAACCAGCTTTTGTTATTCAACAGTTAAAATGACATTATCTCAGATGTGCATAATACTTTCCGCAGATAAAAGTACAGTCTATAATTAATATCTGGACCCCTCTATTTTTCCTCATTGTTTTATAGAAAGCACTGTGGGTAAAACCACCACTCTGCATTTGCAAGATCATCTGGGCATTTGTATGCACATGATGATAAAGACTTTTTAGATGATGGAATAGAAATGAAAGCATACTTGCATGACAGTAGCCCAGCCCATGATGCATCCTGGGAAATTAGAGTGAATGTGATCATCGCAGTACTTTCATAGCCCTAATGCTCCTCACCTCTCCAGGCAATTAGTTAATTGCATTTTAATGTTAAGCTCAGACAGCAGATGAGCGACAGACAGAAAGAGAGAGAGAGAGAGATGGAGGGAGGCTAATAAAACAGCGTACCTGGGGATGCTGTGTTGGAAACAGTTTGTGTTTTGCGTTAAAGAGGAGAAACACATTTCTCTGCTCAAGATCATTTAAAGAGATGCATTGTAGCATTCCCGGCTGAACAGATGCAATTTACTCTCAGGAACTGAAGTTAAATAAAGGGTTTAATTTCCAAAAAAACACCGTAAGAGCTGAATAAAACAAACAAACAAACAATCATTAGACATCTGCTTGCAAATTGTATATAAATGTCCATAAACCTATAAACTAATGAATACACATTTGCAATCTAATTGGCCTACACCATAAATAGTATGACAAAAAAATCACATTTTAGTACAGGCTAATGTAATAACCTTGCCTTACTGTACTGTAGTAAGCCTGAACAACATAAATTATTTTAACATTGACAGTAACAATCTTTGATGCAGATAAAGCACTTACCAAAAATGAGTTTTAAAACAACTGACAAATTTCTTTCAAAGTGCTACCTGAATAACTTATATGAATTTATGAATTGCTTGCCTTTTACAGTGCAATGTGAACACCTGAGCTAACAATGAATTAATTTTGGTACAATTGACAATCTCACTTTAGAAAGAAAAACATAAAATATATATAAAATGACCAAATAAAGACTTGATTTACTGTAAACAATCTATCTGGAGTGCAAACCAAAAGAAACCACAACACTGACGAGGCAATAGTATACTGTGTTCTGCTTATGACAGTAACAGTGAATCACACACACTATGCATAACAACATTAGCAAGTGAAACTGTCATCACTGATATTCTAAACCTGCATATGCTAACGACCCGCTAAACGTTAGCTAACAGCTTCAGAGGAGATAGAAAATATAAACACTTCAAAGTCTCTCAAAGTTTACCACACAGAATAAAATTAAAACAGTACCTTGTGCCCTTCATCAGCCAGGAGCTAAGAGGTAGAAAGAAACCTTTTAAACATATATTTGCATGGTGAGTTCCCAAAAGTTTATCTTTCTTCTCTATGGCTGGAAATATAGGTGCCGGCCCACTTCAGTGATTTGGGGATTTAATGGTCATTTACATGCATGTATTAATTACTAACATGTCATTTTCTGCAGTCTTGGTCGTGCTGTAGTGATTTTGACGGATAGTTCATTGTGTGGGTTTTTTATAACTGAATAAAATTGGTGTAGGATTTGAAATGATTTGTACTTTGAAACAATTTTCAAAAAAAGAAAAAAGACTGATCTTGACACTGATCTATTTGAGAAGCAAAATTACTTAAGATATTAAGTCTTGCTTTATGAAAAATGTATCAAAATGAATTGTTTATTCTTAAAATAAGAGCAAATATCTGCCAATGGAGTCAGAAAATTAAACTTAAAGGGGCTATATGTAATAATTTTCATCGATTAATCACTTTTTTATTGTGTGAAAAGCTTATAATGAAAAAAAGAGAGACCTTTCCCGACTTCCTAGTTTGTCTCCAAAGCCTGTGGACTGATTTTTATGTGAAGGACTCCCGAGGACTCCCGAGAGCATCTCTTCCATTCGTGTGACTCATGAAATAAATGCTTATACAATGTTCAGGATAATGTTGAAAAGCCATTCTGTACTGTAATGTCAATGTGTCATGCAAAGAAAAAGGATTAATTCAAACTATAGTCTCACATAGTCCGATCTACAGTCTCAAATATACTTTATAATCAAACTATCATAACAGTGTTTTCTATTCATAACAGTGTAATTTGAATTACCTCATCTGTCGACATGCTGCTGGTGAATTGCAGAGCTGGTGCAAACATATCCACATCACTACGATCAGATGCTTTCTTATCTGCTTAAAATAAACACACAACCGTTGTCATTTTGTATGTTTGTTTATTTTGTTATTGAGAGGAATGAGCGCAGCACATATTTACATATTCACCTAAACATTGCTCGCAACAGAGCGCGAACGGCGTCAGGATGTTCGTTAACACTAACAGTATATCACTGCAAAGGTATTTCTAACTTCTTTTTACTTCTAAGCGAAGACTGAAAAAGAAATTCACTGTGAGCATATCAAGGCCTTGAATCATGTTCAGTCTCTTGTACGTTACATGTGCGCGAGTGCGAGGCGAGCACAAGCCGTAAATCTCTGGCTGCAGTTCACTTAATGGCCAACCGCTGTCGCTAATAACAAGGGTTTCTGACATAGCCCCTTTAATTCAAAGGGAAAACAAGATACATTTTTCAGAAAACAAAACTTAAAGGTATGTAGGATTGACCGCTAGTGGTTGAAATGGGTACTGCAGTCCTAATTCAAAATATTGTTTGCCCCGCCCCCTCCTCCTCAGACTCCATGCTCACGCGGGTTGCCAGTTTGAGGACAAGTAACAGGTATGAGCGCAATTGACAATGGAAGGCGAGGAGGCTTACACACTGTAAATTGATGAGTTGATTTATGATGAGTTGATATTGTGTTTTAATATGCTCCCATTCATAGAGATTTTTAGATAGGTGCTGAGGCTTTTTAGGTCAGGTAGAATCTGCAATCTCTGACTCTGAGTGTGTTTTCTGGCTTCCATGGCTGCAATATGCTGTGTTTTCCGCCAACTGGCAATCTGGGCTTGCGAAATACTATTGGGTATATAGAGTGGTGCAGGTATGACATCACTTTGTAGGCCTAAACGCAGAAGTGAGTTAGCATTTTAGCACTTCCGGTTCCTTCGTCCCGAAGTCAATGGGTTTTTTGAATGGGTTTTGGTTAAATGGCTGAAATAAGGTCTGTGGTGAACACAAGCTCAAGACATTTTCACGTTTTATTCTACGACATAAAATACATCAGTATTGCCCTACTCGTGTTTTTTAAAGCTGTTACGTGTCTTGAAAAAGGCGGTTGCTAACAAGTGGCTAAATGGGACTACAGAGGCTGTCGAGGAGATTAAACGTCATCACACCGAAAAGGTAAACTCAGTCCACTTTTACAGCCTCATCATGCTCATAATTGTGCTCTTATAAACTATTATAACTCAAACTTTCTGGGAAAATTTTTTTAGATAAAAACTGAAAGAGTTGTCGGAAGCTTAATGATGGTGATGTTGAAATCGTGGGACCGTGGTGTAGTTCGTTTATAGCCTACCTTTAGGTTTTTATTTCTGACGACTGCATTTAGGCTTCAGAATTCATAAAAGTTGTGTTCATCTGTGATAATTATCTTGATGGACAAAATGTGCAAGTATCATAAACTTTTGTTGATCACAGAGCTTGTTTTTTGTGATAATCCAAAAGCCTATGGGAAAATCCTATGGGGTTTTTGTCGAGGGAACCAGTGTGCCGCTAACTGCCAGTTGGCCTACAAAGTGACGTCATACCTGCACTGTGCGGTATCGCACAGACCAAAACAAAAATAGACATGGAACCACATTTCAAAGCAGAATAACTGGCTGTAGCATTGTTTCTCAGAGAAACAAGTATGTGAACTCTTAAATATCTGAAAACATATTATGGTATTTTTATGCTTTAGTACAGTCAAAAACTTACATACAGCACCTTTAATATCTTAAGTCATTGTTGGGGGGGCTTCTTTTTTTTTTCATTTTATAATTATAGGCCTACATTATTACATATACAATACTTTTTTTATTCATTACAAATTAAATGATCAGCTTAACCATTTCAGTAAAAAGTTGAAAATGCTATTTGTGATTCAATAGATGGAAGCTGTAAATCTGACCGTTTGTGACCTAAAAATAAGGCATTATTTCAAATGTGTCATAATAATGTTTCGTTTCTTGACATGTCAGCTGCATGTACTTCTGCGTGCACAGACCAGAAACTCTATAGCCACATTTAAACCTGCACCTCATG
The DNA here is from genome assembly GCA_039654105.1 of Coreius guichenoti. NCBI lineage: Eukaryota > Metazoa > Chordata > Actinopteri > Cypriniformes > Gobionidae > Coreius > Coreius guichenoti. The sequence goes on from CM077175.1 coordinate 4,452,761, forward strand.
CACAGGGAAAAGGCGTGAAGCTGCACGTCTGCTCCAATTAGGTGACTTTTGGGAAAGTTTTCTGCTTTTGCTTATGGGTGTGCGTTTGCATAGCCCTCTCTCCAAGTTTCCAGGGAAACAGACGGGCAGATGAGAGAACAGCAAATCAAACACAATTATAGTACATCATCTTAGAGCACTATTTCATTCAAAACGTCTCTCTCTCTCTCTCTCTCTCTCTCTCTCTCTCTCTCTCTCTCTCTCTCTCTCTCTCTCTCTCTCTCTCTCTCTCTCTCACTCTCACTCACTCACTCACACACACACACACACTGGCCAGCTATAATATTCCAGCAGTTGTGAATATAGACACAAAGGGTTTAATTGATAAGGCGTTTTAAACCCTGCCAGTCCGCTCGTAGTTATCATGCATCATGATTTTCCTGACGGAGAAAAGCAGGATGAGAAATTTGGTTGGTTATGTTCAGAATCGCATATACTGGAATATCACTCATGCTATTTTTTTTTCAAATGCATACTGTGCACAAAGTAAATGTTATGCCATACGCTCGAAATGAAGTATACTTGCACTATATCGAATAATACTGTGTGATATATAGTCTATTGATAAATGAGAAGAAATAGACTTTTTTTTCAGTCTGACAAATGTTGACATATTTGCACAAAAGTGGACTATTTATAAATTGCTTTAATTTTGGACATGATAAGTGGAAACCACTGAGGTCATGTCATGACAACATAATACTGTTTGAAATATTATATTGACATAATATTTTTTTTAAATATTGGGGAGAATACAGTGTATAGTGAATGCTTTCATCTCGTTTTTAGCAGTATAATGTGCATTAGTATTTACTTCCTAACTTTGCTAATATGTTACCCTTACACAATCTATTTTAAAGTAGTAGCCTATACAATGCGTATTCCATTCCAAACATAACAAATATTACTTTTTGCATATGGGTTAAATATAGGCCCTAGTATTCAATAAGTAGTCTATTCCATTCCAAACATCGCCAATGTGTATCCTTTAACATTTTATTTCAAGTAGTACTATAGGCTGTATACAGTGCTATAAGCAGCAGTGATTCCACAGTGGTGCGCGTTACCATGCGCGCACTCCCGTTGGCTGATATGCGCAAGCACGGGGGTTGGTGCGCTATTAAAGCCGCGAGTGGACGCGCAGTGCCAACAGACAGTTCTGTCCTGGAGTACCGGAGACCCGACCGAGGGTGAGACGAACCACAACAAATGGATTGAAGCAAGGACATTTACTACACTCTCCGGACCACAAACCACTTCGCGTAAGTTCAAACTGAGATTCAACAGGTTTATAATACAGGAACAGCTTCGGAAAACTTTAAATCCATAAATATAATTATTATATATTACTGTGTTTACTTAGGCTACATATGCATTTAAAACTAAATATCCGAGTCATGCAGTATCAAATTACTGCTTATTAGAAATGTGAAGATCGCAGACACGTCAGTTTTACCGTGTGTTACTTTAAATCTCTTAAAATGTACCACACTCTTAAAAAAATAAAGGTTCTTTATTGCCATCGATGGTTCCATGAAGAACATTTTACATCCATGGAACCTGTGCAATGCACAAAAGGTTCATTATAGTGGAAAAAGGTTCTTTAGATGATTAAAACGTTCTTCACTATAAGAAAAAAGGTTATTTTAAGAACTGTTCACTGAAGGGTTCTTTGGGAAACCCAAAACGGTTCTTCAGTGGCATTGATGTGAAAACCCCCATTTTGAACCTTTATTATAAGAGTGCGTAGTAACTTTAGATAGTTTTCTAGTTGTTGTTGTTGTTTTTACAAAAAAAAAAAAAAAAACCTTGGCTATTCTTGGAAGGACTACACAATTTGAAGGAGATTCCATATTAATGTAGCCATGGTATTTTATTGGAAACTATTGTTAGTATGTTTTTGTAAGGGATATAGCTTAATCAATCATTATCACTCCATATCTTTAGTAAAGTATTTTGTTTACCAATTTAGACAATGCAGATGTTTGTTAAAATAGCCTAAGTTTTATGCACATGATTTAGCCTACTTTAAAGATAAAGTCCCCCTTTGCAGCTCCGTCACAGTCACAGAGCAAATATACTGCGCAATCCATATTTCATATCACAATGTGGTCTCCACGCATTGAACTCAGACCTGAAGTGCAGTTGTTGTGCAGATGACTTTTTCAGAGAGGAAAGCTGTGCATCACGTGCAGACATTATCTAATAGAGCAAGGGTTTTCAACTTACAAAAATGACATTAAAATATAGCAATAGATTAATTCAACTGACTTCAGTAAGTTATACCAGTGAAAATATTTTAAGGGTTAGATCAGGAAGACAATAGCTCACTAAGATGCACTTCACAGACCCTAAAGTGTCCACAATTTTTATTTATTTTTATTTATTTTTGAATGAATCTGCGTTTTGAAGAATCAATCGGTGAACCAATGATTCAATGGGCCATTCATAAAGACAGGCTACGTCCGAAATCGCAAACTCTCTTGAGTAGGTAGTACTTATTTTGATTAAGTAATTACTTCATGGCCGCTAAAAAAGTATGTTCTGTATAGTAGGGGAGACCGGGGGCAATTGTAACAAATTTTGGTCATGTTGTCATTCCTCAAAAACCTTTTGAAATATTTGGATAAAATGTTTATGTTTCACGAGTTCACACTTACATGTAATTTACAGAGAGTAAATTTAAATGCGTATTTGGCGTGCTGTCCGGGGGGAAGGCTTCGAGCTCGGAATTTGGCGTAGCACCCCCCGTGTATGTAAGTGGTTAGAACTGAAAAGAAAAAAAAGTGGAGAAGGGGTGGTGGAGGGATGCTGATAAACTGTCAACAAAACGGAGGTAAGACTGCTGCGTATATATACACGCCTCTTATGTTGATTAGCTGAGTGCTCTCCACCTGTGTCAATTATCTGAATGTGCTCCTCCCGAACCTTGTTAATAAAACATCATTAAGTGAAGTGAAGTGTGGCCAAGTATGGTGACCCATACTTGGAATTTGTGCTCTGCATTTAACCCATCCAAGTACACACACACACAGAGCAGACCCAGATATTGCTGCGGTGCCTGGGGAACAGTTGGGGGTTTGGTGCCATGCCTACCATGTTGGTAACTTGTATCTGTGTTCTATTTGTTAACAGTCACCAAATGTTTTTACAAGCAATGTTAGAGTCACAATATTGATTGAAACATTAGAAGTCAGATGTTACATCTGCCTCCACATGCGGGGGCGATTGTAACACCATATGGGGGCAATTGTAACAACACGTAATACCTTTGTATAAATACCAAGGACCACAATAAACTTCAGAGAATATAGATATAGTTTAAACTATTTAATATCCATTACAATATGGACAGTGACACTCCCCTTGCTGTTTTCCTTGGTCTGAATGGTATGCTGTGAACAGAGAGTGTACAGGGCCTACTCAGTAAAATGGATCCAGATTGAGAGGCAAAACCTTTAACCTCTGGACTATGCCACTAAATATATTGATAACACAGTATACATAGTATAGTAGGGTATAGTTCATTCGCATACATAAATATTTAAACTGAACACTTTTCACATTATTACATTATTGTTACGACATTAGAAAAAAAAACAATAATCTATTTTCTATATTGAGTTTCCATGGTAGGCTACTATCACAAGCCAAAAATAATAGTAAATATGATAATAAATATGTCGATCTTATGCCAATATGGCAGTATTTAAAGTTAAAACAACTTCTGATTCATAGATATTGAAGATTTTGAAAGCATGAGAAATTTGCTCTTGGTGGGATTGGTCCCCAGATTGAAAGGCACTCAAAGACTATGACTATAAACCACTGGACTATGCTACCACAATACAATATTTAGAGATGTATTACATAGATATTTAAACTGAACACAAAACACTTTTCTTAAATTATTGGCTGGGAAAAAATCTATTTTGATGTCCTTACTAAGCTGGACACTATTTTGATGGTGTCGGAGGCAATTGTAACGCAGTGTTACAATTGCCCCCGACTGTACCACCCCATGACAAGCTACCCTGCTAGCTAGAAACAATGAAGCTAATGTTTGACAAAGATGTCAAATGTTAGACAACAGAATGGTCATGAAAACAAGACAGATTTAAATTCATAGACATGAATGGTTGAGGAAAATACTGTAGATGAAAAAAAATTACTTTCATGCCTCAAAAATGAGTCTTTGCAGAAAAACTTGACCAAGTATCACTCAGCAGCTTGTCCTTTGGCAGGCAGAGAGGGATCTCCACTGAACACATGCAAAATGAGTTTCATGGTTCTGTCTCGTTTCTGATTAGTGTAATTTGAGATGTTACAATTGCCCCCGGTCTCCCCTATGAATGTGATCTGGATGTACTACATCATGTGACCTACCAGCCTCAGTTACATTGCTACATAAATCCTACTCTGAATTCGGACATACTTCTTTTGTCACATAGCTACTGTTTTTCGCCTACTATATAGTAGGGAAGTATGCAATTTTGGATGCAGCCCTTTACTTTATTCCCGAATGAATCAGCCATTCGAACTAATTGAATGAATGAATGACTCAATGACTTGCTCATTTAACTAATTTTACCGCCACCTACTGGCAGGTTTAGTTTCTTAATTAGAGTATCATTTCATTAAAAAAATATATTTCATATTTCCATATTAATAAAAAAAAACCCATTAAAGATAGTTCACCAAAAAACGAAAATTCTGTCATCATTTACTCATGACCATTGAAGCTAATTTAATTTGTAATAAATTCTATGTTGAGTTGAATCAAATGAAATATTTTTTTTCTAAAGCTACTTTTTGTAATGTCTATTCTCATTTAACACAATAATGACTTTAAATTATCTTTGGGGGGTAATTTCTCAGCCAAATTTGATGTGTCATTAAGTTGCGATTAATTCGATTAATTTATCGCCACATCGTGTAATTATTTAGATAAAACATTGTAATCACTTGACAGCCCTTATAAAAATACTTTAATGTGTGTTAGGATATTGTGATACTTGCAATACAACATCAATCAGTTGATTTTGTGTACATATGTGTGTGTACGTTCTATATACTTGAATAATATGCATTTAAACCTACAAGTTCTAGTCAGAAATATAATTTAATATTCCTGAATTACATGACTGGTTACACCAGCAAAAATCAATTTTAGATTAGAACAGGGAGAAATAGCTCCTTAAAGTAATTTTCATTTACAGTGCGTTTTATAAAATGCACACATTTTGAAACCATCTATATACATTTTGCATTATAATAAGCTTTGTGGCTTATATATGTAATGAAAGAAGGATGTTGAGTGCATGCTAAACGGCATCTCCACAAGGTGACAGTCTACAATTCATAATGGAGAGGGAGACAGGTGTCAGCTGTCTTCAACAATTGCTTTTTAGAGTTAACAATGTGTTAAGATAGTGTCAGAATCTCCCAAGAATCCACTGGGTGACAGTGTACCCAAAGCAGTGAGGAGGTGGACTGAATTCAGTTTGTATTTGCATTCATGAATCGCAGGTATCAGTGTGGGTTGATGATTCTTCGTTTCACTATCTGTGCACACAGGGTGCAATTGCACATCTCTCCCAGACCTCGCAGAGAGATGTGGCTGCTGGAAAAGATCCGCGGTTCAGTGGAGGGAAACGTTCTCCGGCAAGGAGACTCGGCAGACAAGCAGAGCAAAGCCCCCACCTACTGTAACGTCCTCACCCCTGACAAGATTCCTGACTTCTTTATTCCGCCCAAATTGGTGTGCTGCCCACCAGAGGAGGAGACGCCAGAGATGAAGCCAAAAAATGGGCTCCACTCTTCAACGTCAGAGCAGACCATATGCTGCAAGACGCCGCAGGGCAGTCCGCGCAGCCCACGCCTCATTAACAAGCTGGCTGGGGACACCAAGAACTTGCTCAAAGCTGCAAACCGCCACATCATCCAGATTGAGAGCGCAGATGACTTGGTGGCTGGGGAAATGGGTGACCTCAACACGAACGCCGACCCCCAGTCCCAAACGGCCATGTCCCTGCCCTACGTACCCAAAGCGCAAACCTCCTACGGTTTCGCCACGCTCATGGAAAGTCCTCATACGAGACGTAAAGAATCCCTCTTCCACAGCGACCCCACAAGTCCGCTCACCTCACCCAACACCCAACGCAAGTCGCAGGGTAACCACTTAAACCCCAGCGACTGTAACACCTCCCACTCCAACCCCTACCGGTACTTCAGCGGAGGGGAAAGCGACACTTGCTCTTCAGCCGAGTCCTCCCCATTCAACTCCCCTCTACTGTCTCGTTCCGCATCTCTCCTCAAGATATTCACCCACGAAACCCAAGCCAAAGTATCCCGGGCCAAGCGCTCCTTCGCCAGGCACAGTTCTCTCTCCACTGATGAGTGCAGCTCCGTGGAGACCAGCCCGAATATTCAGAGGCGCCTCCGTTGCCCTCCTTCCCCTGCTTTCCGAGGACGGAAATACGGAGGTAACATGGATCGCTTCACGCAGCACACCGTCAACCTCCACAAGGGAGGAACTCTACGCCTCTGCACAGACTACGACATCGATGCCGCCAGGCTTCACGTCCGTGTGCTGGCGGCCGAGGACCTCTACGACAAGCAGTTTGATGTGAAGAGCATCAATTGTTGCGTGGCTCTGTACCTGAACCCGGGAAAGCTCCAGAAACAGCGGAGCACCATTATCAAGAACAGCCGCAACCCCGTCTTCAACGAGGACTTCTACTTTGACTCCCTTCCTGTTGCGCAGGTGAAAAACCTTGCCATCAAGATGAAGGTTGTCAACAAGGGCACCAGTCTGAAGAGAGACACCCTACTGGGCGAGAGGGAGGTACCCTTGAAGGAGCTGCTTTCTGGGATCTAGAAGTCCAGTTTCGTTCACCACCTGGGCATGGGACAAATGCCTCAATGCAGTCTTCAACTAACAGAACCAGACAAGGAAATATTCCAGCTTTGATTCAAAGTGATTGGAGTTGCAGAACTCTCCTACTAACTGTGTACACCTTCCTAATTTGTTTACCAGCAGTGAGAGTGTATGGATGTACTGTATGTGTGAGATTTTCTGTATATTCTCTGTATGGCATGCTCTGATTGTGTACGTGTGAGTTCCCAGGGTTTGTGTTTGTGCTGAGACCAACGTCTTCTTGATTCCAGACCCTGCTGGGTCTCACTGTTGGAGATACCGATAGTTAAAAACAGCTCGCCATCCACATGGCGTATCTCGTCGGCAACCACTCATTTAGTTGACTGACGCTTTAAAGTCACTTAATGCCAGAACACAAATGCATGCTTCATCAGCCGGTTTGAGCCTTAAAAATTATGTAAATGACATATATATTTTTCCCCATGTATTGCTATAATAACAGTGTTTCGCCTTATGCCTCTTTAATTCCACTCTAGGGTTTGAAACTGTGACATTTCTCTCAATCGCACTGTAAAACTACTGGAACTTTTACTGTTTTTCTTTTTGAACATTGAATCTGAGCAGTTAAAAACACCCTTCAGCCTTACTGAGTGACAAGCTGCTCACTTTGAGAGACACAGAACTTTAGGGAGGGCGCGATTCGTGATTGGACAGAACATGTTACATCATTATGGATGTCATGACATCATGATTTCTGTAAATAGAAGGCTGTTATAAATCTGCTTCTAGCTGCACCTGAAATGACTCCCTATTCCCTATAAAGTTGACTAAAAGAGTTCAAAATACTATTGGAAAAAAAATTACCATGGTATTAATTGGACAATTGGATTTTTTTTTTTTGCAGTAACTCAGATTAGCATGGGCTTTTGGGCATGTGCTGTATTAAAACCATAGTTTTTCACATTTACAATGGTTATTTTTATGAATATAGTAATCATTCAGAACCTTAGTGTATATCAAAGTATTGTAGTATTACGATCTGATACCATCACTTTACCATGGTAATACCATAGTTTTTTGGATATGTACCATGGTAAAACCATGCTATTGGACAAGTACCATGCTAATACCATGGCAATCTTTGAAGTACCATATTTACACAGCAGCCCATACCATGTGGTCCAAGTTTTTGGATATGTACCCAGATTATACCATAGGATTCTTTGAGGTGACATGTAAATACCATGGTATGCGAATATGGTATTCATTTAGTGCCATGATGTATTTGATATGGATATCAAAGTATTGCTTTACCATGGTACAATATTTGTAAGGGATAACTATAAGCTTTCATGCTGCCTTAAAATTTTAAGTTTAGTCAACTTAATATGTGAAGTTGTAGTAAGTGACAACTTGGATAGTTGAGTTGACTAAACTTAAAATTTTAAGGCAGCATGAACTTTTTTACATTGAAACAACATTTTTACAGTGTATAAAGGCTATGCTAACATACACTACACTTGCAAAGAAGTTTCTTCAGAAACATAACGTGTGTGTTTACGTTTCTAAAGGAGATTTACCGTGCCCAATAGTGCCATTTTAGCTTAAATCTCAGGTTAGGAAACATATTGCTTTTTCGTACGTGTGCACTTTAATGGAGTATGTTATTGATTTGCAACAGTTTATGGTGCGTTGTGGGTAATGTTTAGTAAAGTATAAAATTGTTCAATAAGATTTGGGGTATCCCCCAGGAAGTATGGAGCTTTTTCATACACTGTTTATGTTCATAAAGTGTTCAGATGATTATTCTTCTATTAAATATGTGCACTGAGTTTTGGCATATTTATAGTAAATGTGTGTAGATGTTTACCAATGGGAGCAGTTGCATGGCAAAGTGTTCAAGCCCTCACAATTTAATTTCTATTGTTATTGAGTCAGATGGTGAACATGTAAGCTCACATCTTTACTTAACATGTTCCCCTGTATTGGATCCACATCACTAGCATTGTTTAGTGTACTGTAGTTTTATTTTTATGAGAGTGCAACAGTGACTGCCCAATTTACCTGTATTTTTCTCATGCATTGTCTCCGTTTGGATCTCAAGAAAAAAAAGACATTAAATAGTACGTCGAAATGAAAAGACTGTCTTGAAAGGTGTATATCTTATAGTTAAAGAAAATCTGTTTCTCTATGGAGAAAATGTATGGGATTTTCACCCCCAGAACCTTCTGTTGCACTCAAATACTGTTGATTAAAGCAGTTAGATCAATTTGAACTTTAAAATTACTGTTGTATAAGACACTGTAATGCGTCATACATGGCAAGCTCTTTGTATGACCTAAAGAGTGTCCGGTAATATTCCTAAGAGCTTTTCAATCAGGTTACTGCACTCTTCGGTTCTTGAGTGGATTCACACAATTGCACCGCTATTAGAAGTGAGACAGATCATCTCACAGTTCTGGCTTTGGTTCAAGGAAACACATCTGTGTGTTTTTGATGAATCATTTGCATATCCTTAAGGGTGAAGTGTGTAATTGATATGCCACATGCAACACCAAATGGAATTGCAACTAGGTTTTCACATTTTCACATGAGTGATGTTTGCTTGTGCAAAAGTTGCTATGGAGTTGTTGTTGGTTGGCCATTTGCAACTTCCATAATCTGGTGTTTTTCCTGTGTGAAACAGGATTTCAATGTGGAAAATGTCAGGAGAGAGGGACTTAATTCTATCCATGAGAGTTAATTGAATGGTGAAAAATTTCTTTGGCGGTTGAAAAATAAGAGCAGTTGGTGATGTCAAGCAAAAAGGAAAGCCGTTTCAGAGGCGTTTGATTAATAATTCAATATACAGTTTTCTTTTCTTTGGAATACAGATGAATCATGCGCAATAGGAATGTGCCCGAAGCTGAATACTATGTTTGGAAAAGAAAATGTAGGAGCCCCTACATGGTAATGGGAGAAAAAAAATGTATTTCAATGCTTTTGCGTTCTCTCGTGAATGTTTTGCATTCCCCTGAGAAACTTTGGGTTCACTCGCAAAACCTTTGCGTTCCCCCTAGAAACTTTGTGTTCACTTGCAAAACCTTTGTGTGCCCATGAGAAACTTTGCGTTCGCTTGCAAAACCTTTGTATTCTCCCAAGAAACTTTGTGTTCACTTGCAAAACCTTTGCATTCCCTCGAAAAACTTTGCGAAAGTTTATCGGAGGAAACGCAAAGTTTCTCAGGGGAACGCAAAACGTTTTGCGAGTGAACACAAAGTTTCTCGGGGGAAGGCAAAATTAATCGGCCGAACGCAAAACATTTGCGAGAGAATGCAAAAGCATTGAAAAATAATTTTTCCTCCATCTCATATTTTTTTCCTTCTGCATGTCCCTTTACGGGCTCCATACTCTCGCAATTATATAGTTGGGTAATTATATTGTATATGTTGTATAATTATATTGGCATCAGGGAGTTGCTATCAATTTGAGGGGTATTGAAATCGCTCGCTTTTTACTTTTTACTATCACTGTCCAATTCACACGTACTCTGTGTATAGGGAGCAGTGGTACTGACCACACATTTTACAAGATAAGTTATTTGTCAGTGACACTCAGGATCTGTTGCGCACCAAATCCTCCAACATCGTCCTGTCAGTCATCTTTCCTTACTATCTTCAAGTGATAAGTGAAATGTGATGTACTGTAATGAAAGCGCTAGGCTATTCATTTTCCGTGCCTTTCTGGATTCGAGTTTAGGCATCGGGCACATCCCTAATTTGCAATAAAGGTGAGGTCACATTGGCAAAATTTTGCTGCCAAAAAGGTCCATTGTCTATCGTCAATAGTGTAGAGATGCATGAAGCAATCAAGCAGCTTTCTGTTGGTCAATGCGGCAAACCTGTGTGACCAACTTAAAGGGATAGTTCACCCAAAAATGAAAATGCTGTCATCATTTACTCACCCTTAAGTTGTTCCAAACCTGTATGAGTTTCTGTCTTTTGTTGAACACAAAAGAAGATATTTTAAAGAATGTTGGTAATCAAACAGTTGACGGCCATTGACATCCATAGTAGGGAAAAAATTATATGGAAGTCAATGGCTACCGTCAACTGTCTGGTTACCAACATTCTTCAAAATATCTTCTTTTGTGTTCAACAGAAGAAAGAAACTCATACAGGTTGAGGGTGAGTAAATGATGACAAAAATATCTAAACCCGTTGCGAAATCTGTATGGGGAAATCTTTCGCCAACATACAAAATTCTCATTGAAAATTTTCATTGAAATGAAATTCGCCAAACAACGGTAAATGTGACCGCATAAAAGAGTTTTCATTTCATCTTGACTTGCTATTTTAGATTTTGACACCTTTCTCTCTCTCAATCAAAATCTGCTTATATTTTTGTGTGTTCACTTTAAGTTTCATGATATAGCATGCTGCGTAAGTTTAAATGATCATTTTTAGTGCTAAACAATCTCTCCTTTTAAATGCAATGATTTAATTGATGAATTTGCCCTTTTCTAAATCACATTCCTGTTTTTCCTTCTTTCATTCATTAATTCATACTTGGGCATATTCTGCTCTGTTGAGTTATCATCTTTCATCCTTCATTGAAAGCACTTCCATGCCACTTTCGCCATGCTGAAAACATTTATTTTATATTAAAGAAAAAAGCCTGAACACCTTGAGCACACGGTCTGTAATTACACTCCGAATATGAATCACTCCATATGTGCTTCATGCGGATTCTCCACTGTATACTTCCAGAGTACAATGATTCATTTATTAAATAATTTCCATTTCTATTTTCAGCACTCTTTTAAAACGGCCAAATTGCCGGTGTATTAGAATTCCCATCAGAGCCACGTATAGAAAACAGAAAGTCTTGTTCCTGTCGGAAACTGAGCTCTTTTTGATTGGCAGAGATTTCAAATTAGAAGAAGAGAATGGATTCTAGAAGAGATTCAATATGGGGGGTGTTAAATCACATTCATTTCCGTAGCCATATTGCTGTACGTGAGATTAAAGTGTCTCGCACTTATGTTCGGATAAGTCATGGAAAATGAAGTGCCTATCCACTGTACTTGATTCCCATTCCTTCCCTACGCCCGTCACCAGCCACAACGTTCCTATGCATGTGTACATAACCACGTCACCTGTGGTGTGCCATTTCAAACCCGGAAATCAAAATTCCTTAATAGTGTATCTCAAAGATGTGGTGTTTCGGCTTGTTGTTATTCTGAAGATGGATGTGGTTATTATTAGATGCACTGTTGTCATGCCGTTAATTTTGTTTTTGCATCTCCTATCCAGTGGTTTACTCTCTCTTTGTATCTCTTCCTCTTTTCCAGACTGATTTTCTATCCATAACTTTACTGGATCATGCGATTGCTTTGTCCGTTTTCTTACCTTGTTCAATAAAAGTTATGTAGATGGTGTACAAAGATTGCTTTCTGTCCTTTAACCACCAGTTTTGAGTCCAGAATGTTTCTGGAAATGTGAAACATGATCTTATTTGTATTTGCAGCTTCTTGCACAAACTGTGTGCACATTGATTTTTGTATGTTTGCATAGGCACTAAAACATACAATAGCAACATATAGCAGGATCTAAAATTTTAGAGAAAAAAAAATCCTTTGAGCTTCATAAAATATTGAATTTACAAACCATTCATTTATTTTGCACGTTTGCGGCTGAATTTAATTGTCTTGGAAGCTCAACAAAAAGAGTGGAAATGACATTACTTTTATTACACCCGTCTGGATTTCATTCAAGGTATTTTTCAGAAAAAGTTGCTCCATATTTTTCTGATAAACGAGAGTTGCGCTAAGGCATTGTGTTAAACTTAATCACGTGCTTCAAAGGTTATGTTATTCCAATTTTGTTTTGAATGGATTTGTAATATTTCTACACTCTAAGAAAAGTCCACAAAAAAGCCAAATGCACCGTGTTTCTGTATTGGTTTTTTACAAGTGTTTTACCCAAATTTTTAATTATTGTACTGTGCTGTGCTTTAGGGTTAAAGGAAATGTTCGTAAACTTTAACAGAAAACTTACTTGTAATTTTCTGCGATTTCCATTCATTCTTTGCTATAGGAGAGGAAGAATTGTCTTGTTAAATCATCAAAATCAACAACATACAGTATGTTAGACCCTATACCGACTAAACTACTGAAAGAGATGCTTCCAGAAGTCATAGCTCCTCTTCTAAATATTATTAATTCATCATTGTCATTAGGATATGAACCAAAAACTTTTAAGCTGGCTGTTATTAAACTGCTTATTTAAAAAATGCAGCTTGATCCTAGAGAATTGGTTAATTACAGGCCGATCTCAAATCTACATTTTCTGTCAAAAATACTAAAAAAAGGCAGAATCCTCACAACTATGTACCTTTTTAGAAAGAACTGGTATCTGCAAGGATTTACAGTCAGGATTTAGACCGTATCATAGTACTGAGACTGCTCTCATTGATACAAATGATTTGCTCTTATCATCCGACCGTGATTGTACAAACCCGATTCCAAAAAAGTTGGGACACTGTACAAATTGTGAATAAAAAAGGAATGCAATAATTTACTAATCTCATAAACTTATATTTTATTCACAATAGAATATAGATAACATATCAAATGTTGAAAGTGAGACATTTTGAAAAACATCCAGTATGCGGCAGTCCTGTGGGCGAAAATGCCTTGTTGATGCTAGAGGTCAGAGGAGAATGGGTGACTGATTCAAGCTGATAGAAGAGCAACTTTGACTGAAATAACCACTCGTTACAACCGAGGTATGCAGCAAAGCATTTGTGAAGCCACAACACGCACAACCTTGAGGCGGATGGGCTACAACAGCAGAAGACCCCACCGGGTACCACTCATCTCCACTACAAATAGGAAAAAGAGGCTACAATTTGCACGAGCTCACCAAAATTGGACAGTTGAAGACTGGAAAAATGTTGCCTGGTCTGATGAGTCTCGATTTCTGTTGAGACATTCAGATGGTAGAGTCAGAATTTGGCGTAAACAGAATGAGAACATGGATCCATCATGCATTGTTACCACTGTGCAGGCTGGTGGTGGTGGTGTAATGGTGTGGGGGATGTTTTCTTGGCACACTTTAGGCCCCTTAGTGCCATTTGGGCATCGTTTAAATGCCACGGCCTACCTGAGCATTGTTTCTGACCATGTCCATCCCTTTATGACCATCATGTACCCATCCTCTGATGGCTACTTCCAGCAGGATAATGCACCATGTCACAAAGCTCGAATCATTTCAAATTGGTTTCTTGAACATGACAATGAGTTCACTGTACTAAAATGGCCCCCACAGTCACCAGATCTCAACCCAATAGAGCATCTTTGGGATGTGGTGGAACGGGAGCTTCGTGCCCTGGATGTGCATCCCACAAATCTCCATCAACTGCAAGATGCTATCCTATCAATATGGGCCAACATTTCTAAAGAATGCTTTCAGCACCTTGTTGAATCAATGCCACGTAGAATTAAGGCAGTTCTGAAGGCGAAAGGGGGTCAAACACAGTATTAGTATGGTGTTCCTAATAATCCTTTAGGTGAGTGTATGCTCTCAATGACAAATGCTGAACAGTTAGTTCATGCGTTCATGACCTCAAGGCTAGATTGTTGTAATGCTCTACTGGGTGGTTGCCCTGCTCGCTTAATAAACAAACTCCAGCTGGTCCAAAACGCAGCAGCTCCAGTTCTTACTAGAACCAGGAAGTATGACCATATTACCCCAGTTCTGTCAACACTGCACTGGCTCCCAATTAAACATTGTATACATTTTAAAATCTTGCTAATTACTTACAAAGCACTAAATGGTTTAGCTCCCCAGTACTTGAGTGAGCTCTTAACGCATTATAGTCCTTCACGTTTATTGCAATCTCAAAATTCTGGCCAGTTGATAATACCTAGAATATCAAAATCAACTGCAGGCGGTCGATCCTTTTTCTATTTAGCACCTAAACTCTGGAACAGTCTTCCTAGCATTGTTCGGGAAGCAGACACACTCTGTCAGTTTAAATCTAGACTAAAAATGTATCTCCTTAACATGGCATGGCATCTACACTAATATTAGTCTGTCTGTCTTATCCTTATCCCGTAGTCAGCCGGATCCGGTCCATATCTAGATCAGATGGTGGACCTGCTGCTATTTACACGACCACAACGCAGCCCTGAATGTCAGCAGAGACCGTGTCTACTAGACAATCCCCTGTGAAATCATAATTGGAGACACATTATGTGTCCTGGGCTTTTGTCCAAATGGCAGATTTGTTGTTTGTGTTTCTCCAGGTGTTCTGTTGAAACGTCTGAAGATGCAGTTTATGGCAAAATGAAAAAAGTGTGTTCTTTATGTAAAAAACCCCCGCACAAACGCACTGTAAAAAATATCCACCCTCTTAAACTGCTGCATAAAATTGAAATGAAAGTGGTGCCAAACAAAGTTACAGCTTGCAGTGATATGCAGGGCTGCAGATAATCAGTAATATCCATTTGCACAAAGAAACCTTGTAACTGAAGTCAATTTGTAATAGTAAATGATTATTTATATAAAGCTGCAATGGAGCACTTTACATTTTAACGTGTTAATGAAGATCATTAGTGTAGTTTCACATGGCCAGGTTGCATCATTAAATGCTTGGATATTTTAAAGCATCTTCACAGCATGATGCTGATGCCAAGTATGGTGTTTAATCTGATGGTAAAAAGCCTTTTGGTCTCATCAGACCAAAAAACCTTCTTCCAGCTGCTTCAGACTCTCCCACAGGCTTTCTGGCAAACTGTCTCTGAGATGTCATTTGGCATTTTATGGCCTCTGTGATTAACTTCATGCACGGTTGGTTTTTGAGTATGTCCTGCTCTAGATACAATTAGGCCCTGTGCACCTGGTATTAAGATGCATTTTGGTCGATTGGATCACAAGTGGACGAGGGAGACGTATCATCATTTACACTTGGTGTACACAAATGTCTCTTTTGTCCACTTTCAACCACTTCTGTCCTGATTTCTTCACGGGGAGGGTCTATGGGTGGGTAAATGTATGGGCTTTTTCAGATCTTTCAATCTAATGGACGAACTGAGCTTGCACAATTTACATATGAACACGAAAGTAGACGACGGAAATACACACGGAGAGCAGCAGCTTTTGTTTCTGCTCTGAGAGCCACAAGATCATGCCGAACGCTGTAGGTGTGTGTTAGAAATCAGGAATGCTGAGAGAACATTGTGCTTGGTACGTTTTTCATCTTCAAACCAAACTCTTCAGTCTTCAGCCAACAAGGTTTAAATCCCATCTGGCTAGCGCGCTTCCCATAATGTTTACCCATTAGGTCAGTAGGCGGAGAGTAGGCGGTCTTTTGTGGCTGTTTGAACACATTCAACCACATGAGCGTTTACACTATGAAAGCAATCCGGTCGAATACGTTTTCGACTACCTCTGGAAGTGGTCGAAAATGGACAAGCTCAAAACGTTTTAGACCCCGTTTATACCTGTATTTAATGCCGTCCACTTGTGATACGATCAACCAAAACGCTTCTTAATACCAGTTGTAAACAGGGCCTTACAGTTGCGTCATACCCTTACGGTTCTTATTTAATTGTACATCATTGTATTGATCTTTTGTCTCTTGTTTTTCAATTACTTTTATTCTTTTACCTTATGTTGTAATTTCTGCCACAATGCTGACTCCAGTAAACAGATTTTTGCTAGCATGTTATTAACAAAACATTTATGGTGTAATAGTTCATAGACACCAGTTAAAATATATTAATGTCACTGCATTAGACAAAAAAGATTAAATACATGCCATTACATGTTTACCTTTTTGGAGTCGTTGTACATATAGAAGTATATAGAGTTCTGATTTACTACAGACATTTTTTTATGCTTCGCTAAATGAAAAGTGTTTTCTTTCCAGTGCGAATCTCTGGCAAGCTGAACAAAAAATTAAGTTGTGTTATCTTCTTGTGCAAGTATCTCTGGTTAGCAAGGTCAAGTTATTTGTGTGAAATTGCAGTTAAGGTACTGAAGGGGTGGATTCTGAAATCCACTGCTGCTTCAGTATACATATATATACAAAAAAGTTGGGACACTGTACAAATTGTGAATAAAAAAGGAATGCAATAATTTACAAATCTCATAAACTTAGAATCTCACAATAGAATATAGATAACATATCAAATGTTGAAAGTGAGACATTTTGAAATGTCATGCCAAATATTGGCTCATTTTGGATTTCATGAGAGCTACACATTCCAAAAAAGTTGGGACAGGTAGCAATAAGAGGCCGGAAAAGTTAAATGTACATATAAGGAACAGCTGGAGGACCAATTTGCAAATTATTAGGTCAATTGGCAAGATGATTGGGTATAAAAAGAGCCTCTCAGAGTGGCAGTGTCTCTCAGAAATCAAGATGGGCAGAGGATCACCAATTCCCCCAATGCTGCGGCGAAAAATAGTGGAGCAATATCAGAAAGGAGTTTCTCAGAGAAAAATTGCAAAGAGTTTGAAGTTATCATCATCTACAGTGCATAATATCATCCAAAGATTTAGAGAATCTGGAACAATCTCTGTGCGTAAGGGTCAAGGCCGGAAAACCATACTGGATGCCCGTGATCTTCGGGACCTTAGACGGCACTGCATCACATACAGGAATGCTACTGTAATGGAAATCACAACATGGGCTCAGGAATACTTCCAAATACAATCCACCGTGCCATTCGCCGTTGCCGGCTAAAACTCTATAGGTCAAAAAAGAAGCCATATCTAAACATGATCCAGAAGCGCAGGCGTTTTCTCTGGGCCAAGGCTCATTTAAAATGGACTGTGGCAAAGTGGAAAACTGTTCTGTGCTCAGACGAATCAAAATTTGAAGTTCTTTTTGGAAAACTGGGACGCCATGTCATCCGGACTAAAGAGGACAAGGACAACCCAAGTTGTTATCAGCGCTCAGTTCAGAAGCCTGCATCTCTGATGGTATGGGGTTGCATGAGTGCGTGTGGCATGGGCAGCTTACACATCTGGAAAGGCACCATCAATGCTGAAAGGTATATCCAAGTTCTAGAACAGCATATTCTCCCATCCAGACGTCGTCTCTTTCAGGGAAGACCTTGCATTTTCCAACATGACAATGGCAGACCACATACTGCATCAATTACAACATCATGGCTGCGTAGAAGAAGGATCCGGGTACTGAAATGGCCAGCCTGCAGTCCAGATCTTTCACCCATAGAAAACATTTGGTGCATCATAAAGAGGAAGATGCGACAAAGAAGACCTAAGACAGTTGAGCAACTAGAAGCCTGTATTAGACAAGAATGGGACAACATTCCTATTCCTAAACTTGAGCAACTTGTCTCCTCAGTCCCCAGACGTTTGCAGACTGTTATAAAAAGAAGAGGGGATGCCACACAGTGGTAAACATGGCCTTGTCCCAACTTTTTTGAGATGTGTTGATGCCATGAAATTTAAAAGCAACTTATTTTTCCCTTAAAATGATACATTTTCTCAGTTTAAACATTTGATATGTCATCTATGTTGTATTCTGAGTAAAATATTGAAATTTGAAACTTCCACATCATTGCATTCTGTTTTTATTCACAATTTGTACAGTGTCCCAACTTTTTTGGAATCGGGTTTGTATATATATATATATCCTAATTAAATTTATAATCAAAGCCTTAATCAATATCTATCCTCCTACATATTAAGATGATTTAAATGATTTCTTCTAGTTTGAATGTTCTCTTGAATGTTTGGTTTCATTCCTTTTGACTGAGTTATATGCTTTTATTTATATTTATGTTATATTATATTTTATTCATTTTATATTATTTCCTTTTACTGAAACACTAAAGAATAAAGATGAATATTGCCTGTACTATTGCCTGTACTTCTCTCTGAGGAGAAGAACATGTTATCTGTATGTTTTGGAGAACTATGTTGTTTTCAGTTGACACTCCACCAACTCCAACCTTGGAGAAACTGTGTATCTGTGTATGTGTGCCAGTATTCTGTGTTACAAATCCGTATTGGAGGTGGATTTCGGGCATCCTAGGAGATGGGTGGACTTGTTTTCTGGGCAAGCTGGTGCCTGCTCCAGAACTGGAAGGTCACTACGTGCCTAATTCCGGGGTGAAAGTGTCAACAAGTGATCTATGGAGACGTGCATCTGATGAACTGACAATGTGTGGAAATTTACTATGACTATCTATTTTCTCTTAGCCAATCAGAATCATTCAACCTGCAGTAATGACGTAGCTAGACCTTGAAAAGAGTATATGTACGAGAAATTGAGAAATTGTATGTACGAAAAAAGGTAGAGGGAGAGCGCGGCCTACGAACTCCTTGTGAGACTTGAAGCTGGCTTCTGCTGATGAAACTGCAAACTATTCTTCAGTAAATTTTTCTTTAATTGCACTCCTGACTCTTGGTCTTCATTCTTCACAACTGGTCTTGGGTCCCAAACTGTTGTCCCCTAACAGTACTTTCCCACTTTAATTTGTCTTGATTCACCTTAGGGCTTGTCACAAGTGAATAAGAATTTCTCAAAATTTCTCAAAATTTTGGTGCCAAAAGTGTACAACCTGAAACAATATTTAAATGCTATTTTTTCTTCTTTGCACATCATGCATTAATAATTACATACATGTGTATAACAACATATATTTAGCTGTGCTAGCATCAGCCACTACATGTAAGTTAATTGTCAAGTGTTTTTTTATTATTGTTATTTGTGTCAGGATTCTGTGTTTCCATAGATGTTTAATGTTTTGGACAGATGAATTTGGCCATATTTCATTGGCAGTCACTCTTTTATTGAATGACTTGGTGCTAAGATGGTGCTTAGGCTATTTTGTTCTGTTTAGTCAATTACAGCCGCTGCAGAAAATCAAAGAATGATGTGCTATTAGCAGCAGTAGTACTAGGATACAGAAACCTTGACAGTTATGAAACTCAAGGCAGTTATAAACCCATAATGAGTTTTTGGATTAGATTTCGGAGCTCTCTCTACTAGACTAAGTGAGTTTGATGTGTTTAAATGTGCTGCCAGAGAAGTGCACAAAACAGTAAGCATCCTTTGAAAGCCAACAAAAGAAAACATTTAAAATTGTTAAAGGGATTGTTCACCCAAAAAAATGAACATTCTGTCAATTTATTCACCCTCTAGTCATTTCAAACCCATTCGACTTACTTTCTTCTGCTGGAGATGGAGATTCTGCAACAAAAGCAAATAGAACCCAATATAATCAGTGAATCCATCTAAACTGGAAGTGATGTGAGGCGACATGACAAATCCCAGACAGTGAACTGATGTCCTGTTCTATTTCTGATGTACTCCAATCGCTTTCGCTACTTCTGACACAAAGGACAAATGGAGACATTCTACTAACGATTAGTGTCTTTGCAACTACATGTCAACTAGCAGTCATTAGAGTATTAGACTGCCAGCTTAATATCTGCTAACACTTTATTTTAATGCTCCCCAACAGAATTTCTACTGACTATAGAGGGTATGCGCGTGACGTCACCGTCGGCCGCTGTGGTTACGCCAACTGAGTGGCAAAAAGACTGAGCAGCAGCATTGGTTTTCAGCGTGAATGCTGCGAAAAAACACACAAAACACATCTAAAATGGGAAAGAGCTTTGAGATTGACTACAAACAAATTTGACAAAAAATGTATTTTTACAGACTGCCGAAAGACTACAGAAAAGAGAAGCAAAGGATCGCTGTAATTCACAGAAACAACTGGACTCAAGGCAGCGAAAGACGGATTTGCAGTTA
Organism: Coreius guichenoti; assembly: GCA_039654105.1. Lineage (NCBI taxonomy): Eukaryota > Metazoa > Chordata > Actinopteri > Cypriniformes > Gobionidae > Coreius > Coreius guichenoti. The sequence goes on from CM077175.1 coordinate 4,473,462, forward strand.
TCATTTTGTGTCAATATGTTGAATTTTGGGGTAAAATCATATATATTGTATTGTTATATATTGTATTGACAACTCATCAATTAAATATTTACTATCGTATATTCTGCCTAATTGGATGTTTTTAAATAAACACTGACAAAAACTATATATAAGTTTTAGGGCTAGACGATATGACAATACATTATATATATATATATACACTCACCTAAAGGATTATTAGGAACACCTGTTCAATTTCTCAATGCAATTATCTAATCAACCAATCACATGGCAGTTGCTTCAATGCATTTAGGGGTGTGGTCCTGGTCAAGACAATCTCCTGAACTCCAAACTGAATGTCAGAATGGGAAAGAAAGGTGATTTAAGCAATTTTGAGCGTTGCATGGTTGTTGGTGCCAGACGGGCCGGTCTGAGTATTTCACAATCTGCTCAGTTACTGGGATTTTCACGCACAACCATTTCTAGAGTTTACAAAGAATGGTGTGAAAAGGGAAAAACATCCAGTATGCGGCAGTCCTGTGGGCGAAAATGCCTTGTTGATGCTAGAGGTCAGAGGAGAATAGGCTGACTGATTCAAGCTGATAGAAGAGCAACTTTGACTGAAATAACCACTCGTTACAACCGAGGTATGCAGCAAAGCATTTGTGAAGCCACAACACGCACAACCTTGAGGCGGATAGGCTACAACAGCAGAAGACCCCACCGGGTACCACTCATCTCCACTACAAATACGAAAAAGAGGCTACAATTTGCACGAGCTCACCAAAATTGGACAGTTGAAGACTGGAAAAATGTTGCCTGGTCTGATGAGTCTCGATTTCTGTTGAGACATTCAGATGGTAGAGTCAGAATTTGGCGTAAACAGAATGAGAACATGGATCCATCATGCCTTGTTACCACTGTGCAGGCTGGTGGTGGTGGTGTAATGGTGTGGGGGATGTTTTCTTGGCACACTTTAGGCCCCTTAGTGCCAATTGGGCATCGTTTAAATGCCACGGCCTACCTGAGCATTGTTTCTGACCATGTCCATCCCTTTATGACCACCATGTACCCATCCTCTGATGGCTACTTCCAGCAGGATAATGCACCATGTCACAAAGCTCGAATCATTTCAAATTGGTTTCTTGAACATGACAATGAGTTCACTGCACTAAAATGGCCCCCACAGTCACCAGATCTCAACCCAATAGAGCATCTTTGGGATGTGGTGGAACGGGAGCTTCGTGCCCTGGATGTGCATCCCACAAATCTCCATCAACTGCAAGATGCTATCCTATCAATATGGGCCAACATTTCTAAAGAATGCTTTCAGCACCTTGTTGAATCAATGCCACGTAGAATTAAGGCAGTTCTGAAGGCGAAAGGGGGTCAAACACAGTATTAGTATGGTGTTCCTAATAATCCTTTAGGTGAGTGTATATATATATATATATATATATATATACATTGATATAAGTTATCACCTGTATTTATATAAAGCGTTCACAGGCAGATTTGCTTTATGTATTTCCCCGGCGTTGAAATCAGGCTCATATAAATGTTAGGAAAACACGATTCCTGGCTGCATGTCAATATCCATGGATCACTGGATCTTTGATAAGCTGTAAGGAACACTATATCGAGTCCAACCTTTAGTTTAACTGTTAATGGTTTGTTTTACTTGCGTTTTCCCCTATTAAATCCAGTCACGCAGCAGCTCTTCTGCCACTCAGTCCGGGTGAGGGGGCGTGTTCCGGCGGGAAAATTACGTCAATGCATAACCTCTATAAGTAACTTTGCAACTACCTGTCATATTATTCTACTAACCCTAACACCTAACCCTGACCTAACAGTCTACTACAGTCTACTAATAGTCTAATGAGAGTTAGTTGACGTGTAGTTGCAAAGTTATTTATAGTTAGTAGAATGTCTAAAGTGGACCCTCGAAATAAAGTGTAACCATAATTTGTTTTTTCCATTCAATTCAACAAGCTTCACACAGATCAGATCAGGTCAGACATATGTGGAAACCTCTAACCAAGGGTCATCATGTCAAGAATCAATACACATTGCGATAATTACACATAAAATTAGTTGCACTTATTTCAACAATGCACTGAAATTACAGGCGCTCTCAACACGTGACAGCATCATTTTGCCTTATGGATGCTCATAGACATAACTTATATTTATGCTAATTATAGCTTTCATGCCAGACTGAATTATTGTGCTTCATTGTGAAAGAAATCGTTTGTCAGTCTTTCAAATGGCTTTTTTGCAGAATAACAGCCAACTGCAAAAAGTCTGCCATATTGTGTTATGGATTGTGGGTTTGGCCGAGGGTTTCTATGGCAACTATGCAGAACTATGTTGAACTAACTGTGCAACTATGTTGGACGGATCTGCGCGAGCAGTATGTTCTGTGCATCTGCTTCGAAAAACATTTTCAGAGAAGCTTCTGGAGTGACAGATAAAGACAAACTGACTGCAGCCTTTAGGCCAGTTTGGCCTGAGCTAGACATGTTCTGTAGTTTTGTCTATACTTTTTGAATTCTGTTCATATACTGCCAACATACACTTTTACCTTAAAGGGGACCTATTATGCAAAATTCACTTTTATAAGGTGTTTGAAAACTTTTAATGGTAAAAAAAAAAAAATCCTTTTTTTATAATCCCCATAAATCATAAAGTCTCTTCAAATGAGCGGTTCCAGATTTCCAGAAGCCCTGCCCATGACTGGTGACGATCTGCCCTATTAGCATAGATCCCACCCTGAGTGAGCCGCAGCAGTCCGCCATTTCTGTTTCCTCACTGTAGCAGCTGGAGATAGACAATGTCAATGCCAAAAAAAAAACATTACAAATGTTCTGTTATTGGATGTACCAAGAACATAAGAGTCTCCATAGACTCCCGGCATCTGAGCCACCGAGGACACCGTAGTTGAATTTCATTTATGAAGGAAATGTGCCGAAGAAAGTCGTTAAAGTGTTATATATTTGCGCAAATCATTTTACGCCGGACTGCTTCACAAACGAGGGTCAGTTCAACGCTGGATTTGCACAAAAGTTGTTTCTGGAAGATTTTTGGATTAACGTGATGGTACATGCTAGTCGATGAGTTAAATCAACTTAATTCCACAACAACTACAGAAATGTATCCACTAACCATTCAGAAACGTCCAGTTGCTAAAAGTTGTAAAAGTTGTCTAAAAGTTGTAACTTCTTCCTGAGTCTCTCCATCAGTGTCTGACTCCGGTTCGAACATATGTGGCTGAACACGCTACTGACAATTTCTGACCTTTTGGCTGCATGACGCTGTCTAGTTTTGTTGTTGTTGAAGCACTAGCTGTAAAGGCTCCGCCCTCTTCAGGAAAGGGGGCAGGGAGCAGCAGCTCATTTGCATTTAAAGGGACACACACAAAAACAGCGTGCTTTTGCTCACACCCAAATAGGGGCAAATTTGATAAGCTATAATAAATGATCTGTGGTGTATTTTGAGCTAAAACTTCACAAACACACTCTGGGTACACCAGAGACTTATATTACATCTTGTGAAAAGGGGCATAATAGGTGCCCTTTAAGTGCACTGATAAGTCTTACTTTTTTATCCAAAACTTCTCAGATGAAGTCAGTGTTATAATTGCCTCAGCTATAATACGAAAGGTTGGTGTAAAGCTTGAAGGTTTTGTTATAGCTGACAGACTACAGGTAATAAAACAAAATCAAAGTTAAAAGCACTGTTTCTTTGAATAATTTGTTATACACGGCAAAAATGATTTTCTTAATACTTTTTTTTGTCTTGTTAATATCTCAACATTTTAAAATTAAGATACATTTCTTGAGGCAAGATTGTTTTCTGAAAAATGTACAAATAAATAGAATTTTTTGCTTAAAACAGACAAAATATTTTCAAATGGGGTAAAAAAAAAAAAAAAATAACAATCTTGTTTTCCCTTAGAATTAAGTTTATTTTTCTGGCCCCATTATAGCAGATTTTTTTTCTTTTTTTATGCAAAAACTCACTTCATTTTGATTTTTTTTTTTTCAGAGAACAAGACTTAATATCTTAAGTTTTTCATAAACTACCAAACTGTAAAGGCAATTTCTTTTTTACAATTGACCATTTCTATTGTTCAAGTCTGTAGCAGAAATAATCTAAAATAATAAAAATTAATATTATAATGCGTTTTCTACCTGCTGTCCTCTATAGTCCCTGTTACGAGGCTGTGTTGAAAACATAGTATCAACTTTATATAGACGCAAGAATACCAAGTAGAAAATGTTGCTATGGCAACAAAAGAACCATTGTCTTCTGATGCAAAGGTTGAATGTTCTGAGAGTGGCCGTATTTCATCAGATCACATGAGCCATAAAAGTTCAGAGTAACTCACAGAAGCTTAGGAAATGTTTCCTCTAAGGCTTGTTATGGTAATAAAACAGGCGCTGTGATCTTTCACTGGTTTTCCCCGACAAATGTAAACAACTCCATGGTTATTCTTGACTGGCAGTTGCTTTCAGAGTCAAAAGCAAAGTAGTATTAAACCAGAATAAATGGCTCTGAGAGAAGCGAAACTGCAGTTTGATGTCAAACCAGACACATTTAATAAAAGCAAACTGAAAATGAAGTTCATTTGGGAACCTTCAAAGCTGAGAATTCAACTTTTTTTTTAGTTTAAATACATTCATAAAATATCTGAACTTAAATCATGATTGTATAAAACGTTTTCTGCAAATAATTATAGTGAAGGCAGGTAAATTGCACCATGCTTTGACAAATCAGCTTCTCAACTGGTCTGGTTTATCCTTGCTGTAAGTGAAGCGTATTTAATGCAAGGTTATATTTTCTTTTCTTTTACAGTTTTGCTCATCGTTTTGGAGGATGAAGGTATGTCACACAACCTGTCGCATGTCTAATTTGATTAGCTTTTTAATTTGTAGGCTACTAAAATAACAGAGAATGAATGAAGTTTGAGATTACACTTTAGCAGCGTACAATTATATAAATAATTGCATGTTATTATATGCATGCGTGCAGCATTGTTTTCCCCTGCTGTCTGTGTGACCATCAGCACAGACCTGCGAGCCACCAGTTGACAACCACTGATTTCCAGCAGCATTAAATATCTATGGACATGTCGATCAATTTCTAGAAGTATCTTTTTGTGTCAAGCAGTCTTGACATCTGTAACCTTCATCCCCATGAATTTCATTTTTTCTCCACAGCTCTCATGCTGCCATTACTGTAAATAGATCTGCATGAGTGTATGTGAGTGGGTTTGTGCACATGAGTGTCTCTGTGTGGTGTTTGCGTGTACATATGGACATTTATGGAAACTGTCTTCATGATATGAATAACAGATGACATACCCATTTGGGTACACTACTTTCTATAACGTTTGAATATGTTTTAGTAAAATAAACCATCAAAATAATATGTTCTTGACCTGAAATATGTGCTAATAAAAATAGCCTTTTTCATTAAAGCGGTAGAATGTAGAATTCAGAAACACTTGTTATTAGCGACACCTGTGGCCGTTAAGTGAACTGCAGCAGAAACTTACTGCTCGTGCACACGTAAGGTATAAAGAGACTGAACGTGATTCAAGGCATCGATATACTCTCACAGTGAATTTCTTGTTTCGTTCTTCGGCCCAGATGTAAAAAGAAGTTGGAAATATCTTTGCAGAAATATGTTAACGGACATCCAGACGTCGTTCACGCTGCTGCAAGTGATGTTGAAGATGTAATATGCATTGCGCCTGCGCACTTTCCTCTCGATAAAAAATAAACACAACAAACACGACAGCAGTGAAAAATAGCAGTTAAGAAAGTATCTGATCATGGCGATGTGAATGTTTGTACAAGTTCTGCAATTCACCGGCATCATGTCCACAGATGAGGTAATTAAAAATTAAAATTACACTGTTATGATAGTTTGATTATAAAGAAGCCTATATTTGAGACTATAGATCTAGCTATGTGAGACTATAGTTTGAATTAATCCTTTTTTGCATGACACACTAACATTACAGTACAAAGTGGTATAAAGCATTTATTTAATGTCATAGAACTAAAGAGAGGCTCTCGTGAACGCGCGTGACCGTCACATTCTTTTGATTTTCCCGGCAAAAACGTCCCGGGTCCTTCACATAAAAATCAGTCAGTCTTGAGTCTTTGCATCGACAAACTAGGAAGTCGGGGAAGGTCTCATGTTTTAAGTTTCATTACAAGCTGTTCACACATTGGCAATAATGAACACGATTAATACATGAAAATTCTTACGTATAGCCCCTTAAAATCAATTAGGTTGTTTTGTAACAACATTGTTCAAGATAAGATATATAGGCTTAATTCATGAAACATTTCTTTTCAGCTCTGAACGTTTTTCAGTTTCAGGTTTCAGATTTTCACAGTTCATTTTACTTTAAAATATAAAAGCTAAATTTGATTTGATATTATATGATCATTTTAAAATGGTCAAGTTGATTTTTAACTGTCTTTGTATGTTATTTATATAGCATTTAGCTTTTATTTGCATTTTCAGTTTTCATTTTAATTTGTTTATTTTTAAGTCATTTTATGTGCTTTGGTGCATTTTATTAGTTTTTTTTTTTTTAAGATAAATCTTTCCATTTAGCTTTATTTATTTTTTAGTTTCAGTAATTTTACTTCAACTTTATCTTATTTTATTTCAGTTAGTTTTTTAAATTAAGTTTAAGTTTTTCCACCTAATATTTAATTTAATTTATTTTTGTTTAATTACCAAAAACTATTTTTAATATTTTAAGTTTTAGCTAACAATTACAACACTGGTTTGGAATAACATCAGGGTATGTAATGTAAATAATGAAATAATTTTTATTTTGGGCAAACCACTACTTTAAAGCAACACTATGTAACTTTCTTGTGCTCAAAGTTTACTAAATTTATATAATGAGCGAGTACATGAATCCATTTTCTAAACCGTGTTTTTGTCTTATCCTGAATCACTACAGTACACATATAATAAGTGTTTATATTCGGACTATTTTAGTCCGGTTCGGATCGCACCGCTGCAGAGTAGCACAGTCTGCGTGATTCGTCATAGACATAAACAGAGAGAAGTAGCTCCGGCTACAATATTCTTCCACAAGACGCATGCAGTTTTGTTTATTGTTTATTAACCGCTAGAGCGCCTAAAGTTACCTAGTGTTGCTTTAAAGGTGCACTGTGTAAATTTTAGCGGCATCTAGTGGTGAGGTTGCGAATTGAATTCAACGCTCACCCCTCCCTTTCGAAGCACATAGAGAAGCTACGGTGGCCGACACAGGACAGAGATGTCGTCATCTGAGACAGCAGAGTGTAGCTAGCACTCTGTAGAGCAGTTTGTCCATTTAGGGCTACCGTAGAAACATGGCGGTGCAAAATGGTGACTTCACTGTAAGGGGACCCGCAGTGTATGTAGATAGAAATAGCTCATTCTAAGGTTATAAAAACATAACAGTTCATTATGTACACCACTGAAAATATAGCTATGTATATTATACTGCATTTCTGTCAATAGATCCTCATAAATACTACACATTGCACCTTTAAGTGTTCAAACTAAAAACAGTTTTCCTCAGTAAAAGTTCCTGAATCTGAAGAGTTGGCTAATTGGTTTCCAAATTTAAACCAAGCTAACAATACAAGCAAAAACAGGCAATAATTTGTGCTCTATTGTAAAACACAGGGTCCTTTACTCACCCTACTGTGGAGAAGGAACTGGTGCAGACTGGGAGTTTGATTGGTCGGTCCCCTCCCCAATAGACGCCTTTGAGTGTGCAGATGAAAGCTGGCGTGGTGAGTTTTGATGATTGCGAGGCAATGGTGAATAAAGGAGCCAAAACGCTGCCGCGCACCAATCACAGCCTAATCAGCATGAGCAGTATGCTATGTGCTCAAAAGGCACAGGACTCCATATTCAACTGCTATTTATAAAAGATCAAATGCTGCTGGCCGCTCAGGGATATTTCGGTCAAAGCACAGCGCTGTGTTGTTTATTAGATATCAATTTAGATTCGACCCACAAGGTTTTATGTCCAGCTTTTGTTGGCTGCTTATGACCCACTTTATATCTTGAAGTGCAGACACACATAAATACATACAGTAGCACATATTGAGCCACATTAATTATTTGTATTCAAACAATTAATCAGAATGCACATAGGGTAGGAAAAACACGATTTTGGTCATGAGATTCCACCCAGTCAACAAGCCTATTGTGTAGCTGCCATAGAAACATGAGAATAAGTTCAGGCTATTTTATTTCCAATTTGGGTATGTTGAATATATTACACGGATAGCGTTTGAAGGCGCTGCAGCTCAGTAACAAAAACCTTGGTTTGGAGTCAATATTTTGCCTTTAAATGGCTATTGAGCTTCAAATGACATTGAGTTTTGAGGATCTTGGATGTAAAGCAGTTGAGCAGTCATTGTGAGCGTGTGAGTGTGAGCGTTTCTAAATCTTGACTATGTAAACAATATTTCATAATTCACAGATATGTGTGGGATGACACTTTTTGCTGGCAGGCTCCTCGCTTTTAAAGGTGAAGTGTGTAATTTCTTTGCAACTAGCATCACTGTTGGTTGAGCCAATGTTTCTGTGTCAGGCCGCTTACACAGATCAATGTTTTGATAGCGCCGCAGTGTTTATTTCTTTCAGAAAATCAACTTAAACGTTCCATCCATCCATCCATCCATCCATCTTCTTCTGCTTATCCGGGGCCGGGTTGCGGGGGCAACAGTCTAAGCAGAGACGCCCAGACTTCCCTCTCCCTAGACACTTCCTCCAGCTCTTCCGGGGGAATTCCAGGCCAGCCGGGAGACATAATCCCTCCAGCGTGTCCTAGGTCTTTCCCGGGGTTTCCTCCCGGTGGGACGTGCCCGGAACACCTCCGCGGGAAGGCGTCCAGGAGGCATCCGAAACAGATGCCCGAGCCACCTCAGCTGCCTCCTCTCGATGTGGAGGAGCAACGGCTCTACTCTGAGCTCCTCCCGAGTGACCGAGCTTCTCACCCTACCTCTAAGGGAGAGCCCAGCCACCCTGCGAAGAATCCTTCCCTCACTCGTGAACAAGACCACAAGATACTTGAACTCCTCCACTTGAGGCAGGAACTCTCCACCAACCTGAAGCGGGCAAGCCACCCTTTTCCGACTGAGAACCATGGCCTCAGACTTGGAGGTGCATGATTCTCAACAGGAGAAAATGACTTTCTCTTCTAAACACTTCGCCTTTAACCTGATTCACGGTGATCCAAGCGTGAAGTATTCATCAGATATCAGTAAAGCTTGAATAGCATTGAATTATACTTTCTGAACTGCTGTATCCTGGAGAAAAAGTTTGTTTTGAAATAAAACAACAATCACAAAAATGCTTTAGTTTAACATTTTGTAGTTGCATCTTTTGAAGGGAAGCAACCATACTAACTTAATACACATTTCTGGTCCTATTGTGAATGATTCATTGATTTTTCCAAAGATATCTTTGCACCATTGATATGAGGACCACCCTCTTTTTACCATCCAATCAACTTCTGATGCAGTGTGATATATGAAATATGACATATTCATCCTTGAGAGTCTGTGTCACATGTCTGTCTGGTCCTGTGTAGCACATGTGGTGTGTTTGTCATGTTTTGGTATTATGTCATGTCTCTGGTCTCTTGTCACCTCGCCCATCTTGTTATCTGGTTATTGTTTAATTGGCCCCACCTGTTTTCCCTCATCTCCTGCCTGATTCGTTACCGTTATAGTCTCCTTGTGTTTGCAGTCCTGTGCTGGGCGCGCGCTGCTCTTGGCGTGCTTTTGCAGTTTGAACTTTGAAGTTTGAGCGGTTAAAGTCAGTCAGACACAAACAACAGTGCAGCGAGAGTGGGAGGGTAGACTGGACACACGTAATCGGTTTACGGAAAGGCGCGTTTTTCGATGGCGGCGAACGCGGCAAAATCAATAATGTCAAAATATAGGAAAAGTAATAATGAAAATGGACCAGAGACACTAGTTAGTGTTGATGATACAGATGAGGAGGATGATCAAATGGAATTAGGGAGGACAGGAGAAGAAAGGAATAAAGATATGAAGGAAGATGCAGGTACAAAGAAAAGAAAGAAAAGACATTAGAAAGAGGTAAGAAGTTCAGGGGAGAGTAGAAATGAACGGGAGATGAGGAATGTAAATTTAGACGAGTTGAAGGTAATATTGAAATTTAAAGAGGATAGTGGAATAAAAAAGATAAGTCCAATTGTACTAACGAAAGAGTTGAGGAAAATAGCTGGAGAGATTAAGTTTGCAAGCGTGTTAAATAATGGAGACTTGATGATAGGGTGTGACAGCGAAGAGCAAAAAAGGAAAGTGATGAAGATCAAAGTAATGTGCAAGCAGGAAGTGGTGAGTAGCAAGCTTGTGGGACAGAGGCAGTGGGTAAGTGGAGTAATATCTGGTGTGCCATTAGAAGTGTCTATGGAAGAGCTTAAAAGTATTAACGGAGGGAAAGTAGTTGGTGCTAGGCGACTGTTTATGAATAGAGAAGGGAATAGAGTCTCTCGGTTGAGCTTTGATTTGATGGAGTTGTTTTGCCGGATAAGGTTAAACTTGATTTTATCGGTTACACAGTGAGGCCTTTTGTGCCTCCTCCTTTAAGATGCTATAATTGTCAAAAATACAGGCATGTGGCTATGGTGTGTAAGGCTAAGAAACAATGTACAAGATGTGGGGGGGAACATGATTATGGCTAATGTGAAGGAGCAGGACCAAAATGTTGCAACTGTGGAAGGGAAATCATAGTGTTGCGTTTGGGGGATGTGAGGTGAGGAAAAGAGCTATTGAAGTACAGAATGAGAGAGCGAAGAAGAATATAACATATGCAGAAGCTGTTAAAGCACTTGATACAAAGAATAAAGAGAAAGAAAAACAGAAAGATGTGCAAAAGGAGAGGAGAAATGAGAAAAATTCAGAGATGGAAGGTATGATCACAGAAGAGACAATGATTGTGAATAAAGTAAATTTCTTGTTGTTCATAGCTGATGTAATTAATTGTACTGCACAAACTGAAAAGAAGACAACTAAGATTCAAATCATAGTCAAGGCAGCAGAGAGATTCTTGGGAGTAAAGGATATATCATGGGTAATGATCAGAGATGGGCTGGTTACTGAGACACAGTCAAGCCAGGAAGCTTGGTTTGGATAGGAGGATGATTTTAATTTTACAATGGAATGCGAGAAGTCTTGTGGCTAATGGATTGGAGTTTAAAAGTGTTATTAATGAGATGGAAATTAAACCTGATCTGATATGTATACAAGAGTCATGGCTTAAACCCAGATTTGATTTTGTTATAAAAGGATATGTGAGTGAGAGAAGAGATCGAGGGGAGGGTAATGGTGGAGGGTGTATTACTCTGATTAAGGAAGGTATGCAATATAGAACATTAGGCAAAGGTGTAACACAAGAGTATGTTGTAGTGGAGGTATGGGTGAATGGAATAAGGTATGTAATAATAAACTTTTATAATCCTTGTAAGAAATTAGTGTTAGAACAAATAGAGGGTCAAAATGAAGAGAGGGTGATTTGGTGTGGGGACTTTAATGCACAGAGTATGTTATGGGGAGGTATAGTGACAGATTTTAATGGAGTGGTGGTGGAAGATTTGATAGATCGGCGGAAGTTGGTGTGTCTGAATGATGGGGGTAATACGAGAGTAGATGTGGCTACAGGTAAAGAATCTGTGCTAGATTTAACAATGGTGTCTGATTCAATTGCAGGGAGTGCTGAGTGGGAAATATTACGACAAGATACTATTGGGAGTGATCATTATCCAATAATGATATCTGTTAGAGTAAATGTGAGAGGAAGTAAGGTGAGTCAGAAATATTGGTAGCTGGAGGTTTGATAAAGCGAGTTGGGAAGAATTTATGAATTTGAGTGAAGAGGGATTAAAGAATATTATAATAGAACCAGATAGATCTGTAGAAATGATTAGTGATGATATTGTATATGCAATTCAAGTAGCAGCGAATAAATATATACCAAAGAGGAAAGGAGGTGGGAAGAGTAAGATAGTTCCATGGTGGAATGAGGAATGTAAAAGTGCAATAAGAAGGAAAAGGAAAGCATTTGGGATAGTTAGGAGAACACATAATTTTCAAGATGTATTAGAGTATAAACAAGCACAAGCTGAGGTAAGGAGGATAGTGAGGAAAGCCAAGAAAGTGTATTGAATGGCTTATTGTGATGAAATAGGGAAGAATACACCAATAGAGGAGGTATGGGGCATGATTAAGAAAATGAAAGGGGGTATTCAAAAGGGTAATGGGTATCCAGTTTTAAGTATGGAGGGAGAAATAGCTGTGGAGGATGGAGAAAAAGTTTTTAAAGGCATTTATAAAAGTAAATAGTTCAGAAAATTTGACTGAGCAGAGTAAGGAAATGAGAGAGGGTGTGCTGAAGGAATATCCTGATGTAAAGAAGAAAAAAGAGACTGAAGATAATTTGTTAGATGTATCATTCTCTATGAGTGAATTAAGGAATGCAGTAAGAAGAATGAAACAATCTACTCCAGGATTGGATGGAATTAGTTACTGTATGATGAAGCATTTTAGTGAAACTTCTATGAAAGTGATTTTAACATTTTATAAAAGAATATGGACGGAAGGTGTAATTCCTCAAAGTTGGAAGGAAGCATTAATTATACCTTTTAAAAAGCCTGGGAAAGATCCAAGTAATCCTATAAATTATCGTCCAATAGCTTTAACTTCTCATTTATGTAAGGTAATGGAGAGAATGATAACTGATAGATTGACATATCATTTGGAAAAAAAAAAAACTGGTTTTCTCCATATCAAAATGGGTTTAGGTGTGGTAGAGGGACTTTGGATTCAATAGTATCTTTAGAAGATGAAATAAGAAAGGCATTTGTAAATAAGGAAAGTGTCATTGCTGTTTTCTTCGATATAGAAAAGGCGTATGATATGTTGTGGAAAGAGGGATTACTAATAAAGTTACAGAAAATGAGTATAAAAGGAAGAATGTATAATTGGATTAAAGAGTTTTTAATTGGAAGAAGTGTTAGAGTAAAGGTGGGTGGATCTATATCTTCTAGTGGAATAATTGACAAGGGAACACCCCAGGGCAGTGTAATAAGTCCACTTTTATTTATTATCATGATTAATGATGTTTTCTCAAGGATACATAGAAGTATGGGGAAATCATTGTTTGCTGATGATGGGGCTCTCTGGTTTAAAGGAAAGAATATAGAGTATAACATAAAGAAAATGCAATGTGCGTTAAATGAAGTAGAAAAGTGGTCCGGGGAAAATGGATTTAAGTTTTCAGTGGAAAAGACAAAAATAATACTTTTTACAAAAAAGAAGAGGAATGTGGATGTAAAGTTAAAATTATACAAAAAAGAACTAGAGCGTGTATGTATAGTAAGATTTCTAGGAGTTTGGTTTGATAGTAGATTAACTTGGAGAGAGCATATAGAAAAAATGATGGGAAGATGCAAGCGAGTAGTGAATGTAATGAGATGTATTTCAGGTCAGGAATGGGGAGCAGATAGATTGGCTTTAAAAACCATATATACAGTGGGGAGAACAAGTATTTGATACACTGCCGATTTTGCAGGTTTTCCTACTTACAAAGCATGTAGAAGTCTGTAATTTTTATCATAGGTACTCTTCAACTGTGAGTGACGGAATCTAAAACAAAAATCCAGAAAATCACATTGTATGATTTTTAAGTAATTCATTTGCATTTTATTGCATGACATAAGTATTTGATACATCAGAAAAGCAGAACTTAATATTTGGTACAGAAACCTTTGTTTACAATTACAGAGATCATACGTTTCCTGTAGTTCTTGACCAGGTTTGCACACACTGCAGCAGGGATTTTGGCCCACTCCTCCATACAGACCTTCTCCAGATCCTTCAGGTTTCGGGGCTGTCGCTGGGCAATACGAACTTTCAGCTCCCTCCAAAGATTTTCTATTGGGTTCAGGTCTGGAGACTGGCTAGGCCACTCCAGGACCTTGAGATGCTTCTTACGGAGCCACTCCTTAGTTGCCCTGGCTGTGTGTTTCAGGTCGTTGTCATGCTGGAAGACCCAGCCATGACCCATCTTCAATGCTCTTACTGAGGGAAGGAGGTTGTTGGCCAAGATCTCGTGATACATGGCCCCATCCATCCTCTCCTCAATACGATGCAGTCGTCCTGTCCCCTTTGCAGAAAAGTATCCCCAAAGAATGATGTTTCCACCTCCATGCTCCACGGTTGGGATGGTGTTCTTGGGGTTGTACTAATTTTTCTTCTTCCTCCAAACACGGCGAGTGGAGTTTAGACCAAAAAGCTCTATTTTTGTCTCATCAGACCACATGACCTTCTCCCATTCCTCCTCTGGATCATCCAGATGGTCATTGGCAAACTTCAGACGGGCCTGGACATGCGCTGGCTTGAGCAGGGGGACCTTGCATGCGCTGCAGGATTTTAATTCATGACGGTGTAGTGTGTTACTAATGGTTTTCTTTGAGACTGCGGTCCCCTCTCTCTTCAGGTCATTGACCAGGCCCTGCCGTGTAGTTCTGGGCAGATCCCTCACCTTCCTCATGATCACTGATGCCCCACGAGGTGAGATTTTGCATGGTGCCCCAGACCGAGGGAGATTGACCGTCATCTTGAACTTCTTCCATTTTCTAATAATTGCGCCAACAGTTGTTGCCTTCTCACCAAGCTGCTTGCCTATTGTCCTGTAGCCCATCCCAGCCTTGTGCAGGTCTACAATTTTATCCCTGATGTCCTTACACAGCTCTCTGGTCTTGGCCATTGTGGAGAGGTTGGAGTCTGTTTGATTGAGTGTGTGGACAGGTGTCTTTTATACAGGTAACGAGTTCAAACAGGTGCAGTTAATACAGGTAATGAGTGGAGAACAGGAGGGCTTCTTAAAGAAAAACTAACAGGTCTGTGAGAGCCGGAATTCTTACTGGTTGGTAGGTGATCAAATACTTATGTAATGCAATAAAATGCAAATTAATTAATTAAAAATCATACAATGTGATTTTCTGGATTTTTGTTTTAGATTCCGTCTCTCACAGTTGAAATGTACCTATGATAAAAATTACAGACCTCTACATGCTTTGTAAGTGGGCAAACCTGCAAAAGCGGCAGTGTATCAAATACTTGTTCTCCCCACTGTATACAGATTTTATTTAGTAGGTCAGAAATTAAATCAATTATCAAAAAGAATATTCTGAAATTATGGCAGCAGTATTGGGACAATGAAATAAAAGGTAGACATATGTATCAAATACAGTCAACAGTGGGTAAGGGAAGAATATCAGGCGGGAGTACGAATGAAGAGAATGTGATTACAAGATTAAGATTGGGGCATACAAGATTGAATAGTACATTGCACTTAATAAGCAAGCATCCAACAGGTTTATGTGAGGTATGTGAAGTTAATGAAACAGTTGAACATGTAATAATGCATTGTAGGAAATATAATGTTGAAAGGAAAGAGTTGAAGGAGGAATTAAATAATATAGGAGTGAAGTTTACAATTCAAAATGTATTAAAATCAAATAGGAATATAATAAATTTAATGGTAGAATATTTGGGAAATACTGGGTTAAATAAGCGTATTTAAATAGGATTTTTTATTTTTTATTTATTTTTTCTCCGTCATGGGGGCTGAGTGTGGACGGAGGAGCTGAACACGCAGCGCCGGATGAAATTCTGTGAAGCCTCTGTGCGGGTAATAAAAGTGAATAGATGTCGGTTGGTAGGTTAAATACGAAGTACAGGTAGAGTGTCAGTGGTCCATTTTAGAGATAGGTGGCGGTAATGCACATATTTGTTTGCGATCCGCCGTAGAAGAAGAAGAAGAAGAAGAAGAAGTCGTCCTGTGCTGGATCGTTGTCTGATGTCTTCTGTTATCTGTCATGTACTTACGTTTTGCCTTATGGTTCCCTGCTCTTTGTGTTCGTAAGTGTAGTTTGATTTTCCCCCTCGTGGGTTGTTTTTGTTTTTGTTTCTGTTTATATTATTATTTAAATAAACACCATCCTTCTTCCTGCACTTGAGTCCTCGCTCCCATTTTCCTTACTGATCCCTGACATAACGATCCAGCCAAATGAGGACTCAGCGAAGGAAGGACCCAACGGCAGTGTTCCCTAGCCCGGAGACAGTCAGAGAGACTGCTGTCGACCGGGAGATTGACCCCGTCAGTCCGGACTTGGCCAGGAGGGCTGTGCTGGGATTCTATGTGGTGGCGGTCCTGCGTGCTTGGGAGGAGCACAGGGCTTCCTCCAGTCCTTTTTGCACTTCGGAGGTCGTCCAAGAGCAGCCCGCGGTCATCCTGGAGGATGTTCCAGAGCTGCCGAAATGCATTGCCCTGCCGTGGCCTGCCACTGACCAGCGTCCGGAGATGGCTCCAGCCACTGACCAGCGTCCAGTGATGGCTCCAGCCCCTGACCAGCGTCCAGTGATGACTCCAGCCCGTGACCAGAGTCCTGAGAGGGCTCCGTCCCCAGCACAGAGCCCGGAGGGGACTCCGTCCCGTTTCGAGTCCAGAGAGGACTCCGCTTCCTGTTTCGAGTCCAGAGAGGACTTCGCCTCCTATTTTGAGTCCAGAGAGGAGTCTGCCTGAACTGTGTGCGCCGCCCTGGCCCCCTGAACTGGGCGCGCCACCCTGGCCCCCTGAACTGTGCGCGCCGCCCTGGCTTCCTGCCGGGGATCCGGTCCCTACTAGGACTTTATGGACTGTCCCACCTACTCGGTCTGTTCCCCATCTTCCTCCTTAAGTGTTTTATGTTTCGGGTGGAGCGTCTGGTAGCTGCTCCGTAGGGAGGGGGTAATGTCACATGCCATGGGGGTAATGTCTTGTCTTGTGTAGCACATGTTGGGTTTTTGTCATTTCTATGCATGTGCTTGTGTTTGTCATGTTTGGTGTGAGTACATGGCTTGTCACATGTCCTTTGTGTCATGTGCTCGCCTGTCTATTGTCTTGACCCCACCCCTCTTGTTATCTGATTATTGGTTAATTTGTCCCACCTGCCTTCCCTCATTTTCTACCTTGTTTGTCCCCTATTTAATCTCCTTGTGTTTGCAGTCCTGTGCTGGATCGTTGTCTTATGTCTTCTGCTCCTGCTCCCTGTTTGATGTTTCCTGTTCCTTGACCTGCTTATGTTTCCTGACCCTGGTATTGTGTCCTTGTTTAGTTTGGTTTTCCCCCTTGTGGGTTTTGTTTTGTCATATTTTTATGATTTAATAAATACTTCCTCATGCAATTGAGTCCTCGCACCTTTTCATTTATACCACACCCTGACATAACGATCCAGCACAGGAATGCAAACACAAGGAGACTATAAGAGTAACGAATCAGGCAGGAGATGAGGGAAAACAGGTGGGGCCAATTAAACAATAACCAGATAACAAGATGGGCGGGGTGACAAGAGACCAGAGACATGACATAATACCAAAACATGACAAACACACCACATGTGCTACACAGGACCAGACAGACATGTGACAGTCTGTTAATTCATGCTGTATCAGAAATATGACTTTTTAATGACTTAAAGGGATAATTCACCCAAAAATGAAAATTACCCCATGATTTACTCACCCTCAAGCCATCCTAGGTGTATATGACATTCTTCTTTCAGACGAATACAATCAGAGTTATATTAAATGTCCTGGCTCTTCCAAGCTTTATAATGTCAGTGAATGGCAGCCCAAAATTTGAAGCCCAAAAAAGTGCATCCATCCATAATAAAAGTAATCCACACGGCTCCGGGGGGTTAATAAAGGCCTTCTAAAGCGAATCGATGCGTTTGTGTAAGAAAAATAACCATATTTAAAACTTTATAACACCTCTGCAGTTCGGATACGTTGAATACGGAAGGTGGTCTGGCAGAAGCTAGATATTTTACTCTATAACATGTTAAATATGGATATTTTTCTTACAAATTAATTTTCATTTTTGGGTGATCTATCCCTTTAAAGCAGCTATATGTGGAATTCAAAAACTCTTGTTATTAGCGCCACCGGTTGGCCATTAAGTGAACTGCAGCCAGAAACTTACTACTCGTGCTCGCCTCGCACTCGCACACAGGTAACGAGAGGAAACTGAACATGATTCAATGCCTTAATATACTCACAGCGAATTTATTTTTCATTCTTCGCTTAGAAGTAAAAAGAAGTTAGAAATACAATGGCAGTGATACAGTTAACGAAGATCCAGACGCCGTCCACACTGCTAAGAGCGACGTTTAGATGAATATGTAAATATGTACCGCATGCTTTACTCTCATAACAAAATCAACACAACAAAAATTGTAGCGGTTGAGAAAAAAAAACGATGTGGATATGTTTGCACCAGCTCTGCAATTCACTGCCATCATGTTGACAGATGAGGTAATTAGAATTACACCGTCATTATAGCTTGATTATAAAAAAGCTTGTGTAGTCCCTACCAGCCGTTTGTTGTAGTCCTTAAAAAGTGATTTCTTTAAAAGAAAATATCTCCCTTTGCTTTGAACTTTGAGCGTCATAACTTTGCAGATGTTGTTTATGCTCAAACAGCAACATTACACACTAACTAAAGTTAAAAAAGTGAAATCATAATCAACCACCCCTTTAAAATGTCCTAAAACCACTAGAACAGTGTTATATATTTTGTTGACTTGTGTACTCACACTATCCCAAATGTTTCCAAGAATGTTTAAATCCAGAGAAATAAGCAATTTTAACCAGGACACGGACCATGTCCGTGTGTCGCCTATCAATGACATCATACCTGCTTTACCCTCGATTTCAGGTTTTATTTTGTAGAGACCATGGAAACACCAAAGACAATTTAATATATTATGTGTTTTATTAGACAAGGAAACAACTGTTTGGAGACATTTATAGACAGAAAACTAATTATTGTACAGTAATACAGCATTTTCTTACTGCAGTGTGCAACAAGTGTCTCATAGCAGCCGCCGAGCAAACGCACAGAGTAACGTTATAACATAATTTTCAACACACTCAAATGTATGTAATATGATAAAACAGTGCTGCGTTACCCCACATATGCTTGAGCGGAAGAAGCGGAAGCGGCGACTGTGGCATAATAAAAGCTCCGCTGCTGTCGAGCCGTGTGTCGTGCTCGTCTATCGTTAGCAATCGCTCCAGCGACCTCGTTCAATTCTCACAGCACTCGGCCCTGCTCTGCTTCATACTACAGTAACGTTAATAATCTCATCCATGAACATGATTTCTGCCTGAGTCCCATTCTTTTGCACCGGCTGTAGAGGTGAAGACGACAACTCCTAAGATTCTGCTCTCAATCTCGGCATCATCGAGCTATGCCTTTGTTTTGAATAGGCAACCTCTAGCCGCGAAAAACTACATATTGTGCCTTTAACATCAAAAAAACAGTCTACAGTATTTCTTAGACAACCTAGGAAGTCGGGGAAAGTCTTGTTAAGTTTCGTTACAAGCTGTTCACACATTGGCAATAAAAAAGCTATTAATACATGGAAATTCTTACATTAATTCTTACATTAATATTACATTAATTTAATTCCGTCTGTTCTGAATCTTCACACAATGCTATCACATGATACAGTGCATCCGGAAAGTACTCACAGCGCTTCACTTTTTCCACATTTTGTTATGTTACAGCCTTATTCCAAAATGGATTAAATTCATTATTTTCCTCAAAATTCAACAAACAATACCCCATAATGACAATGTGAAAGAAGTTTGTTTGAAATCTTTGCAAATGTATTAAAAATAAAAAATGAAAAAAGAATCACACAGCCTTTTCTCAATACTTTGTTGAAGCACCTTTGGCACCAATTACAGCCTCAAGTCTTTTTGAGTATGATGCTACAAGCTTGGCACACCTATTTTTGGGCAGTTTCTCCCATTCTTCTTTGCAGGACCTCTCAAGCTCCATCAGGTTGGATGGGGAATGTCGGTGCACAGCCATTTTCAGATCTCTCCAGAGATGTTCAATCGGGTTCAAGTCTGGGCTCTGGCTGGGCCACTCAAGGACATTCACAGAGTTGTCCCATAGCCACTCCTTTGTTATCTTGGCTGTGTGCTTAGGGTCGTTGTCCTGTTGGAAGATCAACCGTTGCCCCAGTCTGAGGTACAGAGCGCTCTGGAGCAGGTTTTTATCAAGGATGTCTCTGTACATTGCTGCATTCATCTTTCCCTCGATCCTGACTAGTCTCCCAGTTCTTGCCGCTGAAAAACATCCCCACAGCATGATGCTGCCACCACCATGCTTCATTGTAGGGATGGTATTGGCCAGGTGATGAGGGGTGCCTGGTTTCCTCCAGAACTGAGGCTTGCCATTCAGGCCAAAGAGTTCAATCTTTGTTTCATCAGACCAGAGAATTTTGTTTCTCATGGTCAGAGTCCTTCAGGTGCCTTTTGGCAAACTCCAGGCAGCCTTTTACTGAGGAGTGGCTTCCATGTGGCCACTCTACCATACAGGCCTGATTGGTGGAGTGGTGGAGTGCTGCAGAGATGGTTGTTCTTCTGGAAGGTTCCCCTCTCTCCACAGAGAAACGCTGGAGCTCTGTCAGAGTGAGCATCAGGTTCTTGGTCACCTCCCTGACTAAGGCCCTTCTCCCCCGATCGCTCAGTTTGGCCGGGCGGCCAGCTCTAGGAAGAGTCCTGGTGGTTCCAAACTTCTTCCATTTACGGATGATGGGGGCCACTGTGCTCATTGGGACCTTCAATGCTGCAGCAATTTTTCTGTACCTTTCCCCAGATCTGTGCCTCGATACAATCCTGTCTTAGAGGTCTACAGACAATTCCTTGGATTTCATGGCTTGGTTTGTGCTCTGACATGCACTGTTAACTGTGGGACCTTATATAGACAGGTGTGTGCCTTTCCAAATCATGTCCAATCAACTGAATTTACCACAGGTGGACTCCAATCAAGTGGGAACAGGATGCACCAGAGCTCAATTTTGAGTGTCATGGCAAAGGCTCTGAATACTTATGTACATGTGATTTTTTTCGTTTTTTATTTTTAATAAATTTGCAAAGATTTCAAACAAACTTCTTTCACGTTGTCATTATGGGTATTGTTTGTAGAATTTTGAGAAAAATAATGAATTTAATACATTTTGGAATAAGGCTGTAACATAACAAAATGTGTAAAAAGTGAAGCGCTGTGAATACTTTCTGGATGCACTGTATATTATATGTCTTATACATATTAAGAAGACTTAAAATGTAATGCACATGTCTTGGAATGTTTGTAGTTTTATGTACTTTTCTAAACTTTAAAGCTCTTGTTGTTTCAGTACACGTAAAAGAACAGCATGAACATCCTTCAAAACTTCTCAGAAGAAACAAGGTCGAGTTTGGACTGACATAAGGGTGAGTAAATTACATTTTGGGTGAAGTAACCATCTTAAAAGAGCCTATGCCTGTGAAATATTTTCAGTGAGCAGACAGCATTATTCAAACATCATACAGTGGGATATCATGTGTTTTCTCTCAAAACTAGCACTCATCTGCATTTAAAGTGGGCATATATTCGATTTCAGAACTGGTCAACATAGCAACGAAGAGGTGTTTGGCAGTTGAACACAGCACTTACAGTTCATGAGCGAATGATTATGTGATATTGATTCGTTCAGTGTGCTGGACATGTGATACTGTATCTGTCCTCAAGTTTCAGTTTAAAACATAATGGCCATGCTTTTATGTTGCATTATTTGTTTTGGATCAGCTTTCTTTCTTTCTTTCTTAAAAATAAATGATAATATATGAAAGATAAAATAGTTTAAGCGTACACTATGTAACGTTTTTGTTCAAAATTAACAAAATTTAAATAGTGACTCAGTTAGGGCTGCAATTAACGATTATTTTTCCGATTACTCGGATAAAAAGCCCAATTTTTTTATTTTATTGACAAAACCCACTATTCTACATCCTGCCCAATGCTGTCCTTCAAACAAATGTGTCAGCTGAAAACATACATAGTGAATATATCGTCTCGGTTACGTACAAACCCGATTCCAAAAAAGTTGGGACACTGTACAAATTGTCAATAAAAACAGAATGCAATGATGTGAAAGTTTCAAATTTCAATATTTTATTCAGAATACAACATAGATGACATATCAAATGTTTAATCTGAGAAAATGTATCATTTTAAGGGAAAAATAAGTTGATTTTAAATTTCATGGCATCAACACATCTCAAAAAAGTTGGGACAAGGCCATGTTTACCACTGTGTGGCATCCCCTCTTCTTTTTATAACAGTCTGCAAACGTCTGGGGAATGAGGAGACAAGTTGCTCAAGTTTAGGAGTAGGAATGTTGTCTCATTCTTGTCTAATACAGGCTTCTAGTTGCTCAACGGTCTTAGGTCTTCTTTGTCGCATCTTCCTCTTTATGATGCGCCAAATGTTTTCTATGGGTGAAAGATCTGGACTGCAGGCTGGCCATTTCAGTACCCGGATCCTTCTTCTACGCAGCCATGATGTTGTAATTGAGGCAGTATGTGGTCTGGCATTGTCATGTTGGAAAATGCAAGGTCTTCCCTGAAAGAGACGACGGGATGGGAGCATATGTTGCTCTAAAACTTGGATATACCTTTCAGCATTGATGGTGTCTTTCCAGATGTGTAAGCTGCCCATGCCACACGCACTCATGCAACCCCATACCATCAGAGATGCAGGCTTCTGAACTGAGCGCTGATAACAACTTGGGTTGTCCTTGTCCTCTTTAGTCCGGATGACATGGCGTCCCAGTTTTCCAAAAAGAACTTCAAATTTTTATTCGTCTGACCACAGAACAGTTTTCCACTTTGCCACAGTCCATTTTAAATGAGCCTTGGCCCAGAGAAAACGCCTGCGCTTCTGGATCATGTTTAGATATGGCTTCTTTTTTGACCTATAGAGTTTTAGCCGGCAACGGCGAATGGCACGGTGGATTGTGTTCACCAAAAATGTTTTCTGGAAGTATTCCTAAGCCCATGTTGTGATTTCCATTACAGTAGCATTCCTGTATGTGATGCAGTGCCATCTAAGGGCCCGAAGATCACGGGCATCCAGTATGGTTTTCCGGCCTTGACCCTTACGCACAGAGATTGTTCCAGATTCTCTGAATCTTTGGATGATATTATGCACTGTAGATGATGATAACTTCAAACTCTTTGCAATTTTTCTCTGAGATACTCCTTTCTGATATTGCTCCACTATTTTTCGCCACAGGATTGGGAGAATTGGTGATCCTCTGCCCATTTTGACTTCTGAGAGACACTGCCACTCTGAAAGGCTCTTTTTATACCCAATCATGTTGTCAATTGACCTAATAAGTTGCAAATTGGTCCTCCAGCTGTTCCTTATATGTACATTTAACTTTTCCGGCCTCTTATTTCTACCTGTCCCAACTTTTTTGGAATGTGTAGCTCTCATGAAATCCAAAATGAGCCAATATTTGGCATGACATTTCAAAATGTCTCACTTTCAACATTTGATATGTTATCTATATTCTACTGTGAATAAAATATAAGTTTATGAGATTTGTAAATTATTGCATTCCTTTTTTATTCACAATTTGTACAGTGTCCCAACTTTTTTGGAATCGGGTTTGTATGTAACCCTCGTTCCCTGAAGGAGGGAACGGAGACGTACGTCGGACGTCACCGACGAATTGGGATCACTTCCGGGAGCCCCTATCAGCTTCGAGTGTATAGAGAACGGGCCAATGGCCATTGGCGTGCGAGATCTGCATCTCGCACTCCGCCCCGCACCGCGGGTATAAACAGGAAGCGGATACAGCGCACATTTGTTTTTCACTGAGGAGCCGAACTAGTGACTCGGTCATGCAGTGATGGTACAGCAACTGTGGCGACGGGACGTACGTCTCCGTTCCCTCCTTCAGGGAACGAGGGTTACATACGTAACCGAGACGTTCCCTTTCAGTCGGTCACTTTCGACGTACGTCGGACGTCACTGATGAATTGGGATCCCTATGGAAAACACCACAGTTATTACCACTTCCAGCGCCCAGCGAAAGCCCCTCAGACCCCCGTCTGTTCGGGGCGGGGAACTCACGCAGGGAGAGTCACTGCTGCTGTTCCGCAAGACCCACTCAGCAGAGTATTGGATAACGCTGGGAAAGCGTGCCCCGGGGGGTCCGACCACGGACTGAAGGTTTGGCGGCACTTCGGTGTTACTGAGACACGGAACGAGCCGCTCTGCCACGCCCATCTCGGGACTCGGCCGTGTAGCCAGTGTGGAAGCGGCCTCATATGAAGCAATCCGAGTGGCGTCACTGCGGCTGCGGATGCCATATGCCCCAGGAGCCTCTGAAAATGTTTCAGTGGTACCGCTGTCCTGCATTTGAACGAATTCAAGCAGTTCAACACCGACTGGATGCGCTCCTCTGTGAGTCGCGCTGTCAGATTGACCGAGTCCAGCTCCATACTGAGAAAAGAGATCCTCTGACGGGGATCAGAGTTTGCTCTTTTCCCAGTTGACCTGAAGTCCCAACAGGCTGAGGTGACTGAACACCATGTCCCTGTGTTCGCACAACTGCGCCCGCAACTGAGCCAGAATCAGCCAGTCGTCAAGGTAGTTGAGGATGCGAACATCACGCTCTCTCATGGGAGCAATGGCTGCCTCCGCGACTTTCGTGAAGACACGGGGCAACAGGGACAGCCCAAAGGGTAGGACTCTGTACTGATATGCCCGTCCCTCGAACGCAAAGCGTAGGAACGGTCTGTGTCGAGGGAGAATCGAGACATGAAAGTACGCGTCCTTCAGGTCGATCGCTGCAAACCAATCTTGGGGACGGATGCACCTGAAGATGCGTTTCTGCGTTAGCATTCTGAACGGCAGCCTGTGAAGGGACCGATTCAAGAATCGCAGGTCCAAGATTGGCCGTAACCCGCCGCCTTTCTTGGGTACAATGAAGTACAGGCTGTAGAAGCCTGTCTTCATATCGGCTGGAGGGACCGGCTCTATCGCATCCTTCGCCAGTAGGACTGCGATCTCCGCCCGTAGCACGGGGGCGCTCTCCTTCGACACGGAGGTGAAGTGAACGCCCCTGAATTTGGGGGGCCGCCGGGCGAACTGAATCGCATAGCCGAGTCTGATAGCACGGATGAGCCAGCGGGACGGGCTGGGAAGCGCTAGCCAGGCTCCCAGCGACCGAACCAGCGGGACCAACGGCACCACAGACGTACCCCTTAGTGGGGCAGCGCAGCAGAGTGCAGGGACCCGACTCGGACGGCATAGCGGCCCGAAGTGGGGTCTGAGTGTGCAATGCAACACTTACCTGCTTCCGCTGAGGGGGTGCTGGCTGTGTCCAGGACGCACACAAGAGGCCTCCGCACACCCGTGCACGATATCACTGCTGGCGATAAGAGAGGCACCGGAGGGTGACAAGGCATGGGAGCGTCGTACACCGCCAAGCGCGCTCTCTTGGCACCCAGAGATTTTAGAAACAGCTCTTTTTTTGAAGTTTTGGGTACCACTGGCACGAAGGCCAGTGGTGGAACAGAAATCAAACGTGAACAAAAAATTCTCTCCCGGCCCTCCTCCGGGAGAAGGAGCGGTGCTGTCACCACCTCCTGAAGAGCTGTCTCCTCCATCTCTGGGTGGCCCGTCTCAGGGTCTCTTGTGACGGCACTTGCCACCTGGCTTGGCAGCAGCCTTGACAGGCTGGACGGCCTTCCCGTGGCCGGCTCCACGCCGTTGCTCTGGTGGAGGCTGCTGCTGGGCTGGGGCGGGAGCGAGAAGAAAGGCACCGGGGCGGGACGCTGAGAACCAGCGCTAGCCGCCCCGAGAAACCAATCATCCAGCCTAGAAGGCTCGGGACACGGTGGAGGGTTCTACGCAAGCCCGACCTTTTCGGCAGCCCGGGAAAGCATAGTCGTCAGCTCGGGGTCCATCTCGGGCAACGCCACTCTCCCAGAGGGAGGTAACGCAGCCGAGTCTTCATCCCCCGAGGACTGAAACTCCCCCTCCGATGCAGCGATCGACATCCTATCGTCTGCTGGAGCTCCAAAGGTCACCGCTGGACCACCCCGGGAGGGGCCAGTGACTTCCTCTGGAACTTCCTCTCGCACGCCAATGGCCATTGGCCCGTTCTCTATACACTCGAAGCTGATAGGGGCTCCCGGAAGTGATCCCAATTCGTTGGTGACGTCCTACGTACGTTGAACGTGACCGACTGAAAGGGAACTAAAAATTAACCATAGTTTTACAATGAATAAAACAAAACAACAAAAAATAATAAATAAATAAAATGAGGTTATTGTAGTTATTCCATGGTAACCACAAATTAAACATGGTATTGCTTCAAATTCATAGTTTATCTGTGATATTTGTGTGGTTATACAAATGGTAATCAATACGGCAAAAAAACATGGTTTTACTATAATAATATCGAGAATCGATTTTTAATCGAATCGTGACCTCAAGAATCAATTTGAATTGAATTGTAAGGTACCAAAAGATTCCCACCCCTAGTTTTTATTACTCAGCAGGTGATTATGGTGTTTTATTGAACAGATAAATTGCCATATGTAGCTCTCTGACAGAGTTCATTGTTAAGCATTATTTGTTGTGAAGGATCATTACATCATGGGTTGTTTTAGCGCTGTGCTGGAATTAATTTTCAAGGAAGTACTGTGTCTATTAATGGGTAAAGCTACAGTAACGTCTTCAGCTAGTCAGCTTGAGATCCTTTTCGTCGAAACTGGTTATATCTCTTAAGCCTAGTAGTGAATGTTTTATGAGCAGTAGGATAATCATATTCATCCGCACGGTTACGCAGAGCCGTAGCACAATACCATCAGGGTTCCCACTCGTCCTAGAAAACCTGGAAAATTGATGACAAATTTTCCAGTCCTGGAAAACACATGGAAAATTAAAGAAAATGTAAAATGTCCTGGAAAATCTTGTTGTTGTCCTGGAAAATTATTTTTCATTAAAGTTCTTTGGTTTTTCTTTACCCGAGAACAAAGAGTTCGTCACTGGCCCAAAACAATTACAATAAATTACAATAAACAAAACATTAAAATGGTTCTAATATTTTTTTTCAATGATATTGACACTGGTAACAAGAACATTTGTCATAATGTATGATTAAGAGCTCATATTAAAAACTGATTTTATAGTTAAGTCATGGCAATAAACTATGGAAGCTTGTTTCTGCCACTGAATAAAACATAAAAAAGGTAATTGCAACTTTTTATCTCACAATTCTAAAAAAAAGTTCTCGCAATTGCGAGTTTACATAATTGTGATATAATGTGTTATAAAGTCAAAATTGCAAGATGTAGTTGTTATAAAGTAAGAATTGCGTGTTATAAACTCACAATTGCGTTATAAATTCAGAATTGGCGTGATATAAACTTGCAATTGTGATAAAGTTATAAAGTCCAATTCTGAGGTAAAAAATGAGTTTATATCTCACAATTCTGACTTTATAAATGTTTGAGTTTATATCACAAATATGCAAACTCACAATTGTGAGAAAAAGTCAGAATAGCGAGATAAAAAGTCGTAATTACCTTCTTTTTTTTATTATTCTATTTGGCGTGATACTTGTCTTTTAGTCCCGCCGTAGTAAAATTGATAATGTCCTTGAAAAAGTCCTGGAAAATGATCACTGAAAAAGAGTGGGAACCCTGACAATGTTCTTCCGCAAAATGCATGCATGCAATTACATAATATACCTTAAATATTGCAATGTTTAAAAATTAAAAAACTAATTATTTTGGGGGGAAAAAAGAAAAACAGTTTTTGTCAGTTTTTTCTCAAGTCAGTAAATAATCTCAGGATTTTCTTTTTAAGTGAAGATAGGATAGTGGGAAAGTCTGAATTTGAGTCCAAGCTATTTGGTAAATGGAATTAGATGTCAGGAGCAGTTGTAAGCTTTCAAGCTTTTATTTTCTTCCTATTGACCTTTGAAAGTTGCCATTTTGCTGACATAAATAGCTCACAGTTGAATGGTGGCATCTCCGCATGGGTCTAATAATCCACTTTCTGGCACTGAGAACATTTACAGCTGGTATTAAATTGTGTTGGTCAGAATTATGAGTGAATTTGTTCTGTTTTGCGTTCTGTTATGAAGTGTTATTCTAGTGTCATTTAATATACTATTGTAGTTTTTGTTAATATTTTAAATTAGATTTTATTTCCACATTTAAATTTTAGGTTGTTTTTGTAATTTTGTTGTTATTATTATTTTAAATATTTCTGTATAGTTTGTAATAAGTTTAGTTTTAGTTTATTTACTTAAATTAAACAAAAATGAGAAATGTTACTAAATAAGAAAATATATTATTTATTTCAGTTAATGTTTATTTTATTTATCATTATAAGTAATTAAAATATTTTTTATGGTTTTTGTTTATTATAACCCTGGTTATGAATTATGGCTTATGGATGCCACGTTTTCCAGTACTCTATCCTCCTAAGACCCAGGAAAACAAAGTCTTTTGAATTTAGTATTTTTTTTTTCATGTCATTACATTGTTTAGAGCATAAGAAACAAATGGATTTTTTAAATTTTTTTTTATGATATTTTATTCATATGTTATGCTACACTATATTGCCAAAAGGTATTGGGACACCCCTCTAAATCATTGAATTCAGGTGTTCCAATCACTTCCATGGCCACAGGTGTATAAAATCAAGCACCTAGACATGCGGACGCTTCTACAAACATTTGTGAAAGAATGGGTCGCTCTCAGGAGCTCAGTGAATTCAAGCGTGGTACCGTGATAGGTTGCCACCTGTGCAATAAGTCCATTGGTGAAATTTCCTCACTACTAAATATTCCACGCTCAACTGTTAGTGATATTATAACAAAGTGGAAGCAATTGGGAACAACAGCAACTCAGCCACAAAGTGGTAGGCCACATAAAATCACAGAGCAGGATCAGCGCATGCTGAGGCATACAGTGCGCAGAAGTCACCAACTTTCTGCAGAGTCAATAGATACAGACCTCCAAACTTCATGTGGCCTTCAGATTAGCTCAAGAACAGTGCATAGAGAGCTTCATGGAATGGGTTTCCATGGCCGAGCAGCTGCATCCAAGCCTTACATCACCAAGAGCAATGCAAAGCGTGGGATGCAGTGGTGTAAAGCACGCCGCCACTGGACTCTAGAGCAGTGGAGACGTGTTCTCTGGAGTGACGAATCACGTTTCTCTGTCTGGCAATCTGATGGACGAGTCTGGGTTTGGAGGTTGCCAGGAGAACGGTACTTGCCTGACTGCATTGTGCCAAGTATAAAGTTTGGTGGAGGGGGATTATGGTGTGGGTTTGCTTTTCAGGGGTTGGGCTTGGCCCCTTAGTTCCAGTGAAAGGAACTCTTAATGCTTCAGCAAACCAATTTGGACAATTTCATGCTCCCAACTTTGTGGGAACAGTTTGGGGATGGCCCCTTCCTGTTCCAACATGACTGCGCACCAGTGCACAAAGCAAGGTCCATAAAGACATGGATGAGCAAGTTTGGTGTGGAGGAACTTGACTGGCCTGCACAGAGTCCTGACCTCAACCTGATAGAACACCTTTGGGATGAATTAGAGCGGAGACTGTGAACCAGGCCTTCTCGTCCAACATCAGTGCCTGACCTCACAAATGCGCTTCTAGAAGAATGGTCAAAAATTCCCATAAACACACTCCTAAACCTTGTGGAAAGCCTTCCCAGAAGAGTTGAAGCTGTTATAGCTGCAAAGGGTGGGCCAACTCCATGTTAAAACCTACGGATTAAGAATGGGATGTCATTAAAGTTCATGTGCATGTAAAGGCAGACGTCCCAAAACTTTTGGTAATATAGTGTATGTCCTCGTACGTGGACACCGGGACAAAGTTATGTAAAAAATAAAATGACATGAAATGACATGATATGTATAGGCAAAAACAATGAGATTTTTCCTTCACCATCACCAATCAAGTTTCAGGATTTTTTTTTAACCAAACTTTGTTTAAAGATGATTCTCAACTATGTTATGAAAGATATAACGGAATAATTTGATATACCATTTTACTTTATGCAATATGTGGGTAAAATGGCCATACATGGTTTTCCCATTCAATGCAATGTATCTATACATTGTCTCTAATTTGCATATTAATGTGCTCTTGGAGCAACATGTAATGAAAAAAGAAGTGTAATAATGGGAGTAATAGTTGGCAACATTTTCATAATAATATCTAATATTTTATAGGAACATTGATATGTCATTTCTTTCTCTATTCACTTGTTGTGTCAAAATGCCTGATAAACATGATTTAAGTCCTGGTGTCCTCTATTGAGGACGTATAAAATAAAATAAAAATCAATGCCTTGTTTCGTAACAGAAAGTCATATTTTGATTAGAAACCCCATAACATTTTCCTGAGATGTTGATTTATAACAAACAATTTGAAAATTCAGATTTAAATGATAATTACAAAATATTATCATATTTCCATAAGAGTGCTAGTCATTTTTAAAGACCAAGGAGAAGTTGTTGTCCTAGTGAAACCTCTAAACAAGTGGTGTCTCTGAAAAGCCCTGGATGTACTATTTACAGGACATCCAGACTCAAAACTGTGCCATGTATGGTGTCAGAGAAATTCACTAAAATATAATGTCCTTGTATAAGGACAGTGGCACCCAGGAGGCTATATAAAAGTATAGAATCACTCAACATAAGGCATCCCAGTTTATTATGCAGCCTTTCCATGCACTGTAATTGAGACATTCAAGAAATTGAAAAAAGAGAAAAAAAAAAAACTATGCGATTGTGTTTCTTTCTTTTTCAGAAGGGAAAATGGCATATTAAATGATACAATGTTAACATTCATGGAATGGAATGGGATTCCGCCAGGTTGTCATGGCAACCTACAGAAGCAAACACCTGTGAATTAGAAGTGCTCAGTTCCCCCCTCCTCCAACAGGAAGTGCTTTAATTAGAGCCAGAACAGGAGAGCCGAGAGGACAATGCGCTTCGTTTCTCCAACCCACCAATTAACACGAGCCATCTATCAAATCACATAGAATTAGTTCTCAGCTCAACAATTCTGACTCGTGCTGGAGAGAGAAATTATGCTTAATAATCCTATCAAAATTCGTCTTTTCTAAGGCAAAGTCTCTATTAAGCCTCTATCTCTTGATTATGGGTTTCAGTACAGATGTAGATGTACTTTTCTTGATGGGATTGGAGTTCACAGCAGACGTTTTCACAATCACTAACTAGGACAGAGAGTAAACATTATAATGGGTTATGCTATGAACAGACAATAGACGAGGATAAATTAAGCAACTTTATTGATGTCAGAACATACTTTTCAGAGAGGAAGCTATTTTGAAGGTCAAAATGAATGATCATGTGTCACTGAAGACTGGAGTAATGATCCTGAAAATTCAGCTTTGCATCACAGGAATAAATTAAATTTTAAAAGATATTCAAATAGAAAACAGCTATTTTAAATTGTAATAATATTTCACAATATTACTGTATAAAATAAATGCAGCCTTTTGAGCATAAGAGACTTCTTTCAGGTACAGGTAGTATGCAGGACATGAATCTGGCACGATGTTTAAAATGAACACATTTGGAAGTCAAGTAGGAGATGATGTGTATATGTAGGCGTGGATGTGTCGAAGTGGGGGCGGTCATTAATTTCAATTATTTTATAAAGTGACAAGTGCAGAACGAGACGTTTTTGCAGCCTACTATCAATGAGTAATGTTTTTGGTCTGGTGAAGAAGTTATGTAAATGTTTTCACAGTGCTGAACTGTTTTATCCCAAAAGATCAAGGAAAATTAGATTCCTCATATGACTCCTTTGAATATTTGTCTCTTTAGATTAACCACCAAAACCACAGGTGCATTGCAAAAGAAATTTAAGCAGCTTAAATCATAAGCAGATGATTTAAATAGGACTTTAAAAAAGTCGCCGTTTGGATTAAATAGGCAAATTAGGTGAAATAAAAAAATGCAACAATATGTATTGTGGATAGTGACAATATATATTGTGAATAGTTCACCCAAAATGAAAATTACTGTGTGAGAAAAAATTTAAGTTTTCAGAGTTCCCTATCATACACCCAGCGCAATGCGACGCAAGTGTTTTTTGCTAGTTTCAGCCCAACGCAGTTATCATTTTCACGACCAGCTCCACGTTGTTTAAATAGCAAATGCACTCGCACCCATCTGTTCACTCATGAGCGTGCTGGTCTGAAAACCAGGTGTGTTCAGGTGCATTGTTGGCGCGTTGCTATTTTAAGGCAACTGAAAACGCCATTGACTAACAAAAACCTGCTCTAAAGTCAATAGTAATAATAGCAGTATTTTTTGTGTTATTTAAAGGGCGCGTTAGTAATATGCACAACACGTGTACACTCTGCTTATTACACACACACAGGGACTCTGGTTTATTGTACATTACGCCCAAAACACACCCATGACTCACTAGGTACAACCCTTTTGGACCATGCGCATGGCGCACTGACCGTTTTTTCTGTCGTTAAACTAGCAAATGTGGATTCGACACGCCCTAAGTGCTCCATGTGCTCAGATCGTTAAAATAGGGACCTTAGTGTCAGTACTACATAACTGCTATATGTAATGTTGAATATAATAATGCAATGGGGGAATATTTGTGGGTTCTGATAATGCCAAATGTCTTACGTTTCCAGTGAAAAGTGGCCTACATTATTTTAAATATATCTAGTCAGTGACAGAGCGCAAGCATATTTGTCTAAAATAATTCTGCATTTTCATCTTCAGAATCATGAATATTTTTATTCTGGTGTCACCATTGTCCTGTGCATTGGGTTACCGGCAGCACCAAGTCCAAGCCTATTCATTTCCACCCCCAATGTAATACCAAATTTACCATTTTAATCAACAGTACATTTTTTGTTAACCTTTTACCAAATGTCTTTGAGTATCGCAAAAACATCGTACCGTGAGTGCAGTATCATGATATGTATCAAATCGTTGTAAGGAGCGGTTTCACTGCTAAGACAAAAGCTGAAGATCCAACCCCTTGCAATAGAACAATAAAACTCACTAATCTGGAGAGAAGATCTCACAGAAAGAGTGTAGGACATCGCCCTGCCCAAACCTTCTCCCCCTCTCCCTCACCCGACTCCCTTCCCTCTGATTCAAGTCACAGAATGCAAATATACCACAGATTATGTATCTTGTGAATCTATTGTTTTTTCCCTTTCATGTTTGGTATCTTTTTGAATGTCTCAGTGCGATTGGTAAAATGGTCTCAGGTTCACTGCAGTCACTGGTAGTATTAGAAAGATTGAAAACTAATGAGAATTCTGTTCTCCCTGTTGAGTGGTCTCCTCAGATATCTGATCCTCTCCCCCGAAACCAGGTGTTTGTGTAGCAAATATTTACAACCCTTTTGTTCTGGTCTGGGTATTTAAGGAAGGGTGGCAGAGCTGCCATTTGGGAAAAAATTCTGTAGCCAGAATGTCCTAGAGACACTCACACACACTGTGTGTACTGTGCCAGATATGATGACTTTTTGAAACTATTTTCATATTACTTTGTAATTGTGTTTTATATTTTTATGCTGAAAGTTGTGTACCATGGATTCTTGTTTAATTATTTTTTATTTAAGTTCTGTCTGGCCAAAATAAATGTTAATCGTGATTTATTCTGTATCTTTCTGAAATCATTATTCTAGTAGTGACGTATGCGGAGTAAGTAGGGGTTTCCGCAAATCATCCTGTCAGGGCAGATCATACCGAGGACCCAATAACTGGAGCATGGAGCACAGCATTCGGGAAAATCCGATTTCTGACTGTCACTGTTATTAGCAAGTTGCAGCTTTCGTGACTATTACTAAAATTACACTTTTTGTTATGAGTAAGCATGTGCGACCACTTAAAGGTAAAATAGTTCACTCTGCAATCCTCTGTAATATCAGAACTGGCTAATTTGTGCCCGTGAGCTAGCGAATCGTGACGCTTAGTATCTGTGCGACCCCAGGTCCCATGGTGGAACGAATATTTGAAAATAAGAGGTACTAAGAAAAATCAATGAATTAAATCAATTAAATCACAACTAATCTTATGATCAGCTGTTAGGTTACAAACGTAACAAATTTAACGAAGTCACATAAAATTGGAGTCAGATCAAATTATTCATGGAGTCAGAGTTAAAATTAGATATCAATAAATTAACTGAACTTCACAGAAATGCTGAAAAGGCTTACACGCAGAATTCCTTCAACCAAGTCATTAGATTCCGTTTTTGGGCTGACAGATGGACCTTACATCGTGACATGAGGGTAAGGCAAGTGCTTAAGAGTCTGTGATTGGATCATTATTGCAGTGATCATAATGTTTCTAGCATGTTATATGTTTGGCAACAGTTCTTCTAACCCTAATTGATGGAGTGTGTAGCTTTTCATTTCTTAAACAACCATGTAGGAAGACACATCATGGCCATATTCCAGGATAACAGTAGCTGGGTTTCCATTCAAACGTGAAGCGAATCTTTTCAAAGTTCGCAAAAAAAAGGATAAAAAGCAAACAAATGCGTATTAGGTGTTTCCATCAAGTTGTTCAAGCGGTTGATGGTGGTATTGGTAACCTAGTAACCAACAGTGAATAAAACACCATCAGCGGAAACAGTAGTGATGTGTCATTCACAAACGAGTCGGCTTGTGAAAAGGGGCACCCATTATGCCCCTTTTCACAAGATGTAAAATAAGTCTCTGATGTCCCTACAGTGAGTATGTGAAGTTTTAGCTCAAAATACCCCACAGATCATTTTTTACAGCATGTTAAAACTGCCACTTTTTAGGTACAAGCGTAGCTACTGGTGGGCCTGGGTGGGCAGATTGACAGCTTGTCCATCCTGTCAGATCCAGGGAAATAATCTTTTTTAAAAATAATACTATTTTCTAACGTTTAACAATTCTTCAATAATTATTTTAAATGTGATTTATTTTGTCATGCATTAGAACTCTATTCTAATATTAATAAATATATACTAATTCGTCTCTTCAGTTACGTCACGCCAGTAGTAATGTTATGTTCTTCTTCGCGGCAATATCCGGATTTGATTCCAACTAGCAGCACCTTTTTTTGTTATTAAAAAACTGCCATTTATGACACATTTAAGAAAGAAACACGTCTTGACAAAGATGACAGGACGCCATAACACTTTTGTCGTTTGAAAGTGAACTAACAGAATATGATGATATTATCAACATCTTCAATTCAAAACCCAGCCAACTCCGACTTGTTTAGAACAGACATCAGCGATACAAGGTAAGCTATGGGTAGGTTTTTAGTCTGGCCCGCCGTGGCATGGCTATGCAATATTTGCATGTAATATTTGTGAGCAAGTGGTTTTCTGAAAAGTAAGCCACATGTACTGTATTAGCAATGGCAGGTTGTCGATACAGGACTCAGACATTGTGATTTCTCTTTGTGATATAGTTATCAGGACTCGGGTTGGATCTCTCTCCTGCTTTGTTTTTGTTTTCAATTTTTTCACGTTGCAGCCGCTCACACTTGATCGCACGGAGCTTAGTGCTTACAGGTGAAGTATTTCGTTTCTGCGACACTAGTAGCACCTAGCGGAATTTAAAAAAATAAAGCAACCTTGCAAGCGGTCCTTCCGCGCGTCGCGCTCAAACATCACAAACACAGCTCGTACGGGGGCTTGAGAAGGCATCAAGATGTAGAAGTAGACTATATTAAAAGACAATAGGCAATAAAAGGTCCAACATATTAATACTTTTAGCTGTGTTGCTATGTTTCAATCGGATTTTTCTTCCAAATTAAGGGGTAATGCGATTTATTCCGGCCCACCCACACTATTAGAGGCCCACCCATCATCCACTTTCTGCCTACGCCACTGTTTTTAGGGGTGAGCAAAAACACGCCATTTTGTGTGTGGTCCTTTAAATGCAAATGAGCTGCTGCTCCCGGCCCCCTTTCAAGAAGAGGGTGTGGCTTTGAGAGCTCATGCAACAAACAAACAGGACAACCTCATGTTGGCAGTGGTGTGCAGCCTTATGTGTTTGAACTGGAGTCAGACAATGATGCTTACAGAGCCAGATTATGCTACATGGAGATAGAACAGGTATTGTTTAGTTTATGTACGGTTATAACTTATGTTGTCATCTTGCTTTTATCCACTATAAAGGCCAAAGTACACTTCACTTTTTACGCGTACGCGAGGGTCCGCGTACAGTGCGCGTGACGCGGATTTTGTCATCAGAAGAGTACGCGCGTACTGAACGCGCACCTCCGGATTGCAGGTTGCACATGCGCATTTAATGTTTTTGCAGTATTCACATGGATTGTTGTAATGGCGAGAGATTGCTCGAAACTGCACATGCGTCGAACGTGTCTGTGCGCGACTGCGCGTACGAGTCAAAAGTGAAGTATACTTTGCAAGGTTATACTGTGTATACTGTGTGTTTTGACTCTCCGCATACGCTCACGTACGCGTTAAAAAACGAAATATACTTTAGGCTTTAGTACAAGCCTGTTGTAGCTGACCCCGTCCGAATAATGGCCATTATTCGGACGGACATGATTTGAGCGAGTTTGACAAGGGCCAAATTGTGATGGCTAGACGACTGGGTCAGAGCATCTCCAAAACTGCAGCTCTTGTGGGGTGTTCCCGGTCTGCAGTGGTCAGTATCTATCAAAAGTGCTCCAAGGAAGGAACAGTGGTGAACCGGCGACAGGGTCATGGGCGGCCAAGGCTCAGACGAGCTACTGTAGCTCGATGTATCTTGTGTACTATAGCTGTCAAGAAGTTAATGCTGGTTCTGATAGAAAGGTGTCGGAATACACAGTGTATCGCAGTTTGTTGCGTATGGGGCTGCATAGCCGCAGACCAGTCAGGGTGCCCATGCTGACCCCTGTCCACCACCGAAAGCGCCAACAGTGGGCATGTGAGCATCAGAACTGGACCACGGAGCAATGGAAGAAGGTGGCCTGGTCTGATGAATCACGTTTTCTTTTACATCACGTGGATGGCCGGGTGCGTGTGCGTCGCTTACCTGGGGAACACATGGCATCAGGATGCACTATGGGAAGAAGGCAAGCCGGCGGAGGCAGTGTGATGCTTTGGGCAATGTTCTGCTGGGAAACCATGGGTCCTGCCCTCCATGTGGATGTTACACATACCACCTACCTAAGCATTGTTGCAGACCATGTACACCCTTTCATGGAAACGGTATTCCCTGGTGGCTGTGGCCTCTTTCAGCAGGATAATGCGCCCTGCCACAAAGCAAAAATGGTTCAGGAATGGTTTGAGGAGCACAACAACGAGTTTGAGGTGTTGACTTGGCCTCCAAATTCCCCAGATCCAGTCGAGCATCTGTGGGATGTGCTGAACAAACAATTTCCTCGTCTAACATCTTGGTGCCAGATACCACAGCACACCTTCAGGGGTCTAGTGGAGTCCATGCCTCGAAGGGTCAGGGCTGTTTTATCAGCAAAAGGGGGACCAACACAATATTAGGAAGGTGGTCATAATGTCTGATCGGTGTACAGTAGGCTACACATTAACATAACATTCAGTCACTGCATGGAGTGTGTGTGGTGGAGCAGTGTGACGAAAAAATCATCCTTAATATTGGGTCAGAAAACAAGATGAGTAACAAACGCAAACAAAGTAGCATTTGGATGCATTTTAATAACATGAACAGTTAAAGGCAGAACAAAGAATTTGTATCATATCAAGCAGGGACTAACAACCTTTAATAAAGGTTGTGTAAATAAATGTGTTCTGGTTGTTTACGAAATGAAAAACTACACACTCCATCAATTAGGGTTAAAATAACTGTTGCCTACACATAACATGCTAGAAACATAATAATCACTGCATTAATCATCCAATCACAGACTCTTAAGTATTTGCCTATTTGCCTCCATGAGTTAAGATGGATTGCTTTCATACTAATTGCGAACTGTACCGGAGTTCACATGAACTGAACCTTTTGAAGCTTTTCAGCTTTCGCACCAACCAAACGAATCCAACTCTGATGTCAAAATGACTCAGGTCGCCTCAAAAAGGTGTGGAAGTGGCCTAAAACTCAATCACTCTGAGTTTGAAATCAGTTTGTCTTTCTACAAGAGTCATAGCGACAGAACGCATTACAAAAATGGAAATGTTCTGTCTCTCTTCAGTGCAGAAGTATCTCCTAATGAGCATGCTGTGCTGAATGTGACTGTTTCACTTAGACAGGCTGATGAATCAGTCGAAAATAAACACATGTCCATCCGTCCTCACAGCACCTCCGCTCTGATATCTGCATGTGTCATCTGACACATATGCATACTTATAATTAGAAATTTAGAGAAGACGGATACAGAAAAAAGTGTTTCTCCTGGAAAGCAATGAGTCTAAATTGAAGTCCTCTTTTGGATGTTTCTCTAAACAATGTCCACATATTTATAAAGGCACAATACATGGGAAGAATTCTGTATAATATAATATATATTGAAATATTTTAACAGTTGAGTTGTAATGTGAATTTGTATTATACTGTATGCATAAACAACAGCACACAGTGTTCTGATCGAAGACAATAAAATCATTTAGGCCTGAACACAGTATGTTTTCGAATCACTATAGTGTAGTCTGATTCACAAAAAAATGACTTTTATGACTATATCTTTTTTGTGATTCAAAAACAGCACATACGCATTACTAGTTCGATTCACAAACCTTCTTATGAACCGGTTCTTTTAGTGAATTACAAACATACCTCATAATCAGTGTAGTCCAAATCACGAAAAATGACTCATCATGAGACGGTTCCTTTTAGTGAATTAAAAAGCATACAGAGCAAATAAGATTCTGATTCGCAAACAAATGACTATTTTGCAGAGGTGGACGAAGTACACAACTCCATTACTTGAGTAAAAGTAAAAGTGCTACTTGTCAAATATTATTCTGTTACAAGTGAACGTTGTAAAAACTGATTTTTACTGAAGTAAAAGTACAGAAGTACTTGTATCAAAAGTAAATTTCCTTTTTTTTTTTTTTGTCAATACATTGTTTTATTGTTGTATGAATGCACGCTGTGCCATCATGGTGGTTTAAGCCAGTCAGTGATGCTCCATCCAACATGCTAGCATATGACTACCTTAAACTCATTTCAATACTTGTATAAAAGTTACAAAGCTGCTGTCACTTTAAGGCCAAATGCACGGATCCAATACACTGATACACATCCGATATTCTCCCAACTGTTTACGTTTACTTAAGACATCATCAAATTTGTTTACGTGAATACTCGCCAAAATGGACATTTTGACATCATTTTGTGCGTATTGGTCTGTTCAAGTGCGAAAAGACGCGAAAGCAAACTCTATGTACTACTCATGCTCTGGCATCTGAGAGGCAGCTTTCTGTGTGCGCACAAAAAACCAGACTGAACTGAGCTCTCTTTCGCGTCATCATGCTTTTTCAGATTCATCCATATGTCTGCTCTTCTCTTTCTCTTTCTATTTACATTTTTGAACATTTTATGAGCATTTAATGAACATTATATGTTAATTATATGTTAATTGCTGCAGCGCATTTAAAAATATTTAATTCGAATTTTTTTTTTTTTTTTTTTTAATCGG
This sequence comes from Coreius guichenoti, assembly GCA_039654105.1. Classification (NCBI taxonomy): domain Eukaryota; kingdom Metazoa; phylum Chordata; class Actinopteri; order Cypriniformes; family Gobionidae; genus Coreius; species Coreius guichenoti. Next base: position 4,513,057 of record CM077175.1, read on the forward strand.
TTTGAATGAATGATTCAACGACTCACTCATAAAAACTTCATGACTTCATTACTAGATGAATCAGTGCTTTTGAACAAATCTCTTGAATGATGATTCAATGACAAATACATTTTTTAACAGTCACTTGTCGCCACCTCCTGGCGTAATTGATACAATTTTTTGAAGCGTCAAGTTACTTTCAAAAGGTGATTTACTCAATTTTGATTGCTCCTGGAGACATCAGTGTTTATATCTGATTTTATTTCAGTACTTCTATGATAATTTGAATTATTGTAACACAGAAATAATGATTCTGTGTGGTTAAAAAAACTGTTTGTGACGCTGTTTCATACTATTCATGACAACTGCTCTCTCTGGATCAGCAGCAGCGCAAACGCAGATTTGAATAAGATTTAGGAATAAGATCGAGTAGGTGTTTGAATCGAGATCACAATCTCTTAATGATTAATAGTGCAGCTCTATTGTAAAGTAATACCCTAGAACAGCCTAGCAACAACTGAAAAAAAACAACCGCCACTTAGAGGCTTCCCCAGTATCGGATAATTTATCGGAGGCTTTTAAATATGTGAAATTGATTTAAATTGTCAGTGTCTGCTGCCTCGCGGTTTAGGATAGTCACCGGTGAAGGTTTTGGGATTGTGTTCTTCTGTTGTCATCAACTAATCAATGATTTCATTTTTGCAGCTCCAGAGTTATGGCTCAAAACCAGTGGGCTCCAGAACTGATTGTCCATGAGCAAAAATGGTGTTCTTGCTGCAGTCAATGGATAGATTACTCCAGGTGTGATGGATATGCTTTCATACTACTTTTCAGATTGTGGAATAATGTCTACTGTTTCACTTACTATTAAAAAAAAAAGTTTTCTGTTGCGCAGTATGTTTTAAGCTAGTATTCCCTTCCGAACATGAGCAAAGAGTCCAGTTTCCAGTGTTTACAAGGGAATGTTCTGTTTTATTCCAGTCATAAGCACTAGATCCTCCCAAATCAACTCACTAGCTCTATGGTTGCTGAACCGGTGACTGATGGCCATCTGTGTTGTGTCAAAAGCACCAAATTAACCCACACAGACAGCAGTAATTGCTCTAGTGTCGTCCTCTTGGGTTTATGTGTGTGTGTGTGTGTGTGTGTGTGCAGTTTTTCATCAGGGTACAGGGTTATTTGTTGTTGTTGTGAAGCCATGTGGAGACTTACTCCTTATTCTTAACGTTTATTCGGGTCTTATTTTGGTGGCATAAACAGGAATGATCAGTAAATTAAATGCATATAAAGTATAATATCATGTTTTTATCATCACATCTTTTTAATGTTAGTCAAGGTTTCTTGTGCTAAAACAGTTTAGTTTTCATGACCATTTTCCACCTTCTCTCTGACCCTTAGACTTAAACAGGCTATTTTTTGATGACTATATGTAAACATCCTTTTTGCTCTTCCACATGAGCTGTGGGTTTAAAAAAAGGCTAAATAAATCAGTCAGCATCACCAACTGACTAGTCGTCCAAGTTTTTATGAAGTGGATTGTTTAATGTTTTGTTTTTGGTTTAATGCATTCATTTGCCACACATTAAGAGTTGTAATAATTCATTTTTGCAGTTCTTAAATTATTCTTTTTTTATTTTACAAACCCTTTAAACACCTGTCCATCAGCGCTATCTTGGGTGTTTACTTATTTATATATTTTGGCTAATTTGATGATGCTTTCAACTGTCAATAAAAGTGTAGTACTTTCATGTTATTTTAGTATTATGTTTATTTTCACATATATATATATATATATATATATATATATATATATATTTATTATACACATTACATGTATTTATTTATTTATTATACATATTTATTATAAACGTATAACATTTTTATTAATATTTTGAATTAGCTTTTATTTTTATATTTTCAGTTTTCATTTAAAAATGCTTTTGTCATTTATTAAGTGCTTTTTTGTTATTAGATTTTTAATATTACTATTAAAGGTTTAATTTGTTTATTTCCGTTTTAGTTTTAATTTGATTATGCTTTCAACTATCAATAAGACTGTAATGCCCTGTTATTTTAGTATTATTTATATACTGTTATTTTTTATTAATATTTTGATTTTGTAATTTTTTTAATTTTAGTTGTAATTTTAGTTGTTCAGTTGTCAATTTTTTTATTTTTTTGTCATTTTATTATTATTATTTTAAAATATTCCTATTCAAGTTTAATTTATTTTTTTTCTGCTTTTTATTTATCTCCATTTAGTAATTTTAGAACTTCAGCTTATTTTAGTTAGTTGCCAACTTTAGTTTATTTCATCATTTTAATTAACAAAAATGTTTTAAGTTTTGCTTTTAAATAACAGTAAAAACTCTAGTACTTTCAACTCCATTTACTATTTCCCCATGTTTAAATGCATTAGGCAGAATTCCACAGATTTTTCCCTGTTACAATCACACTTCATCAACACACTTTTTCTTCTCAATCAATCTCTTTCCCCCCAAAGCAATTAAGTACCTCTCTGTATTTCCTGTGTTCACTCTATGAAATTGCTCAAATAATCATTCAGGGAATGTTTTGTCCTACTCATTAGGAGACGTGTGAATGTCGTTTAAGGAAGACGAGTGGTCCATTTACTGCGACTGTCACTAACCTTCCCAGCCTTTTTTAATGAGCGTGTGGCACATCAGTGCCAGTATTCAAAACACCCCCATCTCCTTCTACATGTGGAGGTTTTTTCCCAGAGTTGCGAACTGGAGTTATGAATAATCAAGCTATTAGTGCTCGGAGGGAGAACAGAACGCTAGAGCCGCGTCTGGTAAATCGACCACCAAACCATATAGCTAATGTTCTCCAGGAAATTAGAGAAAAAAGATGACAGGAAGGAAAATGGTTGTGTTATTATACGTTTCCCTCCCTTCCTTGCAAGAATGCTTGGAAATTTAAGGCAAGTGGTTGGGAAATTGCATCAGGACACATGCTATGTTTAGATTCAGTCGGGTGCAGGAGGAATAGTGCTCTTGTATTGTATTTCAATCAAACGTAGCAACTGATACAATCTGAATGTGATTTATAAACAAGCAAACTCATTTAGTTTGTTTTTCAACTTCCTATTTAATATTTTATGGCCTTTTCTCCTCATATGACCACAGCTCTGAGAAAGCAAACTGTAGATTAATAAGGAATTATATCCTCTAGTGAGAATAATACAGATGCAAAATGTGGGCATGTGACAATGCCTACTGCTTCACTTATTACAAAATAACAAGGAGTGCTATGGTGGATATTTTTTTTACTGTAAATGTAGATTTTATTTTATTTTTTTAATGAGCTGTTATTCCTACACTCTTAAAAATTGTACCTTTTAAGGTACAAGTGGCCGTCACTGGGGTTTTGTACCTCTAAGTAGAGGAAAACAATGGTATAATTGTACCCTAAGGACCAATTGTGTACCTTTAAAGGTACAGCTATACGTTTTGTACGTTTGTATACGTTTGTAAGGAACAAAATTGTTCCTCCACTGTACCTTTTTTTTTCTTAGAGTGTATTTTTATTTTAGACCAGGGTGAATGGGTAACTCTATGGGGGGGAAAAGCCTTTTGCAGGAAACTATCACCATGAGTACTGAGGTTGGGTACTGCCACAATAACAGCAAAATGCATGTAAAGTATGTGCAACTTTCAATGCACTGAGTAAGTATTTGAATTTTCATACTTGCATAAAATATATATCTTCCCTAACTACAAATGATCAGGTTAATAGAAGCAGGTACTGAAGTAACATCAGATGAGTTACCTCTCTCCAGCTGTTTTCTTCTGTGCCCGGGTTAAATTAACTCTGTGTTTCTGATTATGTGTCTGTTTGTCTGTGTATTTGTGTCTGTTTGCTCGCTGACTGTAGCGACTCAATAGAGCTTTGTAATGTGCTGCATTAGAAAAAACAGCAGGAGGACTTTATCAGCAGAGCGGCGCTTCTGTCAACTCTCTGTAAATGTAGCGGAAAGTATCAGGACAGACTGTACGTGTGAGTTTTCAAGAACGTGCCCCACTGCTGCAGCTGGAAATTGTATTGTTGTAGCATTGTTTTTGTTTGGTATATGCTGTAGTAAAGACCAAAATGCCATTTGCAACATACTTGTGTAGTAATCTTGCATATTTCTGAGTGAAACAGAATATTAAACAAAAAAATGTAGGGTGGTACTTGACTTTATCCATCGGGAAATAATTAAATCATGTAAAAGTGGGCGTTACGTACTAGAATGGATGATGAATGGAGGGGAGGGGCTGAACAAGTAAAAGGGATTTGTGATGTCAGCAGAAAAGGAAAGTCATTTTAGCGGTGCAAGTTATTGTATTTTAATAAATAATTAATAAATAATTATTTTTTTTAAGAAATTAATACTTTTATACAGCATGGATGCATTAAATTGTAAGGATTTGAGCAAGTTTGACAAGGGCCAAATTGTGATGGCTAGACGACTTGGTCAGAGCATCTCCAAAACCGCAGCTCTTGTGGGGTGTTCCCGGTCTGCAGTGGTCAGTATCTATCAAAAGTGCTCCAAGGAAGGAACAGTGGTGAACTGGTGACAGGGTCATGGGCGGCCAAGGCTCATTGATGCACGTGGGGAGCGAAGCGTGTGGTCTGATCAAACAGACGATCTACTGTGCTCAAATTGCTCAAGAAGTTGATGGCCGTGGATGGCTGGGTGCGTGTGCGCCGCTTACCTGGGGAACACATGGCACCAGGATGCACTATGGGAAGAAATCAAGCCGGCGGAGGCAGTGTGATGATTTGCAATGTTCTGCTGGGAAACCTTGGGTCCTGCCATCCATGTGGATGTTACTTTGACACGTACCACCTACCTAAGCATTGTTGCAGACCATGTACACCCTTTCATGGAAACGGTATTCCCTGGTGGCTGTGGCCTCTTTCAGCAGGATAATGTGCCCTGCCACAAAGCAAAAATGGTTCAGGAATGGTTTGAGGCAACCCTCTACAATGTGAGTAAATCACTCGCATATTCGAGTAAATCTACACTCTGGGCAACTAAATAATATGTATCATTAGCCATTGGCTAATAAATGCTTAGATTTTACTCGCCAGTGTGTGTGTTAGAGGCTAAGAATAAGTTTAGCATAGATATATTTTCACTCGCTGAACACTCAGAGAAACAGTTTCGCTCTGTCTATTTCAGTTCAGCTCAACGGATGCGCAGCGTAGCTGTATTTGACATACCGTAAACTAGTGTGAAGGCGCACGGCTCACCGTTGCTTTGCTGAGAGCGCTGTTTCTCTCTCTCTCACACACACACACACACACACACACACACACACACACACACACACACACACACACACACACACACACACACACACACACACACACACACACACACACACACACACACACACACACGCAAAGAGAGAGTCTTAAATACCACGCAGAATCGACGCGCTACATGTAAACGATATTCTTTGTTGTATTTTCCTGTCAAAACAACAGTATATCAGTCTGGCGAGTAAACAAAAAAATGTACTAGCCAATGGCGATTCTATTTCCAAGGTGTGCGTAGAGGATTGTGAAGAGCACAACAATGAGTTTGAGGTGTTGACGGCGCCTCCAAATTCCCCAAATCTCAATCCAATCGAGCATCTGTGGGATGTGCTGAACAAACAAGTCCGATCCATGAAGGCCCCACCTCGCAACTTACAGAACTTAAAGGATCTGCTGCTAACATCTTGGTGCCAGATACCACAGCACACCTTCAGGGGTCTAGTGGAGTCCATGCCTCAACGGGTCAGGGCTTTTTTGTCAGCAATAGGGGGACCAACACAATATTAGGTCATAATGTTATGCCTCATCAGTGTATATTCAAATAGAAAACAGTTCTTTTAAATTGTAATAATATTTCACAATATTGCTTTTTTTACTGTATTTTTAATGAAATAAATACAGCCTTGGTGAGCTTAAGAGACTTCTTTCAAAAACATTAAAGAATATTACCATCCCCAAACATTTGAAAGGTTCTGTTCTCAGTGCAGGGGATTTTGCACACGACTCGGGATGCAATAATGAAAATAAAGATGCAGAGGCGTAGTAATCATTAACACTAGGGAATTTTACCGCCCTCATTTTTGTGCAGATAATCAAAACCCCTGTCTTGAATGTGTCCCCACACTTGTCAAATCATTCCTACGCCCCTGGTTTTGGGTGGTGGAGGCATGTTGGGAGAAATATTGAAACGGGGAAGCTCTTTAGACACACGTTTGGTGGAAAGAAATGAGCATATTACTTCTGAACTTAGCTTTCAAACTGCAATAAATAAATCAATATTTCATAGTCAACAGATTTGTTTGACTGGTGCTTCATTTTCCAAGTTGAACTTTGTGTCAAGAATAGGGATAAATCAAGATCCATCAGAGGATATGAAGGCTTTGCCTTGGGATTGTTGCTGTTTGCATAAGAAGTGAATAAAAATGGAATTTATGCTAGGCTCCAAGGGTGTAAGATTTTCATATATTCATATTTGAGAGTAATCCAGAGGTAAACAATTCCAGACAATAAGACATACAATATAGTGTATTTATTATAATATTAAGGTGAAAATGATGGCCGCGAGCTGCAGCTACTGTCACGCTGAGAGCATCAATCGTCCCGCATCGCTGTGGTGTCGTTTGTGGTTCTCAATAAGGAAAAGCTGTTTCTTTGCTGCTACTTTTAGCTAGCTGGCTAAATTGGAGAAATGCTTGTTCAGTGTTTGATTTTATTTATCAAGGAGTCCTCTAGTGGAAATTATTTGTTTTCACTGTAAATGTCCATTTTAATTTACAATATAATTGTTTTAATTAACCACTATTATTCCTATTTTAATTTTAGACAAGGGTGAATAGGTTACTCTCATGGTAAAAAAGCCTAAAAATCTCCCTAACCATGGTAAAATGTATTTTATTATTGTATTATATATTTTATTTTACAAACCCGATTCCAAAAAAGTTGGGACACTGTACAAATTGTCAATAAAAACAGAATGCAATGATGTGGAAGTTTCAAATTTCAATATTTTATTCAGAATACAACATAGATGACATATCAAATGTTTAAACTGAGAAAATGTATCATTTTAAGGGAAAAATAAGTTGATTTTAAATTTCATGGCATCAACACATCTCAAAAAAGTTGGGACAAGGCCATGTTTACCACTGTGTGGCATCCCCTCTTCTTTTTATAACAGTCTGCAAACGTCTGGGGACTGAGGAGACAAGTTGCTCAAGTTTAGGAATAGGAATGTTGTCCCATTCTTGTCTAATACAGGCTTCTAGTTGCTCAACTGTCTTAGGTCTTCTTTGTCGCATCTTCCTCTTTATGATGCGCCAAATGTTTTCTATGGGTGAAAGATCTGGACTGCAGGCTGGCCATTTCAGTACCCGGATCCTTCTTCTACGCAGCCATGATGTTGTAATTGATGCAGTATGTGGTCTGGCATTGCCATGTTGGAAAATGCAAGGTCTTCCCTGAAAGAGACGACGTCTGGATGGGAGCATATGTTGTTCTAGAACTTGGATATACCTTTCAGCATTGATGGTGCCTTTCCAGATGTGTAAGCTGCCCATGCCACACGCACTCATGCAACCCCATACCATCAGAGATGCAGGCTTCTGAACTGAGCGCTGATAACAACTTGGGTTGTCCTTGTCCTCTTTAGTCCGGATGACATGGCGTCCCAGTTTTCCAAAAAGAACTTCAAATTTTGATTCGTCTGACCACAGAACAGTTTTCCACTTTGCCACAGTCCATTTTAAATGAGCCTTGGCCCAGAGAAAACGCCTGCGCTTCTGGATCATGTTTAGATATGGCTTCTTTTTTGACCTATAGAGTTTTAGCCGGCAACGGCGAATGGCACGGTGGATTGTGTTCACCGACAATGTTTTCTGGAAGTATTCCTGAGCCCATGTTGTGATTTCCATTACAGTAGCATTCCTGTATGTGATGCAGTGCCGTCTAAGGTCCAGAAGATCACGGGCATCCAGTATGGTTTTCCGGCCTTGACCCTTACGCACAGAGATTGTTCCAGATTCTCTGAATCTTTGGATGATATTATGCACTGTAGATGATGATAACTTCAAACTCTTTGCAATTTTTCTCTGAGAAACTCCTTTCTGATATTGCTCCACTATTTTTCGCCGCAGCATTGGGGGAATTGGTGATCCTCTGCCCATCTTGACTTCTGAGAGACACTGCCACTCTGAGAGGCTCTTTTTATACCCAATCATGTTGCCAATTGACCTAATAAGTTGCAAATTGGTCCTCCAGCTGTTCCTTATATGTACATTTAACTTTTCCGGCCTCTTATTGCTATCTGTCCCAACTTTTTTGGAATGTGTAGCTCTCATGAAATCCAAAATGAGCCAATATTTGGCATGACATTTCAAAATGTCTCACTTTCAGCATTTGATATGTTATCTATATTCTATTGTGAATAAAATATAAGTTTATGAGATTAGTAAATTATTGCATTCCTTTTTTATTCACAATTTGTACAGTGTCCCATCTTTTTTGGAATCGGGTTTGTATTATTATTTTGTTTTTATTTTATTTATCAAGAAGCGCTCTAGTGGATATTATTTGTTTTGTTTTCATTGTAAATATCCATTTTATTTACAATATTGTTTTTTTAATGAACCACTGTAATCCCCATTTTAATTTTAGACAAGGGTCGATGGGTAACTCTTGTGGAAAAAAGCTTAAATATCTGCTTAACTAAGGTAAAGTTAATTTTTGTTTTGTTTATTATTATTGTATTAATTTTCTTGCAACCCTACGGAGGATAAACGGTTTGGATAATGAATGGATGGATGGATCAATTTATTTTATTTTATTTTATATGATGTTTGTCAGATTTATTATTTTTTTTATTATTTTATTTTATTTAAATAGAATCAATATTTTATTTTTATTTATTTTTTATTTTATTTTATTTTATATGATGTTTGTCAGATTTATTATTTGTATTTACTTATTTATTTGTTTGTTTGTTTGTTTGTTTATTAAGTGTTCCACCAAGTATGTTCATTAGCCTAACTGTGGGCAATTGCAATTAGAAATGTACAGTTATGCATTACAATTACACTTTTATCCAGACGGCTTAAGCCTGTAGTGCATTCATGGTATATATTTCATTAATTCATGTATTCCCTGGGAATCGAACCCATAACTTTAGCTCAATTTTAGCTTTAGATCTACAGGAATGCATTAATATAGAATGTGCATTAATCTGCTTTTTTCCCAATGGCATCCAATTAGAGTGGGAACTGTCTGTTTTATAATATTAATTAACTTTTAGGTTAATTTAGGTTCATGTTACATTGATAAATTGCTGTGGCACTCTTTGCATTCCTTGCCATTTTCTACATCTGAAAAAGTCTACCGAGAAGTTCCTCCTTCCATAGTGAAAATGGTTGTGCAATATTAGCATGCACTTCAAAAATAAAACACTAAAATTGCATAGCATACAGTATGTATACATTGGATACATATCTTCAGCTATCTCTCAACCTTTCCAGTCAAATCTGTTGTTCTAATACTCTTCTGTCTGATTCAATCTCTATGCCACAAGACAAGCAGAATAAGTCATTTTGCTTCAACTTCTTTTTATTTCTCCTCACGTTGTGTACGAGTCACACTGACACACTTGATTTAGTCGTGCCGCTGTCAGTCACCTCCCTGCCGACGCTCCCCTGCTCTCACGCTGACATTTCCTTTGAAGCGCGTTCCTATACGCCGCGTGATGGCGAAGTATTGAGAGCATTGTGACGGTGTTTGTCAGATTCATAATTTCTCTTTCATGTCTCCCCACTGGCAGCCACTCAGGACGAGCTTTAATAACAATACGAGGAGGACGTGACAAACTGACTGATTTGTCACAAAAGCACAGAGACATAATATTTATTTATTCCTATATCAAGACAGTTGTGTAAAATCCCAGTGTACGGGACTGAATCAAGGCCATTTGGTTTAGTTTTAACAAGTTAAATAGAAGTCGAGGGGCTGAGAAATAAAGACGTTTTAGGCGTATGGTTGTAAAGTGCCCTTAAATGTGTCCTGGGAGATTATAACGTACAGCTGTGATTGAAGCAGCCTTGCACTGTTTTGTCGTATCCAGCTCTGGCTTTGTTTTCTTTCATCTGTGCACCATCACAAGCTCCGTTGTTTTTTTTTTCTCTTGCTGTCATAAGCCTCTTTTTCATCACAAACCCTTTGTTTCTTCCTCTTCTTTCTTTTGCCATTGCAACATTAAAGTTAAGGATGTCAGTATCCAAAAACACATTTCCTCAACCTGCCACCTTTAACAAACGTGCACTGCTGAAAGATGAGTGTGTGTGTGTGTTTCGCGTCTGAGTGGTTTTACAGGCAAGTCTTTAAGAATTAAGATATCACCATACTTTCCCAATTGATTAATCACAGTACATTAAGACAAAGTTTTCTGAAATGGTATGTTTACATATGTAAATATATCATCTAATCAAATATGCACTAATTGAGATCTGAACATTGGATAAAGCCAGGTTCAAAATTCGTGTTTCATTTTGGTAACATATTACATCATTACTATAGAGTGCATTAGTGCCCGCCCACTTTTTTCAGTGGCGCTGGTTCTGGAAGTATTTTTTCCATTAATTTCTCCCATAGGGATTTTCAGGAAGTCTTCATTAAAGTCATAAATCAAGCCAATCAGCTACGAAGTGAATCACAACATTACAAACTTTGATTTGAAGCAAAAAAGTATTTAAAAATCTTGACAAAAATGCAAAGGTACAAGACTGTGTACTTAACAGCTTTAGTGAGGGAAAGAACTACAATCCCATGAAACACTGAGAACGGCGTAATCAAATTAAAAACGATGGAGAAATATAAAACTACACATTTAAAAATGTTGATTAGGCCTATTTATAAAAACAATATATTTTAAGTTTATTGCAATATATGCATATATATTCAAACATTTCAGTGTTTTGAGAGCGTAATGAGATTGACTCGATTATGTCATTCACAGTGCTTCATGGAAGTGGGCGGGGCTAAAGAGATCTTTTGGCGTGATTTGCATGTTTCGACTGGTGGAATTTTCTGTACAGCATCATGGGTAATGTAGTTTTTCACAACAAATTCTGCTGTTAAACGCAATTATTTTAAAACTAAGTTGCAACAATGCGGGCTGACGGCTTCAACAGAAGTAAATACTATCGATTAACAACCTCATAGCTCACAGTAGGGCTGTCTTTAAAGGTTTATAAGTTATCGTTAAAAATCAATTTCCCTATGGAGAAAATGAATGGAGTTTTTACTTCTGGAACCAGCCTGTCGCACTCAATTACAACTCTTTCTATTTTTGCGACGTCACGGAACAACAACATACAAAGTGTGACAATTACAATCCCAGGTACTGTTTATGTGCTATATTTCATGTTAAAGTGATAGTTCACCCAAAAATTTTAGTTCTGTCATCATTTACTCACCCTCAAGTTGTCCCAACTCTGTATGAGTTTCTTTCTTCTGTTGAACAAAAAAGAAGATATTTTGAAGAATGTTGGTAAACAGACAGTTGATGGTAGCCACTGACATCCATAGAATAGAAAAAAATACAGTGGAAGTCAATGGCTACCGTCAACTGTCTGGTTACCAACATTCTTCAAGAACAACATGAGGGTGAGTAAATGATGACATCATTTTCATTTTTGGGTGAACTATCCCTTTAATAGATTCTGATGTGAGTTTGAATATCATTTTGCAAAATTCACCTCAGATCTTGAAAATAAATGAAAGAAAACAAGAACGTTCAAACTGTCAACTCATGTGAATAAACAAGTGTATTCTACACTGAACAAAATTATAAATGCAACACTTTTGTTTTCGCCCCCATTTTTCATGAGCTGAACTCAAAGATCTAAGACTTTTTCTATGTACACATAAGGCCTATTTCTCTCAAATATTGTTCACAAATCTGTCTCAAATCTGTGTTAGTGAGCACTTCTCCTTTGCTGAGATAATCCATCCACCTCACAGGTGTGGCATATCAAGATGCTAATTAGAGAACATGATTATTGCACAGGTGTGCCTTAGGCTGGCCACAATAAAAGGCCACTCTAAAATGTGCAGTTTTATCACACAACACAATGCCACAGATGTCGCAAGTTTTGAGGGAGCGTGCAATTGGCATGCTGACTGCAGGAATGTCCACCAGAGCTGTTGCCCGTGAATTGAATGTTCATTTCTCTACCATAAGCTGTCTCAAAAGGCGTTTCAGAGAATTTGGCAGTACATCCAACCGGCCTCACAACCGCAGACCATGTGTAACCACACCAGCCCAGGACCTCCACATCCAGCATCTTCACCTCCAAGATCGTCTGAGACCAGCCACCTCGACAGCTGCTGCAACAATCAGTTTGCATAACCAAAGAATTTCTGCACAAACTGTCAGAAACCGTCTCAGAGAAGCTCATCTGCATGCTCGTTGTCCTCATCGGGGTCTCGACCTGACTGCAGTTCGTCATCGTAACCGACTTGAGTGGGCAAATGCTCACATTCGATGGCGTCTGGCACTTTGGAGAGGTGTTCTCCTCACGGATGAATCCCGGGTTTCACTGTACACGGCAGATGGCAGACAGCGTGTATGGCGTCGTGTGAGTGAGCGGTTTGCTGATGTCAATGTTGTGGATCGAGTGGCCCATGGTGGCGGTGGGGTTATGGTATGGGCAGGCGTATGTTATGGACAACGAACACAGGTGCATTTTATTGATGGCATTTTGAATGCACAGAGATACCATGATGAGATCCTGAGGCCCATTGTTGTGCCATTCATCCACGACCATCACCTCATGTTGCAGCATGATAATGCACGGCCCCATGTTGCAAGGATCTGTACACAATTCCTGGAAGCTGAAAACATCCCAGTTTTTGCATGGCCAGCATACTCACCGGACATGTCACCCATTGAGCATGTTTGGGATGCTCTGGATCGGCATATACGACAGCGTGTTCCAGTTCCTGCCAATATCCAGCAACTTCGCACAGCCATTGAAGAGTGGACCAACATTCCACGGGCCACAATCAACAATCTGATCAACTCTATGCGAAGGAGATGTGTTGCACTGCGTGAGGCAAATGGTGGTCGCACCAGATACTAACTGGTTTTCAACATTATCTCAGCAAAGGAGAAGTGCTCACTAACACAGATTTAGACAGATTTGTGAACAATATTTGAGAGAAATAGGCCTTTGTGTACATAGAAAAAGATCTTTGAGTTCAGCTCATGAAAAATGGGGGCAAAACAAAGGTGTTGCGTTTATAATTTTGTTCAGTGTATGACAAAGATTGTGTCAGTCAGTCGGTATGTATTTTTAATCATGTTAAAATGGTCTAATATTAATCAATTTGAGTATGTACATGAGGGCTCTTCACACACTCTTCTGATTGGCTGTGATTTTTGATTGATTTTGTTGTGTCTCAAAGTCGTGTTGCGTCTGTGTATCTTTTTTTATTTCTCCATAAATCAAAAAATACTATCAACAGCCAAAAGTAAAATAAACCATGTTTTTATGAATAAAATGTTATATAAATCAGCCGAATGATATATTAACAAAACCCCTGGTGTAAACCTTCAGAATATAGATGGGAATAGAACTGTGAATTTTGGTGTATGTAAGTGATGCTGAAATGGAGATTTGTCTGCAGTGACTTGCCTTAAGTGACGGTTTTTATTCACCCAGGCTGTTTGTCTCTGGAGGGATATTCAGTGTGTTTTCCAGGTTCAATGGAGTGTTATAATTACACTTGGCATCAAGAGGCTTTTCGATCCGTTAGCTTCTTGCTAACGGCACTCAGCATCAAATAGAAGAGCGTGCCCTTTCACTCATGTGTGCTAAAGCACTATAAATAATCATCCCCTTTTAACTTGGAGATATCTGGCTCAAAATTGCAATTGTGAGGATGTTTATACTGAACAAAATATTGAGAATAACAAACTGTCACAGGATAATAGCTAATCTTGGCAACAATGTTTAAAAAAACGCATACACCAAAAATAAGAAATTATTTCAGATTAGAAAATTATTTGAAATTATTTGTACTTTCTCATATCATTTGCCATTGTTGCGGAACAGGGCAATGGAAACGGTAAATGAAAACTTTTGCCTGATGCTACATGAATGAATCATGCAAATGACCGTGTCATGCTTTCTGTGTATAATTTACTCCGGTGTAGATGCAATATTCTCTTTGACTTGGCACATCATGTGTTGATTCACAAAGATTATTTTAAGAAATTTGAGGACCAAACAACACTGAACCCCACTGACTCATTATATGGGCAAAAAAATTTAACAATTCAAAAATCTAAAATCTGTTAACATTGCTCACGTAACATCTAATTTCCAGTTGTTCTCAATCGCTTTGGCTCAATTCTTGAATGAGACTTTTTTTCTCAAAGCAGAAAGTTCAGATCTCTGAACAAATAGTTTCTTGTTCACATCAGATTAGAATTTCTTATTGATTTAAGCAATTTGCATGTGTTTTGACACAACTGATGGGTTGATTCTCAGTGAAACTGTCAAACTCGTCACAACTTATAAACATTCTTTCATAATCATCCCCATATACTGATTGGCTTCATCACTCTGTCTCCTCTCCACCATAAGCTGGTGTGTGGTGGGCGTTCTGGCTCAATATGGCTGCCGTCGCATCATCCAGGTTGATGCTGCACATTGGTGGTGGTTGAGGAGATTCCCCCCTTCTATATGTAAAGCGCTTTGAGTACCCAGAAATGTATATAAATGTAACAAATTATTATTGGATGAATAGATAGATAGACAGACAGACAGACAGGCAAACTGATAGATATGAAAAAGATATTCTACAGGTGAACAATTAGTGTTTACAAAAGAGAAAAAAAATGCATTTGTTGATTTTACTGGCATGTACCTAGAAACAATGTTCTTGTTGCTATGACGATAGGATGGGAGCCATATTATTTTCCATTTCAGCTAACTATCTAATTAGCTGTCGAGTGCTGTTGGTACAAGTTAGCTGCATGAAAACAACAATAGGCTTCATTATTAAAATAACTATCACTATTCTAAATCTGGACGCCTGATGACTTTGAAGACAACAACATTCACTGTTTAGACATGTTAGAGCAGTTTTTGGAGAACTTTTAAATCAACAATATTTATTTCCATTAATATTTATTCATTTAGCCGACACTTTTCTGTATTCACAACTAATTTATTTCTGTAACCTACTATACAGCATTTCTAGGTACAGGTAGGGTTGCTTTGGATTTCATGTTGGCTTTAAATTGTAAGATGGTCTAATTTTGGTTAAGCTGGTTATTGTTGCAGCCAAGTAGACTGACCAGCAAGAAAGTGCCTTATATTGTATCCAGCAGTAGAACTCATTTAAACTGGTGCTCAGCTCAAGCAAACTTTCTCTTTTAGCAGAGCAGGACAGTATTGCATGCCATAAGACAAACATACAATATACCCCCTGACTTAAACTGACTAAAACATAATTTTAGTGCCAACTGACCAGCATTACTGCAGTATGAATCAAAAGTGAAGAAACAGACCAGGGTGAAGTGGATAATCAAACAAGTGGGGTTCCAGAGCCACCAGCCCTCGGCTAAGCGTGCTATTAAAAGAACTCAGTGAGTCAGAAGAGCCACGGTGCTGAAGGGTGTTTATGGACGAGCTCCGGTATTTATAGTCATCCATCAAGGAAAATCTGCAGGGGCCTCATCGGACACGAGCCGAGCAGAAATGCCTGCCAAATCAGAGCACTTCTAAACCATTCTTCATAATGACAAGGTGCATTAAGGGCGGAAACATATGGCAATTGTTCTACTTTTTTGTTCATTTGAATGTATGCTTTATTTGCTTACTGTAATTGTCCTTTCTTGCCTTTTTTTTTACTTTTGGATTTAATGATATTACATTTTTTGATATAACAAGTGTTTGAAAAATGCAAAACTACTGTTAGACAAAACAAGTATTTATGGAATTAGACTTTAAAGTCACCATGAAATCAAAATTGTCAATTCTTATTTTTTATGGAATATTACAGTTTCTTATAAATGACATACTACAGGGCTGTTGAATGCTTGAATCTGATTGGTTGACTGATTGGTTTCACTCCGCCAAATGATTTCAGTTATTTCAAAGGTCCTTACAGCCGACAACAGTAAAAGAACCAAAACCCACAACGACACTGACCAAGCAAATAAATATAGTAAACAATATGATAAAAACAACAAATTATTTCCATGGTTTTTGCCACAAAATTATATCCCACCCACTAACAGGTGCCGTGATGAAGAGATAATCAGTGTTATTCACTCCACCTGATTCATAATGTTATGCCTGATCGGTGTACGTCACAATAGAGAAGAAAAGACTATCACAACTTTTGTTTCATGCTGGCTTTAATAATGCATTTTAATGATTAAATGTCTGTTTTAAATCTACAAAATGTTATGCTTTTAATTGTTTGCAATTTTTTGCATGACTTGTTGACTGTTTAGTATCAGGTTTTAATTTTAGTTAACGATAATAACTCTGGATGTTGATAATTAAAGCAGCTCGTAGCAGCAGTTCAAATCATTAAATTGAATTCAGATGCCATGTCTGTGTTTTTTCTAAACCGAGATCCGTCTAAAAAATGGCATGGTTCCTGACTTCTAGACCTGCGGATTAACGCCTCTCAGATGAAAGCTGACTCGCTGTCTCTCACTCTGCAAAGAAGGTTACACACTAACACACTAACAGCCGTTCCTGAGGGGACGTCCTCTGGGGAGGACACACATGCCTATCACTGAGGATTTCAGGAGAACATGGAGCAGAAACGGTAAGTTTATTGGCTTACAGTAAGTGTTCTGTCTGTAAAAAAGCTGCTGGTTGTAAATTCAACGTAAAAGTCAAACTACACATTTACTAAACAAAATGTGAGTGGGTGTTCCATGCAAAATGTAGAAAGGGCAAACACCATTAATTAGCCTACGGTATATACTTATTAATTGTTCCTTATTTCTGCAGTAATAACAACCTGTCTACACTGGACGCCAGAGGAGCAGCACAGCATGGTGTAAGCAAATAACACATGCCTACGGTGGTGTGTGCAGCAAGGAAACAGGTAAAGGTTCAAAAATGTGAAAGGTTCACAAACAGCTCATGGTCACGTGTTTCTTCAGCTGTGCACTTTTTGAATTGAAACTTTCCTAAAGCACACTTTCGCATTCTTACTAATTTCATTTGTAACACTTTATTTTAAGGTGATGTAGTTACACTACATGTACTTACTTAAGTAATAACAGTAAATTATGCATAATTACAAATACAGTGGGGAGAACAAGTATTTAATACACTGCCGATTTTGCAGGTTTTCCTACTTACAAAGCATGTAGAGGTCTGTAATTTATATCATAGGTACTCTTCAACTGTGAGAGACGGAATCTAAAACAAAAATCCAGAAAATCACATTGTATGATTTTTAAATAATTAATTTGCATTTTATTGCATGGCATAAGTATTTGATCACCTACCAACCAAAAAGAATTCTGGCTCTCACAGACCTGTTAGTTTTTCTTTAAGAAGCCCTCCTGTTCTCCACTCATTACCTGTATTAACTGCACCTGTTCTCCACTCATTACCTGTATTAACTGCACCTGTTTGAACTCGTTACCTGTATAAAAGACACCTGTCCACACACTCAATCAAACAGACTCCAACCTCTCCACAATGGCCAAGACCAGAAAGCTGTGTAAGGACATCAGGGATAAAATTGTAGACCTGCAAAAGGCTGGGATGGGCTACAGGACAATAGGCAAGCAGCTTGGTGAGAAGGCAACCACTGTTGGCGCAATTATTAGAAAATGGAAGAAGTTCAAGATGACGGTCAGTCTCCCTCAGTCTGGGGCACCATGCAAGATCTCACCTTGTGGGGCATCAATGATCATGAGGAAGGTGAGGGATCAGCCCAGAACTACACGGCAGGACCTGGTCAATGACCTGAAG
The DNA here is from genome assembly GCA_039654105.1 of Coreius guichenoti. Lineage (NCBI taxonomy): Eukaryota > Metazoa > Chordata > Actinopteri > Cypriniformes > Gobionidae > Coreius > Coreius guichenoti. The sequence continues at coordinate 4,531,089 of CM077175.1, forward strand.
AGAGCTGGGACCACAGTCTCAAAGAAAACCATTAGTAACACACTACGCCGTCATGGATTAAAATCCTGCAGCGCACGCAAGGTCCCCCTGCTCAAGCCAGCGCATGTCCAGGCCCGTCTGAAGTTTGCCAATGACCATCTGGATGATCCAGAGGAGGAATGGGAGAAGGTCATGTGGTCTGATGAGACAAAAATAGAGCTTTTTGGACTAAACTCCACTCGCCGTGTTTGGAGGAAGAAGAAGGATGAGTACAACACCAAGAACACCATCCCAACCGTGAAGCATGGAGGTGAAAACATCATTCTTTGGGGATGCTTTTCTGCAAAGGGGACAGGGCGACTGCACCGTACTGAGGAGAGGATGGATGGGGCCATGTATCGCGAGACCTTGGCCAACAACCTCCTTCCCTCAGTAAGAGCATTGAAGATGGGTCGTGGCTGGGTCTTCCAGCATGACAACGACCCAAAACACACAGCCAGGGCAACTAAGGAGTGGCTCCGTAAGAAGCATCTCAAGGTCCTGGAGTGGCCTAGCCAGTCTCCAGACCTGAACCCAATAGAAAATCTTTGGAGGGAGCTGAAAGTCCGTATTGCCCAGCAACAGCCCCGAAACCTGAAGGATCTGGAGAAGGTCTGTATGGAGGAGTGGGCCAAAATCCCTGCTGCAGTGTGTGCAAACCTGGTCAAGAACTACAGGAAACGTATGATCTCCATAATTGCAAACAAAGGTTTCTGTACCAAATATTAAGTTCTGCTTTTCTGATGTATCAAATACTTATGTCATGCAATAAAATGCAAATTAATTACTTAAAAATCATACAATGTGATTTTCTGGATTTTTGATTCAAAATCGGCAGTGTATCAAATACTTGTTCTCCCCACTGTAACTAACCCTAAACCAAACCCTAACTGTAACTCTATAGTAACAGGGCTCGAAATGAACCTTTTTACTTGGTAGCACTGGTGCTCCCAACTTCAAAAAGTTGTTTTTAAAAACAACACCACGTTTTGTAGAGAAATGAAAATGGTAGTGATGCACCGTTCATGATTTTTCATGGACGATTCCGTTTTGTTTTTTTTACAAGCAAATACACCAATTCCAATACTAATTGCCATTAAGCAAATTTATTGAAATTTAGCCATTTGAAATTAGAGGCAACCACTGAATTTTAATCACGATCCAGACAAAGATGTTACACACATGCAGCATGAGCAGTTGTTTTTTATTTAAATTAGATCACATAATTTCAAGACGTAGAGCAAATACAGAATGGTCTGACTTTAGCTTTGTGAAATTATGTTACATAAGACACACCTGCACAAAACAAAATTTGCACCCAAATAAAATTTGAGGTCGCACAGATTCAATTTAGGGAGCATATGCAACCAAAACGGTCGCAATTTCGAGCCTTGAGTAAGTACATGTAGTTAATTAATATTACTCAGTACTTATTTGAGTAAGTAGCTACAATGTAACTACGTTACCTTAAAATAAAGTGTAACCGTTTCATTTGTTTCATAATTTATATGTTACCAAAATTTCAGTAGTTGGTACCAATACTGAAAATTCAAAAGCGGGAAAGAGTTAATGGGTTTTTTTTAACTATTTGAAAATAAATATATCAGGTGAATGTAGCCTTTAGATATAATTCATAATATTACATTAAAAGAATCAGTCCTACATTTTAATATGCTTGTCACTTCTGAAACTTTGCAGTGTGTACTTAGCATGAAAAGTAAAACTTTATTCAAATTATGAATGGGTTATATACAGAAAACAAGTAAAGTTATATAAAGAAAGCAAAAACTGAAGCTTCAGTGTTGAGTGCGGACAGCTAAGAAGTCAAAGCTTTGAAATATATAGTGATCTTTTTTAGTCAAATTATTATTTGGCAATAAATAGCTTCAGCTTTATTTATAATCATGAACAATTGTTTTGCATAATCTCTTTTTGCAGCTGTTTAAAATTGATTTTATCCACTTTCTGGAGCTGCCAGAGTTTCTGACTTGAAAATGCAAAACAGTGTACATCATACACCCCAGTATAAATAACAGCATGAATATTGATAAATATACCAACAGCTTGATACAGTATTAATCAATTGCACAAGGTCAGTCAGTAGTATTAGCTGTTAGTCGCTGAACAGTGGAGTAAACTTTTTCTGTTCTATTGGCAGGAAACAATATTTTTATCCTGAGGCTGAAGGTCAGAAGTCATCTGAACCCTGCGGTGTGTGGGTGAGGTCAAATGCTTTTTATTCTTGCCGCTTTGGTATTTGTGCTGGATATCATAAGCATCTCTGACTTTAGAGTCTATCGTTCTGGCAGAGAAGCTGCTGTGGCTTCAGTGAGTTTGTAGTTGGGAAAAGATGCAAAACCAACTCAATAGTGCATCTTAAAAATAAAGGTTCCAAAAGTTTTCACAGCGACATCATAGAAGAACCATTTTTGGTTCCCCGAAGAACCTTTTGGTCAATGGTTCTAAAAAAAAATTAATTGTAATAATCTAAAGAACCTTTTTTTCAATATAAAGGACCTTTTGTGCAATAAAAAAGTTCCATGGATCTTAAAGGTTCTTCACGGAACCATCAATGCCAATAAAGAAAATTTATTTTTAAAAGTGATACTGATTTGTTTAATGATTTGCTATAGATAGGTCAGCTTTTCTCAGTCAATTGCAATAGAACAATGCAACTGACAAATTTCTAACCATAAGACATTGATTCTGACTCTGTTTTGTCCCAAAAGTTGTCATCCTGACATTTGTTTTAATTAGTTTTAAGTGCTTTCAGATGAGAGGATCGTTGTAAGTATACTGAAATCTTTCTCGTATATTTCTGACCTTGTTGCCACTTTCTATTTAAAGGAACAATGACTGGGAGAAGAGAGAATGCTTTCAGTTTAGAAGCATTGTTAAAGAGTAAATCCCCCCCAAAAAAACATTGTCATTTTACTTGCCTTCATGTTGTTTCAAACCCATATGACTTTCTTTCTACCAACAAAAAGGGAATTTTTAATAATATTGACAATATTCTTTCCCATATAACAAATGCATATAGTGACAATTCTGTCAAACACTAAAAGGATCAAAATCCCCATAAAGTGTCTTAGATTTAGTCCAAATGTTTTGTGTGCTATATTTAAAGATTTGTGTGAGGAACACAATGAAATTTAAATCATTCACTGACAATCTTTAATTTGCATGCATGTGCATATTTGAATTTTGCAAATGACAAATGGCATCTTAAACAAATGCAATTATTAAAAAAATGCTTGTGCTAACTGCCAGGCATGTACAGGCCATAGGGATCACCGGGACTTTCCCGGTGGGCCGGTCGAGTAGTGGGCCGATGGATGAAGTGAGGGAGATCTCCCCCTCCACTATGCTGTTTTTAAAATGCAGCGCATGTGTAACTGCAAAAGGCAAATACTCCAAATGTGTGACGAAATGGCATTACCCGATTAAATCGTGTATCCGCAAGCCGCAAACTATCCACTCTATCAATTGATAAACTTGATCCATTCAGATTTGACTCAGATTTTTGTGTTATACAGTCGTGTGGTGAATCTAGCTGAAAACAGCCACGACCATGTAAACTGCATGACGAGTCAATCCAGCACCCTTATTATAATTGACCTTGCAGCTATGAAAACTGTAGAAATATGGTGTTTTGGCAGAAATGTATTTATTAAAAATGTTGCTGTTATTACTTATATTAAATATTGGGGAAGATAAATCTCTTTCATAGAGGTTGTTTACACTATTTTTTATTACAAATTCTATAGTTTATTATTATTTATTTGTTTTAGAAACCATATCCATGGTAACGAGGAACATGGTTTTATCTGTGACTACCATGATCATACTAATAGTTTACCTTTTTAATCGTTCTAATGAATTTTAATTGAAGTAAATGTTAATTCAGTTAGAGCTTGATGAAATATAATATCACTGTCTTATATAAATTAGGAGTTAACTCTTTACAAATGTTACTGTTGTTAAAGGAATAGATCACCTCAAAATGTCATCATTTACTCTCCCTCATGCCCATGTCTGTGAAGCACAAAAGAAGATATTTTGAAGAATGTTGGTAACCAAACCACTTCTATTTAAAAAAACAACGAAAAAACCCCCAGACATTTCTCAAATTATCTTCTATGATGTTCTACAGAAAGAAAGTCATACAGGTTTGGAATGGCATTTGGGTGAGCAATAAATTTACTTTACGGCATACTAGCTCAAAATCAGTGCTTTACTGTCAAGTGCATTTCTATGTGACAAAAAATAAATATTAATTAAATATAACTGTATTTGCAGTTAATCCAATAATAAGTATCATTATTTGTTTCTGTCCTATTCTATTTATGAAAGTATTTACTCCAATTTAAGGCCCTAACCCCAGCAAAACATTCATGTGTGAACTCGTGGGCCGGATGGGCTGGATTTGTCCAGGGAAAAATGTTATCCCAAGTCCAGCCCTGCTAACTGCTAAACTGTAGTTCCGGAAAATTTAAATCCTTCTAATAAAAGCGGAAGAACCAGGAGAAACCAAAACTTAAATGTCTAAATTGGTTTAATTGAACTGTTTCTTATTGGGCACCAATCCACTTTTCATCACTTTTGAAGGTCCAGAAGTTTTAGGAGATCGTGTGCGCTGAGAATCATTTCTTCTTCAGACGGCATTGCTGCTCATTTGGGAGATTAGAAGACCAAGTACAACAGATTAGAAAGTACAACAGTTCTCATAAAGTATAAAAGGACCATTTCAAGTTAACCATGAGAGAACAGGATGTACTATTAGTGAAGTGTTTACGTACGTACCTAACTTACAAGCATCAGTATCTTCTGTTCTAGGCAGTGGCAGCAAACACAGCATATAAAAATAACCATCATATGACACTAACAAATGTTTTGTACAGACAAATATGTCTCTTATGATGTTTTTTGGGTTCGTTGGATTTGTTAGTGAGCTAGAAAAGAGGCTAATGAGAATGCATTTACCTGTGGCTTCGAGCCTAATGAGTCAAGATGTGCTGCCAAGAGGGAAACATGAACATTAGGATGCAGGCTGGTCAGGACGATTTTTCCAGCTCTACATAAATAGCTGAAGCTTTAATATTACATTAGAATGCTAGTGGTGCCGTCAACGGTATCAAAACATTTTTGTTGACTACTTAAAGGGATAGTACACCCAAAAATGAAAAATTTTGTCATCACTTACTCATCCTTAAGTTGTTCCAAACGTGTGTGAGTTTCGTTCTTCTGTTGAACACAAGAGAAGATATTTTGAAGAATGTTGGTAATCAAACAGTTGACGGTAGCCATTAAAAAATTACTATGGAAGTCAATGGGGTCCATCAACTCTCTGGTTTCCAACATTCTTTAAAATATCATCTTTTGTGTTCAACAGAAAGAAACTCGTACAGGTTTGGAACAACTTGAGGGTCTCAAGACATTGTTGAGATTCTCTATGATTCATTCTCATATTTTGTCTCTTTTTTACTTAAAAGTCTACATTTGCTTTGAGTTGAACTTTTAAAGCGATCTTACTGGATATTTCTTTTTCTATTTCTATTGGTGTCGAGCTTCTCTTCCTATAAAAAATGGACCATTATGTGGATGGTGAAATGCTCTTTTTCTCCATGAATTTCAGCTCTATTGTCAATAAAGACCCCAAACCATTGGAGGACAATCCATTTTCCAATTACCATTCACATATTGGCACCCACTCCCTCCCTTATTTGGTGCCATCTCGATGGATTCAATTGTCTGGGTAAATATTTTCATTTATAGATTGAGATGAGATGTTGAAAAATGAGTGAATTAATAAGCAAGTGAGTGATGAACACAAACAAGCAACTAATTGTTGAGCTGAATTGTTCTGAGTGCTCATGCTGATTTTGTTGCAGTCTACTGCCCTGCACGAAAGGAGGACGAGTGGAAATGGATCTCAATGTTCTGCACAGGAAGGTAAATTAAGGCCACATGCACACTGCAAAGATTTGGGACTGAAAAATCTAAACGCATTACTGAATCCCCTAAATCAGGGATGGGCAAACTCTGTCTGAAGGGCCACTGTCCTGACCCTAAATTTTTGTGTGTGCAGAATAAAGGAGTCACCACTGAAATGGGATGGTTGATAAACATAGCAATGTTTTGCGGTTTCACGACTGTGAACAAGAAACATGGACGATAACGTTTCACTTTGTAAAAGGGGGTGCAGACTTTCGACGTGTTTAAAAATACTTTAATACTAGATTCATTTTATATTAGATCTAGTTTGTTATACTATCATCAGTGGTCAACTGATATTGTTTTTTATGACCAAAACTGGTTATCATTATGTATACTGTGTTATTAAGTTTAAATCAATATGCATCATTATTACAACAAACAAAATATTATTATTACTAATTACAATAAAAAATAATTAATAATAACAATAAAATATTATTACATTTTAATAATAATAATAATAAGTAGTAGTATTTACAATAAAAACATTAATAAAATATAATAATAATTAAGGTTCTCAATATGTGAAAATTTTTAATCGCAATTAATCACACACTTATTGTGAAATTAAGCATACACCGTTTATCTTGTTATTTTGTCATCATTTGTTATATCCAGCAAAGTAAACCATCAGATTGAAGGGTGATTCTCACAAAACTGTATTTTCTGCAAGCTTTTTTTCAAGGTAAATGTAGGTGTCTTTCCACAAAGGAAACTCTAAAATAACCAAATGATATAAGGAGTCCATATAATTCATAAATTTATGCACACCAAAGCACTTATAAAAAACATTACAGAAAAAAATTCAGTGTGTGTATATGTAATGCAACAGGAAAGAGCTTGTTTACCTTTTAGACGTGTCAAGTTGCAATACCGAACAGGACCACATGTTTGTGTTTCAATATAACGGACTCACACGTTCTTACTGTATGTCACCGCAATAGTCTTTACCTTGACTGTAATCCTCATTCTTCAAAACTTTACTAGCGAGACACTGATTTGCTTTATCCAGCCGAGAAACATAGATTGTGTTTCATCTTCATCTTTTTTTATCATAGGTACTCTTCAACTGTGAGTGACGGAATCTAAAACAAAAATCCAGAAAATCACATTGTATGATTTTTAAATAATTAATTTGCATTTTATTGCATGACATAAGTATTTGATACATCAGAAAAGCAGAACTTAATATTTGGTACAGAAACCTTTGTTTGCAATTACAGAGATCATACGTTTCCTGTAGTTCTTGACCAGGTTTGCACACACTGCAGCAGGGATTTTGGCCCACTCCTCCATACAGACCTTCTCCAGATCCTTCAGGTTTTGGGGCTGTCGCTGGGCAATACGGACTTTCAGCTCCCTCCAAAGATTTTCTATTGGGTTCAGGTCTGGAGACTGGCTAGGCCACTCCAGGACCTTGAGATGCTTCTTACGGAGCCACTCCTTAGTTGCCCTGGCTGTGTGTTTCAGGTCGTTGTCATGCTGGAAGACCCAGCCACGACCCATCTTCAATGCTCTTACTGAGGGAAGGAGGTTGTTGGCCAAGATCTCGCGATACATGGCCCCATCCATCCTCCCCTCAATACGGTGCAGTCGTCCTGTCCCCTTTGCAGAAAAGCATCCCCAAAGAATGATGTTTCCACCTCCATGCTTCATGGTTGGGATGGTGTTCTTAGGGTTGTACTCATCCTTCTTCTTCCTCCAAACACGGCAAGTGAAGTTTAGACCAAAAAGCTCTATTTTTGTCTCATCAGACCACATGACCTTCTCCCATTCCTCCTCTGGATCATCCAGATGGTCATTGGCAAACTTCAGACGGGCCTGGACATGCGCTGGCTTGAGCAGGGGGACCTTGCGTGCGCTGCAGGATTTTAATCCATGACGGCGTAGTGTGTTACTAATGGTTTTCTTTGAGACTGTGTTCCCAGCTCTCTTCAGGTCATTGACCAGGTCCTGCCGTGTAGTTCTGGGCTGATCCCTTACCTTCCTCATGATCACTGATGCCCCACGAGGTGAGATCTTGCATGGTGCCCCAGACCGAGGGAGATTGACCGTCATCTTGAACTTCTTCCATTTTCTAATAATTGCGCCAACAGTTGTTGCCTTCTCACCAAGCTGCTTGCCTATTGTCCTGTAGCCCATCCCAGCCTTGTGCAGGTCTACAATTTTATCCCTGATGTCCTTACACAGCTCTCTGGTCTTGGCCATTGTGGAGAGGTTGGAGTCTGTTTGATTGAGTGTGTGGACAGGTGTCTTTTATACAGGTAACGAGTTCAAACAGGTGCAGTTAATACAGGTAATGAGTGGAGAACAGGAGGGCTTCTTAAAGAAAAACTAACAGGTCTGTGAGAGCCGGAATTCTTATTGGTTGGTAGGTGATCAAATACTTATGCCATGCAATAAAATGCAAATTAATTATTTAAAAATCATACAATGTGATTTTCTGGATTTTTGTTTTAGATTCCGTCACTCACAGTTGAAGAGTACCTATGATAAAAATTACAGACCTCTACATGCTTTGTAAGTAGGAAAACCTGCAAAATCGGCAGTGTATCAAATACTTGTTCTCCCCACTGTATATGTGGAAAAATATGATAGAAATTCAAAATGTCTGCTTTTTCTACACGTCCCCTCCACCTGTTTGCACGTGTCATCAGCTCTGGGGCACTGGAGAAATCACCCCGGGTGGGTGGGTCTGTGTAACAGCTTAGCCAATTGCTTATTTAAGATATCAATGTTTGACATAAACTGTAGCCAATCAGTGAGCTCAAATCTAGTCCGATATGGGCGATTATTTTATCACCCCAAGCGCGCACCCATGCGCCACTACTAGCTGGATGCGGTCATGCTAATGCCTTATTTTCGTCCTTCTTAGCCGAGACCTCGGTTCGAATCCCGCTCTGAGAGGGTCGAGTAGGACCGGTTACATATGTGCGCTCTGATAGGTTTTTCAACGAGTACATTTCAGTATGCAAGCATGTCTGGTGAGTGTTTTATTTAGGAGTTTGCGAGGGTCAGTGGTGTTTATGTACTTAAGGGCATCAGACACTCCAAGCACAGGCACAAACACTCAATCTGACAGAGGAACTGTTCACTGATGATCTCGAGCCGCCTTCAGATCGCCATATTCAGCACATTTAGAATGTTTTATATTGAATTTGTATTTTACTGTGTATAATAATTCTGTATGGATTTGTATATATGTGTATGCTGTAAGGTTAAGGCGGCTGGTATTGCAGCTTGAGGCTATAGGCCTATATACATAATACATATATTTGTTTATATATATATATATATATATATATTTAAACAAATGTAACATTTATTTTTCCTCACAGTTTTTGCTGTTGCACTGCATGCATAAATTGTGAACTATGAAAATGAAAGTGTTTTTAATTTACCTTGAAAAAATGCTTGCTGAAAATACAGTTTTGTGAGAATCATCCTCAAACTTAATCCTGAACTTGGTAAAACAACCTTCTGGTAACTTTTTTCTTAAACTTTTTTTTTCTTAAACACAGCCCTACCTAGAAAATTTTCCACCAGCCGCCACTGAAAACAATGACAGAATATGACAGAGCTCGTGTTTTAAAGCTAAACACACACTGCAATGAATAATTCACTGAAAGCAAATCTCTAGCTATGTTTCCATCCACCTATTTTTATGTGCATTTTGGGATATCACATAAAAACCTGCTGGATGGAAACATCAAGATGCGCATAAATTCTAAAAATATGCGTAAAAAAAAGTCATGTGACTTTGCGATGGGACGCATAACTGGACTAACTGTTTATCATCAGTTTATCGGGAAGTGATTATTTTGTTCTCTTCGACTGACTGGATGGAAACTGCTTTATTCGCAAATGTTTTATGCGATATTTAAATTTTGCGCATAAGTTAAATTCGCAACTTTGGATGGAAACATAGCTTCTGATGTAATCAGCCTGGTTTTCTTTACATTAGCGCTGTTTGAATAAATTCGCTTACTGGATCATTGGACTTTCCCGGAGTTTAGCATCTTAAAATAATCTGATCACAAACAGAGAAGTGAAATCGGCTTAAAGGGTTTGAATAGAAATTTCCACCCACCAGGGTTACAGGTCTTTGCGCCATTCCATCCACCTAGTTTTATGCACAATTCATCATTCGCATAAAAAAACGCTGGATGGAAAAGCCAAAATGAGTATAAATCTGCGCGTTAATGTGGCAATTTCGCGTGATTCAGCAATTTATTAATGCATGCGATTAATTCAAAATCCTTAATGTGTTAGAATAATTTAACGCATTAAGGATTTTGAATTAATCGCATGCGTTAACACAGGGGTCTTCAACGTTTTTCAGGGCATGGACCCCTTAGGCGATAGAGACATGGCGCAGGGACCCCCGATACAAAATGTGTCAAACAGAGCTACATATGAAGCATTATTAATAGAAACTAACTATATTATGATTAAGAATAAGTTATATTATGTTAAGACAGTAGATCAGAACTATGCACATTATTGTTGTTGCACGCATGACTGTATATTACTTCTCATTGTTAAAATTGAGATGTATGCATCATATAAACAACATGCTGCGATAAATTATTGCTGCAGTTGTTGTAAATTATTTTAATTGATTTGCAGAGTCATGCATTTATTTTACTAATCAGATGGTCAATTAAACATTTACCTGAACCTTAGATAAAAGTTTATTAAAAATTCACATTTTAATTTTACTGTCAGATGGACAATTAAACATTTACTTGAACTTTAGTTTCAAGTTTACAAAAAAACTTGTATAACTTAGTTATACATACATACATATATATATATATATAGCTCTCAAAAAAAATTAAGAGACCACTTAACATTGATTTCTGAACTTGGAGTGGTCTCTTAATTTTTTCCAGAGCTGTATCTATGTATCTATTTTGATATGCCATATTTTTGTCCCGTGCTAGTTATCACTGTCAATTGCAATTTCGAGAGTAAATCATGCATTTATATGTAGACGTCACTTCCAAATCTTTGCAGCGTGTAATTGGCCGTTGTTCCTCTTAGCAGCATGAAAAACAATACTTTTATTCAATGGATTATAACTACATAGCCTCGAAAGCCCAAAAGAGTGCTCACTTTACAATCACAACTAAGCTGTCACTCATCTCAGTTCGCAATCTCACAGCGTTCCATCAAAATCAGTAAAGTTGTCTACACTGAATAATGAATCTCTTACTTACATCGTGTCTTTGTTAATGAGAGAATTCACGAGAGCGAGCAGAACTCAGCACTGAATAAAAACTCCGGTGTTTTGAGCGGTGAGTGGATTCTAACTTAAACACCTCTGATTGGCCATTGCGTTCCAGAATTCAACAAGCATGTCTATGATTGGCTACATTTCTCACCGCTGCAAATAGGAATATTTCACGTTCTCCAGAGCGCAAACTCAACGCAATGTTTGCCAAATCTGTTTTCGCCAATAATATTATACTATTACAGTATCAACGGAGGGTGCTCTGCTTTCGTTTCAGGGTGCTTATATTTTAATTTGACATTGTGATGTTTTTTCCCCATGTTATAATTTTTTTTATCCAAAAATTATTTGTGATCAAACATTAATTGGCGGACCCCCTGCAGTACCGCTGCGGACCCCTTAGGGGTCACGGACCCCCGGTTGAAGACCCATGCGTTAACATGTTAATGTTGACAGCTGTAAGTATTATTATTATGGTAACACTTTACAATAAGGTTTCATTAGTTAACATGAACTAATAATGAACTGCACTTCTAGAGCATTTATTCATCTTAGTTAATGTTAATTTCAACATTTACTAATACATTATTAAAATCAAAAGTTGTATTTGTTAACATTAGTTAATGCAATGTGAACTAACATGAACAAACAATGAACAGCTACATTTTTATTAACAAAGATTAACAAATACAGTAACAAATGTATTGCTCATGTTAGTTAATACATTAACTAATGTTAATTAATAAAACCTTATTGCAAAGTAATAATAATAATTTTCCTTAAATTGTTGTAAATTTATCATCTTTGTTTTGATCTAATGGTTAATGGCTAATCTTTACATTTTTAATTTGAGAATGGATGGCTATTTGAAAAAAAAAAACATTACATTAAATAAGTCACCCTGTGAATGTTGTTGTTGGGTGCCAAAGATGTAGCAAATGGTGCCATTTTTTCACAGACCCGATATTAAAGAAACAACCACAACAATGAGTTTAGTAAGGTAAGAATATCGATAAAAATTATTAGTCAAATTGATTATCATTCAGTCTCTAGTTGTCACAACAAAAACATGCCATTTTTGTTTCTAATACTTTAAAAAATTGTCTTTATTCATGAAAACTGCCAGGTGTAGTGTGTGCGTGGCCTGTGATGGTGGGTTTGGTTCTCTGCTGCTAATTGTATTCTGAACAAGGAGAAACCTGTCAATTACGCTCCATTTCAGGCAGCTTGACCAGCCGAGGCACGTCTCAGAACAGAGGAACAGAACTGTGAAACATCTGCACATCAAACAAGCTGTGCAGAAAGGAAGAGGGCAGACGGACGGGAAGATCAGAGGAGGATTGAGAGAATGAAATGCAGATTGGAGGTAAAAGAGAAAGTATCAGGAGGGCGGCTCTGTCACTGCACAGACTGGGCCTGTCCAAAGCACGCAGGCTTTAATATTTGTTGGTTTGGGTGCAATTAAGAAGGCACAGCGATCACTCACCAGCCGAATGGACAGGAAGCAGTGACCTCTTTCTAGCTTCCCCAACCAGTGAACTCAACAGCAGGTCAAATCAGCTATTAACAGAGTGTCACCATCAGCTGGTGATTACCGTCAGAGCTCTAGAACTATCCTCACACCCTTCCACATATTCATCGCTCATTCACCTCCATAGAATAATTGGAGAAAATGTCTATCATCGTAGCTCTTTTCTTATTGTGCATGCTCATATTCTACAGCTAACCGCATTGAGTGCAGCTACTGGAGAAAGATGCGCTTATGGAGTGATGTGGCCACCTGATGTGATCGGTTGAGCGTGGTTATCATGAAATTATGGGATACTGACACTGATGCATTGTTGATTTGGGGATGATTTCCATAAAATAAATGAAAACAGCTGGGCAAATGGATGTACTTTAGCATAGATGCACTCTAAATGCAGGTGCATGAAAAATGTTGAAGTGGAAAGAAAATTGTTGTAATTTTTCTTACATTTATCTTTTAAAAAATTCATTGGTAATAATTTAACACGATTTTATTATTGCATTTTACATTTAGGTTAATCAAAAACAATTTAGGCTGCTTTTAGTGTAATGGCAAGACAGTATTTAACCCTTGTGCATCCTTAAAGACATTTATGTCTTTTAAATTTTTTTTATTATCATTTTTGCTTGTGTTAATCCCAGCTGCATAAATTTGTATTGTATTTTTATTGGAATTTTAATATTACACCCTCATTTCCTTTCATAAATCTATTTTGCACACAAAATATCACAAAATATTTAGGTACACTTAGGACCTTAAGGACATAAATGTCCCCATTAAAACCCATTAGCAACACAGAATCTCGCTGGAAGAAGTAGGTCATCCTTTCGGACATACTTCTTTTGTCACATACTGTTTTTTACGTACTATATAGTAGGGAACAGGGCTTGAGTTACTAGCCACTCAGCATTTTCACTGGCCACAATTTTGACATTGATACCATGGGAAAAACTGCTATATAGATATTTATAATATTATCTGATAATTTGGTATATTAGGCTGCTGTGACTTTAAAACCTGACACACGGATCCATTATACTGATACACATGCGTTTTCTTTCTCAACTGTTTACATTCACTTCAAACAGAACTGACTGTGTTTACGTGAATACTCGCCAAGATGGGCATTTTGACATTATTTTGTGTGTATTTGACTGTTTAAGCGCAATAAGCAGCGAAAAAGAACTAAATTTTAGTACTGAGATGCGGCTTCATGTGCGTGCATTTTGGGTGTGAGCACAAAATCTGCGGGAATGAGTAAAATTAATCGCAATCCCACGCCAAAATTCAAGCCCTGTCTAGAGCCCTGCACAGGCCTCAAATCTAGGCCCTAGCCCGGCCCTGGCCCGAGACGCTCAGGCCCTAGCCCGGCCAGTGTCCGACAGCTTATTTTTAATTAATGAATGTCTAAAATATAAAAAGAAGGATAAGTCTAAAACAGGCCCGAAACCCGGCCTGCGTGTGAGGTGTGATGTGAAAATTGGCCCGAAGCCCGGCCCTAGGGGTGTAAATAAGTCGGTGGCCCATCGGGCTGAAATGCAGGGCTGTAGCCCTGTCACACCAACAATATTCATCCGGAGCAAATGAAGCGAGTGAGTGAGGGGAGGCGGGTTTGTGTGTAACTCGCTGTCGGAGAGATGAGAGAGAGAGAAAGCGCAGTTGGTATTGTGTATCTATTCTGTGGAAAATGAGTATTGACAGCATTTCAGATATATCAGTATCGATATGTATCGAAAAATCTATATTTTTGACAACACTACATTGCACTTAGTTTATTATTTCAGATGCCTATTTAAAAGACTACAATTGAAAACGTTATTTATTATATATAAAATTCAACCCGCCAAAGTGGCTATTAGGAATAACTGCTGAAATACACCCGCATTTGGCGGGTGTTAATGTGAAGCCCTGGTAGGGAAGTATGCGATTTTGGATACAGCCACTATGTTAAGATTGTGTCTTAAGAACGTTAGTTAAGGTGCGGTCACATTTACTGTTGCTCGGCAAAATCTTGTGGCCATTCCAATAAAGAATCTCCGTGACAGACTTTCATGGCTATGTTTAAGTCCAGTTTTTTATGCCCTCCCCTCGCTAACCTCCCCCCCGTCTTGTTCACTCAGATGTACGTCATTACTTACGTTGCACAAGTGCCCACTACTGGCGGAACCCTTACAATGTGTTTAAATGGAGCACCCTAAGCCCTTGATCACTTGGAATCTGCAATGGAGCTGATTTATTACAGTTTTTTCCCTTATGAATTTGTTTTACACACCATTCTATAGACCTGTATGTATGCTTGGGGTGTTGGAGCAAAAAAGCAAAAAAATTGCACAAACGAAAATGATAACAATACAATAAACTATAACCGTCAGCTTAAGGTAACTACAAGTATTATGCGGTTAAATGTCAAAATAACTCCAATATCATACACTAGATTGTGTGGGGTGGGGGTAAATTAAGCGCGATCTGCTGTGACGTCACAATCATGTTGCATTGTGGTCTAAGGATCTGCCTGAAGTCTACATGTTGAGTCGACTCACTCCCTCGATCAAAAATTGAGGAGTCGAGGGTCTGTCCAAATAAACTTCCCTCGTCTACTTGACGAAGTTGAACACACTTCAAAACGGCGGTGTTGATTCCCCCGAGGGGAAGTGCTTAGGGAAGTTTGCAAGTGTATGTCTAAAAGTGGAGTTAAATGCAGCCCAAGCTATTTGAATTCACAGCACTGACCAACAGAAAGCTGCTTAATTTGAAAGTGACTTGTTTAAGTATGCTACACTGTAAAAATTGCCAGGAATTTACAGGGTTAAAGAGTATTATTTTACAATAAATTACTGTAGTCAGAAATTTACAGTGAAATCAATGCATGCTGGGTCATTTTCTTAATGTTTCTTAATGCTGTTAATCAACAGCATAATGATGCTGACAGTAATTTACTGCTCTTGTTTTACTGTGAATTCACATGATAAAGTTGTCTTTAACCATGCCAGTGTAAGAAATTATATTGTTTAGTACTGTAATTGTTTTGAAGTCACCATGATGGTGATCAGTGTTCCATTAGCTTGGGATCTTGGACCTTGTATATTCATATTCAAATTTCTGATCTAACCAAGTCAGAAGTGTGACAAATGAAAACATTTGTTAAAACAATGACAAGCTAGAATATAAAATAAGCTAATTGGCTGATTTTAAGTTTGTCAAACTATACTATTATTAGCGTTATTTCAGCATAAAGATTTACCAATATCTTATTTCAAATTCATAATTGTTTATAGATGGATATTTCACAATAGTGAAGTCACTGCTGAGATTTATCTTTAAAAAGGTGTGACGTTATCTTGCAACACAAGATTTTTTTTTTCTTCCATCACCTAATGATGCAGACATCAATACTCGACATATAAAACACAACAATGGTGACACTCAACAAATAATAATAATAATAAAGGTAAATTCTGAACATTACAAAATAAACAAACAATACAAACTGCAAAAAGTGAACGTCTCGGTTACGTATGTAACCCTCGTTCCCTGAAGTAGGGAACGGAGACGTACGTCGGAACTGACCGACGAATTGGGATCTGTTTTCAGAGACCAATCTACTTCGAGTGATTAAAAACGAGCCAATGGACATTGGCATGCGGTTCACGCATTCCACGCACCGCCCCGCAGCGCGGGTATAAATACGGAAGTGGAATACCGCATCATTGCTTTTCAACTGAGGAGCCGAGACGAGTGACTCGCCCTTCAGCTGAAGCACAGCACCTGGCGACGGGACGTACGTCTCCGTTCCCTCCTTCAGGGAACGAGGGTTACATACGTAACCGAGACGTTCCCTTTCAGTCGGTCAAGTTCGACGTACGTCGGAACTGACCGACGAATTGGGATCCCTACCAACACGCCAGGGATGCTGGCCCTTCCAGCGCCCTGCTTGAGCTCGCTGGAGTGCTCCTAGGTTGGAGCAGGAGTCAGGGCTCCAAGCAGGGAAGGTCCGTCACTGCTGTTTCTGCAAGACCCACTCAGTGTGACTATTGGATAACGCTGGGAAAGCGTGCCCGTCTCGTGGAGATGGTACGCTGCGGAGCCACGTCCTTTAATGGAAGGAGAGGTGGCGGAATACACATAAGGACTAACCTATCAGGGTAGTACTACATATGGCAGTCTCTGGGGTGGATCCAACCTGATCCCAGGGGGGAAAGAACACCACCAGAGGGTGGCCGGCCCGAACTCTAGGCACGATTCGTTGACCGAAAGTGCGTGCAGGTCCCCTACCCTCTTGATGGAGGCCAATGCAGTCAGGAGTACTGTCTTTATGGACAGAATTTTTAACTCTACAGACTGCAAAGGCTCAAAGGGAGGGCTCTAAAGTGCTCTTAACACCAGAGTTAAGTCCCAAGAGGGTATCGAGTGTGGACGAGGAGGATTTAGCCTCCTCGCACCTCTGAGGAACCTGACAATTAGGTCGTGCTTCCCTAAGGACTTACCTTCAACTGCGTCGTGATACGCCGCTATTGCTGTGACGTACACTTTGAGGGTGGAGGGAGACAGCCTTCGCTCCAGCCCATCTTGCAGGAAAGAAAGCATGACACTAACTGAACACCTTCGGGGGTCTTCCCGGCGGGAAGAGCACCACTCAACAAACAGGTTCCACTTCAGGGCATAGAGGCGCCTCGTAGAGGGGGCTCTAGCAGAAGCGATGGTGTCTGCCACCGCTTGTGGCAGGCCACCTAGAACCTCTGCGTCCCGTCCAGGGACCAGACATGGAGTTTCCAGAGGTCTGGACGCGGGTGCCATAGAGTGCCCCGTCCCTAAGAAAGCAGGTCCTTCCTCAGGGGAATCGGCCAGGGAGGGGCTGTCGAGAGGAGTGTGAGTTCGGGGAACCAGGGTCTGTGCGAGAAGGCTCACTGGGGGAAACGCATATTTGCGTAGGTCCCGGGGCCAGCTGTGCGCCAGTGCATCCGTGCCGAGGGTGCCCCCGGTCAGGGAATAGTACAACTGGCAATGGGTCGAGTCCGGAGAGGCGAACAGGTCTACCTGCGCGGCTCCAAAAAGGTCCCATATCAGCTGGACGCTCCGGGGGTGGAGTCGCCACTCTCCCGGAGGTGTCGACTGAGGAGAGAGCTCGTCGGCTGTCTGGTTCAGCACACCAGGGATGTGAATGGCCTGAAGCGACCTCAGATGCTTCTGACTCCACAGGAGGAGATGGCGGGCGAGTTGCATCATGCGACGGGAGCGTAGACCACCCTGGCGGTTGATGTACGCAACGGCCGCAGTGCTGTCCGTACGGACCAGTACGTGCTTGCTCTGAAGCGGCTTTTTGAGGCGGCTTAGGGCAAGACGTACTGGAAGCAACTCCAGGCAATTGATATGCCAATGCAGCTGGGGCCCCGTCCACAGACCCGAGACTGCATGCCCGTTGTACGTGGCCCCCCAGCCACGAGGCATCCGTGAAAACCACAGCATGCCTGGACACTTGTTCTAAGGGCACTCCCGCCCGTAGAAACGAAGGGTCTGACTACGGGCTGAAGGTTTGGCGACAGTACGGAGTAACTGGGACCCGGTACTTGCCGCTCTGCCACGCCCATCTTGGGACCCGGCCAGATGCCATATGCCCCAGGAGCCTCTGAAAATATTTCAGTGGGACCGCCATCCTGCCTTTGAACGTATTCAAGCAGTTCAACACTGACCGGACTCGCTCCTCTGTGAGGCGCGCAGTCTGATTGACCGAGTCCAGCTCCATGCCGAGATAAGAGATCCTCTGTGTGGGACAGAGTTTGCTCTTCTCTCGGTTGACCCGAAGGCCCAACAGGCTAAGGTGACAGAGCACCAGGTCCCTGTGTTCGCACAACTGCTCCCGAGACTGGGCGAGTATGAGCCAGTCGTCGAGATAGTTGAGGATGCGAACGCCGCGTTCTCAGAGCGGAACAATGGCTGCCTCTGCGACTTTCGTGAAGACGCGAGGCGACAGGGACAGCCCGAAGGGCAAGACTTTGTACTGATATGCCCTCCCCTCGTACGCAAAGCGCAGGAACGGTCTGTGTCGAGGAAGGATAGAGACATGAAAGTACGCCCTTCAGGTCGATCGCTGCAAACCAATCTCGGGGACGGATGCATTCGAAAATGCGTTTCTGCGTTAACATCCTGAACGGAAGCTTGTGCAGGGCCCGATTCAGGACACGCAGGTCCAAGATTGGCCGTAACCCATCCCCTTTCTTGGGTACAATGAAGTAGGGGCTGTAGAACCCCGACCTCATATCGGCTGGAGGAACCAGCTCGACCGCGTCCTTCGCCAGTAGGACATCGATCTCTGACCGCAAGACGTGGGCATCGCTGCTCCGCACGGAGGTGAAGAGGATGCCCCTGTACTTGGGGGCCCGGTACACGAACTGAATCGCGTAGCCGAGTCTGATAGTACGGATGAGCCAGCGAGACGGCCTGGGGAGCGCCAGGCCCCCAGAGACCGTGCAAGCGGGACCAATGGCACCACAGACGTACCCGGGGTGGGGCAGCGAGGTGGAACGCTCAGACCCGACCCGGACGGCCCGGAGGCGACCCGGAGTGTTGTCTGACCGTTCCAGGGTGGGGCAGTGTGTGGGAGAGAAGGCCCGGGAGCGTCCTCTAGCCTCACACCACCCCCTGGCGAAAAGAGGGGGAGCCAGGAGTGGCAAGGCCCGGGGGCGTTGCACACAGCCGGCTTGGCCCTCTTGGGGCCCAGGGAGGGAAAAAACTGCTCTGAGAATGTGGGTACCGCTGGACTCCGGAGAGCCAGCGGCAGGACCGAAACCGAAAAATATTCTCCCCCCAGTCCTCCTCCGGGGGAGGGAGGGGTGCGGACACCGTCTCCCAGAGAGCAGATCCCCTTCTCACTGGGCTGCCCGTTTCAGGGCCGCTTGCCCTTGCAGGGGACTTCACGGGACCCTGGACGGGTTGGGCGCCTCCCTTGCGCCCAACCACCTGCTGCCTGGGTGGAGGCTGCTGCTTGGCTTAGCAGGGGCGGAGGCAGATGCAGGGGGACACCCTCGGTGACAAGCAGGCGGAGGCGCTGCGGCCGACGACTGGGTGAAGGCAGCAGCTGGTCGTCGGGGCAGGATGTTTTTTAAACCGCCTCCATCTGCTTCTGGGCCACCAAGAACTGCTGGGCGAAGTTCTTGATGGCGTCGCCGAAGAGGCCAGCCTGACAGACAGGGGCGTTGAGGAACCGCACTTTGTCGGGCTCACGCATATCTGCCAGGTCTAACCCCAGGTGACATTCCTGGACCACTAGTGTGGACATCGCCTGACCCAGGGAGCGTGCAGTGACTTCCGTCACCCAGAGAGCGAGGTCCATCAGCGCACGCAGTTCCTGCATAACCCCTGGGTCTGGACTACCCTCGTGCATGCAGGACAGAGGGTAGTGAGAGAGGGAAAAATTTATACAGATTATGGCCCTCTTGGCGTTCCATATTTTGACACCAAATAGTTCCACACTGCTAAATTTTTTCAATGCACATCCGGGAAAAAAAGACACAGGAGCAGGCAAGGCGATTTACGCGTTGCACTACGCCTCAGCCACCCAGGAAAGCATGGCTGTCAACTCTGAATCTGATTCAGCATGAGCATACACTATTATAGTGTGAAACTCAGCATTATCATTTCCAGCGCATAACAGCCCTCTCTCCGATGCAGCAATTGACATCTGTCCTCTTTTTTTTTATTTTTTTTTTTTAGGACCAGCAATCCCACCTGTAAGCTACCAGCAGGCATGTGAGACAGTGAGCATGGCCGTCAGACTAGACGGCACACGGCGCGCTGAACACTCAAGCCCCTATGA
Source organism: Coreius guichenoti (assembly GCA_039654105.1). Lineage (NCBI taxonomy): Eukaryota > Metazoa > Chordata > Actinopteri > Cypriniformes > Gobionidae > Coreius > Coreius guichenoti. The sequence continues at coordinate 4,551,678 of CM077175.1, forward strand.
AAGAGGCAAGATGAACAACGCGCCGACGTGGCATGTTCTCATGAGAGAACATGAACCACCCACGAACAAAGTCTCAGCACGCTCGTGATGCGATAGAGGAGTGGGGGCCCGAGGGGATGTACCCGGCGGGAAAGCCCCACTGTAATCCTCAGGTCACCAAGGCTTATTAGCCGAAGTAGCCCTTTTCTGGTGCACCAGAAAATAAACTAGATCGGGGAATAAGCAAAGGGACTCAACCCCGTTTGAGGTTTCATAGTCTTGACCGCGCATCTAGAGCGCCGAGTGACGCGCTGGACTGAAAGGGAACCAAATATAAGCTCAGCAGCACAGATTAAACCAACAAGAATCAAGAAACTCCACAGCATAATCTATTCATGCCACACTGCATGCTGGGTACCTTCATAGTACATATGCACTGTAGAAATACAGTATAGCCCCGTTTCCACCGAAATTACCTGGAAAATTTTGTCCCAGGAACTTTTTCCCCCAGACCTGCTGCTGTCTGCGTTTCCATCGCGGTCTAAAGTACCGTGAAGATTAGTCCGGTGACGTAAGACTGCACACGACTTTCCAGTTCCTGGATTTCGGCCGCCTCATATAAGCTTAATAAAGCCTGAACCTCGTCCTCGCTCCATCGGTCGTATTTTTTAAACTCCACTGTTTATTCGAATAGCAAACAACTCTTACTGCACGCACCACAGCAGACTGAATTGGAGCAAAAATGGTGGTTGAATTAAAATGCTGCATAAATGCTGCATAAACTCAACCAATCAGCATGTTCAGTGCCCAAGTCCCACCCCCGAAAGTTCCTAAACTTTGAAAAAGTACTACCTCGCGAGCAGGGCCGTTTTGAGGGGGAAATTTTTACCCGGAACTTCATTTAGACCCTGGTCCCTGCGGTCGAAACACACTGAGTACCACCCCAAACTCCCTAGTTCCTGGGGAAAGTTCCTGCGGTGGAAACGCAGCATATGATATTCCAAGAGTGCAGTTAGATACAAGAGAAGTCCTACTGTGGAATTACTGTGAAAGTCATGCAATTATTAACCTGGAATATATTGTAATTTCACACTAAAATTTTTAACAGTGTATTAACAATGTTCCTTTTTTTTTTTGCTTTTGCTGAAATTTCGCTAATATGGCCTTTACTTTTCAGATTCGAATTAGACCAATATACCATTTTATGCAACTGGCTTAAAAATGTTATGTCCAGTCCATAAGACGATGACTAACTTGTAAGCAGTTTATGCAACTGACTAACCCCAAAGATTTGCCTTTGCAACTACACAGAACATATCTTGGAGGTGAGGTTTGCCTGAGAAAGCACCATTATTTTTTCATAAAATGTAAAAATATAGATAAGAAATTAACTGAATCAGTGCGTTATCAGGAAAACCACTGGAGCCTGAAGGTGTGAGTGAGATTTCTGAATTTGCAGTCTGCTTGCCACGCTCTGGCGCCACACGATTCTGATTCAAAAGTCCAGGGATTTTGGCGTTTTCGCAGGGAGGAGGGGGACATGCTCAGCGTGAAAAACAGTCCTATTATCCGTGTAATTAAGTAGCAACACCCCCTCACGCCACAAGTGACTGCCCACTGAGCTGGAGAATTTCAGAGAGAGATGATGATCTCCTAATTCGCTGTTCTGGGAATTGCTCCTCATGTCATCAAGGTGACAGCGTGAGCACTCAAAAGACCACTTCAGCTTACCAGAGCATTTATGCTGTTTTTCTGGTTTTCTGTTTTCTTGTAGATGGAGATGAGCCCAATCCGGGAGCCGTTACGCAACTGTGTGTCATTTGCAGTTCAACTATATCAATTAGACTGGCACACTTTACCTGCAGAGGTTTATCTAGCACTTTCCATTACTTTGGAGAGATGCATTGATTGTTGAATCTCTACAAAGTGATGGATGAGATGCACCAAAGCAATGCTTGAGCTGCTCTGATTGACAGGTTTCTATCGCGTAATTCATCCATCATGTTTTATATTTAGCTGTAGGGGTGTTCATATCACTAATAGTAATGTTTGACTTGGCAAACACCACTAAGCATTAACCCTGTAAATCCTGACATAGTTTAAAAATAGTCAGAAAAATATAATTTTGAAATGGAACAGTTAATTGAACATTTAGTTTGTTTGCTTTTTTTTAAAGTATGGAGCTCATACTTGAGAAGAAAAAAAAATTATTCAGAGGCCCAAACTGAGAATTGAAAATTTGTGCAGATGTTATTTTATATGTCCAAAAGTAAGATGAAATTCTGGTAGCTTGTAATGTAAATCAGTGAGATCTTTATAACAGTATATCAGACTACTGACATAAAATTCATTTAGATATCAGTTGTCACTCTATTTCCGAATAATATGTCTTAGTAAGCTGATATTTAAATGCTTAGTTTTATGATCAAAGCTCTGTAGTTTTAAAACATGCAATGCAATACAATGATGATTGAGAGATGAACAAATAAACCTTCCTCAAAAGCCTGATGGATCATTCGACACCCACATTTTAACAGTATTTTCCTAAAAAGTATTGATAATTAAGTAAACCTAAGGTGCCCCTGTTGAAAAAAAACAGCATATGCTGGTTAGGTATGTTTTGAAGCATGGCAGCTGGTTTGAGCTGATTTAAGCTGGTCCTTAGTTGGTCATGAGCTGGTTTAAGATGGTCAAGTGCTGGTCCTAAATTAAACTAGCTCCAGCTCAGGACCAGCTTAAACCAGCTCATGACCAACTAAGGACCAGTTTAAATCAGCTCAAACCAGCTGCCATGCTTCAAAACATACCTAACCAGCATATGCTGTTTTTTTTCACCAGGGGCTTCAGTCCAGTAAATGTTTATCTTGAAATATTATTAATTATTATTATAAAACTAGATGAGTAAAGTTTGTAAACAAACTTTGAAGTTAGCCTCGTCTGAAAGTTTGAATTGGATTGTTGAAATTGAAGTTTGGGGCAGCAAGGGAACACACATTGCTAGCATGTTTTAGCATTTTTGATAACATGTTTTTCATGTTGCTAGCATGATTTAACATGTTTTAGCATTTTGTTAGCATTATTTTAACATTTTGTTAACATGTTAGTAAGTTTTAACACATTGCTAGCATTAATTTGTATGTTGTTAGCATGAATTACCATGTTGCTAGCATGTTTTAACACATTGCAAGCATGAATTAGCATGTTGCTAGCATGTTTTAACATGGTGTTACTATGAATTAGCATGTTGCTTGCATGATTTAGTATGTTGTTAGCATTTTTAACACATTGCTAACATGATTTAACATGTTAATTAGCATGTTGCTACCATGATTTAGCATGTTGTTAACATGTTTTAACATGAATTACCATGTTGCTAGAATGTTGTTAACGTGTATCTTGTTGTTAGCATGTTTTAACATATTGCTAGCATTATTTTGCATTTTGCTAACATGTTTTAACATGAATTAGCATGTTGCTAACATGCATTAGCATGTTTGCTAGCATTATTTAGCCTGTTGCTAGCATAATTTGCCATTTTTCTAGCATTTTTAGCACACACGTTGCTAACATGATTTTGCATGTTGCTAGCATGATTTAGTATGTTACTAAGATGTTTTAACATGTTACCATGAATTAACATTTTCGTTAGCATGAATTAGCATGTTTTAAAATGTTAACATAAATTAGCATGTTTAGTATGAATTAGCATAAATTAGCATGTTTTAACATGAATTAGCATGTTTCTAGCATGTTTTAGCACACTGCTAGCATGTCCTAAGCTAGTTTCTAGGCTTTGCCAGTGACAGATACATAGTGGATGAAGCTTAAATACTCAACTAGAGTTAGTGTATTAAAGTTTTGACCCCCTCAATGAAAGCGTATGGGACTTTTATGATTTTTAATCTTCATTTTTAGGAGAACCATAAGTCGGATCAGTTTGAAAAGATATAGCACACTAAGCCGAGTTTAGTGGTTGTAGCTTTAAAGCTCTAGGAGAAGACACAGTCTAAATTTTGTCTCAGAAGAGGAAGAACAGACAACAGCAACAGGTTTTTCAGCAAAGTTATGATCATGTTGATAATTCAGATATCATATCTTACAGTAGGGCTTTATGGGGTTAAACTTTGGTGCATGACTCATCATTGGTGTATCACGTACTTCTCGAATCATGCGGCTCGTTGATTGATGTGATTTCGATGGTTTTAATTGAATCTTTATTTGTAAGCAAACACAGTTTCTGTACCTTTCTCTCTCGCCCTGGTTGGTCAGTGGTTTTATTTATTGATGTCTTGTTATGATAAAGACAGATGGGGTTTCATAGACACTCCTCCCAAACACATTTGCTGTCATCAGTCTGGAAAAAATAGATCTTGTAGGCATTAAAGATGATGAATCGCGTTCGCCCACACACATCGCATGTTTCACATGTTGTTGTTCTCTATCCCTTTTCTGTTTCTCTCACTTTCATTCTCTCTTTCTCCATTCTGTTTGTTTTCTTACTGTACAGTTCTGTCTTATATGGTACGTACAAATTTTGACTAGACACCCAAACAAACGTGAGATTCTCTTGTTCAATTAATCCATCCGTTTGGATTCGTTTTGAAATCTAACCTCTCAGAAACAGGTGAAATAGTCTGATACTTTCTTCTAAGAAATTATCATCCAAACCAGACTGCAAACCCCCATGAGCTCAAGAGATATTGTTGGAGAAGTGATATTTTTATAATTACAGATTAATGGAAACATGCGGGCCTGTGAAACTGTGAGCAATGACTTGAAACGACCTGCTCAATATCGCCAGACCTTCTCATACTGTCATTATAACTCTCTCTTGAAGTCACAGGTATTATAAAGAGCAAAAAGGCCTTTCAGCTTTAATGAGATATCACAGACACTTTTGGGAGTTGAGCAACTTTTTCTAGGGATAAAAACTCTTTTCAAATGAACATGACTTTATCATCTCCGTGTACTGACAGACATCTGAGCTCGGACGAAATCAAATCTTCATGCAACTTGTGAACTAGACAATTACTGAGAGAATCCATTACTGCACCAATGAGCAATACAAAACTACAACTCAGGATGTGATTTTGTCAAAGATATTAAAAATAAAAAAAGGACATGGGAGTCATAAAACATGCCAAAGGCTCCATACTGAATACTAGACGTTTGCTTGTGTGTGAGGACTTACTTTAGCTTACCTTTGCAAATTATTAAACACATTGCATATTCATTCTTGTTGTAATTGTTACTTTATTTATTTTATGTGCAGTACTTTACCATTATTTGACCACGATACAGTATCTCACAATTACAGTGTTGTAGTTTTAACTAAATATTTTGACAAAAAATTTCGACTTCATATTTAGGGGTGTCAAATGGGCTTCTATACTTGATGTTGTCCAGTAGATGGGCAGTAAATACAAACATTTCAAACAATTCCAATGCAAAAAGCCCGCGATAAATAACTTAACCCCTGGGTTGTTATGTCTGACCCAGGATCTGGATAACACAAAAACTACCCAAACACTGGGTTGTTACGTCTGATCCAGGATCTGGGTTACACAAAAACTACCCAAACACTGGGTTGTTACGTCTGACCCAGGATCTGGGTAACACAAAAACTACCCAAACACTGGGTTGTTACGTCTGATCCAGGATCTGGGTAACACAAAAACTACCCAAACACTGGGTTGTTACGTCTGATCCAGGATCTGGGTAACACAAAAACTACCCAAACACTGGGTTGTTACGTCTGATCCAGGATCTGGGTTACACAAAAACTACCCAAACACTGGGTTGTTACGTCTGATCCAGGATCTGGGTAACACAAAAACTACCCAAACACTGGGTTGTTACGTCTGATCCAGGATCTGGGTTACACAAAAACTACCCAAACACTGGGTTGTTACGTCTGATCCAGGATCTGGGTGACACAAAAACTACCCAAACACTGGGTTGTTACGTCTGATCCAGGATCTGGGTAACACAAAAACTACCCAAACACTGGGTTGTTACGTCTGACCCAGGATCTGGGTAACACAAAAACTACCCAAACACTGGGTTGTTACGTCTGATCCAGGATCTGGGTAACACAAAAACTACCCAAACACTGGGTTGTTACGTCTGATCCAGGATCTGGGTAACACAAAAACTACCCAAACACTGGGTTGTTACGTCTGATCCAGGATCTGGGTTACACAAAAACTACCCAAACACTGGGTTGTTACGTCTGATCCAGGATCTGGGTGACACAAAAACTACCCAAACACTGGGTTGTTACGTCTGATCCAGGATCTGGGTGACACAAAAACGACCCAAACACTGGGTTGTTACGTCTGATCCAGGATCTGGGTGACACAAAAACTACCCAAACACTGGGTTGTCACGTCTGACCCAGAATCTGGATAACACAAAAACTACCCAAACACTGGGTTGTTACGTCTGATCCAGGATCTGGGTTACACAAAAACTACCCAAACACTGGGTTGTTACGTCTGACCCAGGATCTGGGTAACACAAAAACTACCCAAACACTGGGTTGTTACGTCTGATCCAGGATCTGGGTAACACAAAAACTACCCAAACACTGGGTTGTTACGTCTGATCCAGGATCTGGGTTACACAAAAACTACCCAAACACTGGGTTGTTACGTCTGATCCAGGATCTGGGTTACACAAAAACTACCCAAACACTGGGTTGTTACGTCTGATCCAGGATCTGGGTGACACAAAAACTACCCAAACACTGGGTTGTTACGTCTGATCCAGGATCTGGGTAACACAAAAACAAACCAAACACTGGATTGTCACGTCTGACCCAGGATCTGGGTAACACAAAAACTACCCAAACACTGGGTTGTTACGTCTGATCCAGGATCTGGGTAACACAAAAACTACCCAAACACTGGGTTGTTACGTCTGATCCAGGATCTGGGTTACACAAAAACTACCCAAACACTGGGTTGTTACGTCTGATCCAGGATCTGGGTGACACAAAAACTACCCAAACACTGGGTTGTTACGTCTGATCCAGGATCTGGGTAACACAAAAACAAACCAAACACTGGATTGTCACGTCTGACCTAGGAGCTGGGTAACACAAAAACTACTCAAATACTGAAAAAATAACCCCAAAAAAATGACCCAAATGAGTTTGCAGAATTTTTTAATGACAAAATTACTTCTATAAAACAAAACATTGTCAGCACTTGCAATACTTGTAAAGTCTCCAACTCCCCAGCTGTCCTCTTTCTCAGCTGTCAGCCTCAGTACACTTATACAGGTCATATCACATAAGAATTAGTCTAGCTGCTCTCTAGACCCATTACCCACTAAATTTCTCAAAACTTATGAACTTCTTATTACCCGACATCCTCAATATCATTAATTAGTCCCTACAGCAAGTTTTTCAGTTTTTCCACAAATTTTTAAAACTGCAATTGTTAGGCCCCTGCTGAAGAAAAGTAATCTTGATTCTTCTGTGCTCAGTAACTACAGACCAATCTCTAATCTACCATTTCTTGGTAAAATAACTGAAAAAATAGTATCCATACAACTCAATAACTATCTTAATGCCAAGACACTTAATGAGACATTTCAGTCTGGCAAACCACAGCACAGAAACAGCCTTGATTAGGGTTTTAAACGATCTGCAAGTTATTCGGGACTCAGGAAACTTGGAAATCCTCGTTCTTTTAGACCTGAGTGCTGCTTTTGACAGGGAATACTATGTTACACTGGGCAACTACACCTCTAGGCGTTACGTCATTTCTTGGGGTGTTCAAGGCTCAATTTTGGGTCCTCTATTATTTAACTTATATATGCTTCCTTTACACACAACTTTCACTTGCACTAGATGCCCACAATTCAATTTACACACTACTGGACTGCATTGTTCTGGAGCGTGTTGTGGCTATTCAGTTAAATAATCACCTAGCACTGAACTTTTTGAACCTTTTCAATCTGGGTTCAGAAAAGGGCATAGTACTGAGACCGCTTTAGTTAGGGTCGTAAATGATCTTCTTATTGCGGCAGATTCTGGTGCATGCAGTATTTTGGTCTTATTAGACCTCAGTGCCGCTTTTGACACTATATGTCACTCTCTTCTGCTAGACAGGCTGGAAAATTGGCTGGGTCTTTCTGGAGCTGTATTCAGTTGGTTTCAGTCTTATTTAACGAATAACCCAGTTTGTTAGCTTGGGTAATTACAAATCTGATACCGTGCCTGTTCGACAGGGAGTTCCTCAGGGTTCAGTGTTGGGTAAAATCTTATTTAACATCTACATGCTTCCACTTGGGCAGATCATCAGGAAATATGGTCTTGGGTATCACTGCTATGCGGACGATACGCAGATTTATATCACCACTAGTCCTGATGTCCATTGCTCATTAATAGCTTTGCGTAGTTGTCTAGCAGAGATCAGTATCTGGATGCAGAATAACTTCCTGAAGCGGAACGGCTCCAAAACTGAATTGATGCAGATTGGTACAGTGGCGGCTACTCGTAAGGCCGAGCAGATCAGTTTGATTGTTGATTCCAGCATGGTAATTCCCACTTCACAGGTGCGAAATCTCTGTCATTTTTGATCCACAGTTAACATTTGAAGCACACATAAAACACATCTCTAAAACTGCATTTTACCATCTGTGAAACATTGCTCGACTTAGACCTTTTCTCTCTTTTGCAGACACAGAAAGGCTTATACATGCCTTTATTACAACTAGGTTAGATTACTGTAATACCTTGTTTTCTGGCCTTCCAGTTAAATCTCTGAGCAAGCTTCAATATATTCAAAATTCTGCCGCTCGTGTGCTCACTCGTACTTCTCCTCGTGAACACATTACACCGGTTCTTTCACAACTGCACTGGCTTCCCATAAATGCAAGAATCGATTTTAAAATTCTTATTTTAACATACAAGGCACTTCATGGGACTGCACCAGAGTATCTTTGTGATCTCATCAGTACATATACTCCATCACGCTCTCTTCGCTCTGCTTACTCTCTCTTACTTCATCAGCCTTCATGTAAGCTCAAGACCATGGGGGAAAGAGCCTTTTCATACAAAGCCCCCAAGCTATGGAATGTGCTTCCTTTTCCCATCAGAAATGCACCAACTCTGGGTCATTTTAAAAAGTTGATTAAGACACACTTATTTAAGACTGTTTTTCCTTAATTAATTGTTGTATTTGCTCTTGTTGTTTCTGTTTTATTTTACTGTAGCGCTTTGGGTTTATGGAAAGCGCATTATAAATAAAATGTATTATTTATTATCATTGAGAGCATAAAACTGTGGATGTCACAGAATTTTCAACAGCTAAACAAAGATAAGACAGAGGTACTTGTTTTCGGTAATGGCGCGTGGAGAACATCTATTGCTCTTGACTCTCTATCACTAAAAGCCAGTAATCAAGCCAAGAACTTAGGAATCATGTTTGACAGTGACCTCAGTTTTAAAAAACATATTAGCATTGTTACTAAAACAGCATATTATCGCCTAAACATCTCCAAAGTAACACTCTCTCCCCTTCTGACAATGAGAAAGTTGTTCATGCATTTGTTATATCTAGACTTGACTACTGCAATAGCGTTTTTGCTGGGTTACCAAAGAGCTCTATTAAACACTTACAAAGAGTTCAGAATGCAGCTGCACGAATGCTAACTCGCTCTAAAACTAGAAACCACATTACTCCAACACCCAGATCCCTTCACTGTCTGCCTGTATCATTCAGAATTGAATTCAAGATCCTATTATTAGTTTTTAAATGTCTTCATGGAACTGGCCCAAGATACCTTTCCAATTTGTTGAATAGATATATTCCAGCAAGATCGCTCCAAACATCAAATAGTAATTTGTTGGTGTGCCAAAAACACAGCTAAAAATAGGCGATTCTGTAAAGCATTTTGTAAACACTGTTTTAAAAGGTGCTATATAAATAAAACTTTACTTGCTTACTAGAATGTAGAAAGTATGACAACTTAAGCACAAGTTGCATTTGCAAAATCAATGCAAAACAATAGTCAGAATACCAAGAAGCTTAAGACATAATTCATAGTTTCTCAGACATAATTTTGAGATATGAAGTTGCAATTGTGTATAAAAGCTAATTTCTGCCACATTTGAAAAAAAAAAAAAACATGCTTTTGTAAATCATAATTATAAAAAGTTGAAAATACTACATATTAACCCTCTGGTGCTGCTCGTGTTTTTATTTTAATGAAATGAATGTACTATATTTTAGTTCGATAATGTTTTTAATGTTTTGCTCTAAAACTGAGAAAATCAAAGCCATAAATCTAAACAAGTTGTGTTCCAAATTTGAGGTTGATGTCTCAAAAAATGAGCTTTCGGTCAGATTTTATTTGGGCGCAGTACCAAACGTTTCCACTAGATGAAATTGGTCTCCCATTAATTTCCAATGCGGTCAATTTTGACCGTGAACAATACAAGTGTGACTATTTTTTCAGGACTGTTTAATCTTTTTGAATCATGTCCATGATTTTTTTTTGTGTTCACATAGCAAATGGCAAATTTTACCAAGTTTGTACCATTCCAATGACGTAAAAAATTCTAAAAAAAAAACAAAACGTAAAATGTTTCTGTCAAAAATAGCCGAACCGCACCAGAGGGTTAAAACTTATTTATGAGATGAAAAGTCGCAATTATGATGTAAAAGACCATATTTGTAACATTTTGGTTGCACTTTATTTTACAGTACAGGTACTTACAGTGTACTTACCTAAGAAAGTACTGGTTAATATAAGGTAACTACATGGGTTAAGGTTAGGTTTAGGGGTTGGTTCAGGGTTATTACCTAGTTATTACCCAGTTATTGTAATAACTATAATAGGTACATAGTATGTACATGGGGAACAGGACTGTAAAATAAAGTGCTACCAAATTGCATTATCTTAAATTATTATAAAAAAGATGTTGCAATTACACCCGGATCCGACCCATGATCTTTAAACCCCCCTCAACCCCCCCTAAATCCAGAATTCAATTCCAACAGAGAGGGACCTCACCAACCCTCACCCCCCAAAGAAACACAAATTCATTCCGGTCGCTGGCCCCCCCTAAGAAATATAAATGCCTCCCATTTTGCAAGATAATCCATCCTTTTTCATGGGGCAAAGTTAGTGTCTAGTAATTATAATTTGCCTTATTAAATCAACAGAAGTCAGTGCTACATCTTCTTTTAGATAGCGAGGTAGATGTATGCGTGCTTTAATTGCTCAGACAGGTGTGAAACAGACACCAGCTGTGATGTGGAAGTGAAACAGAAAGAGGTGCCGGGGAGCAGAAACAGCAGTCAGACTCACTGAGACAATTACTCCTCATCCACACGCTTCCCCTCAGTGAAATTAATGTTTTCTTAAAGCTAATTGTAGTGTAGATTTTAGTGTTACATTTTAAATCATGTCTCCCAATGTATGGTGTATGGTGTATGGAAATCACATAATAACAAGACACAAAGACAACAAACATCTCACAACTACTTTTATTTTCTTACTTTAATATTCTTTGTCAGTCTCTTTGCTACCAAAACATTCGCCATGGTTACACAGAAATCACCATAGTAACCATAGTTTCTGCCAAAGTGCCATAGTTACTATAGTTCCATACTGAAAAGGCCAGTCTTAGGTGGTGGTCTTAGCTGGTTTAAAATGTTTAGTTGGTCTTAAAACCTCTCTAAATCATCAAACTAAACCAATCTGAGCTAGTCAGGGAAAACCAGCAAACACCTAAGCTTGGGGTATATTAGTATATTATGCAGGGATCTGCACATCATAACTTTTAACATCTTTTCCTTAAAGGTACAATACCCTAACTTGACCATCTAGCGGTTAAAAAACAAAACTGCATGCATTTTGCAGAAGAACATTGTTTTGATTGTGCTTCGGCTCTGCGTGACTGTGTAGAAGAATATGATTATCCTACCGCTCATAAAACATTTGGTCACACTTTAGATTAGGGTCTAATTCTCACTATTAACTAAGACTTTTGCCTCAGTAAACTCCTAATTACTGCTTATTAATAGTCAGAAATGTAGTTGTTAAATTTAGGTATTGGGTCGGATTAAGGGATGTAGAATATGGTCATGCAGAATAAGGCATTAATATGTGCTTTATAAGTTCTAATAAATAGACAATATCTTAGCAATATGCATGCTAATAAGCAACTAGTTAATAGTGAGAATTGGACCCTAAACTAAAGTGTTACCAAACATATATTACTAGGCTTAAGAGATATAACCAGTTTCGACGGAAAGGATCTCAAGCTGACTAGCTGAAGACGTTACTGTAGCTTTACCCATTAATAGACAAACACAGTATTTTATTGAAAATAAACTCCAGCACAACACTACAGTAACTCATGATGTACAATAAAACACCTTACTCACCCGTTGAGTAATAAAAACACCATCTATTACAACATTTCATATCCCTCAGTTCTTGCCATCTCCGAAAAGCTAAGCCAATGTTGATTCTTGTTTTATTACAAGCTATGTCACGTTCTCTTTTTCCAGCAGACTGTTTGGCGTTTCTTTAAAGGGTCATAAAACCCCCTTCTTACAGCTCAAGTCTACCTCACAATCTTTTTGAAAAATGCAACTTATATGGGCATGGATGGCTGTGAGAAGAAGGGAGGGGAGTGGGTGAAGAAGGGGGAAGGGGAAGGCAGGAGAGGAAGGGGAAGGCAGGAGAGGAAGAGGGGGGCGAGCAACTGTCATCTGGCAGTGGCCTTGGCCCATGCAGACTCTCACTAAAAATCAGGGGATTTTTATAGCTGGCAAAGTTAAAGTCCAATTAAATATACTGACAACTGCCTGTTTGACCTTTTAAAAGTAACTGAATGCCCTGCTACATGTATTAGATTAACCCTTTGAAGCATACGATCAGACGGATAACACCGGTGTGATTAGAGCGTTCAGTGCATCACATGATCAACTGCTAAATTCAAATGTGCTTTCGCAATTAGCTGGAGCAGAGCCAGAGATAGACACGCTCAGCGCTTGTCATATATCACAACTATTCAGTGTTTTCAACCACATAATCTTTATTTTAGGCTTCAGACATTTAAAGACACATAAGTACTAGCAAAACAGTACATTTATTGTTTGTAAAATACACACTGATGTCTATGAAAGTGGCAATAACAATCCTTTCATTTATAAATTGACGGCGTGTTTTATTCATATCAGATACACATTGTGTAAGTAACTAAGTTTACTCTATTCTTCTCCCACTTCACCAGCTACTTACTTTCATGTATTTCGGGAGAAGTGGATGAATTGACGTACGTTTTTAAGTCCGACAGATCCGATTCTCTGAATTGCGGCGCAAACTAACATGGCGGCGCCTATTGCGCGTTATAAATCAACTAACGTGATCATTGTAAAGGTTTTTAAATGACAAAACACATTCACTTCTCAAGAAAAATGCTTTCTACACACAAACAGTTTCGATGTGTCAGTAGTTGATGGCTAAACCAAATGCCCGCAGCCAGAGTCTTGCAGGGAAAGCCATGCAACACCCCCAAACTTTTACACCATGGAAACAAACACTTGACCCATGAACTCCTCTCTCATCTACGCAATCTCACAATATGACATGTCTGTCATTGGAAAGCACTGTGTGGTGTCATGAATAAATTAAAGACAGTGTCTTCTCATAGGATAAGAAAACTCACTCGTGAATAATTTTGAGACATTGACGCGTCATAACCTGTGATGTTGACATGATATAGATTTTAAACCCGGAAGATGAAAATAGAGGAAAAAAGCTCAAAATTAACCAGTTTTCCCCTACAATTAAATCTAACAGATGCTTACTGTTACAAACAGGCAGACATGGAGAACAGGTGATGGGGCACAGGTGATGGGGCAAACGCTATTGCACCAGTTCGTGAGCGGGGCAGGTGAGTGGATGGTGAGAGAGTCAGATGAATAATGAAGATGACTGGATAATACTATACTTCTTGGTTTCAGATGGCGTTGGAGATTGGAATGCTGGATCGAAGGAGATGCTGGAGACTGGAGACAAGACGAGGAGACACACTGGAGACTTGAAGACACGATGGAGAACAGGTAAGTATCGAAGGAGAGTCCTTGAGGTACGCATAAGCGTGGCTATGTGCAAACGAGACCGGACGGTGACTGAATGTGAGCGTGGTGCTTAAATGCTGGCAGTGATTGCAGTGATGATGGGATGCAGGTACATGTGATCAGTATTCAGGAGAGGGCGTGCGCTGTGATTGGGATAGGGTGGAGCCTGGCGTGCTTGTAACACTTACATTGTCTACTATGCTGTTCAACACACATACTCTCAGAAAATTTTGTTTAGGGTTTCATGACCCTTTAAAACAGGTGAAAACACTAGCGACATACAGTATGTACAGTGGGGAGAACAAGTATTTGATACACTGCCGATTTTGCAGGTTTGCCCACTTACAAAGCATGTAGAAGTCTGTAATTTTTATCATAGTCTTCAACTCTTCAACTGTGAGAGACGGAATCTAAAACAAAAATCCAGAAAATCACATTGTATGATTTTTAAGTAATTAATTAGCATTTTATTGCATGACATAAGTATTTGGTACATCAGAAAAGCAGAACTTAATATTTGGTACAGAAACCTTTGTTTGCAATTACAGAGATCATACGTTTCCTGTAGTTCTTGACCAGGTTTCCACACACTGCAGCAGGGATTTTGGCCCACTCCTCCATACAGACCTTCTCCAGATCCTTCAGGTTTCGGGGCTGTCGCTGGGCAATACGGACTTTCAGCTCCCTCCAAAGATTTTCTATTGGGTTCAGGTCTGGAGACTGGCTAGGCCACTCCAGGACCTTGAGATGCTTCTTACGGAGCCACTCCTTAGTTGCCCTGGCTGTGTGTTTCGGGTCGTTGTCATGCTGGAAGACCCAGCCACGACCCATCTTCAATGCTCTTACTGAGGGAAGGAGGTTGTTGGCCAAGATCTCGCGATACATGGCCCCATCCATCCTCCCCTCAATACGGTGCAGTCGTCCTGTCCCCTTTGCAGAAAAGCATCCCCAAAGAATGATGTTTTCACCTCCATGCTTAACAGTTGGGATGGTGTTCTTGGGGTTGTACTCATCCTTCTTCTTCCTCCAAACACGGCGAGTGGAGTTTAGACCAAAAAGCTCTATTTTTGTCTCATCAGACCACATGACCTTCTCCCATTCCTCCTCTGGATCATCCAGATGGTCATTGGCAAACTTCAGACGGGCCTGGACATGCGCTGGCTTGAGCAGGGGGACCTTGCGTGCGCTGCAGGATTTTAATCCATGACGGCGTAGTGTGTTACTAATGGTTTTCTTTGAGACTGTGGTCCCAGCTCTGTTCAGGTCATTGACCAGGTCCTGCCGTGTAGTTCTGGGCTGATCCCTCACCTTCCTCATGATCACTGATGCCCCACGAGGTGAGATCTTGCATGGTGCCCCAGACCGAGGGAGATTTACCGTCATCTTGAACTTCTTCCATTTTCTAATAATTGCGCCAACAGTTGTTGCCTTCTCACCAAGCTGCTTGCCTATTGTCCTGTAGCCCATCCCAGCCTTGTGCAGGTCTACAATTTTATCCCTTATGTCCTTACACAGCTCTCTGGTCTTGGCCATTGTGGAGAGGTTGGAGTCTGTTTGATTGAGTGTGTGGACATGTGTCTTTTATACAGGTAACGAGTTCAAACAGGTGCAGTTAATACAGGTAATGAGTGGAGAACAGGGGGGCTTCTTAAAGAAAAACTAACAGGTCTGTGAGAGCCTAAATTCTTACTGGTTGGTAGGTGATCAAATACTTATGTCATGCAATAAAATGCAAATTAATTATTTAAAAATCATACAATGTGATTTTCTGGATTTTAGATTCCGTCTCTCACAGTTGAAGTGTACCTATGATAAAAATTACAGACTTCTACATGCTTTGTAAGTGGGCAAACCTGCAAAATCGACAGTGTATCAAATACTTGTTCTCCCCACTGTACGCAATTTCCTACGAATAGCATCCTGCTCGTCTAAAATATAAACACTTATAACGGGTTTACCATAGTGAATGAGGGTTAGAAAAAAACTTACTAAAAGACGTATTGATGGTGTATTGCCTCATTTGAATTTTTTTAATGCTGAACCAAAAAAAAAAAATACATAATGCACCTTTAATGATGGTGTCAGCTAACATCAAGTTCTAAAAAGTAACTATTTTAAGTAAATATTTCATTTTTTACGTAAAATGTAATAGAAATGCATGTCATTGTCTAGAAATTAGGGCTGTCAAGTGATTCAATTTTTTTTATCTAAT
Source organism: Coreius guichenoti (assembly GCA_039654105.1). NCBI lineage: Eukaryota > Metazoa > Chordata > Actinopteri > Cypriniformes > Gobionidae > Coreius > Coreius guichenoti. The sequence continues at coordinate 4,567,980 of CM077175.1, forward strand.
TAATAACAAATTAATCGCACATCAAATTTGGCTGAGAAATTACTCCCAAAAGATAATTTAAAGTCATTATTGTGTAAAAAATCAAATAGACATTACAAAAAGTAGCTTCAGAAAGAAATATTTTTGGGTGAACTATACCTTTAATGTTTGTTTTTATTAATATGGAAATATGAAAAAGAAACTGCCAGTAGGTGGCGGTAAATGTTTAATTGAGTCATTGAGTCATTCATTCATTCGATTCGTTCATTCATGAGTGAAGTAAATGGTTCTCTTTATGAAAATGGTGAATGTAAATGGTTCTCTTTATGGTCCATTGAATCATTGGTTCACCTGACTTGTCCAAAACGCAGATTCAGAAATGAAATGCCACGGCACGTTACTCGTGTGATATTGCTTATAGGCCTACTGTATATCATGATGTAAATGTGAGGTCGTTTTCACACCGGCAGTTTAGTTCGTAACGGGGCATGGTTTACATGGAAAAATTGGTAATGTGAAAGCTGTCATGCGGACCCGGCTGAGCTGAGCTCAGGGGTACTGAATTCGAGACTGCCTGAAGGAGGTGGTCTAAGTTCGGTTGCGCAACTTGCACTCGAGCTGTGCCGCGATTCACTTGAATGTGAAAGCAACACAGACTCGAGTGCGCAAGAAAGGTAACCTGCGCATGCGTTTTATCAGATGACGACGTATTTGGTTCAATAAAACACATGTATGGGACGATAGTGTTGATGATTTACCTTGGATGCGAGCGAGAGTGAGCCTGCAGTGTATTCGCGCATCACCGGCGGGAACAATCGCGCTCTGACGCGGACCAGAACAAACGTGTCCAGTGTAAAAACAACAGACTAAAACTGGGACCTGGGACATTCTAACTGCATTCTATAGGCTTCATCACACAGTGAGTTGTTGCCCTGCATCATATTCTTCATCAATCAACTGTATGAACTGTAAGATGACCTAAGTAGGTCTGGGGCGGGGCATGTGCGTTAAATGCGTTAATAATTTTAACGCGTTATTTTTTACTGTAACTAATTAATCTAATTAACGCGTTAAATCAACAGCCCTACTAGAAATACAGTGATATACGTCACAAGGCTACTGAAAATGCATTGATCATTGAAGCCTTTTCAATTCCGGCCCCCATCTACATGGCATACATTCTCCATGCATTGCGTTATTGTAAAGAGAGTGAGTCACAGTCCCGGTTTAAATGGTCTTCGTTAGCCTTTCACATTCAGATGTGTCATTAAACTTGTACATGTGCATATGATGAAAGCGTCTCAGTGCAGAAAGCTAATCCATTGCTTTCAAGACCCCTCTCTGGAGTTCAGATGTGTTGTTGTAATGTATTCTTTTGGTTTTATGGCTGTCGTAGTGCGCTACACACGTGCTAATAGACTGTTCTTGGCGGGGGGCTCCTCTCTGCAGTCCATGCCAGCTCTAATCATCTACTGTTTGCATGTAGCCTAATATTTCTCAGCGTTAATAATGAAAATAGCTCATAGATGCATCACATAAACTAGTGAGATCAGTAGCAAAAAAAAAAAATATCCATGCTATCATTAAGGGGAGGATGCAATGTCCAGTCTTTACATAATATAGAAAGAAAAATACATACATAAAGAACAGTGTTAATTAGTAGAGGGAATGTTTTTGCTTATTTTGTCAAATTGTTTTGCTCTTAGGTTTCATTTAAGAATCAATTTTACCTCAGAACTTTCACCTAAAATGCCTTTGAAGAAATTGAAACAAAGATGCAATTGTTGACAATTGTTGTGGATAGCATTATATTATTTGATGAGAAATATTTGAGTTTGAGATCTCTGACTTTGGCATCTTGGTATGTATGGGCACAGTTTGAGACAATGTTGAAACATCATCAGGAGAAACATCATTTCAACTCATGCTGTCTGGGAGAAACAATTGAGATATTAAAGAGATCTCAATTGTTTCACATGTTTTGCTGGCCATCTTTATTAGCTTCATCAGTTTGGCTTTTAAACATTTTTCTGATGTAACACTGATGAGCATTTTTATAGGCATTTTTGCAAATGTTGAGTGGCACTTGATGCTGGTTTCATCATCACATAATGTCAGGAAGAACAACGTATTCAAAAGGTCAATAGATTATTATAAGAATTAGTATTACTCTATTATTTTATTTCCTCTCAAGATTTCCCTTTGGAAATCCAATTTTCCCCTTGGTGGTGGCGAATTAAATGTGAAGTGTGTAATTTCTCGGCCATAAACTCACCAAATGGAACTGCAAAAGTAATTGCTGTGTTCCAATTCACAGGGTCCCTACACGGTGTTGACTGCCACGTCATCTAACACAGACAAAACTTGAGGTGAGCAAATTAGGTATTTTGAGTATTATGATATATATCATATTTAACAGATATATGTTGGGTAACTGGGTTATGACCCACTGACTTTTGTGCTGTCCATCTGACCTTCCACAGTTAAAGGGATAGTTCACCCAAAAATGAAAATTAGCCCATGATTTACTCACCCTCAAGCCATCCTAGGTGATCTTCTTTCAGACGAACACAATCGGAGTTATATATAAAAAAATATCATTGCTCTTCCAAGCTTTATAATGGAAGTGAATGGTGGTCCTGATTTTGAATCCCAAAAAAGAGCATCCATCCATCATAAAAGTAATCCAAACGACTACAGGGAGTTAATAAAGGCCTTCTGAAGCGAAGTCATGTGTTTTTATTTAAGAAAAATATTCATATTTAAAACTTCATAAACTAAAATAACTAGCTTCCGGCAGACGGCCTACGCAAATCGATGGCAAAAGAGTAACCCCTGATGCGATGTGTAAGCTTTGACGCCTCTCGCGGTTCAAACAAATATAGGGATGGGCAACAAATTCAAGCTCCTCCAACATTTCTCTTTAAAAATTCTTGTTTTAGGGCCAGATTTACTAAACAGGGCAAATTAGCGTGAGAGCACAATTTTTAAAAAAAAGCGCCGATGGGAGTGGAAAATTCTGCGCATGCCACGTTCGTCAATACATCATGCGCCGGGTCAGAGGTCACTCTTTAACCATAAATTGTTGTGTACGGCTGTCTGTCGTATATTTGGATATTTTTCTTACACAAACGCATTGCTTCGCTTCTGAAGGCCTTGATTAACCCCCTGGAGCCATACGGATTACTTTTATGATGGATGCGCTTTTTTGGGCTTCAAAATCTCAACCCCCATTCACTGGCATTATAAAGCTTGGAAGAGCCAGGATATTTTTTTATATAACTCCGATTGTGTCATATACACCTAGGATGGCTTGAGGGTGAGTAAATCTTTCATTTTTGGGTGAACTACCCCTTTAACGTCAATTCACACCAATGACGATAAGGATAAAGATATTGTTCTAAAAAAATAGCAGAGTTCACACCACAGCTATAACGATAGCGGCACAGGAAAATTTTATCGTTGGAATCACTTTCAGAACAATTTTTTTTGCAGCTGATGAACGATGAAAACATTGACAGCCAATCAAAATCCAACCTGCTTTAAAGAGCTTGAGCATTTAAAGCGACAGACTGCAGCTGCACGCTTAGAATAAACAGAATTATATTGTCTGCTGGTGTGGATGGACCTTTATTCCTGTCAATAAATTGTAACAATTTTGATATGTTTTTAAAGTTGGCAAAGAACATTAATTTAGGTGTGTGTGTGTGTGTATATACGTTATCTCTTCATCACGGCGCCTGTTATTGGGTGGGATATATTAGGCAGCAAGTGAACATTTTGTCATTATATGTGTTAGAAGCAGGAAAAATGGGCAAGCTTAAGGATTTGAGTGAGTTTGACAAGGGCCAAATTGTGATGGCTAGACGACTGGGTCAGAGCATCTCCAAAACTGCAGCTCTTGTGGGGTGTTCCCGGTCTGCAGTGGTCAGTATCTATCAAAAGTGGTCCAAGGAAGGAACAGTGGTGAACCAGCGACAGGGTCATGGGTGGCCAAGGCTCATTGATGCACATGGGGAGCGAAGGCTGGCCCGTGTGGTAGGTTAAGAAGGTGGTCATAATGTTAAGCCTGATCAGTGTATATCCTATATATATATATATGAACACAGTATATGAACATGAACTTTTATGTTAGATTTGACAGCCCTAATATATATGTGTATATATTCAGGAACCAAACTATAAATATTTTATGATGTCCACTTCTCTTGGCTGATTGGAACATGTTCGTTTTGTTTTTCTCCCCTCATCTTTCATTAGTCAATTAAACTGGGATATGTGAAAGCATTTTAATATCTGAAACAAATAACACATAAAGTTTATTGCACCTTCTGGCTGCTTTTTATATTGGAGCAAACAAATGATTCCTCCTACTGTTTCGGTGTGACTTTCATGCCATCTGGAAATGGCTCTCAGCGCCCTTGATAAAGCCAAGAAATCTTAGCTTTTTGGCTCGAACAGTATCTTTTAATGAGAATATTTGGCAGAAGTGTGAAAGGTCTTTGGAGCGAGTTGATTCAAAGTCCAGTTGATTCAGGCACGCTCTCATTACCTTTCCACCCACGTCTCTCTCTCAGCAATGAGCATTTCATGATCAAAAGATGCCTTTGCAGTTAATACACTCTTTCCACAAAGCTTGGATTAATGAACAGATTTACCCAACATCATCCCGGTCTGGTTCACCACTTCCTGTAAACATCAGCAGGAAACCCAACCAGCGGCAGTGCTGGAACATGTGGCGCGTGTGTACCGGGGTCTCTAGACGGGTGTCGGTGCACATTGCACATGATTAAAACCTTTGCAATGGATTTCTTCAGCTCATGGGACTCTCTTATATAATAACTTCTCAATAATGTGGCTCTTTCTCGCTCGCCCGACTTACAGAGGGATCAATCCATCTAAATGCCACCTCACAAAGGAATAGCACTAGTTAAAACCAATAAACTTGGTTCTGTAAGGCTAAAGCACGTAATCGATATTCCCTCTCCTTTGATAAGTTCTGGTTGGTCAATGGCGCATTGAATATCTAAGATTGACCCTGGTACCGGAGACGGCAGGTGACGCTACTCACCAGCATTGAAGTCAATTACGGAAACAAAAGCCGCTCTGAAATGCCATGACTGATTCACTCAGAGCGTACAGAACACAGCTGTTGCGTTCCCATTTAGAGGCGTATGGTAGAAAAGAGAGTCAACACCAGCGGTTTTAGAGGCAGAATCAGCCGCTGGGGAAACTTTCAAATTCAGTGCTCAGTGTGTGCTACGGAGAGATGCGAATGAATGGAAAATAACAAAATACATTTCTCAAACTCACACCTCCCACCGTGGGGCTGAGTACAATTCGCTCAAAGAGTAATTTGCAGTAATGGTTATTTACGATGGGAGGTGGCTGTAAAGTTTCTTTTCAGTCTCTCGAATCAGCCGGTGAAAAAAGCTGAACGTTTTCAGGTTATTACCAACCATAATGGTTGAATGTTGTTCCTGCAAAAACATAAAAAATAGCTTCAGTTCCAGGCAGGCGCTGAGGCTTTTTTTCCCCCTAGATTTGGGATGGCAGTATGGAGGTGGACAATGAACAATAATGTGTTTTGGAGGTGCAGTCCTGAATGTCTAGGGCTTGACACGGCTCATCGCATCACCTTCAACATCTCACACTCCAGTCAACAACACCTACAGGAAAGAAAAATCACTTTCACTTTAATATCTCAATTGCTGCTCCTGTAGAGGGAATGGAGATTCCCCTGTGGTCAATAATTTTATACCTTAAAACTCATCTTTGATCACCAAAATGACTAGATTTAAACGTTTTTTTAAAAGGAAAATTCTTCATGCCTTAAAATAGCTTGAATGTAACTCTACACCCTTGCTTCATTTAGTATATGCGGACTCGTGAATATGCAAATTAGCCCCGCCTCCACTCAACCACACAAGCACGGACAACCTGATCCACTCGCTCAACTTTACTGTAGTAAACGCTGCACATTGACAATATAAATACAGGTTTAATTCAGCCATATACACTCACCTAAAGGATTATTAGGAACACCTGTTCAATTTCTCATTAATGCAATTATCTAATCAACCAATCACATGGCAGTTGCTTCAATGCATTTAGGGGTGTGGTCCTGGTCAAGACAATCTCCTGAACTCCAAACTGAATGTCAGAATGGGAAAGAAAGGTGATTTAAGCAATTTTGAGCGTGGCATGGTTGTTGGTGCCAGACGGGCCGGTCTGAGTATTTCACAATCTGCTCAGTTACTGGGATTTTCACGCACAACCATTTCTAGAGTTTACAAAGAATGGTGTGAAAAGGGAAAAACATCCAGTATGCGGCAGTCCTGTGGGCGAAAATGCCTTGTTGATGCTAGAGGTCAGAGGAGAATGGGCCGACTGATTCAAGCTGATAGAAGAGCAACTTTGACTGAAATAACCACTCGTTACAACCGAGGTATGCAGCAAAGCATTTGTGAAGCCACAACACGCACAACCTTGAGGCGGATGGGCTACAACAGCAGAAGACCCCACCGGGTACCACTCATCTCCACTACAAATAGGAAAAAGAGGCTACAATTTGCACGAGCTCACCAAAATTGGACAGTTGAAGACTGGAAAAATGTTGCCTGGTCTGATGAGTCTCGATTTCTGTTGAGACATTCAGATGGTAGAGTCAGAATTTGGCGTAAACAGAATGAGAACATGGATCCATCATGCCTTGTTACCACTGTGCAGGCTGGTGGTGGTGGTGTAATGGTGTGGGGGATGTTTTCTTGGCACACTTTAGGCCCCTTAGTGCCAATTGGGCATCGTTTAAATGCCACGGCCTACCTGAGCATTGTTTCTGACCATGTCCATCCCTTTATGACCACCATGTACCCATCCTCTGATGGCTACTTCCAGCAGGATAATGCACCATGTCACAAAGCTCGAATCATTTCAAATTGGTTTCTTGAACATGACAATGAGTTCACTGTACTAAAATGGCCCCCACAGTCACCAGATCTCAACCCAATAGAGCATCTTTGGGATGTGGTGGAACGGGAGCTTCGTGCCCTGGATGTGCATCCCACAAATCTCCATCAACTGCAAGATGCTATCCTATCAATATGGGCCAACATTTCTAAAGAATGCTTTCAGCACCTTGTTGAATCAATGCCACGTAGAATTAAGGCAGTTCTGAAGGCGAAAGGGGGTCAAACACAGTATTAGTATGGTGTTCCTAATAATCCTTTAGGTGAGTGTATGTTTGAACCAGAAACTGATTCAGAAGAAGTGGAAGAGTGAATTATACATGGTCGTCTACAAGTCGATGTATCAAAATGGTAATACATTTTATGTTTCGCTCTCTACAAAGTCAGACACATAACTGTGATTAATATGGTTAGCCTTTTGCTTGACTACATTATTAAACAGCTAATAATATGTTGCTAATGTTACACAACCATGTTCCTGTTCGCCATCTCGGTCTGCCTTTTAAAAATCAGCGTCCTTAGAAAGTTAGTGGAGAAAGGCATATAGTTCATCATAACATCGTAATATACATCATATAGAGTGTATGCATTGATGTCACTTTCCCGCCGGAACACGCCCCCTCAGCCGGACTGAGTGGCAAAAGAGCTGCTGCATGAATGGAGTTAATAGGGGAAACACGAGTAAAACAAACAATTATCAGTTTAAACTAAATGTTGGACTTGATATAGTGTTCCTTACAACTTAGCAAAGATCCAGTGATCCATGGATATTGACATGCAGCCAGGAATCGTGTTTCCTGACATTTATATGAGCCTGATTTCGGCAAAGCAAATTTGCCTGTGAACGCTTTATATAAATACAATATAGGTCTAAATCCGGGTGATCACTTATATCAATGTTATATATGTCATCATTTCGTCCAGCCCTAACGCTTGCATAGTTTTTGTCAGTGTTTATTTAAAAACATCCAATTATGCAGAACATAAGATGGTAAATATTTAATTGATGAGTTGTCAATACAATATATAACAATACAATATATATGATTTTACCCCAAAATCCACAGTCCAGTTGTTTCTGTAAATTGCAGTGATCCTTTGCTTCTCTTTTCTGTAGCTTTCGGCAGTCTGTAAAAATATACCTCAAATTTCTTGTCAAATCTGTTTGTAGTCAATCTCAAAACTCTTTCCCGTTTCAGATGTGTTTTGTGTTTTTTCGCGGCATTCACGCTGAAAACCAATGCTGCCGCTCAGTCTTTTTGCCACTCAGTGGGCGTAACCGCAGTAACTCCGGCCGATGGTGACGTCGCGTGCATACCCTCTATACCTAATATCATATCAACAGAAAAATATACCAGGCTAACCTGGCTCCCCTGCTAGTTTGCAGTTAATGATATGCTAAAGCCCGCCCACACGTTGACGTGATTGGTTACAAGGTAGTTTGTGACCACATTTTTGAGACTGTCTTTGTTTCACTGCAGTTTTATGGAGAAAGTACTCAGCAATGGTGTTGACGTATGAATTTGCATGTGGCATATAAACACAGACATATAAACAACATTAAAAACTTAATTTTCACCACAGGGAATATTGACAATTCTTGTTTTTTTTTTATGGAATATTGCAGTATTTATTATAAATAATTTATCCGTCATAAGTTTTTTTTTAAATTCATGTGCCTCATAATCTTTAATCTAAATAACTTCCCCTCCCTCTTGTAGCGATATCTCTTCTCTGATGACGTGTTTACTGGCATGAGGGCAGGACAACCTGTCACTCACATGAGATCCACCAATAGCAAACCACAACCATCCAATCATTTCCCTAAGCACAAAATCGAGTCCCACCCTACATTCTCTCCATTATACGGGGGAAAAAAGACTTCCATTTCATGCCGACTCCTGTTTAGATTTTTTTTTCTTCTGATAAAGAACCCAATAATGTCACTAAACTGGTCTAGAGTTTCAGAAGAGATCTCAAATTGTTCTCAGATTTGTTCTAGTCACGGCTGACTGTAGTAAAGCGAAGGAGATAGGGAACAAAAACAGTCTTTATTTAATCCACAAACTAAAACTCAGGAGATCGCAGGAGAATAACAAACACAACCACGTTTAAATTAGACGATACCAGACAAAGGAAAAGAATAAAACTCAGGGCTTAAATACATGGAGAGGGTAATCAAACTGAACAGAAACAGGTGTGAGGGACTAATGCTGCGTTCCAGACAGATCGGAATTTGGACATCGTTTAACCCCGACCTCTGCAAGACGTGTCATTTGATGTCACTTTCAAGATGTCGGCAAGTCCTGCTACCAGTGAGCATAAACGTAAAAAAAAAAAAACTTTAACATTAGACATTAAGTTTATGTAATATACATTGATTTTTTTTTTCGTCTGCTGTTTTCAAAGCGATTTTATGTTATTATTCTGTTTTTGCCATAGTTGACACAAAAACACGATATGCTGTCATTGTGGGGTGATGACAAGGCCGTAACCATGTCTTGAACATTGGGGGGGGACCAATTTTTCTTTTTTTTATAAAGCATAAAGAAACAGTACAGTGAACAAAATTCTACACTGCAAAAAAATGCTTTTCTTACTTACAAACCCGATTCCAAAAAAGTTGGGACACTGTACAAATTGTGAATAAAAACAGAATGCAATGATGTGGAAGTTTCAAATTTCAATATTTTATTCAGAATACAACATAGATGACATATCAAATGTTTAAACTGAGAAAATGTATCATTTTAAGGGAAAAATAAGTTGATTTTAAATTTCATGGCATCAACACATCTCAAAAAAGTTGGGACAAGGCCATGTTTACCACTGTGTGGCATCCCCTCTTCTTTTTATAACAGTCTGCAAACGTCTGGGGACTGAGGAGACAAGTTGCTCAAGTTTAGGAATAGGAATGTTGTCCCATTCTTGTCTAATACAGGCTTCTAGTTGCTCAACTGTCTTAGGTCTTCTTTGTCACATCTTCCTCTTTATGATGCGCCAAATGTTTTCTATGGGTGAAAGATCTGGACTGCAGGCTGGCCATTTCAGTACCCGGATCCTTCTTCTACGCAGCCATGATGTTGTAATTGATGCAGTATGTGGTCTGGCATTGTCATGTTGGAAAATGCAAGGTCTTCCCTGAAAGAGACAACGTCTGGATGGGAGCGTATGTTGTTCTAGAACTTGGATATACCTTTCAGCATTGATGGTGCCTTTCCAGATGTGTAAGCTGCCCATGCCACACGCACTCATGCAACCCCATACCATCAGAGATGCAGGCTTCTGAACTGAGCGCTGATAACAACTTGGGTTGTCCTTGTCCTCTTTAGTCCGGATGACATGGCGTCCCAGTTTTCCAAAAAGAACAAATTTTGATTCGTCTGACCACAGAACAGTTTTCCACTTTGCCACAGTCCATTTTAAATGAGCCTTGGCCCAGAGAAAACGCCTGCGCTTCTGGATCATGTTTAGATATGGCTTCTTTTTTGACCTATAGAGTTTTAGCCGGCAACGACGAATGGCACGGTGGATTGTGTTCACGATAATGTTTTCTGGAAGTATTCCTGAGCCCATGTTGTGATTTCCATTACAGTAGCATTCCTGTATGTGATGCAGTGCCGTCTAAGGGCCCGAAGATCACGGGCATCCAGTATGGTTTTCCGGCCTTGACCCTTACGCACAGAGATTGTTCCAGATTCTCTGAATCTTTGGATGATATTATGCACTGTAGATGATGATAACTTCAAACTCTTTGCAGTTTTTCTCTGAGAAACTCCTTTCTGATATTGCTCCACTATTTTTCACCGCAGCATTGGGGGAATTGGTGATCCTCTGCCCATCTTGACTTCTGAGAGACACTGCCACTCTGAGAGGCTCTTTTTATACCCAATCATGTTGTCAATTGACCTAATAAGTTGCAAACTGGTCCTCCAGCTGTTCCTTATATGTACATTTAACTTTTCCGGCCTCTTATTGCTACCTGTCCCAGCTTTTTTGGAATGTGTAGCTCTCATGAAATCCAAAATGAGCCAATATTTGGCATGACATTTCAAAATGTCTCACTTTCAACATTTGATATGTTATCTATATTCTATTGTGAATAAAATATAAATTTATGAGATTCGTAAATTATTGCATTCCTTTTTTATTCACAATTTGTACAGTGTCCCAACTTTTTTGGAATCGGGTTTGTAGTATTTTTGTCTTGTTTCTAGTCCAAACATCTAAAAATTCTTAAAACAAGAAGCATTTACTAGGCAAGCAAAAATTATTGTCTTGTTTTGGGGGAAAAAAACTCAAAATTAAGGGAGTTTTTGCTTAAAATAAGCAAAATAATCTGCCAATGGGGTAAGCAAAATAATCTTAATTTAAACAGAAAACAAGATTATTTTGCTTACCCCATTGGCAGATTATTTTGCTTATTTTAAGCAAAAATTTTGAGTAATTTTTTCCCAAAACAAGACAAAAACTTTTGCTTGCCTAGTAAATGCTTCTTAATGTAAGAATTTTTAGATATTTGGACTTAAAACAAGACAAAAATACTAAGTAAGAAAAGCATTTTTTGCAGTGTAGGTCTAATTCTAGTTGGGAAATAATCATTTTGGGACTATTTGCAAATAATATTTACATTAATTTGTGTCAAATATATCGTTAGTCTCGAGATTCTTCCCGTTAGTGAATAAATGCATAGATCCGCTGTTAACATTTGAATTCCTTAGTGGTCAGGGGTCCGTTCTTCGTACGTCGCTAACTCAGTTAGCTGGATTTGATTGTTGACGATGTGGCATGATCTTGGATTGTTTAGTTCTTCGAAGCTCATCCTGGGCTTGCTGTCATAGCAACAGGTCCGTAAGCTCAAACCTGCTCGGGAGAAGGCTTATTTCATGTAAACAGTATTAGATTGCATCTTTTTAAGCAGCGTTGATACTTAAAATTTGTCCCAGCCACTACTACTTTATTACAAGAGTTCCTTACTGAACCAGGGGCAATAATAATTTTAAATAATAATAATATAAAAATGTATTTGAAAATAATATTATAATGTGTATAATACTATAGACACAGGCACTTGATTGAGAGATTTATTTGTGATAGAATAATTACTTTATAATTTTATTGGAGTCTTACACACATGCTGTACAGTTAATCTGAGCTGTGCATTAATTTGAGTGATGACGGATATTATGGGAGTGGCTTGATGCAGCGCAGGAGATGCAGAAAACTTGATCTTGACCCTTAAGAAACTTCAATTAATGCTGTCACGTAACAAATCTGCTTCAAATTGAATTAAAAATTAAATGAACTGCTAATTACAACACTGAAATAAAAATATAAAGGGTGTACAAATACTATAAAATCGTGAATATAAATAAAAAACAGTGCTCATTTCATTTATCTGTTATAACTTTTATGTTGGTTTGGTCGTTTGGCTGTTTCCTTATAAAGGTCCAGAAATTTGCGTTTTTTTTTTTTTTTTTAATTTGTCAGGTTTTTTGCCAGGTGGCTTTTTTAATTATGTCATTACGTTGCTCCCCAGCCAATCGCTGCATTGCTGATCGTGGTTTTGAATATCGATACATCTGCCCTCTTCAGGGAACACAAGAATGCGCAGTAATCTTAGACATCTTAATCCAGATATTTTAATCCAATCCACAAATTCGTTTGAAGAACCAAATTAGCCAGAGATCAGTTATCACGATTAGAAGATCTGGGATCTGTCAAATCATCTCAGATGTGTTAAGCGAGGTACGAAGAACGGACCCCTGGTGGTAGAATTTTTGTAAACTGTGTCGAAGGTTACAGGTTCTAATCCACCCTCATATAGTTTTTTTTCTTCATTAAAATCAAAGATGTTCAATGATTGTATATTAAGAGCATGGACACGTTTGTGTGCATTTTGTTTTGTGATTTCACCGGAAAGAATAGAGTCCCCGCAATGGCATTAAGCGATAGATTGACGCTTGTCTGTGTGAAGACTGTGAACGAGCCAAAAGAGAACGTAAACCCCGCCTACTTTGATTTGATTGGCCATCTCAGTCATTTTGACATTGATGAGCGCCGTTAGACCTGAGGCAGACCAGACTAAAAATGTAACTTTTAAACCTTTTTGTCATCCTAACATACAGTGTGCTGCGTAATAGTTCTCAGATAAGTACTCATTTTAATAATCAATAAACTTTTTCTACAGTAACCTACATTTTTTTTGCAATTTGTTGTAATGTTTGTTTTCGTTTTGTTGTATCCAGGGACCTGAGATGCAAATTAGCATTGTGCTAAAATCTCTATATACATCTATTTGCTATTTTTGTATTATAATATACAAATACCTATTCACCTATACAAATAAATACATACAAATACCAAGTGTGCAATAAAACATGAGATCTCAGTATGAATTCAAATATTCTTATCAAATCTTATAAAATTTTCCCAAAACCAAATAATCTGAGCTGCTGTCTGCATTAGTTTTATATGGATAAATATATTTTATATGCCCAAAAAATCATGGTAATACAATGGTACATCTCTTTAGGAGAACTAAAAGTAAACACAAATGAGACATATTGGACATTGTTTGTCAAAACAACCCATGTCATTTCAGCAATTGTTTTTGTTTTGCTTATTTCTAAGGTATTTAGAAACCATCGAGCATGGGAGGATCTCCTGGAAAAACTGGTGGAACTGGGGTAAACCATGGGGAAAAAATCAGTATAGCGTTTTAAAGGTAAGCGTGGTGGGTATTTGTTCTCTTTCCTTTGAGTAGGCTATGTACTAGTATTTTTAGTTCATGCTTCACACTAAAACAATTGTTTTTACATAATCAAATGTACAGACAAACTGTGTAAATGTAAATACAAACTCAATTGTGTATTTCAGATGCTGTCACATACCATAACCTCATCATCTGCACAGAGAAACTGCCTCTCAGAATACACACATAATGAAGGACATAAAGACATCATAGAGGATTGTGAAGATATTTCACTGGAACTTGGTATTAGTGCGTTGAGCTAACAACAACAAATTTGGTACTGTTTAGAACCATTTTTCTTAGGAGTGATTCTTTTATTCACCCTCTTCCTCCTGCTTTGCCTGATTGCTGTGTGATTATGGTGTTTCTATTTGCAGGTATGACTTCTCCGTGTGGATAATCAACTCCATGGCGATGACAAACAACTCATATTCTGAATTCTAACATAACCGATGACGCTTGTTTGTTTTATAAGGCTAGCATCATTATTACTATTTGCTCATACTTGGACTCAGTGATTTGCCCCCTAAATATTTACAAGAACACAGGGAGATCTGTCTTTCATTCAGTAATTTTAATGAAAGGGACCCAGTATGACAAGCCTCTTCCTGTTTAATGGTACGTCGAGTCACAGGGACACCAACTTATTCTCATTATCAGAATAAATGAACATAAGCTGGCTGTGTGACTGAAGATGAGGTGAAGATCAACTTTACTTTAACGTGTTGTGTTCGGGTCATTTTGACCTGGAGAGGATTTTATTTTTCCCGAAAATGTTAAAGGGGTCTTATAATGCCCCTTTTTACAAGATGTAAAATGAGTCTCTGATGTCCCCAGAGTGTATGTGAAGTTTTAGCTCAAAATACCCCACAGATCATTTTTTATAGCATGTTAAAATTGTCACTTTTTGTGGGCGAGCAAAAACGCGCCATTTTTGTGCGTGTCCCTTTAAATGCAAATGAGCTGCTGTTCACGGGCGGAGCTTCAAGAGCTGGAGTTAGCAGCTCCGATTACCTCACAGACACGCACTGAAAATGTCTGAAACTGTTCAGCCTTTTATGTTCAAACCGGAGTCAGACAATGATGGAGAGACTCAAGAAGAAGTGACAACATGTGGAATGCAACAGGACGTTTCTGAATGGTTAGTTGATGAATTTATGTATCTGATGGGTAGTTAACTCTCTCAATTAGCATATTCTGTCATGATAATCTATAAATCGCTCGTGTGGGAACTGTTGTAAGATGCACAGAGCCAGAGAATATTTGCTCTGTACCATGTTTTACCATGCCTAATATCGATCTAGCTTACTGCACTGGGCAACAAGTGTCTCATAGCAGCCGCCGAGCAAACGCACAGAGTAGCATTATAACATAACTTTCAACACACTCAACTGTATCTAATATGATAAAACAGTGCTGCGTTACCCCACATACGCAAAAACTGAGGTGCATAAGCATATGCATAAGTGATAATATAACATAAGCTTTTTACAAGCATTTTTTGTAACACTTTATTTTGTGTCCTTGTTACACATGTAGTTCTACCAGAAAGACTCGGGGGGGACAAGATAACATAACAATGATATTTATTTATTAACAGACCAGCAAGTGAAAGCAAAATATTGTATAATGAGGTTCTTTGGCGTAGGCCCCGTCCGTAGCTCATATTCAGAGGGTAACGGACTCTGCATTTCCTGCCTGAAGATGAAGGCAGGGGCGCAGCCGATACCCCGGGAGGTATGGGCAGGGACCATCCTGGTTGTGGTGGGGAGGATGGGGGTGAATGTTGGCGTCATCGTCTGCGAACTTTGATCTTTGATCTTTTATACTCCAATGATTGGTTAGATCTAAACGTAATGAGTGACGTAACATTTGAGTCTTCCTGGCAGAACTTATGCTAGAGCTTTCATTTACTGTGGTAATAACTATAAATTATGCATAATTACATGCAACTAACCCTAAATCAAACCCCAATCCTAACCCTCACCATATAGTAAGTACATGCAGTTAATTATTATTACTCAGTACTGAAATCTATAATTACACTGTAACACGGACACCTTAGTGTAACCACTTCTTTTTTTTTTTTTTTTAAAGGTTGCCCGTTTTTGACCGTGAACACATGTGACGTATATCCAAGTGAAACAGCTTCTCGAAGAAGGAAAAAATGTAGGGCGGGACTTGATTTTGTCCATGAGGAATTGATTGGATGGTTGTGGTTTGCTATTGGTGGATCTCATGTGAGTGACAGGTTGTCCCGCTCTCGTCATCAGAGAAGAGATGTCGCTGCAAGAGGGAGGGGAAATTATTTAGATTAAAGATTATGAGGCACATGAATTTAAAACTAATGATGTGCACAAATAAATTATTTATAATAAACACTGCAATATTTCATTAAAAAAAAACAAAAAAAAAACAAGAATTGTCCGTTTTGATTTCATGGCGGGTCATTTTCTCTCATAATGACCCAGGTCATTATTTTCTCTCATTTATATATTAAATTCATGCAAATAATGAAGTTTCAGTCAGTATTTACACAAATAGAGGTATTCTGTGTGCCTAAAATAGTCTATACATATGTATATTTATGTTTTTCAGAAGCTCAGGAGACTAATTTTTTAGCTTTGTGTGTAAAATTCCTGCATGGGGAGGAATAAAAACAGACACAAATGAGACAATAGTTGACAATAGTGAAAAATATAGAGCTATAAAGTTGATGTGGCATAGCTCAGAACATTTGTTCTTGGAAGAGTTTGCTTGTGTTCATTCCTATAAGGCTTTTTTTCCCTGGTAAGTTAAAAAGGAAGATTAAAACACTTTAGTGGACTCAGCCCCGTATGGTTTTACATGGTCGTCCTTTATTGCTCTGATTCAAACTAACCTTTTAGCCTCCTGTTGCTGGACAATTATTTCCTTGATTTCTCATCCTCGCTGACAGTGGACCCATTTAAGAACCGACCGATGTGCCTTAGTTTGCAGCCGTTTTTTTTTAATTTCTCTCCCTGGCAATTAATCACTCTCTTAATTGGATCTGTGCATCTTAATTGCAAAAGTCCTCTTGGTTAGTTTCAATTTGTGACTCTGATGTAGAAGGAAGGATGTTTTAATTAATGACTTGGGTTTGCAAAAGGCAAGACACCAGAGACAACCCACTGTTTTCCTTCACCGCAGGACCACGCGCTCTCTGTGATAAATAACTGGGAACTTGTCAAAAAGGCACAGTCAGGGATTTTTTGGAACCGTGTTTTGTAAGCATACCTGTTTTTCTGCAGAACTACAGGGATGAAAAGTTGTCTGGCAAGTGATTTGTGCTATGAAAGTAGCACAGTTTTGGTCTTTGTGCAGAGACTGTAATCCTGATATCAAGAACAGAAGACGTTGAGCACTCTGGGTATTTGTGTGGCCATTTCTTGCAGCAACATTTGGGAATATTCCTAATCCTGATGAATTATGGCCTGGCAAAACACTGAGCTGCTATGCTAGCACTGCAACAGCATTTAGCTACTAGAAATATGTAGCATCTTTATTATTATGCCACTTGGCACACATCTTTTTAAATGTGTTAGGAAGAAGTCTCTTATGCTCATAAGGCTGCATTTATTTATTGAATATTATTGTGAAATATTATTGCAATATAACATAAGTGTTTTCTATTTGAATATACATTAAAATGTAATTTATTACATCTTATTGCATCTTAAAGGTGCTGTATGTAAGTTTTTGACTATACTAAAGCATAAAAATACCATAATATGTTTGCAGATATTTAGGAAACATGCTGAGTTCACATACTCGTTTCTCTGAAAAACAATGCTACAGCAGTTATTCTACTTTGAAATGTGCGTTCCGTGTCAGAATGTCTGTTTTTGTTTTGGTTTGTGGGATACCGCACTTACCCAGTAGTATTTAGACACCACAGGTTGCCAGTTGGCGGAAAACACAGCATATCGCTGCCATAGAAGCCAGCAAACGAACTGAGATCGCAGATTCTACCCAACCTAAAAAGCCTCGGCGTCCATCTAAAAATCTAAAAAAGCACATTAAAACGCGGATAAATCACCTCATCAACTTACAGTGTGTAAGTCTCCTTGCCTTCTATTGTCAATTGCGCTCGTTCCTGTTGCGTGTCCTCAAACTGGCAACCGCGTGAGCGTCGAGTCTGAGGAAGAGTGGGCGGGGCAAACAATATTTTGAATTTGGACTGCAGTACCCAGTTCTTACATACAGCACCTTTAAAGGGGTCATGAATTGAGAAATCAACTTTTCATTCAGCCTTTGATATATAAAAGTTAAACGTGATATAAGAATATCCTGCAAGTTTCGGAGCTGAAAACTTCCTTGTTAGTCAAAGAAAAGCTTTTATTGACACCAGGCCCAGCAAACGCTCGATCTCAGAATGTGCCAAGCTGTGACGTCAGAGTGTGGTGAAACACCGCCTTAACCGAAGAAGAAGAACGCCTGATTCTGTAGTCCCGCCCACCGATTTGTGCATGGCATGTTATAGATAATTAACATTTAGGCCTACGTGGAGCTAAACCGGATCGAACTTCCAAGCAATAAACATGCTGCATAAGCTTCATTCGGATTCCAATATTATGAATGCATGGATGAACTTTATTTTTAATGAATATCCAGCTCACGTGGGTAAGACATTGTGTGTTTGTTCCTTCATTTCACCACGGATTCATTTGTAAAGAAGAGACTGGATTTGCAGACAGGATGAGATTACATGAATGAATGAAGCAACACACTTATGTGAGTAAAAAATGTTTTTTATATGTCATAGTATTGCATTGTTACAGATCGTTTGATATCTATTGATTATGTGTACAGTGAGGAGAACAAGTATTTGATACACTGCCGATTTTGCAGGTTTGCCCACTTACAAAGCATGTAGAAGTCTGTAATTTTTATCATAGGTACTCTTCAACTGTGAGAGACGGAATCTAAAACAAAAATCCAGAAAATCACATTGTATGATTTTTAAGTAATTAATTTGCATTTTATTGCATGACATAAGTATTTGATACATCAGAAAAGCAGAACTTAATATTTGGTACAGAAACCTTTGTTTGCAATTACAGAGATCATGCGTTTCCTGTAGTTCTTGACCAGGTTTGCACACACTGCAGCAGGGATTTTGGCCCACTCCTCCATACAGACCTTCTCCAGATCCTTCAGGTTTCGGGGCTGTCGCTGGGCAATACGGACTTTCAGCTCCCTCCAAAGATTTTCTATTGGGTTCAGGTCTGGAGACTGGCTAGGCCACTCCAGGACCTTGAGATGCTTCTTACGGAGCCACTCCTTAGTTGCCCTGGCTGTGTGTTTCAGGTCGTTGTCATGCTGGAAGACCCAGCCACGACCCATCTTCAATGCTCTTACTGAGGGAAGGAGGTTGTTGGCCAAGATCTCGCAATACATGGCCCCATCCATCCTCCCCTTAATACGGTACAGTCGTCCTGTCCCCTTTGCAGAAAAGCATCCCCAAAGAATGATGTTTCCACCTCCATGCTTCATGGTTGGGATGGTGTTCTTGGGGTTGTACTCATCCTTCTTCTTCCTCCAAACACGGCGAGTGGAGTTTAGACCAAAAAGCTCTATTTTTGTCTCATCAGACCACATGACCTTCTCCCATTCCTCCTCTGGATCATCCAGATGGTCATTGGCAAACTTCAGACGGGCCTGGACATGTGCTGGCTTGAGCAGGGGGACCTTGCGTGCGCTGCAGGATTTTAATCCATGACGGCGTAGTGTGTTACTAATGGTTTTCTTTGAGACTGTGGTCCCAGCTCTCTTCAGGTCATTGACCAGGTCCTACCGTGTAGTTCTGGGCTGATCCCTCACCTTCCTCATGATCACTGATGCCCCACGAGGTGAGATCTTGCATGGTGCCCCAGACCGAGGGAGATTGACCGTCATCTTAAACTTCTTCCATTTTCGAATAATTGCGCCAACAGTTGTTGCCTTCTCACCAAGCTGCTTGCCTATTGTCCTGTAGCCCATCCCAGCCTTGTGCAGGTCTACAATTTTATCCCTGATGTCCTTACACAGCTCTCTGGTCTTGGCCATTGTGGAGAGGTTGGAGTCTGTTTGATTGAGTGTGTGGACAGGTGTCTTTTATACAGGTAATGAGTTCAAACAGGTGCAGTTAATACAGGTAATGAGTGGAGAACAGGAGGGCTTCTTAAAGAAAAACTAACAGGTCTGTGAGAGCCGGAATTCTTACTGGTTGGTAGGTGATCAAATACTTATGTCATGCAATAAAATGCATATTAATTATTTAAAAATCATACAATGTGATTTTCTGGATTTTTGTTTTAGATTCCATCTCTCACAGTTGAAGTGTACCTATGAAGCACTAATCCAGAAGCACTAATCCTGAACCATTACCGTATGTGTCCACAGGCGTACAGTGAGTGCATAGGATTTTCCAAATGTGTGTGTGTGTTAGTGATGCACAATTCGCGGTTATATCCACCGATCGGGCAGGCCAAGTAATAAAAAATAACATTCCAATTAATTGCGGGTGGATGAGAGATAAATCGTGTTTGTTTGATAAAGACATTTTGCCAGCCCTGTGGGCGAATCATTCCGGTTGCTGTTTTCCCACACGCTTTCAAAACAATTGTTTTTCACGTGTACTCACGAGGGAGCCGAAGCTCATTGCAATATGCAAAGCTTATCCAATCATAGCAGTGGGCGTTTACTTCCAAGTCTTCAGTGCGGCACGCCCATAAAAACCGAGCGTTCCATGAGAGAGGCTCAAAACCAGGGTAGAAAATAGCCTATTACTTATTCATTATGATGCTTTTGAATGTAAAAACCACGCGAACGTCATAAGTTGACCTCAGACAACAGTATAAAAAAATTAAAAAAGCCAGTTCATGACCCCTTTAATACCAGGTGTAAACAGGGCCACAGCAGGCCATCCTTATCGTTGAATCCTGATAAAGTGTTTATGCTCATATGTTCCAACAATCTTACATTTGTTGATCACGTACATGCGTTTTTATGCTTTGCAACTTGAGCATTGTTGTTTTGCCAATTCTGTCGTTGTTTTGTAAATCTATCAAGCTGGCTGACATAGATGAGGTTTTGTTGTTTTGTTGAAGTCTGGCAGTCTTGGACTCATGATTGATAAATTACTAATGTTTTGCACCGTAGGCTATGCCATCATTTTCCAGCAAAAAGTGTTGAAGTCAATAGCTGTCACAGAGTTACATTATAACTTTACATTTCCTGCTATTATTGCAAATAGAACATTGTTGTAAAGTGCCTTTTCAGTGTTGATTAAAATATAGTTGCCGAAATATAGTTTTCTGACACTATTTATTTATTTTGGTGAGCTCAGTGAAAATGCAAAGAAATAACTCTGGGCAAGCTGAAAAAAAAATCCTTATTGGTACCCAAAATAGTAAGGCCCTGATTCCAATGGTGTACTCGATTAGCCAAGTTTTTTGCGTCACTGACAATGATTTAATTGTAGCCCTAATCAAGCGTACAATGGCTAAAAGGCAGGACTGACGTCTTAATAATACTTCAGTTTCATGGGTCACCCCTTTTCACAAATGATCCCATGACCTTTATAGCAGAAGCACTAATCCTGAACCATTACCGTATGCGTCCACAGGCGTACAGTGAGTGCATAGGATTTTCCAAATCATTGTCTTTGAGAGCTGGACTGTGGGGATTGTGGGGTTGACAGCAGAGTGGAGCAAGTGGTGAGGGAAAAAAAAAACAGATGGCAACCAATCACCATAAGATGAAGACAAGCCAAGGTTGTGTTTGGCACAAATTGCAAGCTAAATCAAACAATGAAAATTCTGTCATTATTTGCTCACCCATATGTCGTTCCAAATGTTACTGTTGTTTTCTCTATGACCGTGTTTTTCAAGCTCCAAAAAGTACAGATAAACACCTGAAAATGTGGAATGCAGAATGAGATTTGAGAGCTGCAGCAGAGAGGAGGATTTTCAGCGAATAACAGCATAAATTTCACACAGCAAAGGCATTTTGCATGACTTGAGGATGAGTAAATGATGACACAGTTCTCATTTCTGTGTACAGCAGGGTTTTCCAGGTCTGTGTAACAAAACCAGTCCTAAGGCCAGGGGTGTCCGATCCTGCTCCTGGAGGGCCACTGTCCTGCAGAGTTCAGTTAACAACCCCAATTAATCTAGGGCTGCATCCAAAATCGAATACCTCCCTACTAGGGCGAAAAATAGTAAGCCTATGTGACAAAAGTATGTCCAAATTCACATAAGGAGTGGGCAAATAAGGAGTGGGCAAAAAGTACCCGGATGACCTACTTCTTGCGACGAGATTCTGAAGTGTGCATACAATGGACACTTTACAATCCCATGAGGCCACGGGAGAGGATTTATGAATGACAGTGAAGCGACGCAACTGATGCTGGTAGGTCACATGATTATGACAACATGGCAAATAGTACGTCCGGATTACATTCATACTACACACATTCATACTATATAGAACATACTTTTTTAGCGGTCGTGAAGTAATTGCTTATTCAAAATAAGTACCTACTCGAGAGTATGCGATTTTGGATGTAGCCAAAGTCTCACTAGGCATACTAGAAACAAAGCCACCTGAAGGCAAGTCTGCAAGGTTAGCAAAAAAAGCGTAATGCCTTCTAACACTGTGGTACGCAGGGAAGGAGACCACAGGCTGTTTTTTTAATGGATGTTAGTTTTGAATTTGGATTGATCTGTTTTTAGAGTTAACACTGAAAAAAAATGCTGTTTTATAAGAGAAGTCACAGACAATTGCACGACAGGTATGATTCAGTTTACAGCACTTCTCATTAATAAAATTTAGTCAATAAAAAAATAATAATAAAATTAAGTTCACAGTTCTCTGATGTCGGTTAATGATGACAACATGCAGGTAAACATAAAATATTTTTAAAATCTTTTTTAGTAGTGTTTTATTTTTATTGTTTTTATTTTAAAAATATTTAATTTTAAATTATTACTTACTAGATTTTCATTAAACTCACAAACCCCCTGCAGTTCCATCACAAACCCCAGTCTGACGTAATGTAAATACACTTTATGTTGTTGATAACAAAGAATGGAATATATTTTCTTTCTCTTTGTATTTTTATATCAATAAAGTTTATTAAGAGTATTCTACTCAAATCAATGTGATAAACAAGTTAGGTCAGAAGTAATTTAAAAGTCATCCAAAAGTAGTCCAATTATATTACCTTAAATATGTAATGTAATGTATTACTACAATTGAACTACAATTTTAGTCATGTAATTTGCAATCAGTAACCGATTACAATTTGTAAGTAGCCCAATCTACCCAGCTCTGGTTACAATGAGCCCTAATTTAACGATCTGAGCGTATGGTCTGAAGCGCATGGCGCAGGTACACTTAGGGCGTGTCCGAATCCACTTTTGCTAGTTTAACGACAGAGAAAAAACGGTCGGCGCCAGGCGCATGGTCCAAAAGGGTTGCCCCTAGTCTCTTAATGAGTCATGGGTGTGTTTTGGGTGTAACTTGCAATAAACCAATCAGAGTCTCATCTCCCATTCCCTTTAAAAGCCAGTTGCGCTCGCACCATGGCGGATTTGCTATTTACATGGTGGGATTTGCGAGCGGAAAGACTGAACGCTTCTCCAGAGAGGAATCCTTTTATTTTTAATATTTAAAAATGTTTGTGTGCTGCTGCAGATACACCCTGTGTGTGTAATAAGCAGAGTGTACGTGCGTTGTGTACCCGATTATAGGCGCATATTACTAACACGCCCTTTAAATAACACAAAAAATACTGTGCTATTGACTTTAGACCAGGTTTTTGTTGGTCAATGGCGCAGTCGTTTTCAGTTCCTCAAAATAGCAACACGCGTCGTTTTCAGACCAGCACGCCCATGGGCGAACAGATGGGTGCGAGTGCATATTTAAACAACGTGGAGCTGGTCGTGAAAATGATAACTGCGTCGGGCTGAAACTAGCAAAAAACACTTGCATCGCGCCTGGCGTCACATTGCACTGGGTGCATGATAGGGCCCATAATGTTTGTGATGCAAGAAACACCGGTGATTTAAAAACACGTTTTTGAGATTGTCTTTGGTTCACTGCAGTTTTAAGGAGAAATACTCAGCAATGGAGTTGAGAAATGAATTTGCACATGATCTGTCTTAAAGTAAATTTAAAATACCACATAAACTTGATTTTCTTTAAACGCAGCCCAATTCCGCGGGAAAAACACGAATTTGGCAACCCTGGTGGTGTACAGAGTTCTGGGAATTCGGAACGTTCCATCACTGGCCGGGCGGTGAGATCACAAACTTCCCGCTGTGCAATCAGATGACGAGAGAAAGTTCTGCGTTCCCCGCGGAACTCTTTAGTCGCTGCGCTGAGCTGCACATATAAGGTTGCCATTGGAAACAGAGGCTTGGCAGAGCTCTGGCGGGTATAAAGTGATCTCGGCCGCTCCCAACTCAGATCCAGTTTAAAGCGCGTAAATCTAGGGCGAGACCTTCACTATCAAACATCCAAACAAAAGCATTTATTTCAATACGACAAGGCCATTTTCTGTGTTTATACGTAGCAGAGGATTTGTGCTTATTGTAAATTGTGAAATTGAATTAAATATTTAGTCAGTGATTAGTTTTACATTTAAAAGTCTTGTTAAATATTCAGCAGAACGACCACATTAAAGAAAATAAAAGCCTTTTTTTAACCAAAGGCATACGAAAGTAAGGTTTGCACAGGGGGCTGTCATGTTACTGACAGCTTGTCTTTGCGTGTTGGCAGCTGTAGAGATGTCCGTATTGCACCTAGATGAAAACGACACTGGAAGAAACATTGAAACAAAATTGGCTTTGAAATTAGCAATGTGATCTAAGAAAACTGCAGATCATGACGTGTTAAGTATTTTTCAGTTCTAATAGCAATGAAAATAAACAAGAAGAACGATTTAGCAGAAGTAGGCTATGTGACGTGTGTGCAAGAGATGAAATTGTTCTCGAGGCTTATTAGGCTAATTATGCTAACTTTTTCCCTTGGAAAAACTGAATCTGTGTTTCAGTGTGTTTCTGTGTTTTGAACTGGATCTGTGCACGGCTGACAGCATTTGTAGTCGAGCAGTGCCCTCTTTTGTTTGAAGAAACGTGAACAACAGGACAAGCGGATTAATGATTACAAATATCTGCTGCCCTCTGCTGTCAGGATCTACTTTATTCTGAAAGCGTCTACTGTTGCTCAAAATAAGAACAGGTTAACATGCAAATTTATTGTTTTTATGGATTGGTGAAATAGAGACCAAATAGCTACCACATTAAAGTAAATCACACATTTCACATTATTACTGCCAAATCAAGCATCACTATTAGGCTACTAGGGGAGAGCGGGGCACAACCTAACGCTTTTTGACTTTCTCAGTTTGTGTAAATCCACTTGGGGTTCAGAGTATTTATTTTTTCCCACATTAATTTCACACATCTAGTACAATTATGTGGTTTTGTTTCATTAATACAGTGTATACTTTTTTCTTCGTGTATACTAGAATGGAAGTGAAATGTGACAACATGCCCCATAGATGGGTAACATGAGCATATGACAGCTTAAAATGTTACCTGATGTAATCACAAAAATATACAAGACAAACTAAAATATTTTGTCAATAAAATACAATTATTAACTTTTTTCATAAATAATGGCATGTTTTAATAATTAAAAATAAACTAATTTTTGAGTTTGACAACAAACATCGCAAAATACAGCTATACATCATAGTTCAAAACAATAATAATTAATAATTTCTGAACATTGACTCTCAGTCTTTATTCACCTTTTTCTCATGGTTTCTTATTAGGATTCATAAGAGTATAGAATAGAATAGCATAGTTCTAATAGGGGCTCATTGTAACGCAGTGTGACAACATGCCCCACCTGCACAACTGGGATTTAAACCCGGCTCGTGTCTTCTGCTGGTTAGATCAGCATTAAAGAACTATCTCAACTGTTAAATAACAGATATAAGATTAAAATAATATCAGATTTGTCTCATTTCAAATAAACACAAAAAATAGAGATGAAAAATTAACTTAAGTAATAAATTTACTTTTGCTATGGTTTGTATGTTTGTATTTAGTATGGTCACTAAATGTTTAGTGATATCTTCCAAAGATTTTTTAATTTTGGCACAATTTTTTCTGTATATAGTGTTGATATGGCAACTAGTTTCATCATGCTGGCATGTGTGGAAGGTTTTAAACCATGTGTGTTACAACTAACCCCGCGTTAGGTTGTGCCCTGCTCACCCCTATTGCTCAAAGACTTAGGGATTTAAAGGGATAGTTCACCCAAAATTGAAAATTCTGTCATATATTTTTAATGAAAGTGATTTCTGTCCCTCCATTGACAGCTATGCAACTACCACTTTGACGCTTCAAAAGTTCATAAAGAGATCGTAAAACTACCTAATCCATATGAATTGAGCGGTTTAGTCCAAATTTTCTGAAGAGACACAATCACTTTATATGATGAACAGATTGAATTTAAGCTTTTATTCACATATAAACATTGATCAGCAAAGATAAACAGAAGCTCAAACGTGCTGCGTAACACTAGAATGAACCTCATTGGTTCTTGCTGAAGCTCAAACGTGCTGAGTAACACTAGAATGAACCTCACTGGTTCTTGCTGAAGCTCAGACGTGCTGCGTAACACTAGAATGAACCTCACTGGTTCTTGCTGAAGCTCAGACGTGCTACGTAACACGAGAATGAACCTCATTGGTTCTTGCTGAAGCTCAAACGCGCTGCGTAACACGAGAATGAACCTCATTGGTTCTTGCTGAAGCTCAAACGTGCTGCGTAACACGAGAATGAACCTCATTGGTTCTTGCTGAAGCTCAAACGTGCTGAGTAACACTAGAATGAACCTCATTGGTTCTTGCTGAAGCTCAAACGCGCTGCGTAACACGAGAATGAACCTCATTGGTTCTTGCTGAAGCTCAAACGTGCTGCGTAACACGAGAATGAACCTCATTGGTTCTTGCTGAAGCTCAAACGTGCTGAGTAACACTAGAATGAACCTCACTGGTTCTTGCTGAAGCTCAGACGTGCTGCGTAACACGAGAATGAACCTCATTGGTTCTTGCTGAAGCTCAAACGCGCTGCGTAACACGAGAATGAACCTCACTGGTTCTTGCTGAAGCTCAAACATGCTGCGTAAAACAAGAATGAACCTCACTGGTTCTTGCTGAAGCTCAGACGTGCTGCGTAACACTAGAATGAACCTCACTGGTTCTTGCTGAAGCTCAGACGTGCTGCGTAACACGAGAATGAACCTCACTGGTTCTTGCTGAAGCTCAAACATGCTGCGTAAAACAAGAATGAACCTCACTGGTTCTTGCTGAAGCTCAGACGTGCTGCGTAACACTAGAATGAACCTCACTGGTTCTTGCTGAAGCTCAAACGTGCTGCGTAACACGAGAATGAACCTCATTGGTTCTTGCTGAAGCTCAGACGTGCTGCGTAACACGAGAATGAACCTCATTGGTTCTTGCTGAAGCTCAGACGTGCTGCGTAACACGAGAATGAACCTCATTGGTTCTCGCACGTCATGAGAACATGCTTGAGCTTCCGTTTACCACAACTGATGTGTGAGTTGATGAATGTGAATAAAAGCCTAAATTCAATCTGTTCATCATCAGCGATCGAGTCTCTTCAGGAAAATTTGGACTAAACTGCTCAGTTCATATGGATTAGTTTTATAATCTCTTTATGAACTTTTTATGAAGCGTCAAAGTGGTAGTTGCGTAGCTGTAATGGAGGGACAGAAAGCTCTCAGATTTCATCAAAAAGATCTTCATTTGTGTTCTGAAGATGAATGGAAGTCTTATGGGTTTGGAACAACATGAGGGTGAGTAATTAATGACAGAATTTTCATTTTTGGGTGAACTATCCCTTTAAGGATTATTCAAATCCATTTTTTACTCACCCTCATGTCTTCAGACCTGTATGCATTACTTTTCTCTGAAGAATCGTGGATTCTGAACAACATCGGACCTGGTTCAACAGTAGAAAGAAAGTGGACATGTGAGTGTGTAAATCAATGATCACAGAATTTTCATTTCTGGGTGAACTATATATAACTACTCATAACAGTAAAGTCATTAAAACAATTAACACATATGGATGTATGGGAATTTTGTAGTGACCTATAAAAAATACTCACCAGTCACTAGTTTTTGTCACCAGCTTTTGTCTAGATTAGTTGAGATTATTGATTTACATTTATATTATGCTTCAGGTTTATCTGCTATGTATCTTAAAGCAAATATAAATGTTTAACTTATCCGCCCATCATGGCTTTATTAAGACGTTATGATGTCCATTATTCAACATGTAATACCTGATGTATCCACTAGATGTAGGCAGAGTTCCACAATTATGATGTTTAATTACAGCACTGTTAAATTATTAACAGCACAGGCAATACCAAGCCAGTCAAGTTCATGTATATGTGTGCATATATGGGTAGATTACTTACAAATTGTAGTTGGTTACTGATTGCAAATGACAAAAATTGCAATTACTATGTAATCGAGATTACTTATTTTAAGTAATGTATTCTGACAACTTTTTGATCACTTTTATATTACTCGTTTATCACATTGATTTGACTAGGATAATCTTGTACCATATTGATATTAAAAAAAAGTCAATATATGTTAAAAAAAAAAAAAAAAAGACGAAAATATATTCCATTCTTTGATATCAACAACATGAAGTGCATTAAATATTACATTATGTCAGTGTTTCTCAGACTGGGGTTTGTGAGTTTAATGAAAAGCTATTAAGTCATAAAAATGTAAAATTTAAATAAATAATTTTAAAATAAAAACAATCAAAATAAAAATGTACAAAAAAATATTCATTTACCTGCATGTCATGTGATCGTTAACCGACATCAGAGAACCGTGAACTTCATTTTATTATTATTTGTTATTGGCTTAATTGTATTATTGACCTAACTTAATAATTTAAAATCTAAAGGCTTACTTCACGTAAATATGTTAGGTCAAGAAGTTCAGCTGACAAAAAAAGTTGGGGAATCCCTGCATTGCATATAATTATGAAACAACGTGAATTTGTACATTTTAAAGCCTTCCAAAGACTGTAATACAGGGTTAAATGACTCATCAAATAATAATGAATGTGTTTGTCAGGAGCTGACTAGATATGCAGTGTTGAGAAAACTTCTTAAAAGTGAAATGATTTCTATAAATCCAGTGATCAAATGTGTTCAAATAATAATAATGTTATTTTTTGCTCAGTTTTCAGTGATCGGCTCATGACTAGTGGCTGGTCTGTGTGTGCAATTCCGCAAACCTGGAAGACCTTCTGAACGTGTATATACAGTAAGCAGTAGGCAAAAAGTAGCTAGAATCAATGAATTATCAATAATTTACCGCCATTGTGAGAATAACGTAGAAAAGTAACTGTAATCTGATTACAAGCATTTTAAAATGTAATATAATCTAATTATAAGTACTTAATTTTTGGAATCTGAATACATAATCCAGATTACAATACAGCACTGTATGTATATACACTCACCTAAAGGATTATTAGGAACACCATACTAATACTGTGTTTGACCCCCTTTCGCCTTCAGAACTGCCTTAATTCTACGTGGCATTGATTCAACAAGGTGCTGAAAGCATTCTTTAGAAATGTTGGCCCATATTGATAGGATAGCATCTTGCAGTTGATGGAGATTTGTGGGATGCACATCCAGGGCACGAAGCTCCCGTTCCACCACATCCCAAAGATGCTCTATTGGGTTGAGATCTGGTGACTGTGGGGGCCATTTTAGTACAGTGAACTCATTGTCATGTTCAAGAAACCAATTTGAAATGATTCGAGCTTTGTGACATGGTGCATTATCCTGCTGGAAGTAGCCATCAGAGGATGGGTACATGGTGGTCATAAAGGGATGGACATGGTCAGAAACAATGCTCAGGTAGGCCGTGGCATTTAAACGATGCCCAATTGGCACTAAGGGGCCTAAAGTGTGCCAAGAAAACATCCCCCACACCATTACACCACCACCACCAGCCTGCACAGTGGTAACAAGGCATGATGGATCCATGTTCTCATTCTGTTTACGCCAAATTCTGACTCTACCATCTGAATGTCTCAACAGAAATCGAGACTCATCAGACCAGGCAACATTTTTCCAGTCTTCAACTGTCCAATTTTGGTGAGCTCGTGCAAATTGTAGCCTCTTTTTCCTATTTGTAGTGGAGATGAGTGGTACCCGGTGGGGTCTTCTGCTGTTGTAGCCCATCCGCCTCAAGGTTGTGCGTGTTGTGGCTTCACAAATGCTTTGCTGCATACCTCGGTTGTAACGAGTGGTTATTTCAGTCAAAGTTGCTCTTCTATCAGCTTGAATCAGTCGGCCCATTCTCCTCTGACCTCTAGCATCAACAAGGCATTTTCGCCCACAGGACTGCCGCATACTGGATGTTTTTCCCTTTTCACACCATTCTTTGTAAACTCTAGAAATGGTTGGGCGTGAAAATCCCAGTAACTGAGCAGATTGTGAAATACTCAGACCGGCCCGTCTGGCACCAACAACCATGCCACGCTCAAAATTGCTTAAATCACCTTTCTTTCCCATTCTGACATTCAGTTTGGAGTTCAGGAGATTGTCTTGACCAGGACCACACCCCTAAATGCATTGAAGCAACTGCCATGTGATTGGTTGATTAGATAATTGCATTAATGAGAAATTGAACAGGTGTTCCTAATAATCCTTTAGGTGAGTGTATATAGTTCTCATAGAACAAAATAAGATTTTCATTTTCATAACTTCCTCCTGTCTTTATTTCTGTCTTTATAATTAAATTATGTAACATTGTATAATTTTTTTTGTGAGGGATGATAATTCCAGAATGATATGATGACAGATGCCAAGAGATTTTCCATGCTCATTGTAAAAAAAAGTTGCTGCCTTAAACATCCAAGTTGATTGTACTTACAAATTCGAGTCATTTCAACTTAAATTAAATTAAACTGACTTAAAAAATGAGTTAAAGACAATGTAAAAAACATGTTGCCATAACATATATTGATCTTTTTTTTATAGTGTACCTAGTCAGATTCGAAAAAAAGTATTCACATTTTTCTTGATGTGATTAAAAATAATCATCCTATAAGAATAAGCAGATGATAATAATAATATTATTATTATTAACAGTAGTAGGCTATTCACAATTTCCCTCGATCATTAAAGTATATGTATCTATTATAAGTGTGAATGTCACTAATATCCTTTTGTGTGTGTGTGCAAAAATCTGTTCTATAATGCGAGACTTCTGTGAAAGTAATAGCGCTCTGCCAGTGCACACTATGGGTGCGTCTCAATCAGCTCCCTTAGTCAGGGCACTGATCAGGGAGTCGGCCACATTCATGTACACGATATACTGATTCACGACCTAGGAAGCAAGGGAGCTGATTGAGATGCACCCTATTTCCTCAGAATAAGCGACACACCCCGGCAGTGAGCACTTTCAGAATGCCTGACTGACTTTGTGCCGTCGACCAAACTTGACAGTTCCTGTTATCCGCCTTCAGAGCGCGAGCTCGCACGCACAGTTCCCGCCTCTCCTCTCCCGCTCGAGCCTGCTCTCCCTGTCAATCATCCGTGGCCGTGTGGAATCACTCTGGTGTGCGCGCACGCAGCTCCGCTGATGTAGGAGGAGACGCTGCTGTCATCTGCAAAAAAAGTGGCATAATCCATTTTTTAAAGGCAACGGGCTTTTCCTCCCTTCCAGGATTTTAAATTTTCTACAAGTGTTGTGACTGAGCGCTTTCATGGTATAAAACGACACAAAACGGAATGTTTTTAGATATTATTCAATTGCTCGTTGTGAAGCAGTGACGCTTCATTCACCCGATCGGACAGCAATTCCTCCTTTCCAGAGGAGGATTTTTTTCCTTCCATTTGAAGGGGTGGATAAGGTTGGAGAGGGGGGGAATAGGAAAAGTGGATGTCGCGACTGTGCGATCTGTCCCGTTTTCACCGGGACCCGTGTTGGTGGTGAGCCGCCGCGGAGCTGTTGTGGGAGTGTCGCACGTACTCGAGGATAGTTTGTCCTGGATTTTTCAATCATTTGCGAGATAAGGCTCCCGGACCTCCTCCTCCTCCTCGTCGTCGACGCTACCCTCCCTTCCTCATCCTCCCGGTGTTTTCTTCCTCTCTTACCTCGCTCCGTGATTTTGCCGCGGTCCGCACGCGGGGTAGAGGCTCGCGCTCGCCGCGAGAGGACTGAACGCAGCGCGCGAGGCCCCCCGGCCCCCTCCCCCACTCTCAAACCCCCTTCAGATCATCTCCTCACCTCCCTCTAATTTTTCCCTTCTTCTTCTTCTTAATATTTTTCCTCAGAGGAGGAGAATAGGGGGGATTTTTATTTTTACGCGCCCTTTTTCCAACGGTCACCCGCGCGAGGTGATATTTTTGTGTTTTTTCTCGTTTCTGAAGCCCCGACGAGGCCGGGCTGTGTACAGTAAAGCAGTGGGGATGACTTTAGAGTCGATGATGGCCTGCTGCCTGAGCGAAGAGGCCAAGGAGTCGAAACGAATCAACGCCGAAATCGATAAGCAACTGCGTCGAGACAAACGCGACGCGAGACGGGAGTTGAAGCTGCTCCTGCTCGGTACGAGTACCGCCGTTGGCGTTGCCGCCGCCGTTAAACTCACTCACACACATACATACATACATACACACACACACACACACACATAGACACAGTGTCAGTCGACAGGTTTCGCTGTGGTTTTCAGCTGTGACTTGTGGTGCCAAACACGCCACCTCAGTTTTATCGCGGTGGCGGGTTTCTAACCTTTCGAGGTGTTTGCGTCTAATGTTTTTGTTTTTATTATTCAAGTTTGCAACGTTAGCGAATAGTGCTAAGGCGTTAGCGCTTTAGCATATGTGGGCCGAATGCTGGACAGGGCCTGGCATGCAACAGCACACAAATCTCAGCATGCTCTCTGTTGTGTGTATGTCATAGGATCCTAGTTCATTTTTCCTAGCTGTCATTTTTGTGTTATGAGTCAACCAAAGTGGTGTGTTGTGTGATATTGCATGTTGCATAGAGCAATATGTGCAATCAATAATGAGTTTACTGTATGGTAGGTTTACTTTGAAGGATGCACAGTGTCAGTAGGTGCAAATTATATGAGACTGTTTTGTGGTATTACTCCTGTCAGATTACACTATTCAAATTTTAGGGAAATTAGGCTGAGGTTTAGTAGTTTGTCAGATGAGTGTGATTGAAGTACACAGAAAAAGGGTGTCAAAATTGTACCTTTAGGGCTTGTCACTGGGGCAGTACCCTTAAAAGGACATCTTTGTACCTTTTTTACTCCTAAAAGGTGCATATTAGTACCCTAGAATGATCCTACTATGAACCTTTTTGTGGTAAAAAGGTACAAATATGTCCTTTTAAGGGTACTGCCCAGTGACAAGCTGTTGTACCCCTAAAGGTACACTTTTTTCTCTGTGTGTATATACACTTTTCTGTAGCTGCAAAGGATGTTTTCCCTTGATAATCTCCAAATTAATGAGAAAAAAATACAATTAAGTTTGTAGGTATCAGCCTTGAGTGCCATCAATCAGTTTACGCACCTTGGGAGCATTACCATGTCAAATTTGGGTCGCTTTTGCACTTTTAACATTAATTCTTGGGTTGAATTATCTCAAAATGGTGGATGGTTATTGCCTTATGAGGGCGTGAGTGCTCTGCACAGTGGACTCTGGTTACTCCCAAGGAAGGAGAATTGGATGCTTTATCAAGCTGTGAAGTTCTGTCTATGACTCAGTGAATTGGTAAGCAGTGATATCTGACACGGACAACCGTCATTCATTTCCTATTAGTCAGGACTGTTTTTCCGCTTGAAACCACCAAATGAGCTGCTCGTATTAAAGTGGATCATAAAATACTATGAAACAGTGAGCTAATGATAAAGACAGATAGGGTGAGATGGACAGAAGTATGAGTTTTGGTGACATCATGTGCTAAAATGAAGTCCAGTTGACCCATCAGCTAACTCCGCCCACCTTTACAGAACATTGGAATGAACTTGAGATTTCCATTGGAATGAACTTGAGATTTCAGCAAAATATGCCACAATTAACTCTTCGTTAAGCAAGTCTGATTTTTTTCAGACTATTTGTGACCCTGGACCACAAAACCAGTCATAAGGGTAAATTTTTTGAAATTGAGATTTATAGGCCTACATCTGAATAAATAAGCTTTCCATTGATGTATGGGTTGTTAGGATAGGACAATATTTGGCCGAGATACAACTATTTGAAAATCTGGAATCTGAGGGTGCAAAAAAATCGAAATATTGAGAAAATCGCCTTTAAAGTTGTCAAATGAAGTCCTTAGCAACACATATTACTAGTAATAATAATACATTTTTGATATATTTACGGTATGAAATTTACAAAATATCTTTACTTAATATCCTAATGATTTTTGGCATAAAAGAAAAATCGATAATTTTGACCCATACAATGTATTGTTGGCTATTGCCACAAATATACCCTTGCAACTTATGACTGGTTTTGTGGTCAAGGGTCACATTTATCATCTGCCATATTATCAACCTTTTGATGTTACAGGTCTGCAGGCTTTCCAACGATGATGAACATGTTTGATACTTGATACAGCACCTGTAGAAACATTTGAGAACCATTATGTTCAGTTAAACTACACTGTAAACCCGAATAAGTTGGCAAAACTCAAAAAAAATTGAGGCAATCAGTTGCCTCAAATTTTTTAAGTTAAGAAATTTAAAGTTTAAGTAATCAGAACTTGCAGATTTTTATTTTGTTATCGTACATTTTAATTGCGCTGAACTTGAAATATTTGAGTAAGCTAATTCATGCGTTTAACTTAAAAATAATCATGTAATCTCAAATTTTTAGTAGTGGAAACTTGACTAGCTTTAACTAGCTAATTTAATAAATGCCACCTTGCTAATTGGTTACACAATGCTTTGGTAGCATTAGCATAGCACTAACTGAATGAGGACAGTGATATAATACATTGAACATATATCTGTTCTCAAACTAAGCTCATGCCAACATAAAACAACAACATAACAGAAACTCTTCTAAACTAGCATAACAAAACATTAAAAAACTAATACTAAATCTCCCACTTAATGTTACTCTTGCACAAAAAAAAAAAAAAACATTATATAACCATTCATTTTGGCATTTACTGTCCCTTTTGAGTGTCATGGCAAAGCATGCTGGGAAATAGAAATCCCAGCCCAGTTTCAGGTAAATTTAAGTTTGTCTAAATTAAAAGAAACAAGTTCATAAAACTCAAAACAATGAAACAATCCGGATTACTTAAAATGTGTCAGTTTTGTGAACTCAAAAGAAAAAGAAAGTTCTAAATACTCATAAAAGTTAATTTGATTGAACTAATTTGTTTAATTTGAGTTAGCTGGCTCAAACCAATTAATTATTCGAACGTTAGGGTTTACAGTGTAAAGATATCTGTTGTAATCGTTTTCGAATGAGACTTTAGTTGACTGATAAGCGTTTGTTCACACATTCTGCATTTTTAAATGCTACTTTCATTCATGAGTGTGTTTTACTGACAATGTTAACAGAAATTTCCAAGAGATTTCTGGGATGTTCTGTGATGCTTGTTAGGAACAGTATCCAAGGGGGCGAAGCTTAAAGAAGGGTCAGTTGACTTGACGTTTGCGTCTTTATTATTTTGAGTCTATTTGATAAATTGGTGAACCAGTATGCAAGATTGTAGTACCCTTCATTTGAAGTCGTCACCACTCGCTCGTCTAGTCTAGTGAACTCTAGTTAAGCGAGAACAGGAGCAGTTCTATGTGGCTCCGTGACCTCTGTGAAAATAGAAGCGTTCGACCTTTACCGCTATGAGAGAATTAATAAGTAAAAGTTCTCTCCCTGTCTCATTCCTGCTATCCCCATGCCACCAAAGGAAGTATAAAAAAAAACAGCTTGTTGGTGCTCAGTCATCCTATTAATGGCCCATCCTAAATAAGTTAAAACTGTCAGCCTAACTCTGGATAAGTCTTGGCTAGTCTGGATTAGCCAAGACCTTAATAGGCTTTGCGAACACATATTTGCTTCCATTGCTATGCTATGATACCATAGCTGCTTTGTGTTAACCAGCCTCTCATTCTGTAGAAACAGCTTAGTCTAGTTAAGCTTCGACAAATTGTGGTTATTAGTAGGACTGGGCGCTATTTCAGATATTCACAATTATTTGTGATACTTTTGCATGTATGAGAGTATTAAGTCTCTGTGTGGCATTATTCATGTTTTGGAGAAGAAAAAAATTGCTGGTAAATATTGCTGCCTAATACCAATTTGTTATTATTTTGGTGCATATATGTGACCCTGGACCACAAAACCAGTCATAAGGGTCAATTTTTTGAAATTGAGATTTATACATCACATGAAAGCTGAATAAATAAGCTTTCAATTGATGTATGGTTTGTTAGGATAGGACTAACAAAGGACTAATATTTGGCTGAGGTGCAACTATTTGAAAATCTGGAATCTGAGGGTGCAAAAAAATCTAAATATTGAGAAAATCGCCTTTAAAGTTGCCCAAATAAAGTCCTTAGCAATGCATATTACTACTAATAATACATTTTTGATATATTTACGGTAGGATATTTACAAAATGTACATGGAACATGATCTTTAATTAATATCCTAATGATTTTTGGCATAAAAGAAAAATCGATAATTTTGACCCATACAATGTATTGTTGGCTATTGCCACAAATATACCCGTGCGAGTTATGACTGGTTTTGTGGTCAATGGTCACATACATATGAAATTGACTATTTTTCCCTCTTTGTGTTCATTTAGTGAAAATTAATATGCAAAACAGGCACAAGATTTTTTTTACTGTATTTTAGACATTTTTACTTGCATTAAATATTGTACACTCAATTGGCTACAAATTATGTTTTTTCTGAAAAAAATCAATCTTCAATGCCATTTCAAACCAAATACATGAAGATAATAGCCGGAGATACATTTTTATTTTTTGCTTTATTGCCCAGTCCTAATTATTTAATATTTGGCAGAGTATAATGAAATCAAGCTGCTTTTGAAAGTTTTGTTAAAACAAAAATGTCTTTACATTTATGCATTTGTCAGACACTTTTATCCAAAGCAACTTGCATTGTTTTTGAAATAAGTCTCTTATGCATTCATTTAATCAAAATTACAGTAAAAACAGTAATATTGCAAAATATTATTACAATTTAAAATAACTGTTTTCGATTTGATTGTATTTAAAATTGTAATTTATTCCTGTGATCAAAGCTGAATTTTCAGTATCATTACTCCAGTCTTCAGTGTCACATGTTCCCTAAGAAATCTGATTTGCTGCACATGAAACATTTATTATTATCAATGTTGAAATCAGTTGTGCATGACACTGAAGACTGGAGTAATGGCTGCTGAAAATTCAGCTTCGCATCACAGGAATAAATTGCATTTTAAAATATATTCAAATAGAAAACAGTTGTTTTAAATTGTAAAACAATTTCACAGTATTACTGTTTTTACTGTATTTTTGAACTAATAAATGCAGCCTTGGTGAGCATAAGAGACATCTTTCAAAAACATAAAAAATCTGGCAGACTCCAACATTTTTAATGTTAAATGTTTTTCTTAATTCATTTCCTGGGAGTCGAACCCATGACCTTGACGATGCTAATGCTGTGATCTACTGTTTGAACTAACATCTTCTGATGAAACCTTTAAAATTATTTTGTCATTTAATTCCAGAAAATAATCTTTCTCTTGCTTTTTAGGGCAGGGCTGTTTTGGCAACCTTATATTCATATCTCATAGTCACAAATTTAACGAATATGTAACGCTAATGCCTGGATTATCTCTGTGTGGCTCAACATCAGATTCTGTTGAATTCTGTGAAATGTAGAATTTGTCCTATTTTTGTCCGATTTTCATTGCACTTTCAAGCTGAAACATACAGGGATGGTGTCCTGTTTTTTATGTGCCGCAAAATGAAAAAGCAAGTGTACTAGATGTTTTCGTTTAAATGATTAGGATTTGACATTTTTATTGATTTTTTTTTTTTTCTTCTGAGGTGACTTTTAAAATCATTATTTTAATGCCGTTGCACTACAACATTATTAGAAAGTAATGCATTATTATTTTAAAATATAGTTTATGAATTTTCTGCTGAATATCTGCTGTCTGTGCTTAGCGCTGCAGTAATGTGCCATGTATTGTTGTGCAGATTTTTGTCCTTTGAGAGCTCAGAGAGTTATTGTGAAGCTGTCACATTTTGAACTGATGCATAAAATCTTCATTTTGATCTTCATCACATTTTGAATATGCATAAAGAAACAGGATATGATGTCATGCTCTAGTCTAGGGTTGAAAAAATGAAAATGAAAATTCTGTAACTGTGATCTAACCCTTAAATTAATAATAATAAATTGGAAGTGTTAAAATGCTAGTTCATGCATCTGCAATCCATGCATCTTTTAAGTTTGTATTTGTTGTATTAAGAGGTTAGTCTGTGTTGTTTGGATCCTCTGATCTGCTGAAAAGTCTTTGAGAAGAAATTCATGTTTTCTTTTAAGAAGAAAACATCTATATGTGCATTCACTCTCCCTCGTTTGCATGTGAGTAGTGGAACGCAAAGTCTAAGCATGATTGCTCTTTTAAGAAATTCCCAGAGATTCCGAATCACATAATCAAGAAGCATTCACAAAATATGCTGTACCTTGCTGTCATCTTATGGGATCCAAGTATGAGATCTTCACCAAGTTGTAATCTCATGCATGCTTCCAATTAAGATGTTCTCCCTGATGATATAATTATACTCTTAATGTGAACAGCGTGTTTTATGAACCACAGAAATGCTTTCACCCATGCAACTTTTACATAAATTGACATGCATGTTGCAATGGGTTTGATGGACTGTTCATTTGTTGTAGATATTGCTATCCTATTTGAACATATGGGTCCTATCATACACCCGGTGCAATGCGACGGCAAGCGCGACGCAAGTGTTTTTTGCTGATTCCACTCGTGTTAATTATCTGAACGTGCTCCTCCCGAACTCTGTTAATAAAAAAATAATTGATCATTTTTTATCAATGAACGTCCTGCGCCACGTTGTATAAATAGCAAATGCACTTGCGCCTATCTGTTCGCCCATGGGTGTGCTGGTCTGAAAACCAGGTGTGTTCAGGCGCATTTTTGGCGCGTTGCTATTTTGAGGAACGCAGTATTTTTTGTGTTATTTAAAGGGGGCGTTAGTAATATGCGCCTATAGACGGGTGCACAACGCACGTACACTCTGCTTGTTACACACACAGGGACGCGCAGCAGCACACAAACATGTCAAATATTAAAAATAAAAGGATTCCTCTGGAGAAGCGTTCAGTCTTTCTGCTCGCAAATCCCGCCATGTAAATAGCGAATCCGCCGTGGTGCGAGCGCAACTGGCTTGTGAAGGGAATGTGAGATGAGACTCTGATTGGTTTATTGCACGTTACGCCCAAAACACAACTCATTAAGAGACTAGGACCAAACGCTGACCGTTTTTTCTGTCGTTAAACTAGTAAAAGTGGATTAAGGACACGCCCTAAGTTCACCTGCGCCATGCGCTTCAGACCATGCGCTCAGATTGTTAAAATAGGGCCCATGATGTTTGGCCCAATTCAAATTCCATTCAGAAGTCTTAATGGTCATAGTCATTATATTTTAACTCATCCTAATCCGCTTCTTTACCCGTTTGACCCCTACTTGAGTGTTTGAAATGGTAAGGAGTTAATTTTATCCAGCTTCTCGCTGGCTTAGTTTGACAGGGCCATGACTTCCTGCCAGTGCCATTTATTTTGCTGCTCGCTTCACTGAGCTGGCTGCTCCACCCTTTCCCTCGTCCGTGCGGTTTGTGCTGCCCCTGGTCTACCCTGAAGCCCTTATCAGGCTATGGACGGGCCAGGCGCACTGGGCCTTGTCAATCTCTGTACTTGCTCAAAACAGATTAAAGCTAGAATTTGTCCCCCAAAATGAAGTATCCTCTGTTGGAATGGACAGAATTGTGGAACTGATGCTTGGATGATTTTTCTTGCACTGTGCTGCATATTTTTCTTGCTAGTCAATAGTTTCAGGTGAGCTGTTGTATAATCGTCCCTGTTGACGTACTAGCACTATTCTGGCTTTAGCCTTGAAGATTTTATAAGGATGAGTTAAATGACCACTGCAGCAGTTGT
The DNA here is from genome assembly GCA_039654105.1 of Coreius guichenoti. Taxonomy (NCBI): domain Eukaryota; kingdom Metazoa; phylum Chordata; class Actinopteri; order Cypriniformes; family Gobionidae; genus Coreius; species Coreius guichenoti. The sequence goes on from CM077175.1 coordinate 4,608,012, forward strand.
AAACATGATCCCAACGCTAGGTTTTAAGCAAGCAGTTTTATTTTAGTATTATTTATCAGGGTTTTTCCTGGCTCAAAACAAGGGGGAGGTGGTAAAATTCTGATCACAGCTGAAGAAAACACATTTTACAAGCACATTAGATTTTTATTTTGAGAACACTATCATATACAGTGTTTCCCACAGTATTTCGTGAGACTTTGGAGGGTGGACCTCGTTCCTTGTAGGGGGGTCCAGGGGATATGCCCCCCCGTAAGAAAAATTTGTACATTTTAAAGATAATTAATCTGGAGCACTTTGAGATTTCTAAATTAAGAGCTCCAACCTATATTCATTGTGCAAATTGAACAAGGAAAAAGTCTGTGCACTGACTTTTACCTGAACTTTAAAAGGGACTTGCTAGAGATGTGTGGATCAGCTCTGACGTCACCTGAATCCGCTGTTAAAAATAAATCATCCACCCATCAACTGCCCGAACCTATGATATTCTCTGATTTAGATACAGTGGGGAGAACAAGTATTTGATACACTGCCGATTTTGCAGGTTTGCCCACTTACAAAGCATGTAGAAGTCTGTAATTTTTTATCATAGGTACTCTTCAACTGTGAGTGACGGATTGATTTTGATTTTTAAGTAATTAATTAGCATTTTATTGCATGACGTAAGTATTTGATACATCAGAAAAGCAGAACTTAATATTTAGTACAGAAACCTTTGTTTGCAATTACAGAGATCATACGTTTCCTGTAGTTCTTGACCAGGTTTGCACACACTGCAGCAGGGATTTTGGCCCACTCCTCCATACAGACCTTCTCCAGATCCTTCAGGTTTCGGGGCTGTCGCTGGGCAATACGGACTTTCAGCTCCCTCCAAAGATTTTCTATTGGGTTCAGGTCTGGAGACTGGCTAGGCCACTCCAGGACCTTGAGATGCTTCTTACTGAGCCACTCCTTAGTTTCCCTGGCTGTGTTTCGGGTCGTTGTCATGCTGGAAGACCCAGCCACGACCCATCTTCAATGCTCTTACTGAGGGAAGGAGGTTGTTGGCCAAGATCTCGCGATACATGGCCCCATTCATCCTCCCCTCAATACGGTGCAGTCGTCCTGTCCCCTTTGCAGAAAAGCATCCCCAAAGAATGATGTTTCCACCTCCATGCTTCACGGTTGGGATGGTGTTCTTGGGGTTGTACTCATCCTTCTTCTTCCTCCAAACACGGCGAGTGGAGTTTAGACTAAAAAGCTCTATTTTTGTCTCATCAGTCCACATGACCTTCTCCCATTCCTCCTCTGGATCATCCAGATGGTCATTGGCAAACTTCAGACGGGCCTGGACATGCGCTGGCTTGAGCAGGGGGACCTTGCGTGCGCTGCAGGATTTTAATCCATGACGGCATAGTGTGTTACTAATGGTTTTCTTTGAGACTGTGGTCCCAGCTCTCTTCAGGTCATTGACCAGGTCCTGCCGTGTAGTTCTGGGCTGATCCCTCACCTTCCTCATGATCATTGATGCCCCACGAGGTGAGATCTTGCATGGTGCCCCAGACCGAGGGAGATTGACCGTCATCTTGAACTTCTTCCATTTTCTAATAATTGCGCCAACAGTTGTTGCCTTCTTACCAAGCTGCTTGCCTATTGTCCTGTAGGCCATCCCAGCCTTGTGCAGGTCTACAATTTTATCCCTGATGTCCTTACACAGCTCTCTGGTCTTGGCCATTGTGGAAAGGTTGGAGTCTGTTTGATTGAGTGTGTGGACAGGTGTCTTTTATACAGGTAACGAGTTCAAACAGGTGCAGTTAATACAGGTAATGAGTGGAGAACAGGAGGGCTTCTTAAAGAAAAACTAACAGGTCTGTGAGAGCCGGAATTCTTACTGGTTGGTAGGTGATCAAATACTTATGTCATGCAATAAAATGCAAATTAATTATTTAAAAATCATACAATGTGATTTTCTGGATTTTTGTTTTAGATTCCGTCTCTCACAGTTGAAGTGTACCTATGATAAAAATTACAGACCTCTACATGCTTTGAAAGTAGGCAAACCTGCAAAATCGGCAGTGTATCAAATACTTGTTCTCCCCACTGTATCTGCACCAGATCATCACACTACAATTATTCAAATTCTCAGTGTTAAGCGTGATGATATGGTAACATATCACACTGCAGTAGACTGCTTTTAAATTAACATTTACTTAAAATAAAAGTTCTTCTTTGGCTAAATTACATTTCCTTAATAGCCTAAACAGGCTCAAACTTAAATTGTCACTGTTTCATTACATCATTGTTGGAAAACACTCTTATCAGAATAATTTCTGTTAAGCTTGTGTATATTTTTAGTTAAAGCTGTTAAGTTATAAAGCAATGGGCCCTATCATACACCCGGCGCAATGCGATGCCAGGCGCGACGCAAGTGTTTTTTGCTTGTTTTAGCATGATGCAGTTATCATTTGCACATCCAGCGCCACGTTGTTTAAATAGCAAATGCACTCGCGCCCATCTGTTCGCCCATGAGTGTGCTGGTCTGAAAACGAAGTGTGTTCAGGCGCAATGTTGGCACGTTGCTATTTTGAGGAACCGAAAACAACTGTGTCATTGACCAACAAAAACCTGGTCTAAAGTCAATAGCGCAGTATTTTTTGTGTTATTTAAAGGGTGTGTTAGTAATATGCGCCTATAGACGGGTACACAACGCACATACACTCTGCTTATTACACACACAGGGACGCGCAGCAGCACACAAACATTTTGAAATATTAAAAATAAAAGGATTCCTCTCTGGAGAAGCGTTCAGTCTTTCCGCTCACAAATCCCGCCATGTAAATAGCGAATCCACCATGGTGCGAGCGCAACTGGCTTTTAAAGGGAATGGGAGATGAGACTCTGATTGGTTTATTGCACGTTACACCCAAAACACATCCATGACTCATTAAGAGACTAGGGACAACCCTTTTGGACCATGGGCCTGGCGTGCCAACCATTTTTTCCGTTGTTAAACTAGCAAAAGTGGATTCGGACACGCCGTAAGTGCACCTGACCAGACCATCGCTTCAGACCATCGTTAAAATAGGGCCCAAAATCTCATGTAGGGTTTTTCCTTTGTGTTTTATATAATGGCCACTGGGAGGTGCTCAAGGCATATGTTTTCCTTGATTGGTTTTCCCTGAAGAGAAATACTCAGAAAGTGAGTAATTTAGTAGCCTAACTTGTGGATCAGCACTGACTCGAGACGCGAACTGTTTAGAACGATTCAGTCCAATTTGGTGAACTGTTCAACCAGTTCACTAAAAAGAACCAGTTCAAAAGAATGATTCATTCACGAACCGGACATCACTATGTTGAAAACGAAAGTAAAAGAGTGACGCATGTTCGTTGCTTTTACTGTGAAATGAGAGTTCCGTGTCTTTTAGTAAAATCAACGCATTAATGATTTATCTCTCATCCACTCGCAATTAATTGGAATGTTATTTTTTTTATTACTTGGCCTGCCCGACCCGTGGATTATTCGCAGTATCTGTGGATATAACCGCGATCCGCGCTTCAATATTGAATGGTTCGAGAATGGACACCGGCCGGGAACCCGCAACAGAACCGTGTTGGTGGAAAATGGTGTCTGAGCATGTGACTGCCTGTCTGAGTTTTTCCGAAATTTGATGGAGAAATTTGAAAATTGATGGAGGCGGCCGCTTCGTAATTCCCTTTATGTATTTATTATAGTATTTAATAGAGTTATATTAGCATAATTATTATAATAACAGTTGAATTAGCTTTCAATTGTATATGTTCAGCTGTAATTTATTTTAATTTCAGTTGTAGTTTTAGAAATTTTTGTATTTATTTTATTTCAATTAGTTGCCAGGCTGCCTGTTTAGTAACAATAACTACACTACACTGCAACAAATAGGATGTCACACAATCATACATTCAACATAAATCTACTTGATTTGTATTCTTTACATTCTTAATTTTTAGCTCTGTAGTACAAGTTTGAGACTGAGCTTGAGGCTATTTACCTATGTAATGAATAAAATAATATTCACTTACTATTGTATTTATTAGCTATTTTTTGGTCCATACTGTCATTTAGTGTGTGTTCACACTTGGCATGTTTGGTTGGATTAAAACGAACTCTGGTGCGATTGCTTTGTTAGTGTGGTTCATATGAGTAAGTGTGAACGCTGCCGTCTGAACCCTGGTGCGCACCAAACAAGCGGACTGAGACGCTGAAAAGATGAGTCTTGCTCTGCTTCCAAACCAACTCTGGTGCAGTTCGACTGAAATGTCGTCACAAGATGTGACCCTAAAAAGGACAGAATGCTCAAGCACACCTGTGTTTTCTCTTGTCATAGTCGTGATGTTGCCCATCACTCGGTACAGGCGTCAGAACCGCGTCTCCTCGCAGCAGATCTTGGTTTGTGTGTGTGACGGAGAAATTTCTGCCACTGTTTTGACTCCTTTACACATTTTATAAGCTCTTCACGAGTTCTCAGCTGGTCAAAATACCATCATATGTAGCTACGCACATACAACGAGTGCATTTAGCCACACACAGCATTGTTTTGGATGCCTGATAATTCAGTCTCAAAATATATGTAATAAAAGCCGACCAATCAGGTTGTGAACATATCCCTACGTCTTTAGGTTTTTTTTTTTTTGTCTGGAAAAGTAAGTGCAAACACACCCTTAGATATGGTCTCTTTTCTTTTTCAGTACCTTTTAACATTGTGTTTTTCTTCTGTGTAGAAGTACCTTTGTAATCTTTCTTGTAATTGCCTCGTTTAATGAAGTTGTAAACGAACGTAGCCAAGCTTTTAAGATTCTCTGTCTGTCACGCGTCTTCTCGTAATACAAATTCACAGGTCAGCATTTAAAATTACACTTTAGTACTCAGTGAAACGCACAGTTTCTTTGCACAAGTTGCCGTTTCCGGTCTCTTGTGTTTACATGCAATGGAGCACAATATCTAGTTTGACTGCGTCTTTACACTGAGGCTTTTATGTTAATGGTGGGTGGGCCAGTGTCGTTGTGAACAACAAAACCAGACAATTTTATTAAGCTTAAATGCACTAAAATGGCCTGCTGGTGATGTGGTGTGTGAGTTTGTATTGTTGACAGTCTGTTAGCATTGGCAGCAGTTGTTTTGGAGTGTTCTGTTCCTGGCTGCCCTACTGAAGATTAAACTTCAGTTTTGATGGCCACATCATGTTTCAGTAAGGGTCTTGGCTCCTGCACACACTTTCACTTTCAATTGTAGTGCTCCCAGGACACATCTGTCTTGTTTTTTCATAAGCAGTCTTTAACAGAGAAACACTTGAACTGTTCTCCAATCAGTCAGCGTCTCTTTCTCCGCTCCCTCCCAAGCAAGGCTTCACGGTGGTTTCCATGTCCAGTGCAAACAAGAGGATTTGCACTTTGGACTTCCACCTAACAGGTGACGAAACTCTTGGCTGGCGTGTGCATCAGGTGTCTGCGCAGGGCTTTTGTTTGATTGCGTCGCAGGGCATAATGGATATATGAACATGCTGCGACATCCGTCTTGATCAAATAAGGCAGTGCAGTCATGACTGTGCCTCTGTGACAAGACGCTATGACAGCCCAGTCTAAAGCTGGCGGGTTGTTTCCTGTCGCTCCTGTCCATGTTAGGAGAGCTGATAGACTGAGTTTATCACAGAAACACCCGCTTTCTCTGCTTAGAGAGCAGTGGATCTCTGTGGATGTTCCTGCCAGTCACTGAGATGACTTTCCACCTAATCTCTACCAGAACTAGGGCCCTGTTTCCACCTGGTATTAAGATGCGTTTTGGTCGATCAGATCACAAGTAGATGAGGGAGACACATTCCCATTTACACCTGGTGTTTTAATCCATCTCTTTTGTCCACTTTCAACCACTTCTGTCCTGATTTCTTCGAGGGGAGGGTCTATGTATGTGGGTGTGTAAATGTATGGTTTTTTTTCTTCCCCAGATCTTTCGATCTAATGGATGAAATAAGTTTTGCGCAATTTACATATGAACATGCCAGGAGACGGCGGAACAACATACGGTTAGCAGCAGTTTTCGTTTCTGTTCTGACAGCCGCAAGACCAGCCGAACTCTGTGTGTGTGTGTTAGAAATCAGCAATGGAGAGAGAACATTGTGCTTGGTACGTTTTTCATCTTCAAACCAAACTTGAGTCTCCAGAAAAAAAGTTTAAATCCTGTCTGGCTAGTGCGCTTCCCATAGTATTTGTGCATTAAAGGGGTGGTTGATTGCCCCTTTTTACAAGATGTAAAATAATTCTCTGATGTCCCCAGAGTGTATGTGAAGTTTTAGCTCAAAATACCCCACAGATCATTTTTTTATAGCATGTTAAAATAGTAACTTTTTGAGGGTGAGCAAAAACGTGCCGTTTTTGTACTGCTCACGGGCGGAGCTTCAAGAGCTTGTGTTAGCAGCTTTGATGACCTCATGCTGACAGGCAATGAAACTGTTCAGCCTTTTATGTTCAAACCGGAGTCGGACAATGATGGAGAGACTCAAGAAAAAGTGACATGTAGAATGCAACAAGATGTTCCTGAATGGTTAGTTGATGAATTTATGAAGCTGATGTGGCGGTAACTATCTTCAAGTCATTGATTAGCATATTCTGTCTTGATAATCTCACCCCTTTTGTTGTGTGTTCCCGGGGGCAGGGTTTATGTAAATTTCAGGGTTAGTGATGTCACTAACCTGGGAGGAAGTTTGTGTAGTCCCTACCAGCCATTTGTTGTAGTCCTTAAAAGGCAATTTCTTTAAAAGAAAATATCTCCCTTTGCTTTGAACTCTGAGCGTCGTAACTTTGCAGATATTGTTTATGCTCAAACAGCAACATTACACACTAACTAAAGTTTAAAAAGTGAAATCATAATCAACCACCCCTTTAAGTCAGTAGGCTGAGAGTAGGGGTGTTGAAATGAATTGCTTAGCCGTTATATCCTACTGACGTTTCTCTGTTGTCATTCGTCGCTTACACGCTTGTCTCGCTTGTGTAAAATGGCGGAGGGAGGCGAAACTCAAAAGCGGAAGTGGTCGAAAGTGCACAGGCTCAAAACATTTTAGACCCCGTTTTCAACTGTGTTTAGTGTTGTCCACTTGTGGTCCGATCGACCAAAACACATCTTCATACCGGGTATAAACAGGGCCTAGGATACTCAAAATCCCTACAATTCACAATTATGCTGCAACAAAATTCATTACAGCATTATGATGTTTTTATCAGTCGGTGTTTCAACTTCTCAGGCCCCATCCACACAAATATATTTCTAAAACCAAGAGTTTTCTCTGCGTTTTGGCCTCCCATCCACCAAAGATGGGCAAAATTCAGAATTTAAGAATTGGCTCACTTTCAGATAATAAGTGTGAATTTAAATAGAATTGGCCACAACACATAGGAAGTTGAATTAGGATTTGAATTGGAAGTGGAATTTACTGAATTACAGGTCAAAGAGACTCAACAGGTAATGGCATTCTTGGAAATATTTGGGATAGTTCACCCAAATATGAAAATCCTGTCATCATTTACTCACTACGTCATGTTGTTTCAAGTCTGTATGACTTTCTTTTGTGGAACACAACTGAAGAATTTTTGAAAAATGTCTCGAGTTGTTGTTTTTTTCTTGTTAAGAATTACACTTATTGGAAGTAATACAATTTGGAAAACAGTAACATCATGAACACAATTTGGTTGTTTATAAATATTGAGCGTGCGCTGGAATCTGACTGGCAGGTTTTTTGATGGTGATGGTGGACGCTGGGTTTTTGGTTGTGGTCTGCTGTTGTAGGTTTGATTTATGTCAGGAATTTTTTTTATCACCAATTCATTGCCTGGCATTTTTATGTGAATGCCTTAAAGGGATAGTTCACCTATACCTATCATTCCTTCAAGGCCAGTATCAGGATTCTGCATAACAGCAGGCAAGTGGAATCCTGAAGTGTCCCTAACGGTAGGTGATGTACTCTTTAATGAGGCTGGATTTTAATTGGCCGTGAGTCCCTGCTGTTACTCTTATATAAGCAGCCCCCATCTTAATCGGCCTGTAGAGAGCGCTGTTCTCTGAACCGCACATGCTGCCACACACGGTGCCATACCGAGCCAAACAGGGCCAGGTGGTCTCGGAGGAGAGCTAAGCGAGAAAGAAGCAACACCTTGCCCTGACGATGCTTGGAGAAATCTGTGAGTATTCTCATCCTAAACCTGCTGTTTGGGTTCTTACAGTGAGATTACTAAGTGAAGGCTCTCTGATGCGTGTATTTATAGACGTATTCTCTGTTATCCTTGATGAAATTCTTCAAGGTGGTTGACTGACCTGAGTTCGTCCGCTGCTCCCCCTGTGGCGGTATTTATAGAACAGGTGCCATTCTCTGGCAACGCCACTGAGACCTGCAGGGATAGATGGCACACGCATATCATTCTTTATTCCTCTCTTTCTTTCTTTTCATTATTTTTCATCTGGTTAGCCTCAGCCATAGCATATGACGAACAGAAATTTGGTGGCCAAAAAATATGACTTGGTATGGTAACCATGTGTCTAATTATACACCGCAAACCTCGAATGGCCTTTCCTGTCAGCCATGTTGCACACATACACGTTTTTCCTTTTCTTATCCTTGACACATTTAACAGATCAATTTCCTCACAAAGTAGGCCATAGAAACGCAAGCCCACTGATGGAAAGGAACAGAAAGGGAGCATTTAGTGAGTAGATGTGGAATACAGGCCATCTCATTGGTAGCAAACGTTCGATTTCTAGACACTTGCTCGAAGATGCTCGAGCGTAAGCGTCCACATCCCAATCATTCTAGTATAATGCAGAGATTGAACGTAACATGATTTGCCTCTTTGTTAATCGTTGGCTCATTGTTTATCTAAAGGTTTGATGGCAATGCCTATCAACCATCTGGTTACCAGGATGTGCTTCATTCAGAATTGAATGAAATGTCTTTTAAACATTTTTAGTTTTAGTTGTAAATTGTTAATTTAGTTTAAGAAGCCTTGAAGTTTGAAAATGTATATTGATAAATGGATGGATGTTTGAAATCCTACCTGTAGAAATGTGTTTAGTTTATATATTTTGTTTTATCATATTTAATAAAATGCCATTTGTGTTCCAAGGTTGAAGAACACAACATTCTGTGTTGAATTTGAATTCAGTCCTCTTCCTGTCATTCTAATTCAACTTCTTGTGTGCCGTTGGTAGTTGAGTTTAAATCCACAAAATCATATTCTTGATCTTGTTTTCCAGTAAAATTAACATTTTAAACATGATCATTTATTTGAGAAGTAAAACAACCAAAAAGCAGAAACTATTTGCCAGTGGGGTTAGAATAATAAACTTGTTTTCTCTTTGAATTAAGTTTATTTTTCTTACCCCTTTCTTTATTTTTTGTTTCTTTCTTGTTTTATGCATACAGCTTATTAGATTTTGTCATAATATCTTGTCATTTTGCTGCACTGTAAACCCTAATGCTCAAAATAATGAATTGGTTTGAGCCAGCCAACTCAAATTAAACAAATTAGTTCAAACAAATGAACTTTTATGAGTATTTAGAACTTTGTTTTTCTTTTGAGTTCACAAAACTGACACATTTTGAGTAATCCGGATTGTTTCATTGTTTTGAGTTTTATGAACTTGTTTCTTTTAATTTAGACAAACTTAAATTTACCTGAAACTGGGCTGGGATTTCTATTTCCCAGCATGCTTTGCCAAGACACTCAAAAGGGACAGTAAATGCCAAAATTAAGTGTTATATTATTTTTTTTTAAGATTAACATTAAGTGGGAGATTTAGTATTAGTTTTTTAATGTTTTGTTATGCTAGTTTAGAAGGGTTTCTGTTATGTTGTTGTTTTATGTTGGCATGAGCTTAGTTTGAGAACAGATATATGTTAAATGTATTATATGACTGTCCTCATTCAGTTAGTGCTATGCTAATGCTACCAAAGCATTGTGTAACCAATTAGCAAGGTGGCATTTATTAAAAGTTTCCACTACTAAAAATTTGAGATTACATGATATTTTTAAGTTAAATGCATGAATTAGCTTACTCAAATATTTAAAGTTTAGAGCAATTACAAAATAAAAATCTGCAAAATTTCTATAAAATGTTAAATATCTTAACTTAAAACATTTGAGGCAACTGATTGCCTCAATTTTTTTGAGTTTTGCCAACTTATTCAGATTTACAGTGTACTTGGGTAAATTAATCTTGTTTTTAAGGATGTTAAGATACGTTTACACGAAAATCAAACAAAAAATACTCTACGCTACAAAAAATATAATCATTGGCCAACTTCACTGTCTTAGTTTTAACTAGCCAAGGCTGATAATGCTTTCACATTGTTGTCTCAAAGAATTAAGCGTTGGTTCAGGCTTGTTTATTTGCCGGTTACTGTTCTCCTTTATAGAAGGGAAAGACTTCTTTAATTGTTATTGGCTCTGTCCCTGCAGCATTTCCTGTTTTCCTGTAGTAGCGTTGAGACATGGAGCATCCCTGGTTTTCAGCATTTCCCTCCGTCACTCATAAAGAGCACAGAAGGAACGGGAGGCGACGCTACCAGTCTACAAGTAGCCATTCATTAACATTACATTCCATCCAGACGGCAGCTTTAACTAGGAATCATAAGGAAACTAGTGTGAGGAACCACATACTTTTGAGAGATGACAGACGGCTCCAAAATGAGATGTTTTCTAAGGCCAGTAAAATGGAGTCTTTGGTTCCATTAATATCCTTTTAAAGAGCAGCCCAGACATTTTTGTGACATAAGTGCAGCTGTGCTTGTATACGTTAAAGGGTGATTACACCAATTTCTCAAAGTTTCACCAACACATTTTGGCCCCTTCTGAGAGCTTATGTTTTAGAAAGTTCTATTGATTTATGGGATCATAAAAGGCCATGTATTGCAGAAATATGGCTATGCATTATGTTGTTAGGCAGGGTGTGTCTGTGAAATGATCCTCTTATTATTATAACAGCATTACATTTAAGAATAAATTCACATTAGATGGATATCTTATTTCTGTGGAAATTATTAAATAATTAGACTTTCATTTTTTTTCTGAAATAGAGGTTTTCAGTTTCGTTTTAACCATATAGCAACATGTTCAGAACACTTTGTGGTAGCGACTTTTGTGCGATCAAGTGCTACTAACTTTTTATTTAGAAAATATTTGTCTTTTGTTTTGCTGTCCTTGATGAAGTGAATAGAGTTTACACCGTGTTTTATAGTGGTCATGTGGCTCTAGAGATCATTGTTTGTGCTTATTAGTTTGTCTTCACTGTTCTTCAGTTTGAAGTGTATAATCAAGTGTTAGAGGTCGGAAGTTTGTTGATTTGAGGTTTTTTTTGATGGGTTTTAAATAGTTTTGTTTATACTCCCAGTAATGTAGCAGGAGTTTGTTATGGTCTCTTTGAGTTGAGACACTACGTTTAACTTTATTTAGTGATATACCACACCTAAAAGGAATAGTTCACCCTAAAAAGTTTGAGCTTCTGCAAGAACCAATGAGGTTTATTCTCGTGTTACGCAGCACGTTTGAGCTTCTGCGAGAACCATTGAGGTTCATTCTCGTGTTACGCAGCACGTATGAGCTTCTGCGAGAACCAATGAGGTTCATTCTCGTGTTACGCAGCACGTATGAGCTTCTGCGAGAACCAATGAGGTTCATTCTCGTGTTACGCAGCACGTATGAGCTTCTGCGAGAACCAATGAGGTTTATTCTCGTGTTACGCAGCACGTTTGAGCTTCTGCGAGAACCAATGAGGTTCATTCTCGTGTTACGCAGCACGTATGAGCTTCTGCGAGAACCATTGAGGTTTATTCTCGTGTTACGCATCACATTTGAGCTTCTGCGAGAACCAATGAGGTTTATTCTCGTGTTACGCAGCACGTATGAGCTTCTGCGAGAACCAGTGAGGTTCATTCTCGAGTTAGGCATCACGTTTGAGCTTCTGCGAGAACCAATGAGGTTCATTCTCGTGTTACGCATCACGTTTGAGCTTCTGCGAGAACCAATGAGGTTCATTCTCGAGTTAGGCATCACGTTTGAGCTTCTGCGAGAACCAATGAGGTTCATTCTCGAGTTAGGCATCACATTTGAGCTTCAGCGAGAACCAGTGAGATTCATTCTCGTGTTACGCATCACAGTCGAGCTTCTGCGAGAACCAATGAGGTTCATTCTTGTGTTAACGCATCACATTTGAGCTTCAGCAAGAACCAATGAGGTTCATTCTTGTGTTACGCATCACATTCGAGCTTCTGCGAGAACCAATGAGATTCATTCTCGTGTTACGCATCACGTTTGAGCTTCCGCAAGAACCAATGAGGTTCATTCTCGTGTTACGCATCACATTTGAGCTTCAGCAAGAACCAATGAGGTTCATTCTCGTGTTACGCATCACGTTTGAGCTTCCGCAAGAACCAATGAGGTTCATTCTCGTGTTACGCATCACGTTTGAGCTTCTGCGAGAACCAATGAGGTTCATTCTCGAGTTAGGCATCACGTTTGAGCTTCTGCGAGAACCAATGAGGTTCATTCTCGAGTTAGGCATCACATTTGAGCTTCAGCGAGAACCAGTGAGATTCATTCTCGTGTTACGCATCACAGTCGAGCTTCTGCGAGAACCAATGAGGTTCATTCTTGTGTTAACGCATCACATTTGAGCTTCAGCAAGAACCAATGAGGTTCATTCTTGTGTTAACGCATCACATTTGAGCTTCTGCGAGAACCAATGAGATTCATTCTCGTGTTACGCATCACGTTTGAGCTTCCGCAAGAACCAATGAGGTTCATTCTCGTGTTACGCATCACATTTGAGCTTCAGCAAGAACCAATGAGGTTCATTCTCGTGTTACGCATTACGTTTGAGCTTCAGCAAGAACCAATGAGGTTCATTCTCGTGTTACGCATCACGTTTGAGCTTCAGCAAGAACCAATGAGATTCATTCTCGTGTTACGCATTACGTTTGAGCTTCAGCAAGAACCAATGAGGTTCATTCTCGTGTTACGCATTACGTTTGAGCTTCCACGAGAACCAATGAGGTTCATTCTCGTGTTACGCATCACGTTTGAGCTTCCGCGAGAACCAATGAGATTCATTCTCGTGCTACGCATCACGTTTGAGCTTCCACGAGAACCAATGAGATTCATTCTCGTGTTACGCATCACGTTTGAGCTTCCAAGTCTCTTTATTTAAGATAGCCTGCTAGATAACATTATCTTGTTGACAAATCAGCATCCCATATTTCTGAAGTTTTAGACCATGGGAATATTTTGCCAAAAAGACATTTTAAGTGGTTTATTGGCTGAACAATTTTATTCATGTGACATTCAATATTGCAGCTACCCTGACTAAAATTCACTGCTAGCCGTATTGCTTCTGTGTTTTAATGCGTGTTTATTCGTGAACTTGTGAGACTTACTGGCCTTTGGGAGAAAGTTCAGTGCAACCGGTGCTAGTGGAGTTTACATAGTCAAATAAAATAACCAAGCACTTCCTTTTTGAATCATGTAAACCTCAGTAGGTTTACCTCTACCACTCATGCAAATTCTGTGGTTGTCGTTTATCTGATACGCTCACCTCAGCAGTTCACTGCGGTTAAAGCGTGCTGCAAATGGCCTACTGGTTAGATTTCCATGCTTTCCAGAAGCAGCCGTGCCACTTCCCCCTCACAGTCTGGCCGTCTGCAGTGATTCAAACCTGCACTGACCGTAGGGTCAGTATAACATATGGAGGAGGGAGCGCAGTGGAAGTAGGTGCAGCTCAGATAGCTTCATTCTGCTGAAAGCAGGAAATGCTTTATTAAAGCAGAGCCGTATTTGCCACTTGACCCCAGTGCTGCATTTTGGAGTGTTTTTGGACTAAATCTCTCCTCCTCTTCCCAGCATCATCTCCTTGCTTGACTGCAGTGAGGTGATAAGATACAAGTGCTCTTGTTTTATACGTACGCTCAGGAATTGACGTGGTGGTTTGTAGCGGGGGGAGGGGGTTAGGCCTGTCTCTATGGCAACAACACAGTTTCTCAGCTCTGTCCGCCCACGTGGTGCTCGCCGTGCGTGTGTTGGCCTAGCCCCCCCCCCCCCACTTGGTTTCAGGCCGGTCTCTGAATGAGACTCCTGCAGGACTTGAGGGACAGTTGTAGCCTAGATTGGAGTGACTTTTCTGGCTCGCGCTTTCAACTGCTGTGAGCGTCTCTTGTGTTATACAGGCCACTCGTGCTGGGCTGTAGCCCGAGGTGCCGCCATATCCTACATCCCAAACTGTTCTCCTATTTCCACTGTTCTTGGAATAATTATTGAGCCTGAGAAATGGCAAGTGGTTTTGGGATGCTGTTCACCCCAGATCCAGATTTGGTTAGTTTTCCCTGGTTAATTTGAATTTAAATTTGAATGTTTAAAACCATTATACGTACAGTGACATAACTGACTGTTACTGAATGACCTGCCCACAAACTAAAATTCATATTATATTTTTATATATACAATATATACGCAGCACGTTTGAGCTTCCGCAAGAACCAATGAGGTTCATTCTCGTGTTATGCAACACGTTTGAGCTTTAGCAAGAACCAATGAGGTTCATTCTCATGTTATGCATCAGTTTTGTTTTGAGTCAGTCTATCTGGACTGAGTCATTGCTTTGAAATTTTACATGGTTAGTACATTTTTTCATCCATAGACCTCTGACAATAGCAGTTTTAGATTCTGGTTTAAAGGGGTCATGAACTGTATTATTTTATAATGTTTCCTGGGGTGCACTTATAATGTTAGTATGATTTTGACATCAAAGCGATTGTAAAGGGAGCGTTCTTTGATCGCTTTCTATATATAATTTAATCACAGTTTAAATAACAGACTATTTTCTTCCTACTAAGTGAAACAACGTGAAGTTGACCGTTTAGTCATTGGTTTGATTTACTGACACATCTGACTGTACATGAATCATTACTTATCAGAAATCACTGGTCACAGATCAGGCATTAGAATTAACCCGGTTACTTACATGTTGTGGCATTACTGTCGAGTCCATATCGTAAAAGTCTGTTTGCAAAGCCTGCGCCGAAATTGCGACTGATTTACCAAAGAATCCACAGTGAAATGTATACAAATAAATAATGCTCAACTGAGAAATTCACATTGTTGAAAATAAATAAGCACATTCCTAGCATTAGGATCCTTTGGAAGGTAATATTATTTGTAGTCCAGTGATCCTGCGCCTCCCATCCAATAAATCGCAGTAATCTTTGTGCTTTGTTACTATTCATATGAAACAAATTCTCCGATTTCAAATTACGTCCATTTTATTATGAAATTCAAAAACATAAATACCGTTTTGGCGCTGTGGCGTGAGATCGCTATGGTGCCGCAGTTCAGCTCAAGAGAAGTGTCAGCGTGGAGCGCACATGAACTGATCTTCTCTTCCGCCTTAATACCAGCTACAGCGCAAAATAAACATGAATGAGCATCTGAAAGTGTGTTAAAAGATAGAGTACAACTTACCGAAATCTGTATCATGTCACATGGAATCGCTCAATCGGTGTTTCAACCGTGGAAAGACGTCAATAAAACAGCTTGTAAACAATGTCACATTTACCTCAGAAAAACCATATTCAGTGACCATAAGCTCGTTAGTCAGCTAGAAAAATGAACTCTAGAGAGGAGTATTTTGCTAAATATATGCACCATATTACATATTCATTATAATTTTTAATGTTCTTCAATATTTAATGCATGTTTCAATAAATCTGGCAAGTTTTTATGACAGCCACCATTTAAATGTTTGAAGAAATATTTCATATAACTATTATTATTATAAGAAAAATCTTTGAGTGTAATTTAAGTGTTTATATACAAATCAGTTAATTTTTTTTTACCTTCAATATTATAGTAGGCTACAACTGACTCCCATAGTTTACAGCATTATGATTTGTTTTCCTTGAGAAAATTTGCCATGTATTGTACCTGATATATATTCAAAATAATCGATATTGATTCGAATCGAATTGAAAGCTTGTGAATCGAAATCTAATCGAATTGTGAAATCTGTGTCAATACCCAGCCCTACTGCTTACGAAGGCCTTGTCCCCCTTTTTTTCTATTCCATGGGCAGGGTTTATTTAAAAGCGTGACATTGTGACTTCACAAGATCTGGAAGAAGCGTGTTGTAGACCCAACAAGCCATTTGTTGTAGTTCTTGAAAAGAGAATATCTCCCTTTGGAGTGGACTTTGAGCTTTGCAACATTGAAGGTTTTTTTTATGCTCAAACAGCAACTTCTTTTTGTCAATCTGGCCCCAGGTTTTAGAAATTGCTTAGGAATTGTTCAGCTTGTATGGCTTTGGAAGACTTAAAAATATAGTGTTATATAAACTTTTTTTATGATACTTCTGTGGTGCAGTGTATTGCTAAGTGTAATTCACCATTCACTCATTGTGGGGAAATGCACACTATTTTGTGTAGGTGAACTGATGAGTCACATATGTGCTTCCATTGCTGTTGTTTTTTTATTCATATTCTTTTGCTCCTTAGTTCCCCTCTGACAGAGCCGGTTGTCCAGTCAGCATGTCCTGTGTTTGATTTTGTAAAACAACTGAAGCCGAAGTGTGACCGCAGGCCTGCACCGTACCGGCTGGAGACCATAATAGCTGCCCTCTTATTTCTAGGTTGTTTCAAAAAATAGAATGAAGCATTTGAGTTATGAATATGCCTAATACTGGACGAGGAGGAGGGCTGGCTGTTCAGAGGAGCTAAACGACTGATTTAAGAGGAGAGGCTGTCTGTCCTCGTACACAACACAGAATGAGAGAGAGAGAGGACTGAGATAACAGCTGCTGGCTGGTGGAAGGGTGGAGTGTTTGTTGGGGGGGGTGTTGTAATCTTGTGACAGGGTCACGAGAAATAAATCAGACGTTTTAAATTATTCTATTTCTTTTCCTCAGCTCGTCTGGGAAGGTTTTGGAGGAGGATCCGTTTGCTTCATGAATGAATGAATGTGTTTAGAGCTCAGTCAGAGGAAGCGCCATATTTAATTTGATGTGAATGAAAACACTGCTGTGAGGGACAGAAGGACGGGCCGTTCAGTGTGTTGTGCTGGCCTAAGGTCATGTCTGAAGTTGTCATGTGACTGCTCTCTGACAGAAAGCCTCCAATCCTAACCCTGTCTATCTGCCTATCGTTGTATCGTTCTGCGTATCGTATCGTTCTGCCCATCATTGTACCGTTCTGCCCATCATTGTACCGTTCTGCCCATCGTTGTACTGTTCTGCCCATCGTTGTATCGTTCTGCCTATTGTTGTATCGTTCTGCTTATCGTTGTATCGTTCTGACTATCATTGTATCGTTCTGCCTATCGCTATATCGTTCTGCCTATCGCTATATCGTTCTGCCTATCGCTATATCGTTCTGCCTATCATTGTATCGTTCTGCCTATCGTTGTATCATTCTGCCTAATGTATCATTCTGTGAATCGTTCTGCTTGCTGTTCTGTCTATCATTACCTGTCGTTCTGACTATTGTTATGTCTGTCGTTGTATCATTCTGCCTATCGTTGTATCGTTCTGCCTATCGTCCTGCCTATTGTTCTACCTAATGTTGTATCGTTCTGCGTATCGTTCTACCTATCGTTGTATCATTTTGTGTATCATTCTGCTTGCTGTTCTGTCTATCATTGCCTGTCGTTCTGTCTATCGTTTTATTGTTCTGCCTATTGTTCTGTCTGTCGTTGTATCAGTCTACCTATCGTTATATCATTCTACCTATCGTTCTGCCTATTGTTGTGTCTATTTATCGTTTTGTCTATTGTTGTATCATTCCTTCAAACTTAAAGAAATTTTAAACCTTTCAAGACTTTAAACAAGGCTTTGTCAAGTCACCATTGAAATTGTGTCTTTATAAACTACGCTTTTCTAATAAAAAAAACAGTTCTTTGAAATTCAGTTAATTTACATTCTAGTTTCATACAAAAAAAAAAAAAAAAGCGATTATGAATCCTGTTCAACCACTTCAGTCTAAATTCAGTTCAAATTCCAAAACTGAATTGGAATTTAAAAGACATTTTATATTAATTTCTGAGTGGAGCTCATCCCTGATCAACAAAAGGGCAATGAGTCCTTGTTTTATGTTTTTTTTTTTGTCTGCTGGAGATTTGGAAACTTATATTCCTCACAACCTAGTTTTTTCTGGCTTCTAAGTTTTATTCATGCAATATCAAAAAATGACTGTGCACATTTCAGGAATTACCAACAACAAGAGTGAATGCAATGCTGAAAAGATGTACCAGTGTAGAACGGCACAAGTCATGTTGTTGTAGAGTAGGCTATATTAGCTTACTGGTTTGTAATATTTTACACAGACATTAACATCGTCTGCATTTAGTGGCTTGCTGTGAGATCAGGATCCAAATGTAAAGACACAAAGGTTTTCAATCAGCACTAGTACGCATTTGTACTGTTTCCAAAAATCAAGAGACTGACAGACCTTTTATTTTCAGGCAGGTAGTCAACTGATTGACTAAAAAAGTGAAACGTGAGATGCCAAAGTTCACATTATTCTGCATTATACTGACTGTAAGAGCTCATTCACGAGAGATGCAGCACTGAGAGATGCTGATGCGTGTAGTATTTCTCTGACGGAAACTGAATGCACTAAAACAAACAAAAGGGAGGCATTGTTACTATAGCAACCAAATGACTGGCACTTTGAACCTTGAATGCAGATTCTTTCTCCTTTAAAGCACTGCAAATATTTGTTATCAAACTTTCATTCACTTTGTAGTAATAGTTCATTAAGGTATAGAAGAGTTTGTGTAATAATGCCGGATGCGCGTCTTTAAAAAGATTTTCTACCTCATTGAAAGCATTGTGAACATGATTCTGTTTGGGTTAAAAGGTTTGTACAGAGTTTGGAATGGCCTTCTTTACCCACTGTATTGCTCAGATGGTGCTCTTGGAGAGCTCAGTTATTAAATGTAACCAAATGAGGCAATTATTGACTTGTTATAATGTAGAAAGCAGCTTTGATGAGATATGGAACTGAGATCTGACTTTTGATGGCATACTTAGCAAATCTGAGCACAGTTTAGATTGACATTGTTTAGGTCTCTTCTGAAACCGAGATGCATGTTACTCAGGAGAAACATCTCAGAAGACTTTCTCTTCGGTGAAAGAGAAACAAGTTATATTTTTTATTTTTCTGTCCTTGAGGTTTGCTGGACAGGACTAGCACATTCATGAGAGTGAGAATGAGTCACATACTCATTAGATACGAGAGATCTATTCAACGTCAGACATTTCTAGAAGATTCCCTGCTACCTGAAATGAATCATGGGTCATTAGAGCCAAATCTCATCTATCTCTTGCCCAGATAGGCTTGGGTTTTGTTTTGATGAACATCCTATAAGCCAGGAGTCACTTGGCATTAATGCATCCCTATATTTGGAAAATATTTATATTTTTTTTTTTATTGGGAAAATCCCCTTTTCACATGCTTTCAGCGTTCAGGACATTTCCTGGTTCTGTGAGCAACAAAACCATCTTTTCTGCTTTTGTGCAAAGATGCAATTAGAAACATCGTGGCGTGTTGCACGGCTGAAAGATAAAACAATTAGACCTGACGCATGTTTTGCGGGTTGCACGTGAGTTTTAAATGATGCACAGATACTGTAATTTGATGCAGTTCGATTTGCATCTGTTTAGCATGGGAAGCAAACGCTGTTTGACCTGTTTGATATGAAGCACATTGACTCTCCAGGGATCCAGCCCTGTCATAACATAATCAGCATTGACCCATTAAAAAAAACTCTTCTTTTTGCTTTGGAAAAGCAGTGTAGACTTCTATGGCTCTCTCTTGGTTAAACCTCGGGTGTTGCTACTTCACTTGTCTAATGCATCACGTCTTAATGTGTTTCCATTTTGGACCTGCTACACAATCAGCGTGTTTAATGGTGATCTCCATTAGCATGAATCCACAGAGAGAAAAGAGAAAAATAACAGTCTTTGTGCTTCTCCTAAAAGATCAGTATGCCTTATTTCTATGTTTTTTTTATTTGGTACTTGTAATATCTGCAGAGAGATGGTTACATTTGACCTGTATGTTTGTGAAGTGCAGATTAACTGCACTATAATGTTTGCTTTTATCAAACAAGCTTTTTGTATTGTAACTACGTATTTAGGTTTTTTATATATGCCATTGTAGAATTGCCTTTTGGCTGCGCTTACACTGCAAATGCAGATTTTTTTTTGACACATGGGGCAATTTTTTTAAAGATTTTAAACAGTTGACAAATATTATACAAATAGTCTGTGTAAGTGTTAATGGCCATTAACCATTAAAATCACCATTATATTATATTCATTATATTAAAATCTAAATATCTTTATTATAATTAAATTATTTATATTATTTAAATAAATTATATTATATCATTTAATTAAATTCTTTTAATGCTACTAATAGATTTTAATGTATATTGGGTAGTGGTGCAATGGATCACAAAACTCACGGTTCGAATCATTTTACCGTTTGAGTCATTTTTGGATCATTTTTCAGATCAGCAAATGTAACTTTGCTTTCCATTTATTACTTAAAGAACACTTTAAGTACTTTAAAACCACAGCAGAAACTACTAGCCTAGCTAATAAAGTTCATAATTAAAGACAAGTGAACAGTCAATAATAAATAGAGAGAGGTATTTTGACAATTTTGTGTGTATGTGTCCGTTCAAGTGCAAGGAAAGAAGAATCAATTCGATGTTTGCGCACTATCTGAAAAGCGCATCTTGGTTTGTCTGTGCTTTGTGCGTGTGCAGTTGTGAGCACAGATAACAGCGTTTGAGTAATGAATTGAGTTATCTTTCACCTCTTCTTGAGCTTGAATGGTTTAAAATCGCTTGAATGTGTAAATTGGTAAGACAAAACACATGCAAATGATAAAATTTCCATCTGTGACGGTTAAACTTTGCAATTAATCCATGAATCACATGCGTGCCGAACCGTAGGGCCTGGTCCGTACGGATCAACTACGATCCGTTGCACCCCTAATATTGGGGTTGACTGTTTGTTTTACTGTTCAAAATAATCACTTTAGCAATGTTTGTTTTTTTTCTGTTTATTTTGATAAATAAAATAATTATTTTTTGTTCAATAAATGTACTGTCATTAAAATGTTCATATAAAAATTAGGGCTGTCAAGCAATTAATTTTTTTAATCTAATTCTAATCCTAATTCTAAAATATAATTAATCGCAAATTAATCGCACATCAAATTTTGCTGAGAAATTACTCCCAAAAGATAATTTAAAGTCATTATTGTGTAAAAAATCAAATAGACATCACAAAACGTAGCTTCAGAAAGAAATATTTTGGGGTGAACTATACCTTTAATGTTTGTTTTTATTAATATGGGAATATGAAATTATTTTTAATGAAATTATACTCTAAATAAGAAACTAAAACTGCCAGTAAATGTCTAATGGAGTAAGTCATTGAGTCATTTATTCATTCGATTCGTTCAAACGGCTGATTCATTCATGAGTGAAGTAAATGGTTCTCTTTATGAAAATGGTGAATGTAAATGGTTCTCTTTATGGTCCATTGAATCATTGGTTCACCCGACTCGTCCAAAACGCGGATTCAGAAATGAAACGCCACGGTGTACTGCGTTGTCTTTATATTTTCGTTGGCAAAACTGAGCAAAATAGACAATATTATGTCTAAAACAACACAATATTAACTTACTTAGCTATTTTATTAAACTGTTGTATAAGATCAGTATCGCATTTGCCCTCGTCTCGTGCTATTCTGGACAAAAAAAAACTGAACTTGTGTGATATTGCACTCGTTACTCGTGTGATATTGCTTATACTATATATCATGATGTTAATGTGAGGGTGTTTTCACACTGGCGGTTTAGTTTGAAACGGGGCATGGTTTACATGGAAAAATTGGTAATGTGAAAGCTGTCACGCGGACCCGGCTGAGCTGAGCTCAGGGGTACTGAATTCGAGACTGCCTGAAGGAGGTGGTCTGAGTTCGGTTGCGCAACTTGCACTCGAGCTGTGCCGCGATTCACTTGAATGTGAAAGCAACACAGACTCGAGTGCGCAAGAAAGGTAACCTGCGCATGCGTTTTATCAGATGACGACGTATTTAGTTCAATAAAACACATGTATGGGACGATAGTGTTGATGATTTACCTTGGATACGGGTGAGAGGGAGCCTGCAGCATCACCGGCGGGAACAATCGCGCTCTGACGCGGACCACAACAAACGTGTCCAGTGTAAAAATGCCCTGAGACTAAAACGGGCATTTTAGCCCCATATCTTGAATTTTAGGGACATTCTATAGGCTTCATCACACAGTTGCCCTGCATCATATTCTTCATCAATCAACTGTATGAACTGTAAGATGACCTAAGTAGGTCTGGGGTGGGGCAAGTCGTTAAATGCGTTAATAATTTTAACGCGTTTTTTACCGTAACTAATTAATCTAATTAACGCGTTAAATCGACAGCCCTAATAAAAATATATTTTAAAAATACAGAAACAAAATTATTTTAAAAAGTAAAGATTCTGAAAGCATTGAAGGTGATCTCATAATAATTTAATATAGATTTACAGTAGTAACAATACATGCTATTTTATTATTTGATATGATTAATATCATGTTTTTAAATATGATGGTTTCATTATAAATAAGGTGATTATCTTTAATGTGGACACCCAGCATAATATATGATAATTACCATCTGAATCTACCCATGTCATGTCAACAAATGGAAAAGTCAGCTAATTATTATCATGTTAATTATTGTGTCTTTTGCCCTGACAGCAGGGGCGCCTTTTACCCCAAATACCATACTTTTACATATTCTTCCGTTATTGAAAAAATGTTGCTTTAATTACCCACAAAACTGAAAATCATTAAGAAGACCTTTGTCTCAAAATATATTCAATAATTTTAGCTATTCTTATTTGCTACTTAAATCTACAACATTTTAAAAAACATCAAATATTAAATCAAATTAGCGCAGAATCATTTTTGCGCTGCTGCCCGCGATCGCATCAAAGATCAGCCAAATTTCCACGTGCATCTTGAAAAGCGGATGTTTAGGAAAGTGCTGCGGCAAGTTTTTGTGCCATCTAAGGGTTTAGAGGAAAATAAAATCAAAGGAGCCTTTTACCCCAGTGTGCCTTTAGCCCCGTTGTACCCTATGGTATATATATAGTATAATGGCAGTGGTTGGAAAAATTGGACGCAGGGGAAATGTTTGTGAATCCTGCTTGGAAACCGTCATTAGTGGTGCTTGGTATTACTTAATGGACAATAAAAGTGTCAAAAAAATCTGATAGATTTTGTGCTGCAAGTAGAGCTGAAATAGCCCACAGCAGCTTTAACTGCAGCGCCACATTTACATTCCTCAGAGCCTCAACATTTTTCCAAGCACTGAGTAGGATTTGGCTTTATTTGTGCAGATATGCTTGTGCCCCTTCGCTGATCGGTTCACTTCCTGCAGTCACAGAGAGGATGAAGGATTTTTCTCATTCTGAACAAGCGGCCTTCCTTTGAAATCCTCACTCAGCTGAACCGAGAAGCAAAACGGGAGTGTTATGTAACGAGAGAGAGCGAGAGGAGAAAGAGCTTTTAATTGTGTGTAAAAGAGAAGAAGTCAGAGGTAACGTTTTGTTTGAGAGGCTTGTAGTTCGAAGTGAGTGAAAAAACTGCATGTTTTGATATTGTCAGTGTCTCTCAATAGGTTTGTGTTTCAGGTGTTTGAGGTGTTGCTCATTAGAAAATATGTCTGTGGTTTTCCCACCGCAACCTACACAAAGGTTTCACCTCCTCCTGCTCTGGCTACAGTTTAAGCCATGATGCTTTACACTCTTAATAATATTGGGGTTTTCGAAGCAATGCCACAGAAGAACCATTTTTGGTTCCCCAAAGAACCTTTCAGTGAACATTTTTTAGAACATTTAAAAAAATCTTAATAGAGCCATAGATGCCAATAAAGAACATTTATTTTTAAGAGTGAAGATGGGTACAGTCAATTTATAATCAGAATGTATTGTCTTTATACATGTTCCAGGTCTTATTGTGCATTTTAAAGGACTTCCTTCCTTTAAAAGAAGCCCTACCCCTTTTTTCTCATTGAATTTCATTTGGAAATGTTGCAGAAATAAAATGCTCATTTCATGTTGACTTTAATATCTGTCTGAGTATGCGGGTCTATGTGTGTGGGCGAGTTCACATGTGTGACAGATCATACCAACCCTTTTGAAGTTCAGACTGTACACTGGCCTTCACCGACAGTCAACATTGTTTAGATTTTTTTAGATTAAAACACGTTGCATTAATGAAACCTAGAGGTTCCCAAACATTTTGTTAGCCTAACCCCTTAGATGTAAAATACCCCCTGAGATTTTAAGTTAATATTTCAATAATTTAACAACACATTCATGTATTCTGATGTTGGTTAATGGTGATATGACATGCAGGTAATGAGATAATATATAAATTAAGGGCAAAATAAATTATATTATACATTATACATTACAATTACATTATAAATTACACTACATGTGAGTCATGCAGTTTTTTATTCTGAAATAGACCTAATAAATATTAAATATTGTTTAATTCAATGATTTCTAAGTGTCCTGATTTGCTGCCACATTGTGACCAAACCATTTGAACAGATGACCATGGATGAAGGATGCCGTACTTGTGGTCTAGTCTTTCAACGTAAACCTGACCTCTGACCCTTCTCTCTGCTCTAGGTACGGGTGAGAGTGGCAAGAGTACGTTCATCAAACAGATGCGTATCATCCATGGCACCGGATACACAGACGAAGATAAACGTGGCTTCACCAAGCTGGTGTACCAGAATATCTTCACGTCCATGCAGGCCATGATCCGCGCCACAGAGAACCTGAAAATCGGCTACAAGTACGAGCAGAACAAGGTGAGAATGGTTCATGTTAGGGCTGAACGATACATCGGATTTTCATCGTTATCGCGATATAAACTCGCGCGATGAACACATCGCAACAGACAGCCTGACACAATGAATAAGGGAAAACAGTTTATTACATGCACCAAGCGCATGTAATAAACGTTTGACCTATCACGTTTAGCCCTGAAGACATGGTTGGCGCGTTCATGCTATTTGGCCAATCAGGTGAAGCCCCAGGAAGTGTCAGCTACGCTCAGATTGATTTGTGAGGTGTCAATTTAGTTGCGACACTGTGGCGTTAGCAAATACGATGGCGGAGGAAGGAGAGAAGAGTGAGGAAAATGTGGTGGCTGACGAAGACCTTGTGGTGAAAAAGCACAAACAGCACTTCAGCTATATGGAATTATTTTGGATTTAGGAGAGATGACACGTTACAAACGCAGGTACTGTGTAAAACATGCTGAAAAATATTCAGTGGGAATAGGCTATTCAATGTTTAGGTTCTATGTTCGCAAAGAACCTATTAAAGCACATGGGAACAGTATAGCTAACATTCACATTTGTATATTTATTGCAAGTCATATCGTCATCGCAATATTAAACAATGTTATCGCACATCGCAGCTTTTCCTCATATCGTGCAGCCCTAGTTCATGTTGAGTATTTCAGTTGTGATAAGCTGATGGTTTGCATTTAACATTGAATCTAATGAAAACATCCAGGTCATGTTACACCCCAAGTTGAAGCCTTTTTGCATTATACATTTCCTGCCAAATTTTCATTACTATAATGTATTTCGACATTTGACTTATTATAAGTTTTTTTTTTTAAATTCTCTTTATTCTTAATGGTGATATTCATTTGGTCATATTTTTTAATGTAAAATGCTATATTTAAATGAGCAGAAATTAAAGATAGTACATGAGTACTACGATCATGTATAAATACTTTACAATTTAATTTATTTTTTTATTTTTTTTGCATTACAGTAATGGAAAGATTTTTCATTTTACATATTTTAATTGTCTTGAAAATGTCATAATGCAATAAATCTTAATTGTTCTAAAATAGGCTAGAATATATGCAAAAATATGCAGAATATAATTTCTTGTTTCTTTCTTTTGATTTTGGATAAGTTTGTGACAGGTTTCATGGTGTTGTTCTATTTTGGCCCAAAAAAAGATTTATTTTTATATCCAGCCATTAGGGAGAAGAAACTTCAGGGTTCATGTGGTAGTATAAGGGTATGTTTACATGACAATGATGTACTAAAAACGGAAATGTTTTTCCTTTTGCGTTTTTCAAGCACAGGCGACAACTTTGTCAAAACAATCCCCGTTCACATGGATCCGCAAAAACTAAAAATGCTGTATTATACATGCCAGGCATGCCAGTAGATGGCGATGTCACTTTGTAAAGAAACACTACGCACCTATAGACTGAACACATAATACGCATGTGCATGATGTCACCATTTTTACAAATTTGCGTTTTTATAGTTTACATGGACCCTCAAAACACTGTTGTCATGTAAATGAATGACCAAAAAGTACTGTTTTTAGTTGAAAACAGTGTTGTGTAAACGGCCCCGTAGACACAATTTGATGAACATATTGCAATTATTTTCATTTGAAATACACTATTACAATTTGATTGCTGTATTCAAATAGAGTGTTGCGATTTTCAGATAATAAGCAGTTCAAATGTGAACAAAAATTATGAATTTTGAGTCTGAAATTAACAGAAATAGGCAAATAACAAGGGCTTTAAAGGTGAATTATGTATTTTATGCTCCACTAGTATCATCAAATGAAACTGCAAAAAGTTTTGGGAAAACAACACCTTTAAATTTGATCTTTAAACATATTTTAGGTAAAAATTTGTATGTATGTAAATGAGGAAGTTATTTTTTAGCTGCTGGTCACCTTTGCTTTTAACAATTTATTTAAACCATGAATTCATAATTTGAATATTAAAATGTGTTTTAGTGTGGCAAATTTTAAAAAAGTGTACAATAAAAATACAAATATTCCATGTGGTCTCACTATTAATAAGACGTCATGCATAATAGAAGCTCCATCTATAATTATAGAAACATTAGAGCATGTTTAAAATAGATTAGATGGAGTATTGCATGTCGGACTTCTGTGACATGTCATCCCTTGAGAAAAAGAAGTACATACTTTTAAAAAGAGTACCTGTTATGAAAATAATATACTTTAAAAGAATATACAGTCCCGGTCAGAATTATTGGCACCCTTGGTAAATATAGCACATTGTGATAATAAATGTGCAGTGTTAATCTTTTTGACCTTATATTAAAACATTCACAAAAATCTAACCTTTCATTAAAGTGAAACACTTGAAAATGGGGAAACTCACATTATGAAATAAATGTTTTTCTCTAATGCACATTGGCCACAATTAATGGCACCCTTTAATTCAGTACTTTTTGCAACGTCCTTTTGCCAAAATCTCTCCAGATCCTTCAGATTCCGAGCTCCATGTTGATACACTCTCCTCTTCAGTTTTCTATAAGGTTCAGGTCATGGGACTAGGATGGCTGTGGCAGAAGCTTCATTTTGTGCTCAGTGACACATTTGTGTGTTGATTTTGATGTTTGTTTTGGATCATTGTCCTGATGAAAGATCCAACCACGGCCCATTATAAGATTTCTAGCAGAGACTGTAAGGTTTTGATTTTTTACCTGTTGGTATTTGGTAGAATCCATGATACCATGTATCTGAACAAGATGTCCAGGACCTCCAGCAAAAAAATAGGCACACAACATTAAAGATCCAGTGGTATATTTAATCGTACACATGGGGTACTTTTTTATCCCTGTTATCCCGAAACGCTCTTTTTTTTTATCCGTGTTATCCCGAAACGCTCTTTTTTTTCATCTGACCACAGAACCCGGTCTCATTTGAAGTTCCAGTAGTATCTGACAACTGAATATGCTGGAGTTTGTTTTTGGATCCGAGCAGAGGACTTTTCTTGAAACCCTCCCAAACAACATGTGGTGATGTAGGTGCTGTTTAATATTTTTAGGCTTTCTGACCCCAAGACTCAACTATTTTCTGCAATTCTCCAGCTGTGATCCTTGGAGAGTCTTTGGCCACTCCAACTTTCCTCCTTGCCGTGCATTAAGACAATATTGACACACGTCCTCTTCCAGGCAGATTCGTAACATTTCCTGTTGATTGGAACATCTTAAAGACCCCCTGTGGTGAAAATCAAGTTTTTGATGTTGTTTATACGTCTATGTGTTTTTTTTTATATGCTTTAAGACAAACCATGTGCAAATTCATAAGTCAACACCATTGCTGAGTATTTTCTTTTTGAAACTGCAGTGAACCAAAGACAGTCTCAAAAACATGGTTTGAAATGGCCGGTGTTTCTTACGTCACAAACTACCTTGTTACCAATCATGTCAACGTGTGGGCAGGCTTTAGCATATCAGTAACTGCAAAGTTTCAAGAGAAGCCAGGTTATCCCAGTATATTTTTCTGTTGATATGAAAAATCAGGTACATTTAGCAATATAGCGGGTGAATTATGTATATGATGTATATTACAATGTTATGATGAACTATACGCCTTTCTCCACTGACGTTCTGAAGCGTTTCTAAGGATGCTGATTTTTAGAAGGCAGACTGAGATGGCAAACGGGAACATGGTTTTGTAACATTAGCAACACATTATTAGCTTTTTAATAACGTAGTCAAGCAAAAGGATAATCATATTAATTACTACCGTTATGTGTCCGATGTTGTGAAGAGCGATACCTTTGTGCAGTGTTTACTACATTAACTTGAGTATAAGTTGAGCGAGTGGATCTCTAAGCTGGTGTGAGTGAGTGGAGGCGGGGCTAATTTGCATATTCATGGATCCACGTATACTAAATGAAGCAAGGGTGTAGTTACATGCAAGCTATTTTAAGGCATGAAGAATTTTTTTAATTATTGCCGTAATGGTAGAAATGGGTATTTTTAATGCTTTAGCTATTTTCTTACAACCACTTGCTATTTTGTGAAGCTCAACAATCTTTTGCTGCATCAGAATGATATTCTTTGGTTTTACTCATTGTGATGGATGATTAAGGGAATTTGGCCTCTTGTTACTACCTCTTTTTTATACCTCTGTGGAACAGGAAGTCCTGGCTGGACAATTTCATGCTCCTAGTCACCTGGTGTGCCAAATATTGTAAATATAAATGGGAATATACTTCAGATATATTTTACTCATAAGAATTTCTAAGGGTACCAATAATCATGGCCAACGTGTATTAGAGAAAAAAATGATTCGTTTTACTTCAATGAAACGTTAGTTTTTTGTGATTTAAAAAAAAAAAGATCAAAAGGATAAGCAATGCAAATTTATTTTCACAGCCTTCTTTGATTATATTTACCAAGGGTGCCAATAATTCTGACACTTAATAGCATGTTATTTATAATTAAATGAAAATGCATTATAGTTCATAATAAATGCATTTAGTGCTTTTTTGGACTTGCTTAGGTAGGACTTAAGTACATCTTTACATGTCATTTCAGGGCGCTAGCGCCTGATTTGGTAGCGCTGGGAGTTTTTTAATCATAAAGCTAATTTAATCATAAAATTACTACTGTTTTGCATTAATAAGTGCAGCAACTAATACTATTACATGTTTATTTCTTGGAAATGCACATTTGACAGTAAAGCACTGAGCTATTTGAGTAGCAGATAAAAATAAATATTAGTAACAACAGTAGCATGTAAAAATAAATTATAGGGAAAATGTAAGTATTTTTTTATTTTTGGTCATCACAATTTAAAAATAACATTTAAATTGGATAATATTTAGAGCTTTGAACTTCTGGAAAAAGTGTCACAAAAGTGTGAAGTGCGTAAAAGTCCTTGAAAAGTGCTTGAATTTCACTCTCAAAATGCTGTACGAACCCTGAAATGAATAAGGTAAAAGCATTCGACTTTCTGCCACAATACCATGGTTACAGTTAGCATTAATGTTGGTGATTTAGGGAGTGAAAAGCCTTTTATAACTTGTTCATTCATGGTGTTCTCCTGGTTTCCACATCAGCGCTGTTTGATCTGATATTTATGGTTTATTACAGAGAATTTAAACGCTTCCTCACATTTGATCTCCTGCCGCTGTGTAGTAAGTGTTGCATGATCGAACTCATGCCATGCTGTCTAATATTGGTCCAAGCTGATAAACTGTCCGCGCAGCTCAAACGAGAAGGTTTCGTTCTTACATCAAAATAAGTGTACTTGACAATGCATGACAGGATTATTAAAACATAATGATTTAAAATGTACTTTAAAATAAATCTTTTCATATGACATTATTACAAAGTGCACTTTTTAAAAGGGTACTTAACTGTTGAGAAACATGTTGTCTGTGTTGTTTTGAATGTGTAGTACACTTAAGTGGCGTTTTATTTCATTAATATTGTATTATTTGCAAGTACGTTTTTTAAAAAATATACTTTCAAGATCTGAAGTACACTACAAGTGCACATTCAGTACAATTAAGTGCACTTCTTTTTCACATGGAATGTCAACTGCCCTATAGTCTCGCGTAGCCAGACCTTCAGACTGACGGCAGAAGGTCTGGACTCTATTGCAGCTTTCATTGGCTAAGGTCCGCCCAGAGGCCGTCTGACTGACATGTAACTCAACCAATCACAGTTCGTTTTGTCCAGCGTCATGTTTAGGGGCGTGTAAATGTAAAGTCAATGTCCCTACAATAACAGACCGGCGTGCATCTATAAATTATTCATTCAAGAATGTTGTGCAAGTTTACTGCAACAATGGAGCCGCAAACTTCATATACTTTTGAAAATCCAGCGTTTAGTTGATCCTGGTAAGCGCTCGTCACAGTTGTGCACACAACGGCGTTCTTCCACGAGGGGGTTTGGGGTCAGGGCATTTGTTTCCAGGCGGACCTTTAAAGAGCACAACACACACGTCTCGCAGACATCCTTTAGAATCCAACCAATCAGATGACGACTTTGAAACTCCTGAAGTGTTTCCAGATATGTGTGCCATATGCATCAAACGTTCAGCCAGCGGTCCGTGGGCATCTGAGGCTGAGACTAACTGCCCTATTGCATATATTAATTATCAATATTTTCTTCCATTGTTTTTGTCTTAAACTGTTGATCTACTCTGGACTGCAGGCAAACGCTATGCTGGTGAAGGAGGTGGACATTGAGAAGGTGATGTCATTTGACCATCCCTACATTAATGCCATAAAGATGCTGTGGTCAGATCCAGGCATTCAAGAGGCCTACGACAGACGCAGAGAGTACCAGCTGTCAGACTCCACAAAATAGTGAGTATATCTGTCATCATCTCTGTATTGAATACAATATGATTATTCATAATCATGTTTCTGTTTAAACCGTGTCAAATCCCCTAACAATTAAATAGATATATATATATTTAAAGTCAACATACTTTCTTAACACGTTCCTGGTCATATTGTAAATGATTAATTGGGGCATGTTATTCCATTGAGAAACGTTTGTTAATCTGGAATTCTGCCATCATTCAGCTCTTGCACTGCCTAAACTCCTGAAGTATTAAATCTTTAATCACTGATAATCTTGTGAGAATCAGTAGCTGCATTTACATGGACCCTAATAATCTGATTGTAATCGGACTAGTAGCACAATCGGAATAAAAAAGTCACTTGTAACCATGTCAATCGGAATGAATTGGCCATATCGGATTGTAAGGGGTGGTTTATTCCTTTTGTAATCCGATCGAGAGTGCATGTAAACACTTGATCGGATTGAAAACCGAAACTGGAGAGTTGTGCAATGGCGTAGAAATAGCGTAATGACGCGCGGAACGAGCTGTTCTTCCTGTTGAATAAAGTGTCATAAATGAGTCCTGTCATTCTGAAATTCTCTTTCTCTTTTTTTTGGTTGATAAATATAAGCAGCATGGCATCACGGTTCATGTGCTCGTCGTCGCCTAATTAGGACCTGAAATAGATACATATTAAGTCTGATTTTTAAAACAAAGAAAAGTGGTTAGTACGTTCAACTCTGATGAATGAGAATGATTTTCAGTGAACCACTCACACAAAGCAATCACGTGACTTCAGAAGATTTACAATACAGAACGTGAGTCACACAGTTAACTTTTATGGTGCATTTGTGTCCTGTTTAGAGCTTGAAAGCCTGCTTTCCTATTCATTGTAATTGCGTGGAAAAATGACCAATACAATTCTCCTCAGTTGTTCCATGAAAGAAAGAAGGAGATGAGAGTAAGTAAATGGATTGCCATTTTTGGGTAAACTATTTCTTTAATGCTAGCCAATAACAAAGATGTTATTAAATCTGGAAAAGAAGACGAAAAAAATCAATTTCGACTTAAAAATAACACGTCTTCCATCTTGTGCAGCACATACAAATCAATTAATCTCTCAAAGAACGTGTTTTAGTGTTTCGTGGCCCTTTTTCTGAATGGGTTTGTGTCCGTGTCTCTCTGATGATCTAATTGAACAGTTTGGCGGCAGTCAGTCTTGTCCTATTTCTTTTACTGGCCCAATAAAATATGGAGGCAGTGCGTATTTCACCACATTAATACACAGATGTATGAAGCCTGGAGTCAGTTCAAGAATCGTTGGCATCATGTGAATCACACCCCCTGCTGGTTTGTTGGGGAAATACAGGTCACATCAGTACAGTAGAAATATCTGGGTGACAGCATTAACTGGAACAGATTTACACAAAATCAACTAATAAAACTAGAAACATACTAATTTATACAATATTTCAGTACATTTCCAAGCTTGAGTCGACAACAGTGACAAACTACAGCATTTTACTAAATATTTTGCTACAAAATGCAAAGGGATCAAAATGAATTCACTCAAATAAATCAGACTTGTTCTACGAAAGTATGTTTGATCATTGATTTGATAGTTTCAATAGTTTATTTCTTAAGTTCTGTAGATATAATCTATAATAGTTTCATTATTTTTAAAACAAGTACATTGTAGTTTAATTGGTAAAACGGGATGCAGATGGCTACATCTCATTTAAAGTACTTATTTCCGAGATGATAGCCTTTGGCTGAATTAAACATGCCACATAATGAGATCATGTGACAACATCATAGCAGACAGCTGTTTCTTTATTGTTGCATACTGCTTTACATGCTATGCAATATATTCATACTTTTTAATTTTTTTGAGTTACGTAATCAGATAACTTTTTTCAAGTAACTAGTAAAGTAACGCATTACTTTTAAATTTACAACAAAGTTACTCTTTCAAATAAGTAACACAAGTTACTTTGTTTTCCCATTTATTGACTGATAGCTCTCTTGTCCCCATGTTGAGAAAAAGTGCAGAGGCGTTGAGTGTGTAAATGTGAGCATGCATTTACTCACTTGCACAAAAACAGATTCAGTATTCCTCAAAATAAATAAATAAAATCAGTAAAATGCAAAATCAGAATACTACGCAAACCTCCAATAATTAAATATGTTAAATAAAACTAATATTTTTATGCATTTAATCTCAATTTATTGACCAATGTACTTGCTGCTGACCTTTGATGATTCAGGTAAACCATAAGCAAAAATGGCTTTAGATGTTTTGTTTTTAATAGTGAAGTAAGTATTAAATTCATGCATCCTATTCTTCTTCAATCCAGAGTGGCAGCACAGCTGATAGGTTTGTTTGAGCTGCGCCCTCTACTGTACACGCGTGAATTTGCATTTCCTTCAGCTTTATTATTTCAATTTTGATGTGAAAGGGCCTTTACATTTGCCCAAAAATATAACTTTGTTAAAAAACAAAACAAGCCCAGCCCAGGTGAGAAAAAGTAATGCAAAAGTAATGTAACGCATTACTTTTCTTAACCTAATTACCTAACGCTATTAGTTACTTTGAAAGGGAGTAACACAATATTGTAATGCATTACTTTTAAAAGTAACTTTCCTAACACTGGTTGTGGGTTTTGTGATATCGGAGATGGAATGTAGAAGTATAAGTTGTGCGATCAAAAGAGCAAAAAGGAGGGCTAAGAGATTAAATCTCTTATGACAACTTGCAGTGCTACATATAATCAAGGCTGAGAATTGAACGCCGCAGACAATGGCGACAGTCAGGTAAATGCCGTTAACATTAGCTTTATGTATGTTTATGTCTTATCTCTGTTTTCCATGTTCATGAAGTAAGTATATGTAAAATGTACATTTAGCCATTTGTTACGTGTCTTGAAAAAGGCAGTTGCTAACATCTTAAAAAAAAAAAGAATTCACGCGTGGGGTAATACTGATGTATTTTATGTCGTAGAATAAAACGTGAAAGTGTCTTAAGCTTGTGTTTGTCAGGTTTGGGGGTGATGAAAGGAGTGAGGACTCAGTCGCAGGAGAATTTATTAATAAAATAAAAACAGAAACAACCCCGAGGGGGAAAACAAGACTTGAACTTGACACAAGGAGCAGGGGAAACACAAAGCACATACAACGGGTAACAAACAACGATCCAGCACAGGACTGCAAACACAAGGAGAATAAATAGGGAGCAAACAAAAGAGGGTAACGGGGGAAGACAGGTGGTGCAAATGAACCAATAATCAGGAAACAAGGTGGGCGGGGTTAGACAATAGACAGGAGAGCACATGGCACAAGGAAACACGT
Organism: Coreius guichenoti; assembly: GCA_039654105.1. Classification (NCBI taxonomy): domain Eukaryota; kingdom Metazoa; phylum Chordata; class Actinopteri; order Cypriniformes; family Gobionidae; genus Coreius; species Coreius guichenoti. The sequence goes on from CM077175.1 coordinate 4,642,624, forward strand.
GACAAGCGTGGCCAGCAAAGACAAATTACAAGCCATGTGCTCACACAAAGACAAGACAAATACAGGAGTGTCAGGGCTCTGTCACAAAACCAAGAATAAACTAGACCGAAATGACAGAACCCTGGTACTAGCCCTCCTCCGTCCCTAACGAGGAACACCAAAAACAAGACTGATACACAGACAACACAAGACAGGAAAATCAAAACAGATACAAAGAGGGGAGGGAGGGAAGCCAAGACAGAAGGGACCAGGGAGGGGTGGGAGAGTTGAGCCAGGGAGGCTCAGGCAGGCCTGGAGTCCTGGCAGAAGGCCAGGGCGGAGCCGGCCAATCGGGAACCCCGGCAGACAACCAGGGCGGGACCGGAGGAACGGACCAGGCGGGCTCCGGCAGATCTGGAGTCCTGGCAGAGGGCCAGGGCGGGACCGGAGGGAACGGACCAGGCAGGCTCCGGCGGATCTGGAGTCCTGGCCGAGGGCCAGTGCAGGACCGGAGGGAAAGACCAGGCAGGCTCCAGTGGATCAGGAGTCCCGGCAGAGGGCCAGGACGGTGCTGGGGGGGACAGACCAGGCGGGCTCCAGCGGATCAGGAGTCCCGGCAGAGGGCCAGGGCGGTGCTGGGGGGGGACAGACCAGGTGGGCTTCAGAGGTTCAGGAGTCCCGGCTGAGGGCCAGGGTGGATCAGGCGGGTCAGGATCCCTGGCAGGAGGCCAGGGTGGGTCAGGCAAGTCTGGATGGTCAGGCGGGTCTGGATGCTTGACTGGGGCCCTCACTGGACTCGGGACAAGAGACGGAGCCATCACCGGAGGCTGGTCAGGGGCTGGAGCCATCACCGGACGCTGGTCATACTTGGGCAAGACAGGGACTAGAGTGAGGAAGGGGAACCCCACAATGATTACTGCTCCAAGGGAAGCATGGCCGATGCAGTGGGCACAGGGCAGACAGTTCTCTGGGACAGCAGTCTCTGGAACGGCCTCTGTGGCTGAGAGAATGGGTGGCTCTGGGGTGGCTTCCTTGGCCAAGGCTGACTCTGGGGACTTCGGTGCTTGAGCCGATGAAGCCAGGAGGGATGTGTGTGTGGCCCAGTCACACAGAAGGGCAAAGGCATAACAGGATAGAGTGGCTTCAACGGCCTCCGTCGCCATATCACAGAGAGCGGGTTGCTCGGCGACAGCCTCTATGGCCATATCAGGGAGAGCAGGCTGCTCGGTGACGGCCTCCAGGCAGTCAGTGGGCTCTGGGTGGCAGACTGATCCCGAGTCAGAAGAAGCCCTGTGCTTATTCCAGGCCCGCAGGACAACCAAAGCATAAAAGGCAAACACAGCCCTCTTGGCCATGGCAGGACTGACAGGGAAAGTCTCTGTGGCTGTGACAGGGAGAGTGGGCACCTCAGGCATGACCTCTGTGGCTTTGACAGGGGAAGCGGGCAGCTCTGGGACCCCTGGGCTTGGGAGCTCTGCAGTCAGGTCCTCCTGGACCACCGAAGTCCGGGTCCTCCTGGACCACCGACTGGAGCCACCTCTGAGGGAGCTGCAGCGATCACGGGCAGCTCAGGAAAAAGTGCAGCAGTCCCAGCTGCCACGGGAAAGGCTGCGGTGTGCTCAACCACCTCTGGGTAGGTGGCAGATGAGGTGGACCCGTTCTTCCTCCTCCCTCTCCCCGAAGGGGTCATCGGAGGACTGGGGACTTGGCAATTTGTGAGGAGAAGTGGGGGAGGACCAAGAGGCGGAAGGCCACCCTCTTCTCCACTGTGGTATACATACCCCACAAACTACCAGAAAGACAGTATCCCAGCGTTCCCATACAGCATTCCCATCTCCCAGGCTCTGACAGGCTCGTTAAGGTTGCTGTTAAAAATGTCCTTGAGCACTGCATCACTGATGTTGAGCCTCTCCGCTGCAAACACGAACTGGTGAGCAAACTCCTTCACACTGGCTCACCCTTGCCGAAGAGAGAGGAGTTTGCTGCATTGATCTGCCATCTAATGAGCAGAAGGGCAGGGAGATGGGAAAAGGAAGATGCCCATCTCTCTGCTGAGTCCTCTTTTGGCTGGATCGTTCTGTCAGGTTTGGGGGTGATGAAAGGAGCGAGGACTCAGTCACAGAAGAAATGGGCTTTTATTAATAATAAAATAAAAACAAACAAAAACAACCCCGAGGGGGAAAACAGGACTTGATTAGACTTGAACTTGACTCAACTTGACTGGTAACAAACAATGATCCAGCACAGGACTGCAAACACAAGGAGAATAAATAGGGAGCAAACAAAAGAGGGTAACGGGGGAAGACAGGTGGGGCAAATGAACCAATAATCAGGAAACGAGGTGGGCGGGGTTAGACAATAGACACACAAAGACAAGACAAATACAGGAGTGTCAGGGCTCTGTCACAGAACCAAGAATAAACTAGACCGAAATGACAGAACCCTGACAGTGTTCACCACAGACCTTATTTCAGCCATTTAAACAAAATCCCATTCAAAAAAACCCATTGACTTCGGGACGATGGAACCGGAAGTGCTAAAATACTAACTCGCTTCCGCGTTTTGGCCTACAATGTTGTCGTATCTGCACCACTCTATAGTTATAGGAACTATGAAAATGTTTCTCTGGTTCAAAAGCCCCTATGCTGTTTGGTGTTTATTCTCTTTATTTGTCATTCAAATCAAATAAGTCACTAAAGAGATTTCTATTCTTTAGGAATATTAGACCACATGCAGTGTACATTCTGAAAATAAGAGAACCTTGGTTTGACCAGACAAAAAAAAAACCTTTGTCTTCCCTATTTAGCCGTTGTGTTCTTTAAGTTGTCTCACAAGACAACATAATAAGCATCCTCTGAGATCTGCTGACTGGAGATGTCTGGAAACATCCTTTACCAAAGCACTGGCTTGTGATATAAAGGGGTTAATGATGTTTTTACCTCTCTCTCCTTCTCTTTCTGTAGCTATCTAACTGATCTGGATCGTATCTCCGAGTCAAACTACCTTCCCACCCAGCAGGATGTTCTGAGGGTTCGAATCCCGACCACAGGGATTATTGAATACCCGTTCGACCTTCAAAGCATCATTTTCAGGTAGAGGACACAGGGCAATTATTCATCAGCTTTCATTTGAAATTTAGGAAATTAATTTTTTTTTGTCTCACTGAATGTAGGTTAGCATTGAGAATACATCCACGCTGGGGAGATATTAATATTTTCGACTTTCTAGTGTGTGACCTACAAAGATCCAGTCACACCCCACATCAGTCAAAGTTGTCTTGGTTGCATTTTTCTATTGATTTGTTTGTCTTTATTGAACCATCAAAACCCACAGAAAAATTTCCAGTTTTCTCTTGAGAGAGAAGTGCTCTTGTCGGCTGAAGCACAAATTTAAATGAGCATTAAAGTTTGTTTTATGTTTTTAAAGGAAGTCTCTTATACTCACCAAAATACAGTAATATTGTGAAATAATATTTCAATTTAAAAGAACTGTTTTCTATTTGAATATATTGTAAAATGTAATTTATTCTTGTGATGCAAAGCTGAATTTTCAGCATCATTATATATATGTATGACCATTATATTTTTAAGGTTTATTTTTCATGGCCGCAGTGTGTATTGCCAGTTAAAAGGACTGCCATCCGGTCGCTGTGGTTAAACGAATGCACAAGTGGTAAATTGTAATCCCACCATGGTTAGCACTTGCCAACTTCTTCAAATCTAATTTCTAGACAACGTTTGAAACTTCTCATGTTATTGCTTCCTCATTTGTAAGTCGCTTTGGATAAAAGGATCGCTAAATGAATAAATGTGAATGTAAATCAGTGAGGGCAAACATCATATAATGTAATTAATATTCGTGACCCAAGGGTGTGGCCTATGTAGACAAAAACTAGCTCAATAAAACTAAAGTTCAATTAAAATGAGCATTTGCATTTTTGCATTTTTTAAAAATGTGTGCATTTTTTAGTAACCTAGATTCATAGTTTTTGCAACAGCGTTTTAGGCCTAATTATTGAACTTTCATGACAAAATTGCTTGTTTAAGGAAAGTGTTCGTATCCAGTGCAGCTACAGATCTGTCATGCTTATGAAAAGACGCTGATGAGATTCACAGCGTTTTTGAATCGTTCTTATGTGCGTGATATGAAAATTCATCACAACACACAAGAGATTATTTCTGCCCTCTTTGCCATATTGACTCCATAAATGATTACCATCAGCTCTGTGGTTGTTAATCTTAGTAAAACTGTCTTAAACCCACAAACGAGTGCGCACGGCCATCTCTCAATCTTTTTACATCTCGCTCTCTCTCTCGCTCTGTCTGTCCTCCTGCCAAAGTTCGCTAAGTGCGGAGTGAATGTGGAGACTCGTCCTACATTAAAGAGCGTGTGTATGTTCAGAAGTAGGTCACCGAGCCCCTGGCTGAAGGAAATGAGGACGCTTCTATCTGAAGGAGCTTTATTTTGGGCGGCCAATCCTAGAGGGCTTCATTTATCAAAGGCCCCTCTGTGAACTGCTGGCTCAGGACAGGAGCTCTGACTCCACTAGGGGGCGCCGCGTGAACCCCAAAATCAGTGCTGGATTAACAGCGCCATTCAGACTGCACACATTTACCATGTTTCTGAAATCTAGGTCTATAGGTATGTTCAGAATAGCATGCTAGTGTACTACTTTTATTGTTTGCGCAGTATGCATATGCACAATATTTACCATTATTGACTCATTAGGTCATATTATTTTTATTTGCAAGATGATTCTTGGACTTGCTGGATTTAACATGCAACATAATAAGCGTCAAGTGACAACAATGTAGCATACTGTGGTTTAAATGTATTTATTGGATAATACGTGTTCAAATATAATTTTTTTAAATAGTAGCTAGTATACAGTATGTATTGCATGGTATGCATAAAGTATTTTGTTCAGTATTTTGTTGCATGCATGCATACTGCATGCTACAATGTATCCAGTATATGAATGCATATAATGTATACTGCCTACTATTTTTAAAAGAGTATGTAAAACTGAAAAAGTGTGCATTATGCAACGATAAACAAGCAGTACTATGGTGTGTTGTTTTCACAATACCTCACTATGTTGTAGATTCAGTACATCCAGCTGTAATCTCTCTCTCTCTCTCTCTCTATATATATATATATATATATATACACTTATCCAAAACTTCTTAATTTGTAAATAATAAAAATTAATCAAGGAGGAGATAAAGGTGTTAAGATGTTGCTTTCAGTGCATTCAGCACACTTGAAACTGTTAATTCAGGTTGAGCGCATTGCGTTATGGGATACATATGCAGCGTGTTCTGGTTGTGTGCTGTGCATTTTAGCATACAGAAGATTTGCATACTGTGTGAACAGTATAATCATGAATTATTAATGCATATAATGTCTGTAACCAATCAATAATGCAAACGCTCGCTCTCTTTGTCTTTCAGAATGGTTGATGTAGGGGGTCAGAGGTCAGAGCGCAGGAAGTGGATCCACTGTTTTGAGAATGTGACGTCCATCATGTTCCTGGTGGCTCTGAGCGAGTACGATCAGGTTCTGGTGGAATCGGACAATGAGGTGAGCAGCTCTCAATCCGCCACACTGCTTTATTTTACTAAAGATGTGTTTACCTTTACCTTTCTGAGACGGCTGTGTGGTTTTTAGTATTTCTTCTGGTAGTTTTTTTAGTATTTTCTGGACATTTCTGGACAACTGTGTAGCCAACCTGAGTTTCAAATATTTATAATTGCATACCGCCTACTATTTTACACACTGTAAAAAAGCATGTTTTACATAAAAGAAAATCATGAAAGATATATAAGAAATAAAAATATCAGTAAAAAGTCAGAAAATATAGATTAGAAATCTAATTAAAATGTATTAAAACAAATTATATATATATATATTGTCGCACTGTTTATATTGTGGCTTTAAATGTGGTAATAAACTTGCATGTGTCAATATATTAATTAGGGATGCACCGATATGAAAATTTTGTCCGATACCGAAAAACCGATAATTCTTTACATTTGAAAGCCGATAACCGATATATGTGCCGATAAATCTAAATACAAATTTTGATAAACTTTGAGAGCCTGATTACAAAAACAAAAGGCTCACCATTAAAAGCCATGACCCAAACACTTCAACATAAATCAAACATATACAATACAACAGCCTAGTTTAAACCAGTGTAAGATTCCTTAACTTTTAAAATTGATTTTACACTCCTGTGGCCAACTTACTTTATTAAAGAAATGGTAACACTTTACAATAAGGTTTAATTTTTGTTAGCATTAGTTAACATGAACCAACTAAGGATAAACATTACTTCTACAGGATTTATTAATCTTAGTTCATGTAAATCTCAACATTTTCAGATCCAACGTTGTATCTGTTAACATTAGGTAATGCACTGTGAACTAACATGAACACAAAAATTGTATTACTAACATAACCAAAGGTTGTTGCTCTCTGTTTGTTAATGCATTAACAAATGAGACCTCATTGTAAAGTATTACCAAAAATTCTATTGCCTAACAAAAAATACAAATAAAATACCTAAATAACGCAAAATATGGAGAAACAAGGTTTACACACACACACATACAGTGGTGGCCAAAATTATTAGAACACTTAGCATCTGGGAGTCGTCCTATTGGGCCTGGATTTATTTTCCAAAAGGACAATGACCCGAAACATTCTTCTAACTATTGCTGGAACTACCTGCAATGGAAGGAATCTGCTGGAACATTGAAAATGATTGACTGGCCCCCTCAAAGTCCGGACCTCAACCCCATCGAGCACATTTGGGGCGAGAAATAAACTGGACAGATCTATTGTACATTCAAAGGAAAGCCTTTGGCTTCAGTTGCAGAAGGCATGGGATAACATTAGTGTTGAAGTTCTCAGAGGAAATATATTGACACTGTGCCAGAGAGATGTGCTGCTGTAATTGCTGCAAAAGGTGGACATACCAAATATTAAAGTTAAAACTGGATAAAAACAGTACGACTCACTTCATCTGATATTTGATGGTCAGAGCAACCATCTGCATGTTTCATGAACATTATGAAATGAAATCATGTTTTGAAGGCAAAAAAAGGTCAATATTTTCAGATCTGTCAGCTGTTCTAATAATTTTGGCCACCACTGTAAATATATATATATTTCACTGTGCAGCTTGACATAAAATGATCCATTCTTTTTTTTGTCTGTGTTCAGAATCGTATGGAGGAGAGCAAGGCTCTGTTCAGGACGATAATCACATATCCATGGTTCCAAAACTCCTCTGTCATCCTCTTCCTCAACAAGAAGGACCTGCTGGAGGAGAAGATCTCTTACTCCCACCTGGTCGACTATTTCCCAGAGTTCGATGGTACGTCTTCTTCCTGTCGTACAGTGTTTTTCATGTAGACTGGTTTAATGTAGACAGTACCAATGTATGCATGTGTTTTAGTAGCTGATGATATTATTAGCTTTAGATGACATGTTTGAAGGAGTGTAGAGCACAACAGCAGTAAAAACGCTGTTAAAAATCTCCAAATCGATGTATAAACCTTTCAAAACAGATCTGCTATGAGTTCTGAAGTTAAATGACAGAATAAAGCAGTGTAATTTCAACGTTTTAAAGAAAACTGTTCTTAATAGCCAGATTTTGGATAAATTACTACATTATTTATAATCTTGCAAAATCGCTAATCACAAAAGTCGTTTCTATGATAGTACAGGGTTCCCACGGTCTTGGAAAACCTGGAAATATCAGGGAATTTGTGATTTGTGACACCAGCAGCCATATCACCCTGTAGCCCAAGACTGGTTTCACACTGAAGCTAAGCAGGGTTGAGCCTGGTCAGTACCTGGATGGGAGACATCCTGGGAAAACTAGGTAGCTGCTGGAAGAAGTGTTAGTGAGGCCAGCAGGGGGTGCTCACCCTGTTGTCTGTGTGGGTCCTAACGCCCCAGTATAGTGATGGGGACACTATAATGTAACAAGCACCGTCCTTCGGATGAGACGTTAAACCGAGGTCCTGACTCTCTGTGGTCATTAAAAATCCCAGGATGTCCTTCGGAAAAAGAGTGGCGTCCTGGCCAAATTTGCCCATTGGCCTCTGTCCATCATGGCCTCCTAATCATCCCCATATACTAATTGGCTTCATCACTCTGTCTCCTCTCCACCATAAGCTGGTGTGTGGTGGGCGTTTTGGCGCAATATGGCTGCCGTCGCATCATCCAGGTGGATGCTGCACATTGGTGGTGGTTGAGGAGATTCCTCCCCTTCCATGTAAAGTGCTTTGAGTACCCAGAAAAGCACTATATAAATGTAACAAATTATTATTATATTATTATTTCCAGGCCTAAAAAATTTATGTCAATGTCAAGTTCATAGAATAGTCATGGAAATTGCTATTTCTATTGTTAGTACATTTATATAAACTACACACTACCATTCAAAACTTAGGGGTCAGTAAAGTTTTTGTTTTTGTTTTTTTGTTTGTTTTTTAAAAGAAATTAATACTTTCATTCAGCAGGGACACATTACATTGATCAAAAGTGATAGTAAAGATATTTATAATGTTACAAAACAACATATTTCAAATAAATGCTATTCTTTTGAACTTTCTATTCTAATCCTGAAAAGGTGTATCAATTTGTCCATAAAAATATTAAGCAACAACTGTTTTCAACTGATAATAATCAGAAATGTTTCTTGAGCAGCAAATCATCATATCAGAATGATTTCTGAAGGATCATGTGACACTGTAGACTGGAGTAATGATGCTGAAAATTCAGCTTTGATCTCAGGAATAAATTATATTTTACAATATATTCACATAGAAAACAGTTATTTTAAATTGTAATAATATTTCACAATATTGCTGTTTTTACTGTATTTTTGATCAAATAAATGCAGCCTTGGTGAGCAGAAGAGACTTCTTTCAAAATGTAAAAAAAAAAAAAAATCATACTGACCCCTAACTTTTGAACTTTTTTTTAGTGTATAATGAATGCTATCTCTACCAAGTTGTTTTTGAATCCATATTCAGCATCACAAATGACCGAAAGAGTTGGATGGAAATTCACTGATCAGTTAGCGTTGGCACTTTATAATGACTGTTTTTGCTCCGAAAACAAACATTATAATGTAGTGTTTCATCATTCATCTTGGTGCCGGTTGGTTTGGATCCAGGTGAAGAACTTATTATGGAGTAAATGAACTGGTACAATGAACTCCTCCAGGTCTTCTGAAGTGTTTAACTCCATGTGCTCATTGTTTTGTAGGGCCCCAGAGGGACGCCCAGGCCGCACGGGAGTTCATCCTGAAGATGTTTGTGGATCTGAACCCTGACAGCGACAAGATCATCTACTCGCATTTCACCTGTGCCACCGACACGGAGAACATCCGTTTCGTGTTCGCGGCGGTGAAAGACACCATCCTGCAGCTAAACCTGAAGGAATACAACCTGGTGTGAGACGTGCGACGAGTCCGACACCGCTCTCACGAATCAGCATAGAACAGGCACCCACAGAGCGTGCGCACACCTACGTCCACACACAACACACACACACATACACACACAGGCATCATGTACACGTTCAGAAACACAGTTTTGATTTCTCTTTCCCAGCTTCCAGAGTTTTTCTCTTTGTGTCCAGCGGAATCGTAACGGACGTGTCCTGCTCATCGTTTATTTTTTATTTGTTTGCCAAAGTCTGTCCGCTCAGCCCCGGCAGCTCTCGTCAAAGGCCTCTTTCCCTTTTATCAAATTTGACCCCCGAAACGTGGCTCGGATTTGACAAAGGGCGTTAGACTCCCGACTCGCCACTGCCAACGTTTGCGTATTTCAAGGAAATGTTGGATTGGCGGAGCTACGATGAGAATGATCTGTGATGCGCTGGCCTGAAAAACTGGAAGTGACGTTCCTTCCTCTTCCTGTACTATCACTCGCTCCAATCACGTCATCTGCTCCGAGTGTTCCTCGGGAATTCTGCCTGGATGAATGGAAAAATGAGGCGTTCACAGCCCTGCAAAAAGACTAAAAACGACTAAAAAAAATCACAACATATTTACATACTTGTACATGAACACATGGACTAGTGCTGTGGTGCCAGAAGTTCCGAATTGGATCCTTCTAGAATTCTGAGGATTCCGTCGGATTCTAGAATCCAGTGGGTACCAGCGGGTTCCACTGATGGTGTGGAGAACCTTTCACTCGCAGAGATGATTCTCTCGACGAGGCTAGTCTTCAACTCGCATCGATGAATGTAAACTTCATGTGAGAGCATCGCAAATGCAAAAAAATAAAAATCAACAAAAAATCCAGAAAAAAAAGATAATGAACGAAAATAGTGTAAGAATGCCTATATAAGCAAAAAGCACGCGAGGGAGAGATGAAATAAATCTGTGTATATTGCTGAGATGATCATTTTAAAAACTTTTTAATGATAAGTAACTATAGCTTCTTCTACTGCTACAGAATATAAAGTAAATTATAACAGCAGTCGAGTTAATGATGGGTAAGAGACAGCGTTAAGGATTTTTAAATGTGCGCGAAACAGGATTATACACATACGATAGGTATTGTTCTGCAGATTTCCACATTTAGAGTTGAAAATGATTGCATTGCTTCCTTCCTCCATGGTTGTTATCTTTTATCTTCCTTCCCGGTTTCGTTTTAACTTCGCAATCTGATAAATTAGTGCGCGATTATCTTTTTCACAGATACTTTATCAATTCAGAATCCGGAGCCGTAGACTCGCGGGTATCGTCGTCATCCGGCGGCTCAGATGCACACAATCCATTATTCGTTTATGCAGTTTTTTTTTTTTTTTTTATTGTCATAACGTAAATTTTTCGGTCAACAATTTCAAGAATTTCGAAGCGAAATTCCGGTGGGAACGTGGGAGGACGAGGGTGGGGGGACAGGAAAGCATTTATGCGCTGAAGTTAATTGATTGTGTATATTTATATTTGTAAATACGTATACACATTATTGCTTATGTACAAAACGTCTGTGGTACACTATCTTTGGCAAAAAAAAAAGAGAAAAAAAAACACTTTTTCGTAATTGTGTACGGTTCTGTTGGTTTTCTTATGAATTACAATATTATTGATACTGTGATTCTTTGTTTTAATTTTTGATTTTTCTTTTTTTGGTCACTATGAATACGTCAAATGATATACACATAGCTGTACCTGATGGTAACGTGTGGAGGACGAATGTGGTTTTAAAAATCAACGCGTGCGGTTATAATGAGCAATAGTCTGAGAAAACCTAGAGCGTTTGGAAACATCGGAGAGGGATAGCGAAACGGCCTTCTCTACGGTGTGAATGTTATATGAGATAAAAAATACAAAAATATGATTTTTAAGCAAAAGAAAAGATTCATTAAATAAAGAACAGTTTATTTATATAATTTATGGACCAGATCTGAAGTTGTTGATAATTTGAATGCTATTGTTTCCTCTTTCCTATTTGAAGCACTCCCATGTTATGAGACAGAAATAGGAGACTAGTGTCTGTACTGCTGTATAAACCTCCGTTATGGATAAAAATGATCAGCTTTTATTCTTTTTTTTTTAATTTTCTATTTTAATTTTTTTTCCCCAAGCACACAATATATTGTCTATAAATATATTTCCCTAACCACACTTTTCACTTTCCTACAGATTTTTTTTAAATATATATATATATAGTTAAATTTCCAAATGATGTTTAGGTGAAGTGCTTAAAAACAAACATAGGAAATGTACCATATGAAAATAGACAGCTTTTTATCTGTGATTGAAGATCTGTTTGGTCGACGCTTGCAAGTAGTGACTTTTTCTTTTGATTCCGATTTTATTTGAATTTCTTTCTAAATTCACAGCTTGTTTCCTTCATTGTGTATGTGATGCACAGATAGAAAAAAGTGTTCTACGGTTCTTTTACAGTTGATATTTTATACAGGTGATGTTTCATTCATTTTCATCAAGGGCTACGAAAAACATGCCACATGAAAACCAGAAGCGATTGGTGTGATTCGGTACCAAGAGAAACTTCTCTTTTGACGTTCGTGATCAGTTTAAGCAGATTCAGAAATGCACCCATTCCACCAAATGCTCATGCATTATTCATTATTTTATCACTTTTGCTGCCATGCATCTGAGTTCATCACTTGCCACGTTCATACTAGAGAAGCATTCCCAAATGCTTTTTTGATGGATATAAAACCTGACGTGATATTTGTAAACTGAACCCGTGTAATTCAGTGTTTAAGTGGGGTTTGGAAATGTCACACCATTTTGTAAATCCTGCAGTGTTTTTGTAGTGAGTTAGATTTGAATACACTGAAGCAAATCGTGGCCATTGAGCACTTAATCATCTAACATACCATCATATTGACACATGTCTTACTCTGAAGTGTTCAAATGGATCGTACACCAGACGCGACAGTCGTCACGCCATAACAGCTTAAGGCTGTCTACACTAGACGCGACCGTTGCAAATCCGTTTGTTCTTTGTGTCAGAAGTTGCGCAAGCGCTTGAAGTATGTCTGTAACAAACTTCGTTGATAATGGAAGGAGGAGGCGGGAACTGGCGGACGATCAACGTAAAGTTTAATGTCACGATAAACAAACAACAAAGCGAAAGTAAAGCAGCAGCCCCTTATGGACGACTGCTGCATATAAACATAATAAAACACAACATAAATAGTCCAGGCCTGGTCCTCTCTCGTCACTCCTTCTTTTATCCTCCCGGAGCTCCTCCGTGAGACTCGAGACCAATGTGGTGCGCAGGTGACACTCATTACCACTAGTGATGGGTTGATTGTAAACGACTCGTTCATTTTTGAACAAATCTTTAATATTACTCCGGAATAACGAGTTGTCTTAGAGAGTGATTCGTTCATTTTGTGTTGACCACATCTTGTAGGTTCTGTACAGGAAACAGAAATTATTAGTTCACCTCTCAAGTCTTTGGGTTCGGGTCCGAGTCGTTCGTTCATTCCGTGACAGCCCCATAGAGGCTATGCTGTCTGTACCGGAAAGACAAATGATTAGTTCACCTCCCGAGTCTTCGGGTCTGATTCGGAGTCGTTCTGTTTCTCATCATTTGGCCTTGGTTGCATTATAGTTTTTTTCTTATTCAAAATGTTATCAACGTCATGCAAGTTGATGTGTTGGGGAATTTGGCCATTACCATGTGACATTTTAATTATATTCTGCTGAAATTACTTCCCATCACTAATTAGCGCTCGCAGCACTGGCCTCACTCCGGTCCCGTGGCTCTTGGCCCCGCCCTGCTTGCCACAACGTCAGAAATAGAAGGGGGCATCAGTTTACTGTCGGGATTTTGTTGTGTTGCATCCAGTGTAGACAGCATCACTTTTTATAATGGGTTCTATTTGCGTGTACTGTTGCGCCGCTCGCATCTGGTGTTAGTTTACTGCGACTGTCGAAATTACGGCTCTGCTCACTATGATAATGTGTTGCTTTTTTGCATCTGCGGTTCGAAAGCCATCGATTGCAAGGAGGGCACATTATTCGGCGTAGCTTTGATTGTTCTTAATGCACTTTTTTGTTTTGTTTTTTGTGCCACGAGGCAAATGCCTAGAAACGCTTCGAGCCGCAGGGCGACCGTTTGAGCTACACATCTATAAATGTGCCAGTTTTGACGTTCCCTCAAGAACCTCTACCTCTGTGAACCGTGTGGTGTTTTTTGGGGCATTTTAGGATTGGCAGTCACGTGACAAGCACACTTCTTTTGTCATTAGGGCACAGTCGATGAGGTTTGGAAGCAAAACTTTGTTTGTTTATTGGATCTTGCCAATGACCTGCATGTTTTTGTGCTCAGCAGTAAATCAAAACCTTCCTCAGGTCAAATATTCTTCGTTGGCCAACTAGCAAGTGGTAAATGGAAAATAGCATCCGTCCTGATGTTGGCAAGAGAATTGATCGCCTACAGCTTTCTATTTTGGTTATGAAGTGGACGGGTGAATAGACATATCAGTTATGAAGGCTTTGGCTGTTCTCAAAGGCATCTGGCAAACAATACTGTACACAAATACAGAAACGCAGATGCTTGACCAATGCATTGCAAACATGTGGTGCAAACAGACTGCATTGCTCTGGCAGTAGCAGCACTCAGTCCTCAAGAGGGCGCTAGAGTTTCCTTCAAATGTCTGTGCCATTAAACCAGATGTTATTATTCCTGAAAAGGAAATTTGACTGTAGAAGTTGCTATTGTTCGAACCAAATTCTCAGTATTCGCTTCATTTCAGAGACTCAAAAATGAATCTTATGCATTCCTGTAAGAATGTAGGCACCTAAAGATGAATCCATGATGGTTGCGATTTGATTCAGTGATTTATTGTGATGGAATGAACATATGAATCTTGTTGGATGCTCCTTTTGTTGACATTGAGTCAGACAGTTGTGTTATTTCCATGTAAGTATGTCGACTGGTACGGTTAGATGCATCTGCGTGGTGGATGGTCAAATGTTTGAAGTTCTGACCCAGTGAAAGAGTCATTAAAATTGGATTTCATCCCCTTTTCTTTTATTGTAATACATTACCTGAAAGCTGTTATGTCCAGGACCACTTTTAATATTTTCTGTTTTTGTTCTGACAGGACTATCATGTACATTTGATTTGGGTTTTCTCTCTCAGTCTTTCTCTGCTTCTTTTTGCCCTTTTATTTTGTAATTATACCAAATGTAAATGTTGTATAATATTGTGCGTGCCAATCCCCTTCTCTGAGACTGACTCATAACAAGTGCCAATTGTTGTCCAAATCACATGCGGACCGTGAAATTAGACACGGCCCCCTTTTAAAAACGAGTAAAACACTAAATAAGAGAGTAAACGGATCTACTTTGTATTTAAGTTAGAAGATAAACTGCTGTTTTTCTCTTTTTTGTTAAAAGGAATTGTAATTATTAAAGCATGTGCTCTTTGTCCAGGTGGGAGTTTTGGGCTCAGACAAACATCGAAATCCTCGAGACGAGGAAACATAGTGGAAATGTTATTTTTCGACATTCTCGCCATATTTTTTTTGTTGTTGTTTTTATTTGTATTTGTTTCATTTCAACCACTGTTGCCTGAACCTCATTCAAACATGGAAATGATTTTCATAACCGCCTTCTAAAAAAAGAAAAATTATAAAGTATCTGTTTTAAATTTAAATAAATTTGTTCCTATACTTGCTGATTATCTTGTAACTTGTTTTCTTTGCAGTGCCTGAAATGATGAAGTGTTAAAAAGTGTTTTATCTACATTATAAATTCAGCACAGAAGTCTATTATGCCCTTTATTTTAAATTGTTTGCCAAATATGGTTGGGTTTTTTGTCCAGAAGGGGCACACGGAGATTGCATAGTGAAAAATTCCCTACCAGCTAAAGTATCTAAAACTTAAAGGGTTAGTTCACCCAAAGATGAAAATTGTCGTAAAACTAATCTATATGAATTGAGCGGTTTAGTCCAAATTTTCTGAAGAGACTCGATCACTTTATATGATGAACAGATTGAATTTAGGCTTTTATTCACATATAAACATTCATCAACACACATCAGTTGTGGTAAACGGAAGCTCAAGCATGTTCGCTTAATGTGTGAGAACCAATGAGGTTCATTCTCGTGTTACGCAGCACGTTTGAGCTTCAGCAAGAACCAATGTGGTTCATTCTCGTGTTACGCAGCACGTTTGAGCTTCAGCAAGAACCAATGAGGTTCATTCTCGTGTTACGCAGCATGTTTGAGCTTCAGCAAGAACCAATGAGGTTCATTCTCGTGTTACGCAGCACGTTTGAGCTTCAGCAAGAACCAATGAGGTTCATTCTCGTGTTACGCAGCACGTTTGAGCTTCAGCAAGAACCAGTGAGGTTCATTCTCATGTTACGCAACACGTTTGAGCTTCAGCAAGAACCAATGAGGTTCATTCTCATGTTACGCAGCACGTTTGAGCTTCAGCAAGAAGCAATGAGGTTCATTGTTCGTGTTATAAGCAGGTTCGGTTAAGCTTTTGTTTATGTTCGCTGATCAATGTTTATATGTGAATAAAAAATTTAATAAATTCAATCTGTTCATCATATAAAGCGATTGAGTCTCTTCAGAAAAGTTAAATTTCAAGCTCATATTCATATGGATTTGTTTTACGATCTCTATGAACTTTTTGAAGCGTCAAAGTGGTAGTTGCGTAGCTGTAATGGAGGGACAGAAATCTCTCAGATTTCATTAAAAAGATGATCTTTTGTGTTCTGAAGATGAGCATGTCTTACAGGTTTGCAAAGACATGAGGGTGAGTAATTAATGACAGAATTTTCATTTTTGGGTGAACTATCCCTTTAAAAACACCTTGTAGGGGGTATATAATTCGTTTACATGTGTTTTAAACAGTGGTTTAATTCATTGTTTATAATTGATTGGCTTCTTTTTAAAAGTTGTTTAATGTGCATTAGGTAGTGTTTGTAGAAATGCTGAAAATAAACCTAACGGCAAAAATGTGAATGTAACCCCCATGATACACAGGCAAAAATGATTTTTTTAAAAATATATTTCATCATAATATTGTTCTTTGCAATATTATATTATGTTATATGATATTATATTAACCACTAGATACCGTTTTTAATACTCCAGGAATATGTCTGGTCTGAGATATTAATAAATAACATGTTCACTACAGTGGAAATGGTCCCATGGGTGCAGTTGCCTTTATTGCAGGTTGGAGTCGCTGTGCATTGACCGGGAACAAAAGCAGCGCAATTCCAACACCTTCCACCGACAGACACTTCCGGTGTTACTGTTATTTCATCCATTTGACATCTTAAAATGGGCCTACTGAGCGCCACCTTAAATCCCGCATGCGAACGCACCAAGGTACAAATCCTACTACGGTAAAGGCTTGTCTTATGAATATTAATGACGCAACATGACGTTCGCCCGGTAGGCCCGTCTGATTGGCTGCAAAGCAAAGGCTTATATTTATTTTTTACATTTTAAGTACCAAACAGGTCTCGTTATAAAATTTGCTGTAGATAAAGGCTTCAAATAATGAATACAAGTACATTTTCAAAATCTTCCAAGTACATCTAAATATTAATCGTTTAATTGAAGGACATGTTATTACATATAAAGTTACTGTAAAACACCACAGATTCATTTTGAGATGTTAAGTAGTTGTCACTGTGTAAAAATTTTCGCAAAAGTGGAAGGTTACATCTAAATAGATTTATATTTTGTATCGGAGACACAGACGCAAGCCAGACCACTCATTGAATATTAATTAGGTGATGTACGCATACGCTCCCGGAAGGTTACCAGGCAACGTGAGCACGGCGCAATTAATATTCATGAGGAAAGCCTTCCCCGTAGTAGAATCTGTAATGTGGCGTCTTGCATCACGAGTCCGTCCATACGAGTTCAGAAGCGGCGGAAGAGGCATGATTTTTCGAGCACAGGCTGCTATTTCACCGCCTATAGACAGACATACGCACGACTAGTGTACACACGACTCGTTTTAGACGCTTTTATCTCGTTTTCAAACGCATTCTGCTCACTTTCCGCAATATAAACGCATCTATTAGCTTTAGCCAGGTAGCTTGTAGCTGGAAATTGGGCAAGTATGATCAGCTTGGCAGTGGATTAATCGCTGAGATTGGCCTATTCCAAAAGAAGATTCATTTTTCGTATGTGGAACCGCAATGTCACACACTGTAGTAAAGATAATCTGTTGTTTTTGTTATTCTAAAGGCAAAGCCGTCTGAAGTTGATGTAAGTTAGGTTTTGCAGAGTTGAACAAAAAAAGATCCAGGAAAACTGGAGAGCATAGCCAGGAAATCTGTTCAGGAGACCAGACTAAAGACCTTTCTACCTTCAAATTGATTAGTTTAGACCAAATCAAGACCGAACAAAGAGGACATCCATCCGAAGCCTTCTCATATCATCTACAGAGAGAGAGAATAAAGCACAAAAACAGGCTGATATGATGTTTCCACAAGCCAGGCACTCGGTAAGTGTCTCATTCTCTTTCATTCATGCTGATTGTCACACAGCAGGTGTTATGGACATTGTTTCACTTCCATATTGATGTAACAGAAACTGCCATTTTATTTGTTTGTATAGGGTACTATAATGTTTTGTGGCCATAAACCCTGATTATACCATGTTTTTGGGCATGCACCATGCTGCACATGCACTAAGGTTCATGTTTTTTGACATGTACAATGGCAATACCATGTTTTGTCTATGTCCCCTTACAGAAAATGTACTTTGTTAGTACTATGGTACAGTGCTGGTATCAGATGGCAATACCATAGTACTTTCAGATTATAATAATTCAGATAATAATGATGTACAAGTCTACATTTTAAAGCTCTTCTAAGTCCACTTAGTTTGTGCATCTAATGCAAAAATGCTTCTCATTGTCTAGTCCTCACTAGTGTTGTTCAGTCTCTATCCTTTCTCCTGCAAAAGCTGGATCTACTTGTTTTTAGTAGAAGCGCATGCACATTGTTTATGAACATTACTATTGAAAGACGTACATAAAGCATATTGTTTTGAAAGCATTGTCAAAATGAGTCTCTGAAAGCATTAACTAATGTTTATCAGTGCAGTGTTTCTCATTCCAGTGGAAAATATGAATCTCTTCAAGATTTTTCACCTTAATTTGGACTACCAGAGACATTTTAGAAGACGTCTTTGTGTATTTCGCCGTGCTAAATGGATGAAATGTCTTCTTAATGTGTTTGTTTCTTGATCTTTGTCAGTTTTCTTTCACAGTTTTGGCATTTATCTCATGATTCAGATGTCAGGTTTCCAGGTAGCATGTCTAAATGAAAGCATTTCTTAATGCGTTCTGGTTCAGGTAGGGTCGGAGATGCTTGTTTGCACACCAGTTGCCTGGTTCCCTCCCTGTAGAGGCTTAATTGTGTCGTTTCCATGAATTGTTCCTGTGCACACAGTGGGCAGCTTGTGTTAATGAGTCCCCAGTCATTATTTTGTTTGCACTCAAGCCTAATTGCCTTTTCCCCTGTGCACACAGGCATATGTGAACACACAAACGCGAGGACGCTAAATTAAAACCATTTGGAGGTTTCTTTAATTGAGGCCTTTTTGCTAATTCAGAGAGTAGAATTCAGGAAAACATTTCAGTGTTCAGCAAACTTGAGATGTCTGTGAGGAAGTGAATGGGACATTCTGACACTTGAACCGATTGCAGTTTGAGCCTGAGCAGTGTCCGTGAAACGATTCCTGAGTCCGGTATTTCATATTTTATTTTGAAGCATGTTAATGATGGTGTTTTCAGTTGGTATTGGTATACTGTAAGTCTCTGCCTTATAGTTTCATGAAGTGACAAACTACAACATCTTCAGCCCCTTGTCAAGAAACCCTAAAGGAATCTGAGGGTGCGTTTACACGACAACAACACTGTAAAAAAAAAAAAAAAGAGTTAAATTTATGGTAAACAACTAGCAGCTGTGGTTGCCAGAAATTTACCGTAAAAAATACAGTAGCAACATTTTAGGTTTTACAGATTTAAGTTAAATTTACAGTATTTCATTAACTGATATAATGTTAATTTAGCAACCTATTGAAATATTTTTCTGTTTTGTACCTTTGTAATATACTGACAACCACCAAACACAGTGGTGATGAGTCACATGATGAATCAAAGGTCATCACAAGCAGCTTTTCCACAAGCTGAGAGGAACAATACTAAAATATAGAAGGTACAGTGTCATTCACACAAACACAAATGGTTATACATGAATGAAATAAACATTAATTTAACAACATCAAATGTAACATAAAACCCTAATGTACATAACTGCTTAAAAAAAACAAAGAAAAGAAGAAACAGTTATTTCAACAAAAATACATCAAATGTGAAGTGTCATGCAGGGAATGTTAATTTACGGTTTTTCACTGTAAATTACACAATGACTTGTTCTTTTCACTTCCAAAAACTGTAAATTTTATGGTAAAATTACATTAAATCTAACGGTTAGATCGATTACAGATATTCATCATTGCATTTTTACAGTCTTTTACCGTTAAAATCACCAATTTTTTACAGTGAATGTACCAATGTACAGTGAATCATCGTTTTAACAAATTAGCGTTTTTGTAGTTTACAGAGACTATAACGATATTGTTTTCAAATAATTGCACTTTAAAACCCTCAAAACGCAGTTGTCGTGTAAATGAATGGCAAAAACGCATAAGTTTTGTTTTTTAGTTGAAAACAGTTGTGTAAATGGCCCCTGAATAACAATGGAATTCTTTTATAATTTTGAATACAAGAATCTTATAAAAATTACATTTTAGTATTTTTAAATTATATACATAATTTATTTCTCAAATGTAGATATTATTTGTTACACTATTTTAAGGTGTCATTGTTACAGTGTAGTTGCATATTCAAGTACTGAGTAATATTAATTAACAACATGGGGTTTAGGGTAGGATTTTGTTGAGGGTTAGTTGCATGTAATTTACTGTTATTACTATGGGAAGTACATGTAACAAGGACACTGTAAAATAAAGTGTCTTTATGTATATTTCCAAGTACATTTAATAAATATATAAATAATTATAATGTCAGTTCATAGAGAATTTCAGTTTGATCCCATTAGGATTTATTTCTCAAGTATGACAGCATTTCCTAAGGGATTGTGTTGTTGTTGATGAGGCTCTTGTGTCTTAAAATAACGGATTAATACATCAACAGCGAAAACTGACCACTTTAAAGACGTCATTTTGACATGTCTTATTGCCGTTGATGAATTCTTAAGTACACTGACCAAACTTTGGTTTTAAACCTCTGAAATATCAGCAGAAGTGGGAATCGGGCGGAGATTAACTGCAGGATCCCAAATCTTGGATTAGGAGTTACAGCCGACTGCTCCGTTTAATCTTAGCCTTAAAGATTTACTGTGTTGTTTGGAATTTAGGATCTTTGGGCTCAGTTCGACTTATCAAACCTCTGAAGTTACTTATCGACTTACGGTCGATGGATTTGATAGTTGTTGCGGGACAAATCCTGCACAGGAATTTTTTTGAAAGGGAAGGATATTTTGCTGCAAGCAGTGGAATTTGTGTTCACAGTCAGGATTGACAAAGATTCTTATTTTTTTTTAATAGAAAACACTTAATTCTAAATGAAGCATGTGTGACACTGTTTCTCTTAATCCAATTGTTGGTCCTTTTCGGCTTGTTTGTGGTAATAAGTCAGGCCCAGTGGATTATGGTTAAGGATTACAGCTTCAGCTTTGTTTGGTGACCATAAGCAGCTATTCGTCAGATTGCGATGACCATCCTCTCTCCATCTGAACTCTTGAACTCAGTGCTCAATGGAGATAATGGACAATACCAAACTCCATTTCTCCGAGCAGCCGTCTTGTGCTGAGATAACGCGCTGATCTTTTGAGGTCTTGTGTTGATGTCATTGTTTTATTCGTAGGAAAATTCGGAAAGCATTTTTGCTTCCAGCTTCACATTTCCGGGGTTTTCAGAACCAGAAGTCGTCATAGTTGGGTAAAGTTCTGTAGTGGTGAACGGGAGAATTTTTGTATTTCCCTTTGGTCCAATATCAAAACAAAAAAGTCCATGGACGCGTGGACTTTGACTTTCCAATAGAGGAAAAAACATCAAGATATAGATTACGAAATATGTGAGAAATGGAGAGAGAAATATGTCAAGTTTCTCCTCCTTCAGACGTTGTATTAGAAACACCCTCGCAGCTGGGCATGTCCCAGTGGCAAAATTTCAGTAGTCTAAAATGTTAAAGCACTTTAAAAAAAATGCACAGATCCAATATAATGTTATACAAGCGACTTAATTCCCATGTTCACTTAAGACATAACCTACGGTGTTTAAGCGAATACTAACCAAGCCAGGCATTTTGACATATTTCTGTGTGTATTTGACCGTTTAGGCACGCGCACAGAAAGACAGGTAACAGTATCCATTTCGTGGCTTAATGCAGTTTTAGTAACTCTTTTTATTATCAAGCCCATCCTGCAGTTTAGTAGCAGTAGACTGTATTTTATGACAATCACTGATCTAGCTGATTTGAATGTTAAGTTTGGGTTCTTACAGAGGAACAAATGCGCACCACTGTAAAGGAAATAAATGTGCTAAAATCGCACAGCTCTAGTTTCTTGCTGTCATTTAGGGATGTGACGGTGAGGAAATTTTCCCACTGGTTAATCGATGTGTGACAATAGCGGTATCAACGGGAGGGGGGGGGTTAAATTAATTTGGTTAAATCCAAATTAAACCCTGTGGCTTGCGTAAACTACGCCAGATCGTGTACAGACCTCGCGCACCGGAAGTGATCGCGTGCTCAAGGCTGTTGGACATAGTGGTGTATTAGAGGTAAAAAAAAAAAAAAAATAATATAAATATTGTTCGGTTTCTCGCACAAACCGATCGTTTCGTGTCTTAAGACATCAATGTGTAGTCACGAGCCGCAGGGTTTAATTTGGATTTGTCTGTGCATGTTTTTTTTCATTCACATGCATTATACGACTGACAGACTGCAAGAAAAAGAAAAATCTTCATTTGTGTTCTACTGAAGAAACAAAGTCACCTATATCTTGGATGCCCTGGGGGTTATCAAATAAACATCAAATTTTCATTTTTGGGTGAACTATCCCTTTAAATCAATCGCTTCGTGCCAGTGGAAACACACCATAAGTGGAGTAGAGCGAGCGTTTTCATTTAATTCCTATGGAAGTTGAGTTTCATGCTCGCGCTCGAGCTTGAAGCTCAACTTCCATAGGAATGAACTGAAAAAGCTCGCTCGCACCGTTTTAGGGTCATGGTTTCAGTACGGTTCAGTATGTGCTATGTTCAGGGAAAATAGGACCACTGTCAAATAAAAATAAAGAAAATAAGAACAAATAATCAAACTACAAGCAACAGCATAAATAAATACAACTGAGCAAAGAGTCAAATAAAATAAACAGCGCTTTTCAGGTATCTAACATTAGTTTTCAGGTACAGAAATTGAATAAAGTAGGCTATAATCAAATATAAAATAACATTACATATAATCTTCACTGTATAAATTAAATAAAGATTAATCATTATTGAAGTTACAAAAGCTATTCGGTCAAGAGCAGTGAGTGATTTCTTTGTCATTTGTTGTTTGATTAACATTAAAAACACAGACAGCAGGAATATTAGGCTTCTTTCCCTTTAAGACATAATGCATGGATCCAATATACTGCTGATACGCGTTGTCTTTCTCGACTGTTCGTTCACTTAAGACATAACCTACTATGTTTGCTAGGATACTCGTGAAGACGGGCGTCTTGACATAATTTTTGTGTGAATTTATCCGCTTAAGACTTGAAAGAGAATTCAGTATTTGCGCTTTGTTTAACATGACTTTCCGTCTGCGCGCTTCAGATGAATTCACACACATATCTTCTTACAGCGCACGCCAGTTCTCTTTTGCGTCTTGCTCTTGAATGTTTAAATTGCCAAGGCTTAAATTAGTTTATTTTAAACCGATAGCAACGTGTATAGATGTGTCGTCAGATTTAAGATGAACTGTGGTGCAAGTGTGTGCCGAACCGTGGGTGGAGAACGGTACGGTTCGATGTTTGTTTGTTTATTTATTTTATTTTTTTTAAACCGAGAACCGTTACACCCCTACTGAACTCTGTGTAACACCGTCTATTGGAGCAAGCTTACTGTCATTGCTGTAGGGTCGCAATGTCTCCGCAATTTTATTGTCCTTTTCAGACACCTGTTAGAACTGCCAGACCGGTGAATATAGTGAAGCAATCAAACTATATAAAGCTATTATCGGCCAATAATGATCGGCACTTAATCAAACGGAGCACCCTTAATGTGGTTGCTTGTTCTAGAATGTTGCTTTGTGGTTGCTGAGGTGTTACTGTGTACATTTTAAGTACAGTCTCATCTCTCTTCAACAAGCCTGATGATTGTAGTACAAAAGAGTTGCGTGCCAAAGTTAATTACTTAGTGTTTGGGTTTGTTCAAGTGTCTAACCCTCAGTATGAGCAATAATAATAGTGATGCTTGACTTGGCAAACACTACAAGGATTTTACAGTTCTTCCACAAAGAACCCTCTAGTGCTTTAGAAAACCATCCACATACTATTGCTTTAACGAAACCAGAAGCCAAAACACTGATCTGAAGAATCTGCAGTGAAACATCAAGATCTTTACAGATCTCCATATAACAACTCAACGATAAACGGCTATTTTTAGCACTTCACACATCAGTTCATGTGATGATTCATCAGGAAATTCGAAGAAATTGTAGGTCCGTTGGCGTTTTCTGTGAAGTTGTACGCATGTTTTTTTTTTCTTTTTTTCTTTTATGCTCATTCTCAGCTCATGATGATTGTTTCATTTTCATTTTTGAATTCTGTTAGAAACCCACTAATCAGCTGTGAACGTTTAGCAGGAATGAGTGTGTGAGACGTGTGTTTGTACAGGAGCAGGTGCACGAGAGACGTGTGTGTGCTTCTTATGCAGTCAGATATCAGTCACATGATCTCTCTCTCATCACTTATCTTTGTTTATGTACGTAGTGGTGTTTGCTAAGGCAAGCATAACTGCTATTATTGCATATACAGGAGTTAATGATTGAAATTAGTGCTGCATGATTTAGGGGAAAAAAATGAATTGCATTTTTTGTTAAAAATTGTGAAATGCAATTTTTTTAACAAAAAACAAAAAAGCTCCAGTTTTGCTCTGCTTGTTTTTAGGGTTGCACAATTTGGCCAAAAAGCTTGTGATTTATATATCAGTATGGCTGTAGTAATAATAATAATGATGATAATAATGATAATTATTATTATTATTATTATTATTATTGTCATTATTAAATAAAAATATTAAACAAATTAAGAAATATTCACTGTAAAATAAATAAATCTGTCAATAAAATCACTTAAGTATTTAAGAAAAAAATATAATAATGTATAACTGTAAAATTACAATACTAATTTGTAATATAATACTAATGTTTAAGGACTGCACTTCTCTCTGGAACATTCAGCTCTTTTATTTAATTTAAATACATTCATTTTAAACATTAATTTTAATTTATTTCAATCGTAGTGAACCCTTTGTGATTTGCCAATCACACTAAGCCATATCGCAATTTCAGTTTTATTTTGATTAATTTTGCAGCCCTAATTTAAACAAACATTTGGCCTGTAGCTCACCTAGCGCTGTTTGTTATACAGACATGAATGTTTCTTCAAATCATAGTTTAGGGGTTGGGCGTTATTTATGATTTCGCCATCTCATACAATTTTCTGACTTGGGCCAATATGCAGTATCCTAAAAACTGCATAGCATCCGCCAATCATGCAGAACAACCACAAAGAAACACCCTGGCAAACACACTGCAACAATCACATGGCAGTGTGCCATCAACCACTCAAAACACCTTAACAACTGCATAACAACGCCATGGCAACACCCTAGCAACCTTATTGTGGCAATGAGCTTTTTTGTTTTACAAGCAAAAGCTCAATTTTCTATCTAGTTTTAAATGTTTTTTTTTCTGTGTTTCTGCTGAGTCTGAGACTCTCGTTCTCAGACACACACACACACTCACACATAGCGGTCTGGGTTCATTATGTGTGTATTGTGTTGTGAGGGTGGACAGGGGTCTGGAAGACATTATTAAGGACAACTGAATTAACAAGACCCCCCTCTCAGTACAACACCCCCAACAGAGAGAGAGGTTAATCCCCCCCGGCACACACACAGGCACACACGCTTTCATATTCTCTGAAATAATCACACACACACACACACACACATACACACACTCTCTCGGCTGTGTGTGTGCACAACCACCGCCACCACACCCCACTGCTGCTGCTAATGTGTTTGCGAACCACTGAAATATCAGTCATACTGTGAAAACGCACATACACATACACGCGTATATACGCTTGCACACATGAGCTGGAGTGTAATTGCGAGACTGTTTTTGTCTGCGGCACGCTCAACTCCCCCTCAAAACATCTCACTTCCTGTGCTACTAACACACACCAGCCGCAATTTTGGAGACAAAAAAGCAGATAAGACCCTGAGGGCTCTAAGTGTGTGTGTGTGTGTGTGTGTGTGTGTGTGTGCACAGCAGATGTCTGGGTCACTCAGGCCAAAGTCCCTCATTAGCATCACAAAGGGGGCAACAGCAGAGCCTTTAGCCCCGCCAGCCGCCAGAGGAGAAAGAGATTTTATTCCATTTCGTTTTTCTGTTTTATTCTAGATATTTTCTTTTATTTACTTTTATTTATTTTATTTTAATTCTTATTTTTTATTTTTCAATCTAGAGGCTTTATTTTGTTTATTTTTTATGTCTGTTTTATTATAAAGGCTTTATTTTATTTATATATATATATATATATATATAGATATATAGATATAGATAGATAGATAGACCGGGCATAACATTATGACCACTAATATTGTGTTCGTCCCCTTTTTGCTGCCAAAACAGCCCTGACTCGTCAAGGCATGGACTCCACTAGACCCCTGATGGTGTTCTGTGGTATCTGGCACCAAGATGTTAGCAGCAGATCCTTTAAGTCCTGTAAGTTGCAGGGTGGGGCCTCCATGGATCGGACTTGTTTGTTCAGCACATCCCACAGATGCTCGATTGGATTGAGATCTGGGGAATTTGAAGGCCAAGTCAACACCTCAAACTCGTTGTTGTGCTCCTCAAATAATTCCTGAACCATTTTTGCTTTGTGGCAGGGCACATTATCGAGTACGTGTCAAAGTAACATCCACATGGATGGCAGGACCCAAGGTTTCCCAGCAGAACATTGCCCAAAGCATCACACTGCCTCCACTGGCTTGCCTTCTTCCCATAGTGCATCCGGCCATCCACGTGATGTAA
Source organism: Coreius guichenoti (assembly GCA_039654105.1). Taxonomy (NCBI): domain Eukaryota; kingdom Metazoa; phylum Chordata; class Actinopteri; order Cypriniformes; family Gobionidae; genus Coreius; species Coreius guichenoti. Next base: position 4,669,502 of record CM077175.1, read on the forward strand.
AAGAAAACGTGATTTATCAGACCAGGACACCTTCTTCCATTGCTCCGTGGTCCAGTTCTGATGCTCACGTGCCCACTGTTGGCGCTTTCGGCGGTGGACAGGGGTCAGCATGGGCACCCTGACTGGTCTGCGGCTATGCAGCCCCATACGCAACAAACTGCGATGCACTGTGTATTCTGACACCTTTCTATCAGAACCAGCATTAACTTCTTGAGCAATTTGAGCTACAGTAGCTCGCCTGTTTGATCGGACCACACGGGACAGCCTTCGCTCCCCACGTGCATCAATGAGCCTTGGCCGCCCATGACCCTGTCGCCGGTTCACCACTGTTCCTTCCTTGGAGCACTTTTGATAGATACTGACCACTGCAGACCGGGAACACCCCACAAGAGCTGCAGTTTTGAAGATGCTCTGACCCAGTTGTCTAGCCATCACGCTTAACTATTTTTCCTGCTTCTAACACACAAAATGTTCACTTGCTACACGCTCTCTCTCTCACACACACACACACACACGTATTAAGATTTTTTCTGAGGGATCATATTAAAATATGAGGGATGCTTGCTTGTGTAAAACTCGCTTACTGTCACAATGCTAAGGTGCACACGCTACAAGACTCCAGTTTGTCACCATTCATGTTTTTTAATCTGCAAGAAGTCACAGATCTTGTGGTGTGCACATTGAGATATGCTTCAACTAGTTGCAGATGCTACGGCAAATTTTCTTCAAGAGAGCAAAAGAATGCATGTGCAATACATCACACTTATCCGGCAAGCACATTTTTCTTATTTGCCCTGTTCTGTGCAAATTAGTGCATAAACGTGTTAAGTGCACCACACAACTTTAAGTATGCGCAAGGCGGCGACCTTCTGTCCTGTAGCGCGTGTGTGGCTTAAGCTGTTCTGACTGGAGTTTAGTGCGTCAATAATGACATGCCAATAAAACACATTAAAACTGAGAATAATTCTGGACCTCGCAGTGAACGAGGAGGAGGAGGTTCAGCCTTGTGTGTTCAGGGGTCACAGGTGATGCTGCTGTTTCTCTTCCTCTAATTGATTTCTAATAGCAGGCGTAGACTAGAGGGATTTACTGAAACACACACGTCTCTCCTCTCCCTGGAGACACTATCATCCACAGGAGGAGAGACATGGAGGGATGGGCAGAATGTGAGGGAGGAGAATGGGAAAGGTGCTTCACTTTACCTTTTTAATGCATTTTCATAAAACAGATAGTTCTGGCTATGGCCATTGTAAAATAGTAAATAAAAATATTACACATTCATTAAATTATGCATTAATGTGCCAAATCTACAGATAAATATCACGTACAGGTTGGTGAATGACCAGTTTTTTTTCTTTTTTCTTCTTAATAATAACAGTTAGCTTTAGCTTTAATATAATAATATTATTATTATTATTATTATTATTATTACAATCACTTCGGGAGAAATCACAAATAAATGCTCAGAAGAGGATGGATGGATGGATGACAGTATGGCAATAGCTATATTTACAGAGCTTAAATTTTATATTTACAGTTATTCATTTAGCAGACGCTTTTATCCAAAACATATTTCTCTTTTAAATATAATATATAAATACATGTGTATATAATGTGTGTGTGTGTGTGTAAACTCAGCTGAGATGTTTTGTTCTGCCTCTATATTCATCCTCTGGGGGCCAATTGTATTTAAACACACACACACACACTTGTCCAGCAATTTCTGTGTGAATCTGTCTGCTTTCAAACGACTGTGTGACCATAAAGCCCGATGAGCACAGAAACATATCCAGTTTCTCTCTTTCTAAGGTGTGATGTTTTGTGTTGTTCCTGTCTGTCTGGTCTTAAAGGTCACTAGTCAGTGACCCCTGGTAAAGCAGGTCGGAGGTGAAAAGCCAATGGCCCTTCTATTCTATTTGTGCGAGGCTTTAATTTCAGCCTGACCTGACAAGCTCCCCTCAGACACGAAATATAATCACTGTCTCAGTTGTGGCGTTTAGAAGAATTGTTTTAATCTGTTCACAGTAATGAAATGTTATTGAGAAGGGACACCACGGGCTAAATCTGATCAAAATAATTATCATGGCTGGGGTTTGCTTTTTTTCTATGATCATAACGTTTTGTTTGATTATGCTTTATGTACTTACGCATTTTGTTTATTTTAGCATCAGTTAAGTCTTGATAACTGGAAAAGAAGAGCTTTAACAATTGACTTATGGTTCAATGTGTTAACCAAATTCTTCCTAGCTAACTCCTAGGTTGTTCATTAGTCACTGTCGAGTCTAATCTCTCATCTATTGCCGTTGTTTTTCAGGCTTCGTCTCAATCAGCACAGGCGCTCAAATTCACCACATCAGACTCGTGTGATCGCATCAAAGACGAGTTTCAGTTCCTGCAGGCACAATATCACAGGTATGCCAAGCACTCGTACACCACCGTTTGAAGGTTTGGGGTCAGTAGGGTTCATTTTTGAATGAAATTAATATTTTTATTCTGCAAGGATGCATTAAATTAAACAAAAGTGACAATAAATACATTTATAATGCTACAAAAGATTGTATTTCAGATAAATGCTCTATTCTATTCATCAAAGAATCCTGAAAAAATGTAGAACGGTTGCAAAAATATTACACAGCACAACTGTTTTCAACATTATTGATCATCAGAAATGTTTCTTGAGCAGCAAATCATCATATTAGAATGATTTCTGAAGGATCATGTGACACTGTAGACTGGAGTAATGATGCTGAAAATTCAGCTTTGATCACAGGAATAAATTACATTTTAAGATATATATTAAAATGGAAAACTGTTATTTTAAATTGCAATAATATTTCACAAAATTACTGTTTTAAATGTATTTTTAGAGTCAATAAATGCAGCCTTAAGCTGAAAGTATACTTAGTTTTTTGTCGAACACACAGCCTTGCAAAGTATACTTCTTTTGACTCGTATGCGTACACAGGCGCAGTTCTCTCGCCACGAGTTACAACCCATGTAAATATCTTTGTATTCTTTCATGCTAGAGTTGGTCAAATGAGGGTACTTTCTAACCTCTTCGCACAATCTCTCGTCTATGTAGGCCTCCATTGTCGCTGTAGCTTGCATGCGTTCCAGTCTGTTCTGTTTATGCAGTTTTTCCATGACTACCTTGTGAATGCCCTCTCAGGGCACGGTTGCCAACTTGTGGATAAACTAATTACTGCGCATGTTCGACCTGCACGTTCTCTTCTGATGACGAAATTCGCCCCACACGCACTGTACGCTGACCCTCGCGTGCGCGCAAAAAGTGAAGTATACTTTGGCCTTTAGTGGTCTTTTTTGAATGGCAGCATAACCCAGACAGCTTTACAGGCACATACCAAATAAGTACCAACATAAATACATAAATACAACAGAACAAAGATGCATATGAAATAAACAGTGCTTTTTAGGTAGGTTTATCAGTTTTCAGGTACAGAAATAAAGTAAACAAATGTAAAATAACACTGCATATTCTTCACTGTATAAATTAAATACATATATTATTATTACATTGAGACGTAGCTAAATTCTACAGTACAACAGTAATATATTTCTGTGAATTTTCTTTGTTGAAATTTTATTTTGACGGGTTGCCATGAAGACCTTCGAGTTTCTTTGTGTGTGTGTGTGTGTGTTTATGATATGAGGATAAATTGTGTCAAATGATTAATGTCCTCATATATTGAGGCGGCAGAGGCTGAAAACACTGCGAGCGTCACGTGTGCTTCAGTGTGTGTGTGTGTCTGCGCCATTCATTCACACAGAGACACGCAGAACATGCAGGATTCATATTCAAATAGTCTTTTTGCGGCTTAATAATCACAGACACTAGTATATATCACGATTTGATTTAAGTGTACTGACCTACTTTTTGTTTATTCATCAAAACTTTGACAAATTCCGTGACATTCCGCATTATACAGTAAATTCCGTTTTTATGACTGGATTCCGTCTATGTTTTCTGCATCGCGGAAATCATAGGGCCCTATACATATTAATCCTTATGAAAGTTACAAAAGTTATTTAGTCGAGTAGTGAGCGAATATATATATATATTTTTTTTGTTGTCTTTTGTTGTTTGATTAACATTAAAGGCACAATATGTAAGATTTTTGGATTAAAATATCCAAAAACCACTATAACAGTGTTATATATTTTGTTGACTTGTGTACTTATATTATTCCAGATGTTTCCAAGAATGTTTAAATCCAGAGAAATAAGCAATTTTAACCAGGACACGGACCGTGTCTGTGCGTCGCCTATCAATGACGTCATACCCGCGTTACCCTCGATTTCCGGTTTTATTTTGTAGAAATCATGGAAACTCCAAAAATGCTTTAATGTATTATATGTTTTATTAGACAAGGAAATAACTGTTTGGAGACATTTATAGACCGAAAACAAATTATTGCCGTGTGTTACACTCGTCTCTCATTAGCAATCGCTTTAGACCTCGTTCAATTCCCACAGCACTCGGCCCTGCTCTGCTTCATACTACAGTAACGTTAATAATCTCATCCACGATCAAGATTTCTGCCCGAGTCCCGTCGCGATTCTTTTCCACCGGCTGTAGAGGTGAAGACGACAACTCCCAAGATTCCACGCTCAATCTCGGCGTCATCAAGCTACGCCTTTGTTTTGAATAGGTGACCTCTTGTGGCGAAAACTACATAGTCTGCCTTTAAAATGCAGACAGCAGCGCAGCAGGAATATTAGATTATGGTTTAATCTTAGATTATGCAGCAGACATTATACAACTCAGTGCCTTCACGCAGTTAATTAATAAACCATTGACTTTTTCATGCTATAGCCAATATGCCGATGGTTGTAAATTGATCAAAAATTGGCTGATACATCGGTGCATCTCTAATACCAAAGCATATACACAAAAGTAGTTTAACCATTAGTTAAAGCACACTCAACACAACACAGAGAAGCACGGGCAGGTTCTCTCCTCCTCACTTTCACTCTACACCCTAAAAACACCCTGCCCGTATAAATTCCTCTCTGTGTCGGTCAAATGGTGTGAACGCGGCCCCTCCTGGAAAAGCTTCCTGTCATCATCTGTCAGCACCAGAGATAAGAGCGATCATGGAGGGCATCCGGCCATCACACATCACACAAACCACGGACAGAGGAAGGAAGAGGGAAATGGAGAAGGATAAACAAACGAGTGTGTTGATGTCTTTCAGATCCGCCGTTCCTACCAGACGACACTGCGGCACTTTAGATTTCTACTCTCAATATTCTCTCTCAGTGTGAATAAGCTATAACTCTGGTGTATGTTTAAAAACAAATCACGGCCGCTTCACCTTGCAGCGCCACGTCACTGAGTACATACTGAATGATGCTGATGAATGAGTAATTATTCTGTGGAGCTGCTTGTGATTTACATTGTTGTTGTTATTATTATTATTATTATTATTGCTTTAGTGATTAAAGACCTCATAAAATGGTTTGACAAATGCAATTTTCTTTCCTGTGTTGATTTTAGGGTGTTGGGATAAATGAGTAATTTGTTTCAAATAGTCAATAGGCTTTCGTTTACATAACGAAATAAACCATAATAACAGTCATAAACCATGATTTACTACTTGCTTTTAGTCGATGACTAGTGATGTTGGGGGACATTCTCTGCATTTAATTTTTATATCCAAAATTTTGTACCACGAACAGTTTTCCCAACAGAGAATGAATGTACATTTTAAACGCATATACATAAGGTTTATTTTGTTCACTTTTAGGAGTGCATTAGCATATAGATGACATCCAAAGCTAATAGATATCCATGTGACAGATTTTACTGTAGTTATACACTAGCGTCATTGTTTGTTTAGCAGCAAATCAGCATATTAAAATGATTTCTGACGGATCATGTGGCACTGAAGACTGGAGTAATGATGCTGAAAATTCAGCTTTGATCTCAGGAATAAATTACTTTTTAAAGGCACAATATGTAAGATGTTTGGATTAAAATATCCAAACACCACTAGAACAGTATTATATATTTTGTTGACTTGTGTACTTTATCCCAAATATTTCCAAGAATGTTTCAGAGAAATAAGCAATTTTAACCAGGATACGGACCATGTCCGTGTGTCGCCTATCAATGACATCATACCAGCGTTACCATCGATTTCCGGTTTTATTTTGTAGAAACCATGGAAACACCAAAGACTCTTTAATATATCATGTGTTTTATTAGACAGGTGAGCAACTGTTTGGATACATTCATCGCCAGAAAACTAATGATTGTTATAAAGCTCAACACAGTTAGTCTTATTGTTTAAATCTGGTTTTCTTGATTTACCGCGAGTACCATGTTTTACCATGCCTAATATCGATCTAGCTTACTGTAGTGTGCAACAAGTGTCTCATAGTTGCCGCGGATCGAACGCACAGAGTAGCATTATGACATAACTTTCAACACACTCAGATGTATGTAATATGATAAAACAGCGCTGCGTTACCCCACATACACATGAGCGGAATAAGCGGAAGTGCGGTCGAATGTGGAATCTACGTATACATATCTATGGTCCAGACAGGAAACTTGTTGTCGTGGTGATAGAATGTTGCAGAATTCTCTCGTTTTTTTTCCCGCTTTGAGAGTGAAAGAGACAAAATTAGGTAAAGTGCAGCTGACAGCCTCATTGAAGTGTGTGTGTGTGTGTGTGTGTGTGTTAGGGTGAAATGCAAATATTTAAGCTGTCATTCAGACCATGAGAACTTCTCCGTCTTTTCCATCACTTAAAGATGCATCATGTAATTTTTCCTCCCAAAACACATTTTACAAGAAATGAATAGTACATCTTATGCTGCCTTGTGTTTTTCTCTCTTTCTGTGTCTCAGTCTGAAGTTGGAATGTGATAAACTGGCGAGTGAGAAATCTGAAATGCAGCGTCATTACATAATGGTGAGTAAAGCATGCATGTTAAAAGTTTTATTAGGCCTATAGATTATGCTATTATCCAGCATACTATTTCTTTCTATAGTCTTTTATTTAGTTCTTATATGCGCATTGCTTACATTTCTCCGCTTTTTTGGCTTTAGCTCATATATCCAGAAAAGCGCTATATAAATGTAACAAATTATTATTATATAAATAAGCCATTTTTTCCATTCTCTTATTCATTTAATTTAATCTTTTTTCTTTTGTCTGTAACCCTGTGGGCGTCTGCAGTAATTCACACACACACAAGCGTCTCATTGATCAGTTGTATCATGGGTCATAAGTGTACACAAGCATATTGACGTCTTCCTGACGAATCAATGTGAATGTGTGTCTGTAACAGCTGTGTCTGAGCGGGACCGCAGAGATCTGAGTGATCTGCTGCTTTAGCCCAGAGCAAAGCTTCTAGCTCCAAACCTAAATCACGGGCGAGTCGGTCTCAAGTTTCAGGAGAAATACTAGATAAAGATCTTTAATGAATATAAAGTTTTTGACTGTCAGTGCTCCACTGTTTTTGCTTTCTTCTCTCCACACTCTTTTGTAATGCCTCTTTGAGACACCGAATGAATTTTTTTGACATTTAAGATGTCCCAATTGACTTAAATTCACCCTACAAAATGGGAATCACTAAGGCCCTATCATACAGCCGGTGCAATGCGGCACCAGGCGCACCGCAAGTGTTTTTTGCTCAGCCCGACGCAGTTATCATTTTCACGTCCTGCGCTTGTTTAAATAGCAAATGCACTCATGCTCATCTGTTCACCCATGGGCGTGCTGGTCTGAAAACGAGGTGTGTTCAGGCGCGTTATTGACACGTTGCTATTTTGAGGAACTGAAAACGACTGTGCCATTGACCAACAAAAACCTGGTCTAAAGTCAATAGCGCCGTGTTTTTTGTTTTATTTAAAGGGTGTGTTAGTAATGTGCGTCTATAGGCGGGTGCACAACGCGCATACACTCTGCTTATTACGCACACAGGGATGCGCAACAGCACACAAACATGGCAAATATGAAAAATTTTACAATGTAAAAGATTATTATTGTGTACATGAAGATAAAAATGCCTACATGTCATAATGGATAGTCATTGCATGTATCAGAATTACCTATTTGGAGTACTGACAAATGAAATTGGCTGCTTATTTAACCAATCATTGCAATACACACATGTATTTAAACTGACTCGTCAGGTTGCGGGTGTCTATATTCTGCCATGTAAATAGCAAATTTGCCATGGCTTTTAAAGGGAATGGGAGATGAGACTCTGATTGGTTTATTGCACGTTATGCCCAAAACACACCCATGACTCATTAAGAGACTAGGTACAACCGTTTTAGACCATGCGTCTGGCACAACAACCTTTTTTCCCGACGTTAAACTAGCAAAAGTGGATTTGGACACGCCATAAGTTCACTTGCGCGTGTGCTTCAGACCATGCACTCAGATCGTTAAAATAGGGCCCAATATGTGCGTAAGTCCAGCTATCATATGTTCATATGTTGCTGTAAATGTAAATATCTCCTGTGCTCTTACTGATGTTCCTCTTTCCTTTTTCTCTTGACTGCAGTATTATGAGATGTCATATGGACTCAACATTGAAATGCACAAACAGGTGAGAATGAGTATTGTCAGAATCTGCACACTTTGCTTTTTGCTGCATTATCATATCATAGTCAAAATATTTAATAAATATGACAGAAGAAATGTAGCTCTTTAGATTGAAGGTTGTGCAATATCTGCAGAGTTTCTGTGCAAGCCTACTTGTATGGTTTGCACACAGGCAGCGTCCTAGATTCAGTAGCCGTCCTCCATCAAACATGGTCAGCATACATTATCATGACTGACTGTGTTGTTTCATGTGCTTTTGCGCAACATCAGCAGACTGTAAGCGCATCCCCAGCTATCTTATTAATGGATGTAAACCCATGAGATGTACTTGTGTTCTGTCCACAGGCGGAGATTGTGAAGAGATTGAACGGAATCTGTGCTCAGGTGTTGCCCTACCTGTCTCAAGAGGTCAGACTGTGTGATTTATTTATGACACACTCTCTATAATGACTCGCAGCCTCATTAGTGACATAAATGCTGTTGGTTTGTGTCATGGGTTGCTTTTTATGCACTGAAGAGGGTTTGGTTGGTTTTTGTGTGCTGTGCTTTTTACCTGAAGACCTAATGTGTGTGTGTGTGTGTGTGTGTGTGTGTGTGTGTGTGTGTGTGTGTGTGTGTGTGTAGCACCAGCAGCAGGTCCTGGGGGCGATTGAGCGAGCCAAACAGGTCACTCCTCCTGAGATGAACTCAATTATTCGGGTAGGATCTTCTCTTCATACTGTTCAACATGAGTGTTATTATGTGGGGCTTGGAGATTATTGCTAGAAGAGTTAAAAAAAAAAAAAAAAAAAAAGTATATGTTTAGGTAGATGCTGTCAAATCGACATAAAAGTTTGTAAATATATTGTGTGTATATTTTTTATATATATACAAACTTTTATGTTATATGTGATTTAATCGCGATTCATTGATTTGACAGTACTCTGTCTATCTATCTGTCGTTCTATCTGTCGTTCTATCTGTCTATGTATCTATCTATCTTTCGTTCTGTCTGTCGTTCTGTCTGTCTATGTATCTGTCGTTCTGTCTGTCGTTCTGTCTGTCTATGTATCTGTCGTTCTATCTGTCTGTCTGTCATTCTATCTATCGTTCTATCTGTCTATCTATGTATCTGTCTGTCTGTCGTTCTATCTGTCTATCTATGTATCTGTCTGTCTGTCGTTCTATCTGTTGTTCTATTTGTCTCTCTATGTATCTATCTGTCTGTCGTTCTATCTGTCGTTCTATCTGTCTATCTATGTATGTATCTGTCTGTCTGTCGTTCTATCTGTCGTACTATCTATCGTTCTGTCGTTCTATCAATCGTTCTATCTGTCTATCTATGTATCTGTCTGTCTGTCGTTCTATCTGTCGTTCTATCTGTTGTTCTATCTGTCTATCTATGTATCTGTCTGTCTGTCGTTCTATCTGTCGTACTATCTATCGTTCTGTCGTTCTATCTATCGTTCTATCTGTCTATCTATGTATCTGTCTGTCTGTCGTTCTATCTGTCTATCTATGTATCTATCTGTCTGTCGTTCTATCTGTCGTTCTATCTGTCGTTCTATCTGTCGTTCTATCGGTCTATCTATGTATCTATCTGTCTGTCGTTCTGTCTGTCGTTCTATCTATCGTTCTATCTGTCTATGTATCTGTCTGTCTGTCGTTCTATCTGTCATTCTATCTATGTATCTGTCTGTCTGTCGTTCTATCTGTCGTTCTATCTGTCTATCTATGTATCTGTCTGTCTGTCGTTCTATCTGTCGTTCTATCTGTCTATCTATGTATCTGTCTGTCTGTCGTTCTATCTGTCGTTCTATCTGTCTATCTATGTATCTATCTGTCTGTCGTTCTATCTGTCGTTCTATCTATGTATCTGTCTGTCTGTCGTTCTATCTATCGTTCTATCTGTCGTTCTATCTGTCTATCTATGTATCTGTCTGTCTGTCGTTCTATCTGTCTATCTATGTATCTGTCTGTCTGTCGTTCTATCTGTCGTTCTATCTGTCTATCTATGTATCTATCTGTCTGTCGTTCTGTCTGTCGTTCTATCTGTCTATGTATCTATCTGTCTGTCGTTCTATCTGTCGTTCTGTCTGTCGTTCTATCTATCGTTCTATCTGTCTATGTATCTGTCTGTCGTTCTATCTATCGTTCTATCTGTCTATCTATGTATCTGTCTGTCTGTCGTTCTATCTGTCGTTCTATCTATGTATCTGTCTGTCTTTCTATCTGTCGTTCTTTCTGTCGTTCTATCTATGTATCTGTCTGTCGTTCTATCTGTCGTTCTATCTGTCTATCTATGTATCTATCTGTCTGTCGTTCTATCTGTCGTTCTATCTGTCGTTCTATCGGTCTATCTATGTATCTATCTGTCTGTCGTTCTGTCTGTCGTTCTATCTATCGTTCTATCTGTCTATGTATCTGTCTATGTATCTGTCTGTCTGTCGTTCTATCTGTCGTTCTATCTATGTATCTGTCTGTCTGTCGTTCTATCTGTCGTTCTATCTATGTATCTGTCTGTCTGTCGTTCTATCTGTCGTTCTATCTATGTATCTGTCTGTCTGTCGTTCTATCTGTCGTTCTATCTATGTATCTGTCTGTCTGTCGTTCTATCTATCGTTCTATCTGTCTATCTATGTATCTGTCTGTCTGTCGTTCTATCTGTCGTTCTATCTGTCGTTCTATCTGTCGTTCTATCTGTCTATCTATGTATCTGTCTGTCTGTCGTTCTATCTGTCGTTCTATCTGTCTATCTATGTATCTATCTGTCTGTCGTTCTATCTGTCGTTCTATCTGTCTATGTATCTGTCTGTCGTTCTATCTGTCGTTCTATCTATGTATCTGTCTGTCTATCGTTCTATCTATCGTTCTATCTGTATCTATGTATCTATCTGTCTGTCGTTCTATCTGTCGTTCTATCTGTCTATGTATCTATCTGTCTGTCGTTCTATCTGTCTATGTATCTGTCGTTCTGTTGTTCTGTCTGTCGTTCTTTCTGTCTATCTATTTATCTATCTATCTGTCTCTATCTATCTATCTATCTATCTATCTATCTATCTGTTGTTCTGTCTGTCGTTCTGTCTATCGTTCTATCTGTCTATGTATCTGTCTGTCGTTCTATCTATCGTTCTATCTGTCTATCTATGTATCTGTCTGTCTGTCGTTCTATCTGTCGTTCTTTCTGTCGTTCTATCTATGTATCTGTCTGTCGTTCTATCTGTCGTTCTATCTGTCTATGTATCTGTCTGTCTGTCGTTCTATCTGTCGTTCTATCTATGTATCTATCTGTCGTTCTATCTGTCGTTCTATCTGTCTATCTATGTATCTGTCTGTCTGTCGTTCTATCTGCCGTTCTATCTATGTATCTGTCTGTCTGTCGTTCTATCTGTCGTTCTTTCTGTCGTTCTATCTATGTATCTGTCGTTCTATCTGTCGTTCTATCTGTCTATGTATCTGTCTGTCTGTCGTACTATCTATCGTTCTATCTGTCTATCTATGTATCTGTCTGTCTGTCGTTCTATCTATCGTTCTATCTATGTATCTGTCTGTCTGTCGTTCTATCTGTCGTTCTATCTATGTATCTGTCTGTCTGTCGTTCTATCTGTCGTACTATCTATCGTTCTGTCGTTCTATCTGTCGTTCTATCTGTCTATGTATCTGTCGTTCTGTTGTTCTGTCTGTCGTTCTTTCTGTCTATCTGTTTATCTATCTATCTGTCTCTATCTATCTATCTATCTATCTGTTGTTCTGTCTGTCGTTCTATCTATCTGTCTCTGTCTATCTGTCTTTCTATCTATCATTCTATCTATCTATCGTTCTATCTATCATTCTATCTATCTATACAAATTTTAGAAAATCGGAGGAACCATCATTTTAGCCAGTTATATTCAAATTGTTTTATGCAAGAATTACAGTAAAATTAAAAAAAACAAAAAAAATTCACACTGAATGAACTCTAGGAAGAATATTTATTTTTTTGTTTTTATGCAATTAATAGACATCAATATTTTATATATATATATATATATATATATATATATATTTTAATTGAATCGCGTAATTGAATAGAACACACCAAGTCTAACACTGTTTTTGCTACTAACATTTAAAACAACTGTCTTATTGCTCTCATACTCAGAAAGGCAAAATAAATGACAAAAAGTGCATGAAAATAATTGTTCTTATCAGTTATTGTTGTACATGCAAAGTTATGAGTATTTTTATTTAGCAAAAGTGCAATTAAATGTAATGTGGCTTCATATATTTTGCAGAGCATGAATGCACATGCATGTCAACAAAATGAAAGTTATTGCAATCTCTCTTTAACCTCCACGGATGTTTGTTTGTTTGTTGTTTGGTGTAATCACAGCAGCAGCTTCAGGTTCACCAGCTCTCTCAGCTTCAGGGTTTGGCGTTACCCATGACCCCTCTGCCCCTGGGCTTGACTCAGCCCACCCTGCCCGCCGTCACCTCCAGCTCTGGCCTCTTGTCGCTGTCCAGCATCCTCGCGTCACACGCGCACATGGCCAAGGAGGAAAAGAGCTCCCGCGACGGGGCTGACGGCCACCGCGAGGATGATGCAGACAAATCCGACTAGCCTTCGTAGAGATGGTTTGATTCTGTCTCATGAGTTCTGTAAAGAGGGGCGGAGCTCAGAAAGAGACGAGGAGAGATTGCTGAAACCTTCCTTTTCCTCTCTCATTGGATTGGGTCTGATTCAATCTCTCTCTCTCTCTCTCTCTGTTACTACAGCAAATCTTTCCTCCGTAATATTGTTTGATTCTTTTGCTTTTTATTAGTGGTGCTTGCTAAGGCTCTATTACTATCATATTTGGGGTTAGTGATTTGAACAAACCCCTAACCCTAAGTATTAAACTTCAGCATGTAACATACCTCAAATCGTGTGTGTTGTTGAGAAGAGGTGTATTATTACTGTAAATGACTTTTAATTTTTCCTGGGAGATAGAGCTGCACGATTAATCGTTAAAACATCGCAATCTTGATTCAAACACCCACATGATCTTATTCCTAAATGACAACGATTCTCCTGTGTCTGTTAAACTTTTGACAAAATCATATCTGCCTTTACGCTGCTGCTGAGCCAGAGAGAGCAGTTGTATAGGTATGAAATAGCTTCACAAACAGTTTTTTCACCCACACAGTATCATTATTTCTGTGTTACAATAATTCAAATTATCACAGAAGTACTGGGATAAAAGTTTATAATTCAGATATAAACAATCAAGTGACTGTTAAAAATGTATGTCACTGAATCATTGATTTAGATGAGAGATTTGTTCAAAAACGGCGATTCATCCAAGTATTTATGAGTGAGTCATTGAATCATTCACTCAAACCATTTTTTTTTTTTTAAATAATTCATTCTAATTAATTTAACATTAAGTAAACTGCAGCAATTAAAATGTCAGAACCTCTAGTAAATTGCGTTATTTTATTTAGTTGTCAGTTTAGAATAATTGGAGAATCGTGATCTCTATTTGAAACAAAAAAATTGTGATTCTCAATTTATCCAGAATCGTGCAGCTCTACTGGCAGACAATAAAATAAGAGAAAAATATCCCATAGATATTGACGGATGGCCTCAATATCATAGTGCACTCTTATAAGTCACCCAAAATGCACAGGCAATGCTCTAGCAACCATCTAGTAACACCCTAACAACTGCATAACTGCCCTGGCAACCACCCCAAACACATATTGCGCAAACAACCAAGCAGGGGTGCGTTTGCCAAAAGCATCGTTAGCCAACTATGGTTGTAAGTTCTGTTGAGCTCTTGGTAACGACGGAACTTGAGACCATAGTTGCTTTTGGGAAACGCACCCCAGAACAACTTAGCAACCGCATAGCAACGGCTCAGCGACCAATTAAAACGTCCTATCATTTGTATAGACCATTCGGAACACTGTTGAAACCACAGAGCAACACCCTAGCAACCACTCATAACACTCTAGTAGTGGCACAGAAACATGCTAAAAACATTCATAACACCCTAGTAACCAATCAGAATGCTCTAGAATTTGCATAGCAATGCACAAAAACCATTAAAAACATTTTAGCAACCACGCAGCAACACCCTGGCAACCACCCAGAATACTCATAGTGGCACAGAAACATGCTAAAAATATTTAGAACACCCTAGCAACCACCTAGTAACACCCTAGTATCAATCAGAATGCTCTACAATTTGCATATCAATGCACAAAAACCATGCAAAACATTTTAGCAATCATACAGCAACACCCTGGCAACCACGCAGAACACTCATAATGGCACAGAAACATGCTAAAAACATTTAGAACACCCTAGAAACCACCTAGTAACACCCTATAACCAATCAGAATGCTCTACAATTTGCATATCAATGCACAAAACATTTTAGCAACCCTGGCAACCACCCTGAACTCTCTAGTAGTGGCAGAGCAACATGCGCAAAACATTCAGAACACCCTAGCAACCACCTAGTAACTGCATAACCTGCCCTGTCAACCACCCTAAACATATTGCGCAAACAACAACTCAGAACAACTTAACAACCACAGAGCAATGGCCTAGCAACTAATTAAAACGATCTAGCATTTGCAAAGCCAATGTACAAGCAACCTTCAGAACCCTGTAGCAACCACAGAGCAACACCATAGCAACCATTCAGAACACTCTGGTAGTGGCATAACAACATGCTAAAACATTCAGAAAACCTTAGCAACCACCAAGAATGGCATAGCAAGCACCTAGTAACACCCTAGCAACTGCATAACTGCCACCCCAAACACATAGCAATGCGCAAACAACCACTCAGAGCATACTTAGCAACCGCATATCAACGGTTTAGCATTTGCATCGCAATGCACTTACCAAAACTATTTAGAACACCCTAGCAACGCCTTGGCAACCACCTAGAATGGCCTAGCATCTGATTCTGATACTTTCACATTACTGGTTAGTGAAGCACTTAAGCTGGCCAGCGGTCTGTTTATGTCCTGACCAGTGGATCAGAAATGCTTGCAGTTAATTCCTCTGTTATCTAATGTTCAATGTATTTCATGATATTTTATTCTAGGCTTAAGGGTTTATTCACTGTAGTGACCCTTTCACATTAATTGATTGAAGTATTTTATATAAAATGACGGAACGCTGTCGATGTTGCCTAAAAAACAAGGTCAAAAAGCCTTAAGAGCCCTTGAACTGATCCAGCCCACAGTCTGTGTAAGAAACTGAGAAAAGCAAAGAGAGATTCCCAATCCGGACCCACATCCTCATATTCTTTCCGTGTAAAAGGAAGTTCGTTTTTCTGCCACCTGGTTTGCTGTGAATGTGGTCCCATGTGTGACCAGAAGGTGGCAGCTAGTGAGTGCGTGTTAAATGATTTGTGAAAAGTGAAGCCAAAGCATTTCGATCGACCCCTGGTGGCTGGTCCCAGTATAGGTCATAAGCCTCTCCATGTAATCGAATGGGACCTGAGGCAAACTAAAATATCCAATTATGCTTCAAATACTTTTATTACAAAGATTTTTTTCTGCCATTTTAGTCAGTTCTTATCACACACGTATGTTCAAGGGTTCATTTTCCCAGTAAGTTTGGTTTTAGTTATTATTTGATGCTATAAAAACAGGGTGTAACGTCATGATTTACAGCTGTGCTTGCGATTGAATGTGGGCGGGACCTTGAGACCACGGCGCCACTACTGCGCAGACTCAGGCTCTGAACGACCCTTACTGGGATATTTTGGCTTCATTTTTCTACAGTGGAAGAAAGCTGTCCATCTTTTTTACAGTCTGTTTGTGAAGCTGTAATTGGATGTTTGGAATGGCATACTACTATACTACCTTTACTGTCTGCAGCTGTGCTTCTCAACTTCCAAGATAACAAGAAAGTATATACAGTACATTATTATTATTATTACAATAATTGAAATCTAAAATACTAAAATTTTCAAATCTAAATTCAAGGCTGAGATGTATTTCCTTTATAATATACTATACTATAATATAATAAAAAATAATGAAATAAAATATATAATTTTCCCCGTTCAATAGTTGTTTTTGATTGAACATACAGTTCCTTAAATTTCTGAAAACACAAAATAAATTAATTTAAATCAATACTCACAGTTTCTGTTAATAAAAAACAAGCAGCTTTGTCATAATTACAGCATAATACACTGTGTAAAAAAAAAAAAAAAAAAATTATATGATCAATAAGTTGACAACATATGTTTTACCTAATCAAAATACAAGATTCAACTAATTTAAGTCAGTTTAATGTAATTGAAGTTGAAATGACTTAAACATCCAAGTTGATTGTACTTAATTTTTTATTTTAAGGCAGAAAAAGTTCAGCATGTGCCCTGCATAGTGTGCATGTTTTCTGCATACTTTGAATACCCAGATGACCTACTGCATTATTGTGCAGAATACAAACACACTTGACTTTTCCAGCGTAAAAAAAATACCTGCGATTTGCAAAATAACCATTTTTATTTTATATGGATGCTGAATGAGTTCACCACACAGTATATACTGCACAGTAAATAGTATGCTAGTATGCCATGCTGTTTTAAAGACAAAACTACCTAAGGTTGTACATATGCACTGGTGCATTGTGGGTATTTTCTAATTGTGTGTTCCTGGACATTTATTAAGAGTTTGTCCCACAATTCCTTTGTTTTTCAGTACACCAGTGCTGATGTATACTACGAAACGCTCACCGTTGTGTTATTTTAATCTCTGAATTAAGTTTTCTGATTTGTATTCTTTCCGTTTGATCTAAAAAAAAAAAAACTGACGGCCGATTTATGTACATGTATAAATATATCAATATACATATAATTTTGTACACAT
The DNA here is from genome assembly GCA_039654105.1 of Coreius guichenoti. NCBI lineage: Eukaryota > Metazoa > Chordata > Actinopteri > Cypriniformes > Gobionidae > Coreius > Coreius guichenoti. Next base: position 4,686,927 of record CM077175.1, read on the forward strand.
TTTTGTATGTATAAAGCTACATTTATGGTGTATGTGTCCCAGAGGACATTTAGCGCAGGTATGAGATATACAGAAATCTATAACCATTTTAATAGTCAAGTCAAATGATTGCGCTCTGATTTGTTTAGATGCACGTAACACTGGCTGGTCTTGATTGGTTATAGTTGCTAAACGTTCTGCCTCGGTCTCAGTCTCACGAACATCAGCTGAAAGAGACTAGTTTGTGACTTTAACCGGTATGTCAGCCCATCCCTGAAGCCCCGCCTCTCTCCAGACATAAGCCCCTCCCCCTCCTGACAGTACTCATCAAATATTTGCCACATTTTGGAGCTTTGTAGTAGTTTTTTAAAGTGTGTGTGTGTGTGTTGTATATGACATGATGTACTTGATGGAAATGTATGTTGTTTGTGTTGATAATCTGCTATTATAACTTCATTTAAAGACGATTGGAAGAAAAAAAAGGTTTAAACATTTACTATAAATGAATGAGAGATTGAGCAGTAAGGAAGTATTTATGGTGCCTTACAAATAAACGATTCATTGGACCTTTATTGGTGCTTCTTTGTTTCATTATTTCTGCTAGCTAGCTTTCAAAGGCTTTTTTATTATGAAATTAATATTTTTTTATTCAGCAAGGATGCATTAAATTGGTCAAAAGTGACAGTAAAGACATTTATAATGTTACACAAGATTTAAATGCTTTCTATTCATCAAATAATCTTAGAAAAATGCTGTTTTTTAAAACTGATAATAATCAGAAAAGTTTCTTGAGCAGCAAATCATCATATTAGAATGATTTCTGAAGGATCATGTGACACTGAAGACTGGAGTAATGCTGACCATTCAGCTTTGATCACAAGAATACATTACATTTTACAATATACTAGAAAAGTTATTTTATATTGTAATAATATTTCACAATATTACTGTTTTTATCATATTTTTTTATTAAATAAATGCAGCCTTGATGAGCAGAAGAGACTTTTTTTTTTAATTTAAAGGCACAATATGGGAGATGTTTGGATTAAAATCCAAAAACCACTAGAACAGTGTTATATATTTTGTCATTATCCCAAATGTTTCCAAGAATGTTTAAATCCAGAGAAATCATAAATTTTAACCAGGACACGGACCATGTCGCCTATCAATGACATCATACCCGTGTTACCCTCGATTTCCGGTTTTATTTGGTAGAAACCATGGAAACACCAAAGACGCTTTAATATATTATGTGTTTTATTAGACAGGTGAGCAACTGTTTGGATACATTCATCGACAGAAAACTAATGATTGTTATAAAGCTCAGCACAGTTAGTCTTATCTTGTTTTCTTGATTTACCACGAGTACTATGTCTTACCATGCCTAATATCGATCTAGCTCACTGCAGTGTGAACAAGTGTCTCATAGTCGCCACTGAGTGAACACAGAATTATAACAATTTTCAACACACACAGTGTGTGTAATATGATGAAACAGCGCTGCGTTCCCCCACATACGCATGACCGGAAGAAGCGGTAGCGACGACTGTGGCATAATAAAAGCTCCACGAAGCTACGCCGTTGTTTTGAATAAGCGACCTCTAGCGGCGAAAAATTACATATTGTGGCATAATGTTGCTGACCCCACATTTTGAACGGTAGTGTAAGTTTTATTTTTATAAAGCAACTTCTGATTTAGTGCCACACATTTAAAGGTTAAGAGTTAACCTCTACACTATATTGCATATTTTAGTGTGACTAGAACAGCTGATCCAGGGCCAGAATTATCCGTTTTATAATGTCCTTTTGGGCTTGAAAGCTATTGGTCACTGTACGCTTTCTTTGTATTAAAATGAGTGGTGTGAACATTGTGTAAAAACGTCTGTTGTGCTCGATGGAAGGAAGACATGAGGGTGAGTAAATAATGACAATGAGTTTCCATTCTGTGCAAACTATTCCTTTCAGCTCGTTTTCCATCGGCAGTTTCTCTTGTGTACAGCAGGTGCTGCTGTTGCTTTACAGTAATGCATGCTTTTCACTGTATGGTGATATGGCATAAATATGAAGTAGTGTATCAACATCAAGATTATTAAACTGCGTATTTGTTTACAGTCTAAATTGCTTATGAAGCAGAAATCGTTAGTGTTTGTTTGTGTATGTTTTATGAGCAGTCTGTGTCCAAAATGAGCTGAAATTACAGTCATTTTCATCAGGCGCAGCGCTTTAGAAACACACCATTAACCTGCGCGTGTCTGTCAGTGTGTGTGTAGAAGGACGATTACAGATCGGTCATTACACCACATCACATAGCCTACTATAACTTAGCCTTTACTATTTTTGTGAACTTTTTATGTTTTTTTTTTATGCCTTTTAACTTTGTTTTATACTTTTAGCTTTATAGTTTTAGCTTGCTATCTGATTTGGTTTCCTTGTGACTTAAGATGTATTTTTTTTAATTAATTAATTAACATTTATTTATTTAAATATTTTAGCTCTCATTGAAATTGTGTCTGGATGTTCTTTTTATGTTTGGGTTTTTTATTATAACTGAGATAGTATTATAATTTTAATCATATTTTGATTAATTGCATTTTTATTTTTAATTTGTAAATATTTTGTAATTTTATTGTGTGGTTTTGTCATTTTATTTTTTTAATGTCTATATAGACTTAATTTAGTTTCAGTTTTTTAGTGCATAAAGGAAATTAGTTTCTTTTTTTAATTTATGTTTTTAGTAATTTTGTTGTTTTTTTGTCATTTTATGTTTTTTTAAATGTCTATATAGACTTAATTTTGTTTTAGTTTTTTTAGTGCATCAAGGAAATTAGTGTCTATTTTTCTATTTTTAATTTGTTACATTTCTAGTAATTTTGTTGTGTGTTTTTGTCATTTTATTTTATTTTTATTTATTTATTTTTTTGTCTAGACTTATAAACCTAATTTAGTTTCAGTTTTAATTATTGTAATACATCAAGCTACTAAATGAAAATGAAAAATGTTTCCTTGGGTCAGTTAAATGTAAGTTTTTTACTTATATATATATATTATATATATATATATATATACAGTGGGGAGAACAAGTATTTGATACACTGCCGATTTTGCAGGTTTTCCTACTTACAAAGCATGTAGAAGTCTGTAATTTTTATCATAGGTACACTTCAACTGTGAGAGACGGAATCTAAAACAAAAATCCAGAAAATCACATTGTATGATTTTTAAATAATTAATTTGCATTTTATTGCATGACATAAGTAATTGATCACCTACCAACCAGTAAGAATTCCGGCTCTCACAGACCTGTTAGTTTTTCTTTAAGAAGCCCTCCTGTTCTCCACTCATTAGCTGTATTAACTGCACCTGTTTGAACTCGTTACCTGTATAAAAGACACCTGTCCACACACTCAATCAAACAGACTCCAACCTCTCCACAATGGCCAAGACCAGAGAGCTGTGTAAGGACATCAGGGATAAAATTGTAGACCTGCACAAGGCTGGGATGGGCTACAGGACAATAGGCAAGCAGCTTGGTGAGAAGGCAACAACTGTTGGCGCAATTATTAGAAAATGGAAGAAGTTCAAGATGACGGTCAATCTCCCTCGGTCTGGGGCACCATGCAAGATCTCACCTCGTGGGGCATCAATGATCATGAGGAAGGTGAGGGATCAGCCCAGAACTACACGGCAGGACCTGGTCAATGACCTGAAGAGAGCTGGGACCACAGTCTCAAAGAAAACCATTAGTAACACACTATGCCGTCATGAATTAAAATCCTGCAGCGCACGCAAGGTCCCCCTGCTCAAGCCAGCGCATGTCCAGGCCCGTCTGAAGTTTGCCAATGACCATCTGGATGATCCAGAGGAGGAATGGGAGAAGGTCATGTGGTCTGATGAGACAAAAATAGAGCTTTTTGGTCTAAACTCCACTCGCCGTGTTTGGAGGAAGAAGAAGGATGAGTACAACCCCAAGAACACCATCCCAACTGTGAAGCATGGAGGTGGAAACATCATTCTTTGGGGATGCTTTTCTGCAAAGGGGACAGGACGACTGCACCGTATTGAGGGGAGGATGGATGGGGCCATGTATCGCGAGACCTTGGCCAACAACCTCCTTCCCTCAGTAAGAGCATTGAAGATGGGTCGTGGCTGGGTCTTCCAGCATGACAACGACCTGAAACACACAGCCAGGGCAACTAAGGAGTGGCTCTGTAAGAAGCATCTCAAGGTCCTGGAGTGGCCTAGCCAGTCTCCAGACCTGAACCCAATAGAAAATCTTTGGAGGGAGCTGAAAGTCCGTATTGCCCAGCGACAGCCCCGAAACCTGAAGGATCTGGAGAAGGTCTGTATGGAGGAGTGGGCCAAAATCCCTGCTGCAGTGTGTGCAAACCTGGTCAAGAACTACAGGAAACGTATGATCTCTGTAATTGCAAACAAAGGTTTCTGTACCAAATATTAAGTTCTGCTTTTCTGATGTATCAAATACTTCTGTCATGCAATAAAATGCAAATTAATTACTTAAAAATCATACAATGTGATTTTCTGGATTTTTGTTTTAGATTCCGTCACTCACAGTTGAAGAGTACCTATGATAAAAATTACAGACTTCTACATGCTTTGTAAGTGGGCATACTTGTTCTCCCCACTATATATATATAATTTTTATTTATTTTTTTCCCAAGTAACAACATTTTTAAATAACCCTCATCTGCAATAATGATTTTCACCCAGCAGGGTTATTAGTGTTAAGTAAAACTAAAATTAAAAAATCTGTTAATTGAAATAAAGCTGAAATAAAATATAAATATTATTTAAAAAAACTCAAACTAAACGAAAATTAAAAATGTTGCCTCATAATAAATCATAATAATAGTTTTACATTTGCATTTAGGTGCAACTTATATATATAGTGATCTGAGTTCTCTAAAAAATGCTGGGTTGTTTCAATGTTTGGGTCAAATATGGACAAACCCAACCATTGGGTTTAAAAATTTAAATGTAAAACTTTAAACCAAGGGTTGGGTTTGTCCATATTTGACCCAAACATGGGTTGAAAGTATCACCCCAGCATTTTTTTAGCTCTGCAGAATGAAAGTAACAGTCCAGCAGTCTCTCTCTCTCTTTCACTGCAGAATTTGTGCGCTTCTGTCTCTCTGTTCATTTCCTCTGTTGATGGAGATGTGCCCTGTGGCAAAGCGCTCTGACATGATATTTCATTAAACTCTTTCAGGCGGTGTGTGTGTGTGTGTGTGCGTGCTGTCACTGTCTCTCATTTTTCATTCCTCAGCCTGTCACCACCCTCCCATCCCTCTTTTATTTCCGCCACACTGCATCACCACTCCTCCTCTTCCTTCCTCTTTTTCTTCCTCCTCCACCCCCTCCTCCTCCTCTTCTTCTTCCTCCACCCCCTCCTCCTCCTCCTCCTCCTCCTCTTCTTCTTCCTCCTCCTTCTCCACCTCCTCTTACTCCTCTCCTCTTCTTCCTTCTCCTCCTCCTCCTCTTCTTCCTCCTCCACCCCCTCCTCCTCCTCCTCTTCCTCCTCTTCTTCCTTCTCCTCCTCCTCTTTATAGGTCTGCGGGCTCCCACTCCTTTCTTCTACCTTTAATCTTTTCCCTTCCGTCTTTATATCTGGTGGAGATACAGAATTAGTGTAAATGGTTATGTACATTATACATGTATTTTAATTATATACATTTTATCCACCAAAAAAGTCACTTCCTGTAGGATGATGTCATGAACTGGCTTTTATTACAAAAAAAAGTAGAATGTGATAGGCCTAATGAGGACAAAATAATTAAAACAATATTCTCAAGAAAATATTTTGTAATTGACGGTTTTTCATTGTAAAAATGACATCCACTCAAAATATTTTTTTAGGAAAATAGTGCTGTCAAAACGATTAATCGCGATTCTCGCATCTAACATAAACGTTTTTGTTTACATTATACGTGTCTGTGTATATACAGTATATTATTATATGTATATATATATTATATATGTGTCTGTGTACACACACACACATATATACACCGATCAGGCATAACATTATGACAGGTGAAGTGAATAATACTGATTATCTCTTCATCACGGCACCTGTTAGTGGGTGGGATATATTAGGCAGCAAGTGAACATTTTGTCCTCAAAGTTGATGTGTTAGAAGCAGGAAAAATGGGCAAGCGTAAGGATTTGAGCGAGTTTGACAAGGGCCAAATTGTGATGGCTAGACGACTGGGTCAGAGCATCTCCAAAACTGCAGCTCTTGTGGGGTGTTCCCGGTCTGCAGTGGTCAGTATCTATCAAAAGTGCTCCAAGAAAGGAACAGTGGTGAACCAGCGACAGGGTCATGGGCGGCCAAGGCGCATTGATGCACATGGGGAGCGAAGGCTGGTCCGTGTGGTCCGATCAAACAGACGAGCTACTGTAGCTTGTAACTGTACGTTTTCCTTTACATCACGTGGATGGCCGGGTGCGTGTGCGTTGCTTACCTGGGGAACACATGGCAGCAGGATGCACTATGGGAAGAAGGCAAGCCGGCGGAGGCAGTGTGATGCTTTGGGCAATGTTCTGCTGGGAAACCATGGGTCCTTCCATCCATGTGGATGTTACTGTGACACGTACCACCTACCTAAGCATTGTTGCAGACCATGTACACCCTTTCATGGAAACGGTATTCCCTGGTGGCTGTGGCTCTTTCAGCAGGATAATGCGCCCTGCCACAAAGCAAAAATGGTTCAGGAATGGTCTGAGGAGCAAAACAATGAGTTTGAGGTGTTGACTTGGCCTCCAAATTCCCCAGATCTCAATCCAATCGAGCATCTGTGGGATGTGCTGAACAAACAATTCTGATCCATGGAGGCCCCACCTTGCAACTTACAGGACTTAAAGGATCTGCTGCTAACATCTTGGTGCCAGATACCACAGCACACCTTCAGGGGTCTAGTGGAGTCCATGCCTCCACAGGTCAGGGCTGTTTTAGCAGCAAAAGTGTGACCAACACAATGTTAGGAAGGTGGTCATAATGTTATGCCTGATCAGTGTATGTATATATATATATATATATATATATACACACACACACACACACACACAGACATATATATAATATATATATATATATATATATAGCCTAAATATAATAATATATATATACACATATTATGTAAACAAAAACTTTTGTACATGTGATTAATCGATTTGACAGCATTAGAAAATTAGAATTCTAATTTAAAATTAATATATTTTAATTGTATTGTAATTATTTTAATTAATTTCCTTTAAGTGGACGTGTTCACGTTGTTGTGATTTTGTGATGAAAGAAAACAGATTGTTATGATTTGCATCTTTAAATCTGTGAGTTTTATAGGCTACTTTATCCAATATATGTCATGATTATTGTGCAGTTTGGTCAGTTCATGTCATCACTTCCGTTTTACATTTCTAAATATTATGTGCATGTCCCGGTTAACACATAATACCTCTTTTGTACAGATTTTCAATGGGGATCATTGTCTCATAATCTCATAAATATTCACATATGTCAACTCGCTTCTTACACGCTGATTGGCTTTCCGTTTTTATTATGCGGCGATTGAGAACATAAACGACTACACTACCCATAATGCAACACTGGCCACCCAGACGCGCCGGCGCTGGGGTCCTGCTTCACGATTGGTTCAGATCAAAGTGGCTGTCATGACCCAACGTGGGCACTTGGGTCACTTATTGGCCTTGACTTTAATCTTGTTAGCCAATCAGGGTCCAGTCTTGAAAAGAGACGTTAAGGCTGCAATGTTTGTACATTATGTTCTGTGTTATGATACGAGCGGTTTGCAGCTTTGTTCTCTTTCAAATAGTGTTTCATTTTAAACATCTGAGTTTATAATATATAAGAGTATAATATATATATATATATATCAATATAATTTGCTTTCAACTGTTTTCTCACTTGCAATTGTTACGTTTTATTCTATTTGTGTAATCTTCATAAACAAATGTAAGCGGTCGACCTTAAAAGCTTAATGTCAATCTCACAGGCGCAGTAATAATACAGGCAGCACCGCTGAGAAGAGCCGCTGTGCGTTTTCTTTACTCTTCTGATCCTTCACCCCTTTCTCTCTCCCACCATATTTATTTTAGATTTTCAGAAATCCAATACACCCCTCGCTGGCTGCAGTTTGGCTCGTTGACAGCCTATTCGCGAACGAATCATTCTTTTGAATCGGTTCTTTTTAGTGATTCGATCGAGCCGATTCGAAAATTGACTATTCTTTTACAGAATTTTACCATGCTAACCATACTTTCCTTCAAAAAAACACATTAAATCTTAGGATAATTCACATTACAAACAACAGAGCCATAGATTCCCTCAGGATTTTCCTATTGGTTTTTTCGCGGTTTTTAAATTTGCGAGTAAAATAAGGTCTGTGGTTAACATTATTCGAAGAGATGTTTTGTTCTACAACATAAGTCATACCTAAAACGTGACTTAATTCTCTTAATTTAAATTTCTATAAGGACAATGGTGACAAATACCTCAAAAACCCGTAGTAAAATAAGTAAGTACAGGTATTTTGGCTGAAACCGTGATTACTATAGTACATTTGAATCAGTGAATCGTTCAAACGAACCGATTCGCTCATATTATTCAGACCGCGTGTGCGCGCGGGTCAGCGCTGTTTATGCTCCTCTGATCTCCGACGCGCGCTCTTGCGTGCACGCGCCCCGCACAGGATGATCTTGTTACATTGTAGCGCGGCGTAACTGTGCGTCATAAAGAGGAAGAACGTTTGATCCAGACGAATAGAACGTTTTTAAACTTTTCATCGGATACCTCGTAATTCTTAGGTTACTCGAGAACGTTTGGAGCGCGGGGAGCGGAGGAGAGATCCTGGTTTACGCAGCGCACGGGGGGTTCGGTGTCGGACGGTGATTCCGGACTCGGTCCTGACCATCGAGATCCCTGTGGATGACCTCCAGAGCCATGTATCCGCACGGAAGACCCCAGGTACCGCAGCCTAATGAACTCGTTTCTAGCGGATCGTTGAGTTGCGCGCGGGGGCCCGTTTTAATGTGCATTATGTTTAGTGTTAGGGTCAGGGTTAAGGTCACGATGAAGAGTTAATTACAGTGCTATGGGTTAAATTGATGCACGGGCTGCGAAAACACACAGGCCTGGAGTCCCATTACAGACAGTCACCGTAATATATATATATATATATATATATATATATATATATATATATATATAAATGAGCCTATTATTAAATTTATCCTACATGTTTTAGACTGTGCATGGTTCTGCATCCAGGGTTTTACTTTTGACTTTTAATATTTTAACTTTTAGTTTTAGTATTGATATTGTGTATGTGTGTGTGTATATATATATATATATATATATATAAATGTATGTATGTGTGTGTGTATACATACAGTATACACACACACACTGTATATATTGTTTGGCTAATATATATATATATTCTTTGGCTATATTGCTGTTTATAGCATGAATCTCTACATTAATCTACATTCAAAAAACCTCAAGAGGAACCAAAACTCAGTTGGGGAAGCCCTCCACCTCAAGCCTGCACACATTTAAACACAATTATATAAAGCACACACATGCACAAATTCTTTTTATAGTAAAAAAAAAATAAAATAAATATGTATATATATATATATATATATATAGTTGCAAGAAAAGGTATGTGAACCGCTTGCAGAATCTGTAATTTTAACAAAATAAGAGTGATCATACAAAATGCATTATTTTTTATTTAGTGCTGTCCTGAATAAGATATTTTACATAAAAAATGTCTACATATAATCCACAAGACAAAAAAAAAGCTGAATTTATTAAAATGACCCCGTTCAAAAGTTTATGAACCATTGATTCTCAATACTGTGTGTCGTTCCCTGATGATCCACGGCTGTTTTTTTGTTTTGTGATGGTTGTTTTTGAGTCCACTGTTTGTTCTGAGCAGTTAAACTGACCAACGGTCTTCAGAAAAATCCTCCAGGTCCTGCACATTCTTCAGTTTTCCAGCATCTTTTGCATATTTGAACCCTCTCCAGCAGTGACTGTATGATTTTGAGATCATCTTTTCACACTGAGGACGACTGAGGGACTCAAACACAACTATTAAAAAAGGTTCAAACATTCACTGATGCTCCAGAAGGAAACACAACGCATTAAGAGCCGGGGGTGAAAACTTATTGATTTTGAAGATCAAGGTAAATTGTACTTAATTTGTCTTCTGGGAAACATGTAAGTATCTTCTGTTGCTTCCGAAGGGCAGTACTGAATGAAAGAAAAAAAGATATTTAAACAAAATAAGAAAAAATTGGACATCTTCATCCTGTTCAAAAGTTTTCACCCCCGGCTCTTAATGCATCATGTTTCCTTCTGGAGCATCAGTGAATGTTTGAACCTTTTTTAATAGTTGTGTTTGAGTCCCTCAATCGTCCTCAGTGTGAAAAGATGATCTCAAAATCATACAGTCACTGCTGGAAAGGGTTCAAATATGCAAAAGATGCTGGAAAACTGAAGAATGTGCAGGACCTGGAGGATTTTTCTGAAGACCGTTGGTCAGTTTAACTGCTCAGGACAAACAGTGGACTCAAAAACAACCATCACAAAACAAAAAAACAGCCGTGGATCATCAGGGAATGACACACAGTATTGAGAATCAATGGTTCATAAACTTTTGAACAGGGTCATTTTAATAAATTCAGCTCTTTTTTTTTGTCTTGTGGATTATATGTAAACATTTTTTTATGTAAAATATCTTATTCAGGACAGCACTAAATAAAAAATAATGCATTTTGTATGATCTCTTTTATTTTGTTAAAATTATTCACATTTTCACAGATTCTGCAAGCGGTTCACATACTTTTTCTTGCAACTGTATATATATATATATATATATATATATACACTACCAGTCAAAAGTTTGGACACACTTTCCCATCAAAGAGAATGGGAAAGTGTGTCCAAACTTTTGACTGGTAGTGTATATATATATATATATATAGGCTATATTCAGCTCTGAGAAATCAATGTTAAGTGGTCTCTTAATTTTTTCCAGAGCTGTATATATACACATACGTACACACACACATATATATATATATATTAAAATCAAATATTTTTTTATATTTTTATTTTTATAATAATTTATTTTATTCTTTCTAATTTGTTTTTATTATGCAATATGGTATATTCATCTCTCTTAATTCAATATATATTGAATTAAGAGAGAGATGGGCAGATGTGCATGTGCTGAACAAGAGAAATGATTCAAGGCAGAAATGCTGTAGAAGGACATTCATGAACACAGAGAGATTTGTGAGTTTGCTCTGTGTGGCGGAGGGATGGACAGATGGATGGACGGGTGAATGAATGGTTTGTTCGAGTTATTGCTGCATGTTGCTACATATGGATCCAGGCCACCCCACTCTCCACTGCAAATGTCATGTTCCATCATCGTCACTGGGCAACACGATACCACACACACACCCACACACACACACACACACTGAGCTGCACTTCAAAGCTACCTTTTCTATGATGGCATGTTATTACAGGCCCATGGAGACCCAGTTTTGTGGTTACTTGCATTAGCTTTTAAAATGAGGAATTTTAGTGTGCATAATGAATGACCTTTAGAGAGTGTGCAAATGTGGTTAGGTTTGTTAGTGTGTGCTGTTTTTATCAGTGTGTTTAGCAGACAGTATGTGGTAATACATAATGACTGTGTGTGCTGCTGCCTGCTGGGCTGCTGATGATCTGACTCCAGTGGGCAGCTTCTGTCTGCTCTCAAAACCCTGTTGGATCTGATACAGGACGCTCATGACCGCGTTACACCTGGGATTAACATCTCCCTCTGTGATCCGATCCAGTGTTATCATTGAGAATTTTGAGATAGTATTATAGTTTTTATAAATATTTGGAATTAATCCAATCCAATCACAAGTGTAAAGTATAGGGATCGTAGTTGATCCATACGGGCAAGCTGCTTCCCAGATCGGAACGCATGTGATTCACGGATTAATTGTAAAGTTTAACCGTCATAGAGTGAATGTTTATCATTTCCATGTGCTTTTAAGTCCTGTCAGCTTAAGCATCAAGCACAAGAACACTGGAACTCGCACGCCGTTTTCTGTGCACACACACAGAGCCGCGCAGACAGCACGTGAACACCGAATTCAGTTCTCTTTTTCTTTCTTTTGAGCTTAAACGGACACGTGCACGCAAAATCAAAAAGTCAAAATGCCTGTCTTGGTGAGTATCCTTCTAATCGCAGTCGGTTATGTGTTGTGAACAATTGAGAGAGAAAACGGATGCTTATATTGGTCCATGCATTCATCTTAAAGTGACAGCAGCCTAATATACCTGCAGCTGTTTGTCACAAGGGTTGTAAAGTTTCCAGAAACTTTCCAGGATTTTTGGAAACTTCCCAGGATTTTTTGGAAGTTTCTGGCAATTTACCGGAAATGTTTAGCCCCTTTGCAACCCTATTTGTCATCAATGTTAATCAAACAACAAAAGAGAAAGATAAAATCACTTTTGTAGCTTTAACAAAGATAGATTGTATTAATTCATTAATTATACAGTAAATACAGTGTTATTTTACATTTGATTATTCAATTTCTGTACCTGAATACTGTTACTTACCTGAAAAACAATTTCATTTACATCTTTGTTATATTGTATTCATCTATGCTTGTAATTTGTTTATTATTTTCTATGCAAATGCACTCCCCATAAAAAAAATCACCTCAATCACCCTAGGATTATTAAATCTTTACAAATTGAGCTATTTAAATCTATTTTCATATTGCAATATATATCGCAGAAAAACAAAATATCACAATACAAGTTTTTCCCAATATCGTGCAGCTCTAGTTACCACGGTATAAAATGTCTATCATTAGAGATTTTGCTATATTGTGTATATCGCGGTATGTAAATCTATAGCACTATTGACACTTCAGAGTGATGGAATGCATGAATGAGAACATAAAGAGCGGGACGTGCTCAATGTTAAAAAGAGCAATATATCCTGAAAAACAACTGAAAGCTGCCTCTCTCAGAAGGCGCTCGTGAATTTGGGATGTGCTCGATGTTAAAAAGTGTTATTAAGCACAATAAGCAGTGAAAGAGATCTCAATGCAGTGCAAATGAACACAGCGTAAGCACGTGCACAGAAAGCTGCGTCTCTCAGCATGCGATCGCGAATTCAGTTGTCTTATTGCGCTTGAATGGTCGAATACACACGCATTTATGTCAAAATGCCCATTTCTCGAGTGAAAGTAAACAGTTGGGTGTAAACCGAATGTGTATCAGTATGATGTGACGGTATCAAATTTTCATATTGCGATTAATTGCTGAAGCTTCTATCACGGTATACGGTATTATCACGATATTGAAATAAGTTGCAAAAAAAGTGTTGTCATACTATAACAGGTTTAATAATTTTTTTTATGACAAAGAGAACTGAACATTTAAATACAATGAAGCAATACACAAAAATGTATAAAGTAAACAAATGTTTCAAACAGATTAAAGTGCAAAAGAAAAAACAATAGGTAGGCTATCACTTTACAATAAGGTCTCATTAGTTAATGCATTAACTAACATTAACAAAGAGCAAATAGCTACATTTGTTACAAAGTTATTATTCTTTGATAACGTCAGTTAAAAAATACAACTGTTAATGTTAGTTCAGGTCCATTAAATAATACAGTAATACAACTGATTTTAATAATGTGTTATTAAATGTTGAAATTTACATTTAACTAAGATTAATAAATGCCTTAGAAGTATTTTTCATTGTCAGTTTGTTAACTAATGAATGAATTAATGTTAAATAATGGAGCCTTATTGTAAGGTGTGTGACTGAACAATAAAGAATCAGAACATATTCAACAATATCTAGGGCATGTAGTCCAGATTAAAATATAAAATGTTTAAGTTTGAAAATAAATAGCCTTAAGTCTTTAAGTATTAAGTATTTGGTGATGTGATTAGCACCGTAGCGAATACAGAAACCTAAATGGCTGTTTGAAACATCTAAATACTGTTTAGTAGCGCGAGTCTGCTTTGTTTACGAGGTTTTTGGTGAAACGGCTGCATTTCTGCTGTTCCATGAGCGCCATCTGCTGTCAGAGAGTGAATGTGCAGTTTCATTCAGCGCGTCTCCTTCACTCGT